>BSBM01001381.1:707500-1907500 GCA_027924585.1 Larix kaempferi
AATAATTACACATATTACTATTAACAGAATAATGAACTGGTAAATATACAATGCTGAGTATGAGGATTTGAATTCACTAGGAGGAATTCGAATTGGCATTCATGTACAGATCCACAATCAGTGGAGAGTCATCAATGCCTAACTAGGAGTCCACCTGCTCATCAATAAAGTCATCAATGCACAAGTAATGATCAACCGGGAGTCAAACTGAGTCTAACTTAATGTGGTTGGTGTAACTGCCACATGGAAGCACTAATATAGTGAAGGAGGCTTAGTGGAGGGTGCCATAGGAGTTAACTAGAGTCAGAATGGTCAATCTAGTCTCACTGGAGGTCCAACAGAGTGATAAACTCAGTAAAGAGTGAGTTAATCCTTAAATCAAGGAAATAACTAAAGATAACTCAATATAACTAAATATAACTGGACTAGTAGGTGAAGAAGGCGCCCTTTTCATGCAGTGGAGAAAAGGAGGGCGCATTAGTCACTGGGAGGCCTAGAGATGATCTGAAAGAAGCTCTGGGGGCTAGTTTGCTGAGGACTAGGTGCTGGGACTGATGACCTAGAATGCATGCAAACCCTAATTTTGCATGCATGACTGAAAATGAAAATGATTGGAAAGCTAGTAGGACTAGGATGGAGTATAGGAATATCCTAACACCCTGCCTTAATCCATCCCGGGCCCTGGTAATTAGGACCAAAGGTCACCCATACAATAAATGAAATGATAATAAAATACATAAATGTCCATGAACTGAGGAAATGGGGAAAACCTCATGGGAAAAATACCCCCCCTCAAAAAGAACAGTAAATAACTCAAAGAACCATCATGCAGAAAAGAAAGAAGCTTTCATCAGTGAAAACGTTTGCAAAAGACTTGGCAAGCTGATCCCATGTAGGAAGGTCTCCCACTATGTGGAGGATGAAGCAAGTCTTTCAGGAACTTTTTCTGTATCTAGAGCGAATAAAACATGAGTAGTCTTCCCAAAAGATGGAAGAGAGAATCCCATCATCATGCTGCATCTCTTATGGAGAGATGGATGGCATAATGCAAGGTTAGCATGTTGCTGAAGTCTAGTAGTTATGTAAGCAAATAAATCATCAACTATGTTCTCAGTAGGAGCAAGGAATGTGTGAGAACATATTTCTCTTGAATCTCGATTGAGAATAGGTGTTGGTAAAGAATCTTCTTGAACCATGATCTCAACATCAAAATCTTGATCTTCTTCTTCACTAGAATAGGAGTCACTGGAAGAGAAGTCACTGTGATCTTCATCAAAATCTGAAGGAATAGTTGGAGAGAAGGGCATGAAGTGTGAGAACTCATATGCCTTTGAGGCATGATTAGCAATCCCATTTGCTATAACCTTTCCAGTGGAGATTTCTGTAATCTCTACTGTGTCTGGACCAAAAATTACTTGTTTTGGAGATCCTGTATGAGTCATTTGATATACTGACAACAAATTAGCTGTAAGAGAAGGAACAAATAAGACATTTTTGAACTTACCATGCTCCATATGAACTGTACCCAAACCTTTGGTAGAAATCTGAGAGTTGTCTCCCATGTGAATGGTAGGCCCATCTTGGAGATCCAAAGAGGAGAAGGATTCTTCTTGTGCCATCATGTGGTTGGAAGCTCCAGAATCTATGAGGAGAGCTTTTGTCTTTGAAAAACCAGCCATCAATGCATGACAATCATCAGATACACTTCCAGAATCAGACATCTTTGCTTATTTTGGAACAACAATTTGGTTTTTTTCAAGAAGCTTGGTTAGAAGATCAATCTTCTTATGCATGCAGGCATGCTCAGGATGATTTCCTCTCTTGCAGTAGGTACAATTTGGTCTCTTTTGTTTGTCATTCTTGGATCTTGAAGGTTTCTTGCCTTTGCCTTTTTGTCCCCCTTTTGCATTCGCTCCACTTGATTCACCAGCTAAAAGAGCTAGATCTCTGGAGGTTTTGATGGAACCCATTTGAAACAGTTTGTTCTCTTCTTGAGTGAGAGCTTCAATAAAGTCACTTAAGGTGGGAAACTTCCATCCAGGGATGGACATTCGAACAGAATGAAAGGTAGATACAAAGAAAGAAAATTGAGATCCAAGTTTGCTCAATATAGAGAGTATCAATTGCTCATCACTTTTAGTGATGCCACATTGCTTGCAATGCAAAACCAAATTCTGAAATTTGGAGAAGAAATCTTGGATGTTCTCGAAATTGCTAGGTTGAAGGGCAACCAATTCATTCTCAAGAATGTAGCCTCTTAGTTCGTCTTGTTTTCCAAAAAGTCTCCTCAGTTTTATCCATAAATCATTTGGAGACTTCAATCCATTAGTCTGAAACAATAGATCATCAGATATATGAAGGCATATGCATCCAAAGGCTTCATCCATTTTGTTTAGGTGCTTGATTCTCTTTTCAGCTTGATGTGGTATGGCATCCTTTTCCTCAACTATTCTAGTAAACCCTTTTGACCTCAATATATTTATCATCTTCACCTTCCATTCGAAATAATTGAAAGGAGTGAGAAGTATAGAAGAAGGAGCATTCGAATTGCTCATCTTGACTGCTTGAACAAGTGCAAAATAGAAAGCTGCTGAATCTACTGCTTGAACTTCGAAATACCTGCAAAAAACTCTCAAGAATGGAGGTAGAATATACTCTCAAATGGCTCTGATACCATGTGAAATTTCCCACATAAGATCCAAAGAGATGATGTAAACCTCACAATGAAAGAATTTAGGAATAATAGAAGAAGAGACAAGCAATAGAACTTAGATCCAAAGAAACTCTGACTGAGGCAGAATAATTACACATATTACTGTTAACAGAATAATGAATTGGTAACTATACAATGCTGAGTATGAGGATTCAAATTCACTAGGAGGAATTCGAATTGGCCTTCATGCACAGATCCATAATCAGTGGAGAGTCATCAATGCCTAACTAGGAGTCCACATGCTCATCAGTGAAGTCATCAATGCACAAGTAATGATCAACCGGGAGTCAAACTGAGTCTAACTGAATGTGGTTGGTGTAAATGGCACATGGAAGCACTAATATAGTGAAGGAGGCTCAGTGGAGGGTGCCATAGGAGTTAACTGGTGTCAGAATGGTCAATCTAGTCTCACTCGAGGTCCAACAGAGTGATAAGCTCAGTAAAGAGTCAGTTAATCCTTAAATCAAGGAAATAACTGAAGATAACTCAATATAACTGAATATAACTGGACTGGTAGGTGAATAAGGCGCCCTTGTCATGCAGTGGAGCAAAGGAGGGCGCATTAGTCACTGGGAGGCCTACAAATGATTTGAAAGAAGCTCTGGGGGCTAGTTTGCTGAGTACTAGGTGCTGGGACTGATGACCTAGAATGCATACAAACCCTAGTTTTGCATGCATGACTGAAAATGTAAATGACTGGAAAGCTAGTAGGACTAGGATCGAGTATAGGAATATCCTAACACCCCGCCTTAATCCATCCTAGGCCTTGGTAATTAGGACCAAAGGTCACCCATACAATAAATGAAATGATAATAAAATACATAACATTCCATAAACTGAGGAAATGGGGAAAACCTCATGGGAAAAATACCCCCCCTCAAAAAGAACAGTAAATAACTCAAAGAACCATCATGTAGAAAAGAAAGAAGCTTTCATCAGTGAAAACATTTGCAAAAGACTTGGCAAGATGATCCCATGTAGGAAGGTCTCCCACTGTGTGGAGGATGAAGCAAGTCTTTCAGGAACTTTTTCTGTATCTAGAGCGAATGGAACATGAGTAGTCTTCCCAAAAGATGGAAGAGAGAATCCCATCATCATGCTACATCTCTTATGGAGAGATGGCTGGCATAATGCAAGGTTAGCATGTTGCTAAAGTCTAGTAGTTCTGTAAGCAAATAAATCATCAACTGTGTTCTCAGTAGTAGCAAGGACTGTGTGAGAACATATTTCTCTTGAATCTCGACTGAGAATAGGTGTTGGTAAAGAATCTTCTTGAACCATGATCTCAACATCAAAATCTTGATCTTCTTCTTCACTAAAATAGGAGTCACTGGAAGAGAAGTCACTGTGATCTTCATCAGAATCTGAAGGAATAGTTGGAGAGAAGGGCATGAAGTGTGAGAACTCATATGCCTTTGAGGCATGATTAGCAATCCCATTTGCTATAACCTTTCCAGTGGAGATTTCTGTAATCTCTACTGTGTCTGGACCAAAAATTACTTTTTTTGGAGATCCTGTATGAATCATTTGATATACTGACAACAAATTAGCTGTAAGAGAAGGAACAAATAAGACATTTTTGAACTTACCATGCTCCATTTGAACTGTACCGAAACCTTTGGCAGAAATCTGAGAGTTGTCTCCCATGTGAATGGTAGGCCCATATTGGAGATCCAAAGAGGAGAAGGATTCTTCTTGTGCCATCATGTGGTTGAAAGCTCCAGAATCTATGAGGAGAGCTTTTGTCTTTTAAAAACCAGCCATCAATGCATGACAATCATCAGATCCACTTCCAGAATTAGACATCTTTGCTTCTTTTGGAACAACAATTTGGTTTTGTTCAAGAAGCTTGGTTATAAGATCAATCTTCTTATGCATGCAGGCATGCTCAAGATGATTTCCTCTCTTGCAGTAGGTACAATTTGGTCTCTTTTGTTTGTCATTCTTGGATCTTGATGGTTTCTTGCCTTTGCCTTTTTGTCCCCCTTTTGCATTCGCTCCACTTGATTCACCAGCTAAAAGAGCTAGATCTCTGGAGGTTTTGATGGCACCCATTTGAAACAGTTTGTTCTCTTCTTGAGTGAGAGCTTCAATAAAGTAACTTAAGGTGGGAAACTTCCATCCAGGGATGGACATTCGAATAGAATGAAAGGTAGATACAAAGACATAAAATTGAGATCCAAGTTTGCTCAATATAGAGAGTATCAATTGCTCATCACTTTTAGTGATGCCACATTGCTTGCAATGCAAAACCAAATTCTGAAATTTGGAGAAGAAATCTTGGATGCTCTAGAAATTGCTAGGTTGAAGGGAAACCAATTCATTCTCAAGAATGTAGCCTCTTAGTTCGTCTTGTTTTGCAAAAAGACTCCTCAATTTTATCCATAAATCATTTGGAGACTTCAATCGATCAGTATGAAACAATAGATCATCAGATATATGAAGGCATATGCATCCAATCCATTTTGTTTAGGTGCTTGATTCTCTTTTTAGCTTGATGTGGTATGGCATCCTTTTCCTCAACTATTCTAGTAAACCCTTTTGACCTCAAGATATTTATCATATTCACCTTCCATTCGAAATAATTGAAAGGATTGAGAAGTATAGAAGGAGCATTCGAATTGCTCATCTTCACTGCTTGAACAAGTGCAAAATAGAAAGCTGCTAAATCTATTGTTGGAACTTTGAAATACTTGCAAAAAACTCTCAAGAATGGAGTTAGAATATACTCTCAAATGGCTCTGATACCATGTGAAATTTCCCACATAGGATCCAAAGAGATGATGTAAACCTCACAATGAAATAATTTAGGAATAATAGAAGAAGAGACAAGCAATAGAAGTTAGATCCAAAGAAACTCTGATTGAGGCAGAATAATTACACATATTACTATTAACAGAATAATGAACTGGTAAATATACAATGCTGAGTATGAGGATTCGAATTCACTAGAAGGAATTCGAATTGGCCTTCATGCACAGATCCATAATCAGTGGAGTCATCAATGCCTAACTAGGAGTCCACCTGCTCATCAGTGAAGTCATCAATGCACAAGTAATGATCAACTGGGAGTCAAACTGAGTCTAACTGAATGTGGTTGGTGTAACTGGCACATGGAAGCACTAATATAGTGAAGGAGGCTTAGTGAAGGGCACCATAGGAGTTAACTAGAGTCAGAATGGTCAATCTAGTCTCACTAGAGGTCCAACAGAGTGATAAACTCAGTAAAGAGTAAGTTAATCCTTAAATCAAGGAAATAACTGAAGATAACTCAATATAACTGAATATAACTGGACTGGTAGGTGAAGAAGGCGCCCTTGTCATGCAGTGGAGCAAAGGAGGGTGCATTAGTCACTGGGAGGCCTAGAAATGATCTGAAAGAAGCTCGGGGGGCTAGTTTGCTGAGGACTAGGTGTTGGGACTGATGACCTAGAATGCATGCAAAATGCATGCAAACCCTAATTTTGCATGCATGACTGAAAATGAAAATGACTAGAAAGCTAGTAGGACTAGGATGGAGTATAGGAATATCCTAACAATACCTCTCATGATTGTGCTGCCAATACCTCCCGCAATAGGTTTTTCCCTAAACACTTTCTGCTACCTCCCCGCAAGACCATTCTTCTGCGGACCATGTCTGCTACCTCCCACGGTGACCTTTCTGTGACCTTTGTTGAGCTATGAGAAGAGGATATTCACCCTGCAGATGCAAATTTGGATTGTGGTTCCCTGCATTTGAGTCTGGTACTGAGCTGTTAGCAAAGGATATTGAGCCTGTTCGTGGAAATTGGGATTGTGGCCGTGCATTTGAGACTGAGCGAGAGTGGAGAAACTCCGAGAAGAAGCAATGGCTCCTCCCAAATCGGTGAGTACGATGCCCTAATTTTTATGGGTTCCAATCCAGAGTATAAATCTCTAATTTGGTATTGTAATTTTGTTTTTCTTGTGTGTGAATCAGAACCCCTGTGATGGCACTTATGTGGTCGTACCCTTCTATTATGATCTCGGCCTCCATTGAATGCAGAACTTACCCTTTGAGAAAGGTCCAAAGAGCTCACAAGATTAGGCACCCTCACCTCTTTGTCATTTCCCATGGAAGCTATTATGCTTCTCATCAGCCAGAAAGATGGTTGAAAATGTGCAGAGATTATCATTGTTAGCAAGGTGGTCCCCGGTTGTTCTATGAAGATTGAAAATGTGCAGAGATTATCATTGTTAGCCTGTTCTATTCTCTGAAGCTTTGATTACTAATAATTTCCAATTGTTAGGTTTACATGATACATCGATAATTTCTTGTTGTGTATATATATTCCTTGAGACAGTATCGATCAGATGAAACTTTACTGTGTGGAATTATTGATATGAAATTTTTCTTGTGAATCCATTTGTTATTTATCTAGATTGCCCTGTAAGTTTCTTCGTCACTCGTTTTCAAGCCTAATTTGTAAGACTCCAGAGACTAATGGACACACACCGACCCTTTGCATAAACCGTTGTATATATTTTGATCTTTCAAATTTTTCATTGTTGAGATCTCCATTATTATACTACATCTCTGAAATTAATGGAGATTGGAGACACCAAATAACGATACTACCCTTGAGATGGTAAAGCATCAGTGACAAGAAACCCTGCTTTTAAGTTACCTTGATTTTACCTCCATAATAAGTGCTAAGACTTTACACTTGACAGATAAGATTTTGGTGATAACAACACCCATATCTTCAATGCCACAATATTTTTGACTTATGGGAAATTTACTACATACAACTAGCTATTTAAGTTTTTGTAGGTTGACTTATCCACATGCTGGTATGTTTATGTTTAGCCTAATACACCATCAAATGTTTATGTTTAGCCTAATATATCATCAAATTATTTTTTGTTAAGACTTTCTAAGTTTGTTATAAATAAATGTAACTTCTTCTTATAATACAACAAATAACAATGTACACTTTTATTGTTATTTTGTTTGTTATGTCAAACTCATATATGATACTCTGTGCAGATTCTAAGCTTCACATACTGGTCTTGCACATTGTGTTCACATGTTTTATGTTGTAGAGTTGGCATGTGGGGTTTGTGTGTGAAGGAGGAGACACAAGTTCAAAATGATTAGCTTGTGTTTACAAAATTTCTACATTTGTCATTTTTCACAATAAAGAAACTTTGCATTTTGCATGTAAAAGAAATTTGTATTTTTAGGATTTTGGCATTTTTATTTCAATTGATTGTATTTTAGAAGTTATTGGCATAGGTTTTGTCATAAATTCTTATTGGAGTCTCCATGTTTTGTCTTGTTTAGACTGTGGTCAAGAGCATTCTGCTCTCTTTCTAATAAGAGGTTGCATGTCACCCTAATCATCTTAATTTACTTCTTGGAGATTGTTGTTTTTCTCATGGGATTAATAAATATTTGTTGATTTCTCACTTGTACATGGGTAGCTATCATGGCCTTGTTAGCCAATACTCATATGGGAACTTGGATAGTAGCACTCCTATTCTATGCCAAAGAACCCCTCTCTCATGTTTAGAATGAAGTAAATAGGAGGAGATCTAGCCCAGGGATAGCTGGAAGGCCAAGTGTCCCCAACCCTTTAGCTTCCTCTTTGTCTTTTCTCCCTTTCATACATATAAGGAAGAATTTTTCCTTTTATATTATTTAATACATGAGAGAAATGTTTTCCTACATGTGACTTCTATTCAACAAGTGAATGAGATAAATATCTCATTCTAACATTGGAGTGTTTTCTTTATGCAAGGCTAGACACCATTAGCAATGACATTCCTCTTTGTCTTTTCTCCTTTTCATACATTTAAGGAACAATTTTTCCTTTTATATTATTTAATACATGACATAAATGTTTTCCTACATGTCACTTATATTCGATGAGTGAATGAGATAAATATCTCATTCTAACATTGGAGTGTTTTCTTTATGTAAGGCTAGACACCATTAGTAATGACATGGGGTCCTTCATGCCACCACTATATCTTTTTCCTTGTTCTTAACTCAACATAGCCTTTCCAATATTTGTTGAGTCTGATCCTGAAGCCATTTTTATTGGGATCCAATTTCAAATCAAACTTCCCCATTGGGAGGTTTTTGGTTCCCAAAACTTTCCAAGGATAGATGAGGGAACTTGCTTTTAGTATGGTTCTTCTCATATAATTTCACTTTTCTTAGAGTCTATCCCTTGAGGCCAATTTTCCATAGTTCTTTTTATTCTCTACATGTTACCTATTCTTTATGTTGTAACACTATGTCTTCTTTCAACTTCACAAGTGTGTGAGGGGCAAGGTCTTCAAAAATTGGAAGAATCTGTTGATCATCATCTCCATCTGACATGGATGGCTCGAACAACTTCAATTACTCCACGTTCACCACAAAACTCATCTGTATATACGAAGGAAGCCTCAACACAAAAGTATTCTCATTTATCTGTTCAACAATGTCAAATGGTCCATATCTAAGAGGCTTGGGCCTCTTTGTTGGTCCTTGCAATCTTCCTTGCATAGGTGAAGCTATACCTTATATCCAACATGGAACTTATACTATTCCTAATGTTGGTCATGTATGGCCTTGTGTTATTTGTTGTATTTTCTCAAGCTACTCCTATACCTTCATATCTATTTGTGTGATACTGTTCATAAACAAGCTTTCCTTCTTGTCATCTCCTTGTAAATTTGTCTCAGAAAGCTAATTTAGAAATTAAAACTAGCACACGTGTCCACCATAGATAGCAATTCTAATTAAACTTTCGGTCTTGGTATAATTAGTGTTTGTGTCATTTCATCATTTAAACTATTGTCTGCATGCACAACATACCGACAAATGCTACTTAAAGTCCACATATAACTGGGGAAAATATGTAGTTGGCTCCAACTGTGACCTCCGCCTGTGCAATTATTGAAGAATGTTATAAGTGTTCCTAGAGAATTATGAACATGTATATGTACAATTCCTTATATTTATTATCACTTTGTTTTATGTGATGAATTCATTTGCATGACTTGAGTATATGATCTGAAGCTCTCCTTGTGGTCCCATGAATGAACTTGAACACTTGTTGGATTCATTTAATTTGAAAGAGTAGTTATAGTTTGAAAGAACTCTCTCCTTACCTTAGCTAGCATTCATTGAAAGGAAAGGCTTATTTTATTCATATGCATTTGCATGGTTTGAGTCAGTCATCACACCAAGAGTTTCACTTCCATCACCCGACTGAGTAATACAACCATTAAAATTTAACTCGTTAACTCAACACACTTTAACATCGGTTGAGGATAAAAAAATTTATTAGTTAGGTAGGACACTGGGGATAGGTATCCAAATAATTCCCCCTTGTCATTTTTCATCTGAGACATAGTCGTTGTCTTTAGGGAACTAAAATCCTCTAGTATTTATCGACATGGTCATGACCAGTTTGCGGAGGGGCCTCCTATTGTTTCAGGGGTTAAACCGCTGTGAGATTGAGAACCGGACGGACTCTGTGGAATGCTGCACTCCACTTAGCCCTAAGGAAACATCAATCATTGTCTTCCTTGTATTCTCCGGCCACCATACTGGTGATACAAGGGTGATAAGGCAGAAGTGCCGAAAACCTTTTCCGACGTGTCATGAACGAGGTAGCTTAGTGACTTTTCTACTAGGGCTCTTTTACCTAGGATCCCTTTCGGTAGAGGGATATCCTTCAAATTCGGTCTCTCACTTCGTATTGTTCGACTTGGATTTCATCACCTTACGAAGGACAGGATTTGTCGAGGTCTCCAGCTCCTAGTTAGGAAGTTTGCTTGCATTATCACCTTTTTAGAGGGTCTTTTTCTTTTTAGTGCTACTTGTTGGCATTCTGGCCAGTTTTGTTTCAGCTCGCTTACTGTGGCATCGGTCCCAGTATAGTTTTTTGAGCTTGTTTTTTTGGCCTGCGAGCCTTGTCTTTTCATAGCTCCCCTTCTGCACGTTCGGTTGCTTTAGGTTTTTTGAGTTCATACACGCTAGTTACCAATACTTATTTGATGATGTGTGATGTCCTCTTCTCCTAGGTCTTCGAGATGGTTGAGTTAGATGGTATTCTGAAGGGACTGAACACCCCTTCATGGAGCCACTAACGCTTGACCGTAGGAGTAGTCTAGAGGACCATGTGATCACATCACCCGTGTGGACTTTTCTGTTTACTGTGATGATGGTCTTTCAAGTTATATGGAACAATGGTACATTTGAGAGAGAGATGAATGATTGTACCCCACCTTGGTCGATTGTCTTATGGTCCTTTCATTTTGTCGATAATATTTTTGTGGTACCTTGCCTTTTACCTTTTGGGTGTTTTACTGATATTGGGATATCATTTGATTTGTACCACCTTTTATGTTTTAGGTCTTGTGGGTACTATGGTAGTTTGTCCACATTTGAGGTACACCCACTTTCTCCAAATTGTTATGTGTCTTTATACCCACTTCGTACCACCCTCCTGACCTTAGTTTGGAAGATTGCATGCTATCATACCTTTTGGTGGTACTATTTGAGTTTCAAGAGGTAGTTACAAGGAGCTATTGCATATATGAGGTAGTTACAAGGAGATATTGCATATATGAGGTAGTTACAAGGAGATATTGCATATATTGATTTGGACTGCCTTTTATGTTTTTGGTCTTGTGGTTATAACTATGGTAGTTTGTCCACGTTTGAGGTAATGTACACCCCCTTAGTCCCAAGGGTTGTGAGTCTTTATATCCATTCTTTTTTTTTTACTTGTACCTTACTGGATACCACCCTCTTGACCTTAGTTTGGAAGATTGCATGCTATCATACCTTTTGGTGGTACTATTTGAGTTTCAAGAAGTAGTTACAAGGAGCTATTGCATATATGAGGTAGTTACAAGGAGATATTGCATATGTGAGGTAGTTACAAGGAGATATTGCATATATTGATTTGGACCACCTTTTATGTTTTTGGTCTTGTGGTTATAACTATGGTAGTTTGTCCATGTTTGAGGTAGTGTACACCCCCTTAGTCCCAAGGGTTGTGAGTCTTTATACCCATTCTTTTTTTTTTGACTTGTACCTTACTGGTTGGTCTTTGTACTGAGCCTTTTTACTGTCACTAAATTTCTTTGATTGACCGTACCATAGCCTAGACATCTCTCTCTCTCTGGTTTGTACTAGTCCTATCATAGGGGCACTTGGTTCCTAGAGTTGACTGGCCTCTAAGAGGCACAGTCATTTCTGAAAGTAACTCTTCTGAGTATATTACAGGAAAGGTCTACACTAAGGTAATCAAATATGTGGTAAATAGTTTTCGTTAAGTAGCTAGGACTTGTAGCGTTAGAGGATATCTTGTAACATGTATGTGTAGTGTTTCATGTGTGCTACATGTGTGTTACGTGTGTGATGTAGCGTTAAATCAAATAGTAAAAAAAAACTCATAAATATTGCATGACTTTCTACTCTTAAGAAAGATAAATAGGTCGTCTTCCGATCATCACTTGAATTCCTACATGTTGACAAAGGGAATGAGGATCAAGTAAAATTATAAAAGGCGATACACGTCAACTTTTAAGAGGCGCTATGCCTTGCGGTCGAATCTGAAATTTTTTCCAATGGTGCAGGTAGAACCAAACATGTATTTGTCTGATCTGTCTTCCTCGAGCAAGGGGAGTTTAGGAAGGCTAGAGGAAAGTGAGACATCCAGTAGGTCTAGAAGAATTGTATCAACTAGATGTCAAAAAACCAAAAGAAGATTCCATAGACGCAATGAATTTTTTCACAGTCAAGGGGGGGCATGTTCCTATGGTGATGAGACAAAAAACGACGAAGAGGTGCCCTTGAGGTACAGACATTTAGTGAAACAATGGGTACCGAAGGATCTTCCTCCACCGAACACTGATTTTTGTGTGAACGAGAGGAGATATCGAATTGCACCGTCGTCGATACATGGTTTCGGGTTGTTTTCCATGGATTGCATTTTGGTCAGTTACGGGACATGTACAGAATTGATGGAGTATGTTGGACCCATATACAACTACAATGATTGGATGCGCCTTGTCCGATATACAAAAAGTATGCGTAGCTATGGATTGCCAACAAACTATTTACAATTGAAAGACAAAAATCAAAATAAAGGAGGAACGTTGTACATGGACGGAAGGCCAAAGGCCACAGGGAATATTGCGAGGTTTATAAACAATACACAACCAGGGTCTACAATTAAACAACCAAACTATGAATTTGAGGGGCGTGAAGGAAACCTTGTTTTTGTAGTTGCTATTAAAACAATATCTGCAGGGGACAAGTTGCTTATTAATTACCCTGTCAACCAAGTAGATACAAACAAGGTTACTATATAACATTTTACCCAACCTTTTAGTAATAAATTAAACATCATAAAGATTTTTTGTTAGTTTATTTCGTTTAAATTTCCCATATTTACTTCGCAGGCCAGTGATCGAGATAAATCCCTGCCAACAAATGGTCGGAGGAGAACTTCTTCCTCGACGGAGCAGGTATACATCTTTCTAATAGTACAAATATAATAAGAGAAAAGAGTTTTTATTTGCTTTGTTTTTCCATTATTAATAAGTTGGTTTGTTTTATATAATGAAATTTATATTTGATGCAGAACGTTGATCGGGAAATACACCCGTCGAATGTTGATCAGACGACAACACCCTCGGGGAAACAGGTAGACCTGATTTGAATTGTACAATTAAAATATGTCAAAATGTTTTAGCATTATATTAATGTTTCAATGAATATTTTGGTTTCGTTTATGTAATTTTTTAGTCTATGTTTTTGATGCAGGCTGGTTCCATAAGGTCGGCCACACCAGGGTCCGCGCAACGGGTATACATCTTTGTAATGTTAAAAATATAATATGAATAATAATTTTTTTGATGTGTTTTCTCATGAATACTTTTGGAATCGTTTAGGTGACTTTCACTATGTTTTTTTATTAGGGTGTTGTTAAGGGCAGCTCCCAGATATTAGCAAATCGGGGCAAGTCGCCTATGACCATTGATCCAATGAGTGGATCGCGATCCTCGAGGTCGCAAGTATAATTCATTTCAATTGTACCAATATAATACGTAGCATAATGTAATTTTGTTATGTATTTTTCGTGTGATATACTGGTTTCATTGTGATAATGTAAACCGTGTTGTAATTTTACGAATATATCATGATAGATGTGTTATATACATTAATATAAAATTTGGAATCTATCAGTAGAGAACTCAGTAGTGCTTTATATATGTTTGTTGCATCCCAGTAGTGAATCGCAGTATGAATCAGCATCGCAAGATTTTCTGTTAGACCCTGAAGTGGCAGAGGTGCTTCACGATTGCGAAAAAATTGGCGAAGCCACACACTCGCTAAAGATGGCAGAGAAATTGTTGAATAGATATACTGCGAAAATCCTTTCTCTAGTAATCTAGGTTCCGCAGACAAGCACAATTAAAGAAAGGATTGCATTGTTGGAACATAGATCTAATAACTTGCGAGTAAGTTGAGGAATCTTGAATCATAGAATAATTTGTTTAAATCTTTATAATGTTCTCTTTTATATGATAGTATTGAATGTATAATATGTGGTGTGTATTTACAGAATTATCAGGGACCACACAATATTGGTGAAGGTGGTGTTGGCCCCAGCGAGGCTCGTGGAGAGACTTCGCATCACGACCAAACGACTCCACGTAGTTCGAATCCTTCGCCATTGTTGTCGACCGAACAGTCGGAAACACGTTCTGAAACACCACGGACCCCCGCTGTGAGCGCAATAGCCGCTACTGACCAACACACAATGGATCCTCCACAAGAAGGGGTCAACACCGAGTCCCCTATCAATTTTGATGTCAAACAAGCTACATTTCCAGGATCTTCTCATGTCAAAAGCACGGGAACACTGGAGACGACATTTTTGGTGGACGAAGATCTCGTCCCAATAAAGATACCGATGATCCCAGGTAATTAATCATAGTTGATCAGGTTAATTAGTGTTTATAATTTCATTGTAATATACTGATAAAACATTTTTTATCAACTATTTATGATCATGGCATGATCGTTGTGCAGGAAACAATGTTTTCTATAAAAATATGAATGACTTTTGCTTGGATATCTTCGGGCCCACCATCCGATCAAGGTGGGATAGACAACCGAAACATTTAAAAGATGAACTCACTAATCAGTTGGTTGGCCTATTTAGGGAGAAAACCTTCAGTCATGCCAATGTCTTGAAAAAGTCTTGTCAACATGTGAAGGTTGTCCGAGACCAATATAGGACACACCTCGAAAGAAACCATAGGTATGAGCGCCCACCAATGATTCCAGCAATGGAGTGGAGAGATCTAGTGGAAGATGGAAAGGAGAAGGCTCTGAGAAGAGAAGGCAAGCTAACACTAGGCATAGGGAGGTATGCAATACTTTCCGCAATGTAATTCTAAACCTTATTATCCTTGATTTCGAACTTGGAACATCTAACGTATTTCAACACTTGCATAGGCTACCAGACACATCAAAGGCCACAAAGGCAAGACTAGAAAAAGTAGGTCAGCACAAGCTTGGCCTTGGTGGTTATTCGAATTTGGTGGCACGGTTTGTAAGTTTCAAGAAACCAACAATGAATACAAATAATAAATTGAAAATTATTTTTCGTTTTATTGCACCGTAAAATGTTAATTAATGACGATAAGCAAATATGCAGGCCGATAGATTCAATGAAGTACCCACAGAGGAAGACATGAAGCTTGGCTTCCAGGAAGGCTTTGGAGCTATTGTTGAACCTAGAAGAAGCTTATCTGGGCAGACACAGTCTTGTGGTACCAATCCATCTGGTGCACAGGTATATAGAATATAATATAGTTTAATGAAGATTTGTCGCTTGTGGAATATTTTCATTCCAAATACTTGATGTAAAATATTGACTCTGTTTTTAACAGGAAAGTAATGATCCCATTAGTGTCGAGGAGGGACAACAACAAATCGATGATCAAGCTTCAAATCCCGGTAATGAATTTATTCATATGCTACAATTTTATGTATAGCATTGCAAATGGTGACCATTAATTGTAGTTCATCGTATTTCAACTGTAGAGCATGTAGAGGGTGAAACTGTACAGGTTGAGACTGGACAAAAACATCAACAACATGATTTGGTCACACCTGGTAAAAAAACACCTTCGTAATGAATTGTTTTAAATGAGAAACTTGTCATTACAATAGCAAAATATAACGATGTAACATTTTCACATCGTTGCAGCAAATCCGAACCCCTTGCAGCAAAATCCAGGTCTAGATCAACAATAATCAGCTAGGATATTGCAAACATCACCAAAAGCGCCTGCTAAAGAACCAAGAACTGGAAGAAAAATTCTAGATGATGTAGATGGTCCTCTCATAGATTATATACCACTAAAGAGAAGAAAAACTTATAAAAAGAAGGACGAGAAAAACGACGACTAAATATTTTCGATAACAATATATCGTCCACTATTTTTGGTCTAATGAATGAATGAATGGTTTAATGAATGTTCTAATGTTTTAATGATTCAGTGTAATAAACTGTTACCTTCATTGAATTTCAACTTTTATTGAATGAATGTGTTGACTGAATGATTAATGAATGGTGTATTGAATGTTATCTTTTATTGAATGAATGTGTTGATCGACTGAAACGATGGTTTAGTGAATGTTAGCATTTATTGAATGAATAATGGATGAAAGTTCATGATGAAATATGGATGAATTTGCACATATTTGTTTTTTTCAAGTACATGCATTGGGTATGGGGAATTGAGAGTGATGTGAGGGGGGGAGGGCATAAGACCTTCCACCTTCACGTGGTTGGCCCTGTTCAGTAGAGAATATGAAATTATTCTCGAAACAAAGAGGAGCTCAATGAATATTCTGACAACGGTGACGATTCATTCTATATTTATGTTTCCCTTAAGCTGTAATATGGCAAACTCATAGTTCACTATCAATATTTCTTTGACCGTCAGCTTTGTCAGACAAACCTTAATAGTGAACTATAAGTTTGTCATTTGCAGTCGAATGGAAACGTAATACCATGAATCGTCAACCGTTTCCAGGCTGAAACTGAAGACCGTGGAAACTCATTGGATGGCAGAAATTCATTGAATGGTTTAATGAATTTTCTAATGTTTTAATGATTCAGTGTAGTAAACTATTACCTTTATTGAATTTTAGCTTTTATTGAATGAATGTGTTGAATGAATGATTAATGAATGGTTTATTGAATGTTATCTTTTATTGAATGAATATGTGTATCGACAGAAACAATGGTTTAGTGAATGTTAGCATTTATTGAATGAATAATGGATGAAAGTTCATGATAAAATATGGATGAATTTGCACATTTTTTTTTTTCGAGTGCATGCATTGGGTATGGGGAATTGAGAGTGATGTGAGGGGGGGGGGGGCATAAGAGCTTCCACCTTCACATGGTTGGCCCTGTTCAGTAGAGAATATGAAATTATTCTCGAAACATAGAGGAGCTCAATGAATATTCTGACAACGGTGACAATTCATTGTATATTTACGTTTCCCTTAAGCTGCAATATGGCAAACTCATAGTTCACTATCAAGATTTCTTTGACCGTCAACTTTGTCAGACAAACCTTAATAGTGAGCTATAAGTTTGTCATTTGCAGTCGAAGGGAAACGTAATACCATGAATCGTCAACCATTGCTAGGCTGAAACTGAAGACCGTGGAAACTCATTGGATGGCGGAATCACTGAATGGTTTAATGAATTTTCTAATGTTTTAATGATTCAGTGTAGTAAACTGTTACCTTTATTGAATTTCAGCTTTTATTGACTGAATGATTAATGAATGGTTTATTGAATGAATGTATGTATCGAGAGAAATAATGGTTTAGTGAATGTTAGCATTTATTGAATGAATAATGGATGAAAGTTCATGATAAAATATGGATGAATTTGCACATATTTGTTTTTTTCAAGTGCATGCATTGGGTATGGGAAATTGAGAGTGATGTGAGGGGGGGAGGGGGGCATAAGAGCTTCCACCTTCACGTGGTTGGCCCTGTTCAGTAGAGAATATGAAATTATTCTCGAAACAGAGAGGAGCTCAATGAATATTCTGATGACGGTGACGATTCATTCTATATTTACATTTCCCTGAAGTTGCAATATGGAAAACTCATAGTTCACTATCAAGATTTCTTTGACCGTCAGCTTTGTCAGACAAACCTTAATAGTGAACTATGAGTTTGTCATTTGCAGTCGAAGGAAAACGTAATACCATGAATCGTTAACTGTTTCCAGGCTAAAACTGAAGACCATGGAAACTCATTGGATGGCGGAAATTCATTGAATGGTTTAATGAATTTTTGAATGTTTTAATGATTCAGTGTAGTAAACTGTTACCTTTATTGAATTTCAGCTTTTATTGAATGAATGTGTTGACTGAATGATCATTAATGAATGTTTTATTGAATGTTATCTTTTATTGAATGAATGTGTGTATCGACAGAAACAATGGTTTAGTGAATGTTAGCATTTATTGAATGAATAATGGATGAAAGTTCATGATAAAATATGGATGGATTTGCACATATTTTTTTTTTCGAGTGCATGCATTGGGTATGGGGAATTGAGAATGATGTGAGGGGGGGGAGGGGCCATAAGAGGTTCCACCTTCACGTGGTTGGCCCTGTTTAGTAGAGAATATGAAATTATTCTTGAAACAGAGAGGAGCTCAATGAATGGCTACGATGTTGGCTTTCTACAACCCAAAACCCTAACTAGATGCAATCTCAAAATTAATGACTACCAACCACCTACTGGTTCTTATTTAATAAAAATGAGTCTTTTACATTAAGTAACTACCCATTAACTATCTAATGAGCCTTATTCAAAGAATATGATCTCATACATGAATATACAAACTCCTCAGTATACCAAATTAGAGAATTTAGGTAAGAGTACCTTGACAGAATGGAAGCACACTACCATATCTTTGTGACGAATATGCCACAATGTTACATAACTTCCCAGTCCTTTTATTCTGCTACATGGAAAGCCTGTAGTCCATAAAGTAAGTTCCATAGACACTAGCACTTGAGACTTAGAGTACAGTCTTTTGTGCCACCTTAATAGGCACCCACTAGCCTGTAGGTCCACTTGAATAATGATTGACTCCGCCACTTAATACAATGACTCTAATACAATGTCTTTATTACAACGACTCTATTCCCTTAGGCTACTCCATTGCTAATACAATGGGAAGAGCACCGCTGCTAATACAATGGGAAGAGCATACTGGGGTTCTCAGTTATATATATATATGTAATTATTCTACATATTTCCACAATAGAGATAGAATATATTGATTTCCTGCAATATGAAAAATTTTATTTGAAAAATGCTATTTAAAAAAAAAAAATGTAATGGGTGGTCGCTTAACCGACGCCCTAAATCGACGAAGGTATGGTAATATCCAACGGTTTTGCAATACTACCGATGGCTCGGAACGTCGGTTCCCTTTTTTTTGTATGGCATACACGTCGCTTTACCGACGACCCAATCCGACGACCGCATGGTAATAGCCGACGGTTTTGTAATATGACCGACGGCTCGGAACATCGGATTCCATTTTTTTTGTATGGCATAGTCGTTGCTTAACCGACGACCCAATCCGACGACCATATGGTAATAGCTGACGGTTTTGCAATACGACCGACGGCTTGGAACGTCGGATTCCATTTTTATTGTATGGCATACCCGTCGCTTAACTGACGACACAATCCGACATTTTTATGGAAAATACGTCGCTTAACCGATGACTAAACTGACACATAATCGATGGTGAAAGATGGTAATCCGACTACTTGTGAAGCTGGAGGAAGTCGGTTAACCGACGTGTTTTCTAGTCGAATATCTGACATCTTGAACTACGTTGGATTTTAGCTGATATCCCACCGATGATAAAGAAAGACTGGAATTGTCGGATAGTCAACCATAGGTTGTAGCAAATTTTACTTTTTAGCCGTCGGATTTTGGGTCAAAAAAACTTAGTGGAAGATAATTTCATTTGCCCTCGTAACTCTATGTGTCATGCGGATTTAGGATCCGATGAAACTATAGAATTAACCTTTTCTTGGGGAATGAGTTTCATGAAAAGTAATAAGGTTGAATGGTATGCTTTATATATGGGACTAGAGATCATCACTTTTATTAGGATCCATAAAATTTTCATACTTCTCTCCTTATTATCCAAGCAAGGAAAATAACTGATATAAAGAAGACACTATCATCGATACATTCCAAAAAACAATCGTCATTCCTTACTTTTGATAGAGAATAAATTTTATAATTCCTTTAACCTCTTCAAAATCAAGGCTTAAAACTGACTCCCCATTTTATATTCTTCCCTTACCCAATGAGTTTCCAAAATTTTGTAACTTTATCAAACCATTCTCTCAATATAATTTTAAAAGCAAATTCAATGCTATAATCTTTGCCTAGTTGTTAGATTCTCTTCCCAACAAACTTAAATTGAAGGAAAAAAATATGAGAATCATTTTAGAAGATAATTTCACCTGTGCTTGGAACACTATGTATGGGTGAGATTTTGGATCTAGATGGAACTATAGAATTAACCTCTTCTCGGGGAATGAGTTTCATGAGAAGTAATAAGGTTGAATGGTATGATTTATATATAAGAATATAGATCATAAATTCTATTAGATCCATAAAATATTCATACTTCTCTCCTTATTATTATCCAAGCAAGTAAAATAACATATAAAGAAGGCACTATCATCGATATATTCCAACAAACAATTTTCATCCTTACTTTTGATAGAGAATAAATTTTATCATTCCTTTAATAGCCTCAAAATTAGGGCTTAGAACTGACTCACCAAATTCTATATTCTTCCATCACCCAATTTATTTACACCAATAAGTCCCCAAGAGGGTATTTTTAAGGATTGTAATATTATACTTAAGTGTAGTATTCTAGGCGATTATTCTGGATTGAAAAAAACATATATATAGATAGGTAGGCAAATACTAAATATGAAACATATAATTTACTACTGAAAATTGTAATTTTTGGTGAATATTATGATAAAAAAACACATTTTATGTAAATATAGGAAATATTAGAGACTAAAAATGACCAAATAGCAAATTTATTTATTGGAAAAAAGCCCCAAAAATAGACAATTGGATAAATTTCACGCCTAAAAATTACCCTGGCCCACAAATTTGTAACTTTATCACCGCCTTCTCTCAAGATAATTTTAAATGCAACTTCAATGCTAGAATATATACCTACTTGTTAGATTCTCTTCCCAACAAACTATGATACCCCCAAGACATTATTATTTTATTTTGATTTAATATTTGTGACAATATTTAAAAATAATAATTATTTTTGTAAGAGTTAGTTAAAAACTCAAAAACACTCAGAAGAGGTGTGAGTGCCTCTTTACACAACAAACTATTTATTTTATTATTAATAAAAGAAAAAGACACTTGGAGAATACAACTAAATGAGGGGACACAACCATATGTGTCAGGGGGATTTTGGATGCGGATATAGCTATAGAATTAACCTTTTCTTGGGGAATGGGTTTCATGAAAAGCAATAAGGTTGAATGGTATGCTTTATATATGGGACTAGAGATCATCACTTCTATTAGGATCCATAAAATATTCATAGTTGGATATTCTCTCCTTCTTATTAGCAAGAAAGGAAAATAACATATAAAGAAGGCACTATCATCAATATATTCTAACAAACAATTGTTGAAGACCTTAAGTAAATTAAGGAGGTAAATATTCTTCATATGAAAAGACACAACAATGATCTTATCGATAAACTCACCAATCAAGGGGTTTCTCTAGGAGGAAGGATAATATGCCTAAAAAATGGAGGTCAACCACTTCATTGGTGGCTCTCCTAAGGTTGATCTCATGATGCATGGTAATTTGGGCTTACAAATACACATGGAAATGAAGAGGGTTATTTGGATTGTTTCATTCAATTAGATTGATCTTGTTTCTCGTGGTACAAACATTTGTGCGGAGTTAATGTCTTGGGAGTGAATATATTCCCCTCATGGATTATCCTCTTCCTTTTTCATGTCCCATTGACTTCTACCCTCATGGAACTATGTCTTGGCTCACCTCTTGTTAGTGGGATATCTTTGTCCAAGGATATATACTGACTAGAAGCTAGAAGGCATGCTAATACATTGAGCTCCCGTCAAATGTGTGGATTTATTTAGGGGGAAAGGTCGATCATCATTATTTTTAGTGGTACCTTGTCTAATTTTTTTTGTTTGAATCTTTGTATATTATACTAAAATTGTTCAACATAATCCTTGAATATATCCTCCTATATTTGAGTCATTTTAAAAATTTCTCCCCGTGAATATTTAGCGCTGCAATATTCCTAGTACTTCAAGGAAAAAATATATATTTTGCATTGCATACTTAGAGAACATCTCAATAAAGGATTCTTTATCAACATTCTCTAAGAGAAACCAGGTAAAATCTTCATAGTATATCCTGCACATGTACTTTAGAAAATATACATCATATGAATGGATTCATTCTATAAAGTTCCCCAAAACTATAAATCCCAATATACATAACTAGTCTATCATAAAGTTCCCATCATCTACCTATCCAAAGTATCAAAAAAAATTCAGAATTGGTATGAAGAATATTACAAAATAATATATTAAAATCCCTTCCAAAATAACCTAACCAAAATTTAAGCTATAAAAATAACATGATAGAAAACAACTAAACAGATTATCAAGGATCCAATGACTTGGAAAGAGATATGTGCACCTACTTCTCATTCAAAGATTGTAGAATGGTTTCATTAACAACATGACCATTTCTAAACTCTAATGCAATCCAAATATAAACAACTAACTACATTCTTACTTTTGATAGAGAATAAAGTTTATCATTCCTTTAACCCCCTCAAAATTAGTGCTTAGAAATCACTCCCCATTCTATATTCTTTCCTCCCCCAATTCATTAACACCAATGAGTCCCCCAAAATTTGTAACTTTATCACACCCTTCTCTCTAGAATATTTTACTAGTTGTTAGATTCTCTTCCCAACAAACTTAAATTGAAAGAAAAAAATATGAGAATCATTTTAGAATATAATTTTAGTTGTTCTTGTAACACTATGTGTTGGGGGGATTTAGGATCCGGATGGAACTATAGAATTAACCTTTTCTTGGGGAACGAGTTTCATGACAAGTAATAAGGTTGAATGGTATGATTTATATATAGGAATAGAGATATGATAACTTCTATTAGGATCCATAAAATATTCATACTTCTCTCCTTATTAGACAAGTAAGCAAAATAACATATAAAAAAGGCACTATCATCGATACATTCCAACAAACAATTGTCAATCCTTACTTTTGATAGAGAATATAGTTTATCATTCCTTTGACCTCCTCAAAATTAGGGCTTAGAACCAACTCCCCATTCTATATTCTTCCCTCACCCAATTTATTAACACCAATGAGTCCCCAAAATATTGTAACTTTATCAAATTGTTCTCTCAATATAATTTTAAAAGTAAATTCAAGGATAGAATATTTTCCTAGTTGTTATATTCTCTTCCCAACAAACTTAAATTGAAGGAAAAAATATGAGAATAATTTTAGAAGATAATTTCACTTGCCCTTGGAACAATAGGTATGGGGAGAATTTTGGATCCAGATAGAACTATAGTATTAACCTTTTCTTGGGGAATGAGTTTCACGAAAAGTAATAAGGTTGAACGGTATGCTTTATATATGGGCATATAGATCATCACTTCTATTAGGATCCATAAAATATTCATACTTCTCTCCTTATTATTAGCCGAGCAAGGAAAATAAAATATAATGAAGGCACTATCATCGATATATTCCAACAAACAATTTTCATCCTTACTTTTGATAGAGAATAAAATTTATCATTCCTTTAACCTCCTCAAAATTAGGGCTTAGAATCGACTCCCCAAACTCTATATTCTTCCCTCACCCAATTTATGATGCAAGAGCATCAGGGCCTAGGCAGATCAGTTGAAGCTAGTCGACATAAGGGAGCCGACTAGAGGGAGTGCCAACAACCGCTAGTGCGAGAAGCAGATTGACTTGTATTAGTCAATAAGTCGAGCAGGGAACTGTCGAAGTAGTCGACAGGAGTGCAAAGGTCGAGAGTTGTGACATGTCAATGTCCGACAGACGATGGGAGCAGTAGAAGGCATTGATAGGTTGACATGTGTCGAACTACGACTCCGACAGGTTTGGGCATGAGCCAAGCGAAAAGGAAGGGATGGACTGGCGAAGCCTTGGGTTGTGAAGGAAGCCGACAAGTGAGTTGAAGCTGACAGACAGTATGGCCGACGGGACGCATTACTGTAGACTGTTAGAAGGATGCGCAGAAAGTGAAGGCATTAGAGAGATTTTGAGGTCAAAAAATGGCCTCCTAAGAGATGTACTACAAAAATATGAGATATATTAAAATATTATGAATTGGGGGTTTTATGGGGTAGGTATATATGACAAGTCACCTCCCACACTATTTTCTATGCACAATATAAATAACCATGGTTGAGTTGCTTTTCAAAATTTACTAGAAATAAAATTAATAAAATAAGTCTACATTGATGTGACTAAGATTCATTGTAAATTCCCAAAAATTTATAGTCCTTTAGCATTTATTTGTCTTGAACTTGCAAATGAAATTAAATAATAAAAAATATTTTTAAGAGCTATTTTTTTAATTTTATGTTGACTTTTTATATTTAGTATTTTTCTCATGAATTTAATATAATGTAATTTAATTGAGAATTTATTTACATGTAAAATGTTAATAATATTATTATAATCCACATTGCATTATTAATATTATTATTATTATTTATTAAATCTATTATTATTCTTTATTAGTTTGACATTATGTTATTAAATAGAATGGAGTGAATATATAATTTAAAATTAAAAACATAAAAATGATAATATATTATTTTATAAAAAACTGTGAAAGGACTTTCTTTATGAATTAAGAGTACTTCACTTGAAAATGACAATAATATTATTTTATGAGAAAGTGTGAAAAGACATTCATTATGAGTACTTTACTTGAAAGTGACAATAATATTATTTTATGAAAAGACTATCATTATGAGTACTTTACTTTATGACTTAAAAGTACTTATACCACTACTTTGGTTAACTATGTGTTTTCATCCACCATAGAAAATTTGACAAATAAGCATTCTTAACTCATGCAATGCCACCTCAACCAAGGGGATGATGTCATCTACTAGAATGTAATTGGTTGTTTTTTATAGTACATTTTCTTTGTTTTGAGGCCATTTTTTAACCTCAAAATTTCTCTAATGAAACTGTACTTGGTAGCCATTTGGGGTTGCTAAGGAAGTTAATGACAGTTATTGCGGGTAGATGAGGTTGTGCAGCACTGCAGGGAAGGTGACAGTTGCAGGTCTGCAAAATCAGGGATATTGGAGGATAGGAGGATGCGCGTCTCGGTTGTTGGAGTAGACATCGGGAACACCATCAGCAAAGTAGAAGACTGGTGCACAGGAATAGAGGGGAGAGAGTCCATTTTGTTGGAGTTGCAGAGCAGAGTTTGGGGAGAATATTGGTAAACTGTATAGAACAGTTACACAAATTCCGAATGAGAGAGAGATCGAGCCATAGCTCAGAGTTCCGTAGTGAACCAGGAGAGGGTGAGGTCGACACACTAAGAGAGCACACCACAGTTACTTTTGTATTGTAATGGCTAAGGACAACAAGTAGTTAGTTATTTGTATTAACAGTTACTCCGCATTGTAACTGATTGGTAGAAGTAATATAAGCCGCTTCTCGCATCCTGTTTTACACCTTGTTTGTGTGAAAATTGTGGTTGTGTTGTGTGTATTGTTAAGCAAGAACCTTAGCGTATAAGGCGACTTGCATCAAGTGGTATCAGAGTGGGAGTATTCTGAGAGCTGAAGTATCCTAAGATTTGAAGGAAATACGTCAGTGGTATTAAGCCTACAAGTGTGTTGAACAGCTCCAGCCGAGGTTGGGTAGAGTTTTGCACGACTTGTTGAAGTTCGGTTGCGATTGGATGAGTGGGAGTTTCAGCTAAGGTTGAAAATGGCTCACAGAGGTGTTAATGTCCGAGGATGAAGAGCGCGTGGCGAAGCATTCATAGTTGATCATGAGATGTTCGACAAGTGCATGCGAACAATGCGAACTTTGACAAATGAAGTCGCATCGATCAAAGAAAGCCAAAGCGTGGTTGTATTCCTAATGCGTTAGACTATAGCGATGAGGAAGTCAAAGAAGTGGAACCAGAGGAAGCAACGGGAGATGAAGTAGAGGAAAAAATCATTAAGATTTTGACGGATATGAGAGATCGGAAAAAAATAGATGTAAGTACCTACTCAGGAATTCTGGACCCAGAAGACTTGATCGTCTAGTTCAGAGAGATGGAGAAATACTTTGACATAGAGCAGATTGAGGATCCTAAACGGGTTAATGCTGCATGTATGAGGTTGCAGGGTCATTCCTCGTTGTGGTGGGACAATGTACAGGCTGACTGAGTCAAGAAAGGCAAGGAGAAAATCAAGTCTTGGGATAGGATGGTTGCCAAGTTGAAAGGGAATTTCTTGCCGGGTGACTATGTGATTTCCTTGTTCCGGATATTGCAGAACTTTCGACACAAAGAGATGACCATGAAGGAGTACACATAATAGTTATACAGACTGTCGATTCGGTCGGGACAACCCAATGAAGGAGAAGAAGCTGCTGCTAGGTATGTGAATGGCTTGAAATATGCCATTCAAGACGAATTGAGCATGTAAAGATTTAGAGTAGTTGGTGAAGCCTACTAGTTAGCTCTGAAGGAAGAAGAGAAACTGTCGAGGAAATCCACAGTGACCAAAGGCAGGATGACTAGTCGGGGTGCGAAGACTGTTTCCGCGAAGGGCCAGAGTAGCGGTTACAGAAGAGAATCTATCGAAGAAATTCGAAGGACAAAAGGGACGTCAAAAAGGGAGAACGTGCAGGAGAATCGACGCGATGGTCGTGAGACTCATGGTCGAGGTGCGTATGGTTGAAGTGGTCCATCCAAAAGAAAAGGAGCTAATAGACCTGCCTGTAACATACCCTTTTTGCTGAAAAACATTTTATGTTGGAAACATTATGTTAACTTTTATTGTAAGGTTTTATATTGAACCACGGGGGGTTCACTGGCAAGGCAATATCATATCACGTCCATTCATATTGGGGGTTTAAATACTCCTAAAAACCTCAAAAATATATTTCCTCGTATTAAGGGTTCAAGGGGAGTTTTTAATTTGACATAGTAATATAAATATTGGGGGTTATTTTATTTGGGTGTGCTGAGGAATAACATTCAAATCATGGGATGGATTCATATATATAACTTCTTCTTCATATATTTGGAGGCCACCCACAGAGACCTATAATGACTCTCATACTCTAAACCAACAAACTCATCAATATATATATATATATAAAGAAGATTGTTCCTAGTTGACAAATTCACTGCATGTGTTATTTGATGTTCAACACTTACATGTATATATATACATATATATTGCGATTAATTTTTCTCTTTGGACCAAATATCCAAAATGGTCTCTTAGCTTGATTAAAAAGGTTTGTAGTATGTCAAAGTTTGATTTCCAATCCATCAAACTTATAAAAAGAACAAATGGTCATGCTTCAAGGTTTTATTAAAGCTTCTAACATTTCTTGTTGATGACTTAGCATGTTTCAGTTTGTTCCTATTTCATAGAATTACTCCAAAATTTATGCTTTTAGAGCTCAATTACTAAATCAAGGATGTGGTATATTATATATCTCGATGGGGTGACCCTTCGAGTTTTCCCCATTTCTTGTAGGTCATCCATGGGTGTTATGAAACTCTAGGTCAAGCACGTGTTGACCCCGGAGTGTTGTTTTCCCATTTCACTACAGATTAAAGTGGACTAAGGAGAGGGAAGCATAAATTCACTACTACACTATGTCTTGACATATTACATAGACATTTAAAGCACTAGCACTATATGGGGATTGTATCTTTCTTTATGTTGACACTTGGCCACTCGTATAGCGAACAGTGAGGGTTTCGTACCCATTACAACTACAAGGTCGATCTCACTTGGTTTTGGTGAAGGTTCTGGATTTTTCCTGGCCCTTTTTTGTTTGGCAAGAATTTAAGGAAGAGGGGCTCAACTCTTCGGGCCTTGTGCTTTCAAGGGAGGGAGATTGCAATAGATTTGGAATTTACTGTGTGTTAGAATAATCTTTCATCTTCTCAGTTAGTTCACTAGATAAGCGATCTGAGAGGAGAGACAATAGTAGGGTTCAAGGGAAAACAAAGGATGTAAAACTAGATAAGGATCAACATATGAAAGAATGTAAAACTATCTAAAGGCGCTCGCACGAAGTTGGTTCCACTTTTTAGTGCCACTATAGAAATAAAAAATGCACCTCCGAAACGGAAATCCATAACGCATATGCATTATTGTGGCTAGGTTCGGACAAACCCGAGCCGAAAACCGAGGCTAAGCTTAGTTATCCCATATCGCATATGTGATAAATCGGACATGCATTTTTTAATAGTTACAAATCGCAAGTGCGATATATCCCACTTTCATTATATCGCAAGTGCGATATATCCCACTTGCGTTATAACGAAACTGCGATTTTGATCATGTGGATCATCTTAAATTTTATTTTCTTTCACAATGATCATCTTAAATTTTATTTTGTAGTGGGCATGGTAATATCAATGCTCTATCTGAACTTAGTAACCCACCTTTCTTCTACATCCATATGGCTCCTCAACTCATCCTACTCTCGGATCACTATAACTAGCCTTTTTGTAAGAGAGTCCCATCATGACAACTTTACATGGTCACCCTATGTTCCTCGATGATATGTGACTATAAAATTGGATTTATTAGTAAAATGTATAATGTTCTCTAGTTAAATTGTCCTTCCCCTCGTACCTCAGGAAAGTCCCTCCGGGTCGTTTATTAATAAAAGGGTTTCGTATAATAAATTAACTCTTTTATAATGCTTAGGAGGGGATTCTCATCGCATGTAAGAAAATGATTCTATTATTACTCAGATTAAGATATGCCAGCTCTAGTCAAACTAGTTCCATGTATGTGGCACCTTGTATTTTATGTGCAACAAACACAACCATTGAAATACACGTGCATTCTTGAACTATCCAGCACAACCATCTGACCAAATCAAATGACGATAAAATGGTATATCCATAGCTATCACATGATCATAGAACAACTGAAAGCAATGTTGCACGTAATGGGTGTCATGGGTCCGGTCGTCACTGATGTAAAAGTGACTCTCTTTCAATATCACACGTTTCTCTTCATTGCTATCTGCCCATGTCGATAAGTGAGATGGACCATTATGCTCACCTGCTCTGAGTGATAGTATTGACTTTGTATTTCATTTTGTGGTTGTAGGGTGTAATTTTCCACAAAGTCAACCACTGATAGTATTGTTGCAAGAGGGAAGGTGTCCCGGCATATTCTGAATTGCTCATCTTGCCACCGTTCCATATCGACATGCTGAATGTACTGATGGATCTTTCCACGGAACTCTAGAATAAAATCACATACTTGCACCTGGTGGAAAAAAATAAACAATGTTATAAAACAACATAAAAATATTTACATCAATATTAAAATATACATCAATATTTAAAACAATGTTATAAAACAACATATAAACAATGTACACTCAGTTAAATGAACATGTTTCGTGTAGATTGTCACCTGTGAAGTCACCAATTTAATCTTCTTGCTTTCTTTCCCATCACATAGCTGATATGTCTCATACTGAAAGTTCTACTTCTCGATAATTCCATTACCAAATGCTTGATCTTCACTCTCATGGATGCAATTGGACCATAAAGATAGCCCACCACAATTGTTGCAAGAACCCTCTACACATTGTTTTAAGTAATGGGTCTGCCCATCTTGCCTCGGACACATTATGCTATGGATGAAATCTCTAGATGACATTGGTGGTACTGTACTTGAGCATTCCTGCACATGGTTAGGGTGCAAAAAACGACGTATATGTGCAAATGTATGATAATATAGATCAAACTCTATGTGGTATCTACAACAACAAGTGTTCCGGATTCTATTTATTCTAACATACCAAGGCTTGCATTTTTCAAAAGATCTTTGCCCGAGCCTTAGCTCTACGTGGGCAACTTTAAACATCTCGAACAATTGAGTTTGTGTCATGTCAAGGTAATGTTTAACATGCCCTTCATTGTTCATGGAACCCCTACAGCGTTTTAACACATCCTTTGTGTTAGAAGAAGGCCTAGTGTTATCGTGCCAAAAAGTGTGCACTAGTCCCTTCACTACTTCGACCAACTTCATGTCTTTGTGGGGAAACCTACAGCTAAATGCCCATAATGTATCCATTTGTCCCTCTACATCAAGTTTGTCTCTTCTTATTGAATATTTTTTAAGAGTCTTTGGATGTAAAGGGACAATTTCTGATGTGCATTTAAGTAAACGACGTTGTCTTGTGGATCTAGATACAATTGATTCAGCCAATACGTGGCGAGCCACATTACAGTCTTTTGAACGAGTTTTTTTACCAATTGATGTGAATGCAGCAACAAGAGATTTAACAATGTGATTACTTGATTCGGTATTCTTCAATGTTCTTATGCCTAACGTTTTTCTAACATTTGCCATACTTCTAGATTTAATCAAAGCTAAAAACAATTGACATTTACCGGCTTCAGATTTTGGTTCAAAATATTGTTTTATTATTTGAGAACAATGACGAATGATTGTGCGTTTAGCCACCTTACTTTCCATGGAAGTCAATTCGCTCTCATCCACTTGTATGCGTTTAGGAGTTCTCTTTCGTTTTGATGCAAGATTTCTTGTCGTTTGAAATGCTGGAGAGACGTTTACATCCACTGCAGGCTGACATCTTCGATTAGGAGATTGAACCACCTGGCATGGTTGTTGCAGAGTCTCGTCAGGAACATAATGATTGAGCTCTACAGAGGGTTGTCCAGTTAATAATGGAGCAAAATTTTCATCTTGGTTATAACTAGCTTGCATTAAAGTTGCAATATCTTCCTCAGCCTCTTCGCGAGGTATCTGTTCAGCGGGAATGGGAAGTATTTGCTCATCCAATGAATGCCGACGATTTCTTGAATGTTCCCTCTCTTTTTTTTTTTTTAATTTCAGCTTCTTCGGGTGTAAGAATCTTCCTCGTTGACTTCCGAACTCTATTACGTGGATTCACCATTGAAATCCACCCAAAATTGTACAAAACCTATGGATCTGTGTAATAAATGATTAAATTGCAGGTTGAACAGTACGCTCTGCACGGGTTTCAGAAGAATTATGTCTTTTCCTGTACAGTACAAATGGCCCACAGCACACAACCCAAGATTATTTATTAAACAAATATCACATATGTGATATAACGCATCTCCGTTTTAACGCATATGCGTTATATTGCATATGCGATATGAACTATATGCTTTTTACGCTTTTTATGCTTTTATGAACTATATGCATATATATGCTTTGTTAAAAACGTGATCACTAAATCGCATATGCGTAATATCGCATATGCGATTTAGTGCATATCAACTATTGAAACCTCATTTAACCATGAACCATGAAAACATCATTTAATCCCTAGAAGATTGGATTTATCCTTGGACCATGGTACGGTGTCTTCAGAACTATGTTTTGTCTGGAAATATTCGTAATGGTTCCTATATGACCATGGTCAACGCCTCGAGAACAATCTTCAATGCATAAAATAGTCTAATGGCACATATATCCCATATTAAGGCTAAATATCCCCTTTAAAGGGCATGTGTAGTGGTTTAAGACTTGTTTCTGTTACACTTTTGTCCCATTACCATGGTTAAGACCCTCAAACCCATCCTTAGTGCATAAAACCTCATAATGACACCCAAATCCCACTAAAGGCCAAATATTCCAGCTATAGTGCATGTGTGTTGATTTAGAGACTCATTAGACCATCTTTTCTTCCATGACTATGGTCAATGTCCAGAGACCCATCCCTACCATCCAAAACCCTATAATGTCACCCTTATCCCCTTATAATACAATTTAGACTCCAAAGATTCCATCCAAGCGATCTATGGAGTGGCTCATGCCCCAACATTACATTGATTAAAAGCTAAAAGAGGTGTGGGGAGATTTAAAGGAGGGAGACGAAGTTGTAGAGGGAATCATGGGAGGGAGGGGGAGAGTCAGAGAGAGAGAGAGAGAGAGAGAGAGAGAGAGAGAGAGAGAATTATGGATGGAGGGATGGTTAGAGGGTGAGAGAGTGGGATAATAACAATGAGAGAGTAGGGATTTAGGGAAATGAAGGATGGTCAAGGATGGTTACACCGAGGGATAGAGATGAGAGATTGTGTGTGTGTGTGTGTGTGTGTGTGTGTGAGAGAGAGAGAGAGAGAGAGGGAGAGATCATGGATATTAAGGAAAGGAGAGAAAGATGGAGAGATGAAGGAGGGATGAAGGCTTGAAGGTGGAGAGAGGAGGTAGGGGGAGAAAGTGAGGGATGGAGTGAGTGATAGGATGGAACACATGGAGGGAGGGAGGGAGGGAGAAAGAGTTTTGGAAGGAGGGAGGGGCAACAAAGGAATTGTTTTAGAGGGTGTGTGGATGTGTGTGAGAGAGAAGGGGGTGGAGAAAGAGAGAAGGAATTATGGGGGGAGAGAGAAGGGGGTGGAGAGAGGAGGTAGGGGGAGAAAGTGAGGTATGGAGTGAGTGAGGATCAATCATCAAGATTTCTAGTTAAATTATTTGTTGAAAAATTTCTAGTTAAATGATTTGTTGTTTTTGAATCAATAGTGTAATGTGATTAAACTATTAAAGATTATATAGAAACAAATCACATTAAAATGTCATGTGTACACCCACATTTCATACCAAATTCAAAATATCTGTTACAATACCAACCTTCCTAACATTTTAACTCATCAAAACTATGGTGATTTATGAATGTTTCTCTTAAAAGTTTCGAGCATAGAAATATAATTCTAAAGAAAACCAAGTGACTCCTTACCTTTTTAAAAGTTTGATAGATCAAATTGGTCTCAATGGACGTTAATAACAACCATAATCATTATCAACTCAAGTAGAGCATTATCAAGTTATATAATAAATTTGTCATTAAATAAAAAACCCTACTTGAAGTCATTTAACTACACTAATATCAAAGAAAGTTTGATTAACAAAATAAGTGCAAAGATATGTTGGTTCTCATCAATAACATCAATCAATAGATGCATAGTGAACCCATTTGTCATGTTAAACAATGTTATATTAACCATGATGGGATGTTATCTTACATTTCAAAAGAATAATCTTTATGCCACCCTTTTATCTAAGAATCTTTATTCTCTATTTACTCTTTTGTACTAAACCAAAACGCATATTCGTTAAACCGCATATCCGTTATAACGCATATGTGTTAATTTAAAATTTAAAAACTACGCGGGAACAAGGCTTGGGATGATGTTCGGAAATAGCTACGGACTACCGAACCTATTGGCTAGAACAAAAAAACGAGGGCCATTGCCTGTATTATTGAACTCTATCAATATGCCCAGTTTCAATGGCGTGTTTTTCTATGAAAAACTCAATATTTTTTTATGAAAATATACAATATTGTACAGTACAATCTGACGATTCTGAATATGTAATTTTTTCATAAAAATGTATGTTTTATTTATTATTATTAATTTTCTAAATGACACATGTCAGTTTTCGAAAATACATACATCTATTCATTTTTATATAACTTTTGATTGCCTTCACCATTTCCCAAGAAAACTATATGGTGCACTAGAGGAGACTGAGCTCTACAATCCTATATATAGAAATCAATGATTTCATTAAATTTTGCCCCTAAAGTGTTGCACCCGCACATAACGTTTTAATTTCAAGGTTTTCTGACTTCAATAATTAATAATAATAATAAATCATTCATGAAATTTTTTGAAAAAATAGTGTTGCACTAGACCCATATGTCCTTTATATGTCTGCAAGATTTTATCCAAAATGGACATCATTTAGCTCAATAAGTGCTGCACCTGCACAAACATATATGTTATGATGTGCTGAAAATTTGAAAACCCAATTTAATGGAAACTAATTTTATAATCATTTACACAAATTTTTTGTAGATAAATGTTATATATTATGAAAGCTGATTCAACTACCTATCTTTTGTCTTTTTACTTCATCTTCAAAGCCATTACGGAAGTACCCCTAATTGTCACCTAAAGTCAAAGGTTCCAGGTTTTTTCAGTATTATGTGGCATCTAAAGTGTCTTTAAAGGAGTCCATGATTATGCATCAGCCCCTAAGCTAATATATGTTAACATATGTTAACCTTGTAAGTCCTCTTGTATTAACATGTTAAGATCCACTTAATTGAAACTATAATTGGTTTGAAGAGGGGCTTATAAACACTTAGTTCTTTCGCATTTATGGCAATTTTAAGAAATGTTTAAATACAATTTGGTTAATTGGTCTTTCTGATGGGTCAAAATAAAAATAATTTGAAGATATTGTAAAAGTTAACAAGGTTCATTTTCAAGATATTTTCAATGATCCAAAATCTCCAAACATAGAAGAATTATGAAGGTGACAAGGATTTTCCTTAGAAGTTTTGAACAAGGGGTGAATGAGAGCATAGAGGTATAAGTTACCAAGGAGAAACCATCCACCCTTAAAAAGATAGGTAATTTATGATTTCACACAAGTTCTATTATAAGATCAACCAAATATCCTAATCTCCAGCATGATTTAGTAATCGTATGCATTCTTTAGTAAATAATGATTTAATTTATAAGAAATTTGTAGAAAATCTTATCACCTTTAAAGGAAAACCTCTAAGTTAAGTTTAGTCTTATTGGTTCTCTTCTATCTTGAATCATCATATCTAAGGTTTTGTTGTGTAAAAGTGTTCCATTGGAAGGAATTTGATTGAGATAAAATATGAGGGCAGAGTAGAGCATGTAAGTCTTCAACAAAGGCATTTATGTGTGGTCCTCTAGTGCTCTATGAGACATAAACTTGCCATAAATGTGTATCATATATAGAGCATGTAAGTCTTCAACAAAGGCATTTATGTGTGGTCCTCTAGTGCTCTATGAGACATAAACTCAAGCCATAAATGTATATCATATATATCAATACCAAACATACACTTGCAACGCTTCATGTTCTTCTATAAACCGTAACTTTTAAATTATATAAATGAGCTTAAATCCCTAACTCTCATCAAAGGAAATGTAAATACAATATAATATAACTCACCTTATAAGAAGAGATATAATATAACTCACCTTATAAGAAGAGTGCTTGATAAATCTAACCTAAAGTATGCATGTCTTTGTCATATAATCAACCTTATGTCTTATATAACATGGTTTAATGACCTTTTTTATACATGTCTGCGTAGGTATATAGCAATTTCTATTGAGCCAAACTAGCTTGACTTTTAAATAATTTAAAATATTTCAATGAGGTTTTTTATACCCACTTGAGTGAGATATATAGCAATTGCTATTGAGCCAAACTAGCTTGACTTTGAAATAATTTAAAATATTTGAACAGATTTCGTATATAGTTTGTAATGTTTGTGTAAAATATGTAAATTAATTTTTTTTTTCGAAAGTTTAAAAATATTTTTTAAGTATATTAAAATCTAAATTTCTAATTTATTATTGATTGATTCATTTGATTTTATTATTATTATTATTTACTTATAAAAACCATTGTTAGAAATTAAAAAAATAAAAATATTAATAACTTTAAAAAAATGGATCCACCATCTATATAGTCATTTATTTTGCATTTAAGATGAAGTAGACTGATGTACTCATCACTCTCTTGGTGCATTGAGCATCGGTCTCGTCTTCATTGCTGCATTTAAACAAGTGTAAGAAATTTAAAAAAAATTAAAATAGTAATAACTTAAAAAATGGGTGGATCTGCCATCTGTAAAGTCCTTTAATTAAAATTTAACATGAAGTATACTGATGTACTCATGTTCATTGAGCATCGGTCTCGTCTTTCACGATTGCTTCTCTGTTCAAATATTAACAATAGGCCACGTGTGTCATATATTAAATACAACATTCTACGTAGTGTGCTTACGTTATGTGAATATTTATGTTTGGAGATTGGTAACTTGATTTCTGCATTTAGTGTCATGTAAGAGCTACTGAACCATCACTTCGGGATTTGAGACCATGGTTTTCGGTGCTTTTCCCACCTGGACTGGTCTTTACCTAGACTTCTCGAGTGGAATCCATTGTTCTGAACTGAACATAGTCTTCAATTCTCTCTGTTTTTTACTCACTTAGTGTTCCGGGCACTACTGTTTTGTTTAATGCATCTACCACAAAGATTCAGTAGAGACAATGTTAAGGTAATATATATATTCTTCATTTCTTCTATGTTGAATAGGAATGGTTGTGTTCAATAACCATGGCTAACTGATAACTGATATCAAATTGAACTCCGTTCAGAAGGTGAATAGTGAGACTGGGCAAATCAAAGCGTTGTTTGAAGCCACAAGAGAGCACTTCGAAAAATTCAGGTATTTCTCACAACATTCCATGTAAAATTATTTGTACTTATTATTCTACTCGGTAAGATTTCCTGAAATATTTATGGGTAAGAAAATTACAGAATGCCCACTATTTTTTCTTGAATGACTAGTAATTAATATATGTGCGTGGGTAAGAAAATGACAGAATGCCCGCTATTTTTTCTTCAAATATGTGCAATTGGTGTAGGTGGATCGTATGCTTACTCAATTTCCTTACTCATTTCTTTGGCATTTGTTGTTGTAGGCGTCACATTTTTGTTTTCTAGATATTCTTACAGGGGGTCATGTTATTACATATTGATATCCGTCCCGACATACCATTGGCCTAGAGTCTGGGTGGGGTATCTGGAAATAAAAAGTGCTACCAAGGAGAGAGAACGGTGTGAGAGATATTATATATAGAGCCATGTCCAACATCATTGCAATGCACAACATGATAAGGGACACTCTGCCTAGCAAACACATTATATAAGAAGAGCCCGACCGTACCAAGAATGAGAGGTAACATCCCCTTGCTCGGTCCGAGGAAAAGCAGGGAAGGGAAAGGTAGGAACATAGCATTGCATTTCATAGCCAATCCAAGTTCATGATCCATAACTAGCCCATTAACCAAGTGAAAGTTTCTCAGTTCCTTAGATTAAGGAGGGGATGGCACCCCAAAGTCTATAAAAAAACTACAAGGTTTAACATTTTACATCCATTTTGAAATGCAAAAAATCGGGTTTTCTCTCTGTAACAATACCACTATAAATGAAAATTGAGTATCCAAGCCCCACTTTGGCTGGAATTGGGGGAAATGCATCCTTGAGCCGAGTGGAGGTCTCCCTAGGAAACACTGCCATCTACACCCGTAGGTTCTATGCTAAGTTCTTGATGCAGGAGCATCAACCCCCTCCAAAATCATTATCGAGATTAAAGTGAACCTGGTTCCTCATGTGTTTGACCACGTGGGCATCTAAAAGATTAAGATTTCTTTCAAAATTTTCCATGTAATCAAAACCGAAGTTCTATTTTGGTGATGTTGTTGCATAGATTTAGGATTTAGTTTTAATAGCTTGTGTTGAACCGCCTTAGATACAGAGTCGATTAAATGCTTTTGTTGAGGGTATAAATAAATGGTCCAAGTATGGTGTAAGTGTGTGGAGAGGAGCTAGACAAATAGAGGAGTCTGAGAGAAGGGCCAAGTGTGGCCAAAACGGTCAGGAAGGGGTCGATATATTGTAAATCGGGCCAAGAACAGAGTGTTCTCTATCAAGTATTTGTACAAGATTTCATTGATAGAAATGGTTGTGCATTATTGTGTGAATTGAAATCCATTCCTTTGGTGTTAATGTTCCTCTACAAATTCTATATGGTATATTGAGCTCTTGCAGTTGCAATCCAGATCAAAATGTTTCAAAGGGTTTATGCGAGTTCCAGAGTTCAATTGGATTAGAAATCACACATTGATCATCAAATGAAATCGATGATCCAGACTCAAGTGAAATCAGGGGTCAAAATCGTGTTGAGTGGGCACATTTATGAGCTAAGGAGTTAGATATGGAGTTCTTGTCAGTTTCCAAAAATGAAATCCCAAAATTGTTGTCAAATCTGAGCCTGTAAGAGACTACTAGAAGTGCGCTAGTAGTAAAGTGCACAGTCAAATATTTAATGTAATAAGTGAGATGGACTCTATGTGCAGCGTTGGATAGTCAGTTGAAAATATCATAACACTCAGGTGATTGAGAGGATGATGGAATCGTGGTTAGTTGGTTTTATGGTTTATTTACTTTTTATGGCTCTAGAATTAGGATTTTATGGGTATCCAGTGATTAGTTAGTTTAATTGCGGGGATTTTCTAAGTGTGGCTGTGTTACACGGGTATAGATTTACCCAGATCTATTTGTGTTTTAAGTTTTTAATAATTGAGGAAAACCATTGTGGGTCATGGCTAGATTTTAAGAAATGGCTATCCAAATCTTAGAATTGAGCTCAGGAGCTTAGAATGGCTAATATGTTTGGTCTTATTACTAAGTTTATGTTGCGAGGGTTAGTAAGATATTAAATTACGTGCATTTTTGCAACTTGTCAATCTCCAATCTGGAGGAGTATCTAAAATGACATATCCTATGAGTAACTATCCTTAAAATATTTACCATCTTTTAAAATTGTGCTACTCGTGAGAAATTCTATACAATGTTAAAAAATTTGGTTCTTCAAAGCTGGATGATAGGAACTCATACTCGCAACGACCTGGAAAATACTCGAGAGCATAAATTGTTCAAAATGAGGGGTTAACTTCCTTCTTGAGTCAAAATGATGGTATTTTATCTTTTTGGCATTTATACTTGATGTAGACCAGTATTCCCATGATCCATTTGTCTATGGGTTGGACTTGCTGGGTACTTAATAACCCGCAAGTTACACGTGGATCTGACCTACAAAGTCACTTTTTGGATTCACTTAAATGGTTAGTTGGACATGTTGACTTGGGATTGAGATAACTTAGCTTGACAGTATTTCCAATTAGATTTGGACTATGAAGTACTTCGAAGACTTGATGTTTATTAACTAGGATCCCAGGATGTCAAAGGGATAATTAATTCCAAAATTTTCAGCACATAAGTATCAGCTGAAATTTTCAGCACATACGTAAAGTATTCGATGGTCAATAATCTTCTTATTATTATCGAGCAGGTAACAACTTTTGATCAATGACCAGCTTCTGTCTTCTTTAAGCGGTTTAAGACATTTTCCTTTCTATTTTGTTATTTAATTTTATAAAAGTTCTCTTTAGTTTTCCTTGAAATAGCCAGTTTCTTTTACTATTAGTAGTCATTGTTGCATAATGGATTGGAAGGAATGTCTAAAGTGTGCACCCAAACAAGTCGAAATATTGTTTCTAAATGTCGACTAAGCAATTTTTAAAACTCCAAACTTTTGTTCGAGTGGTTTATTATTGTTATATGTTTACTTCCAGACATCTAACCTTATAATAAAAATTCTTTATATAATGCAAGGTTTATAATAAGAATGTGACATTAAAATAAAAATTAAACAAAATTGTCATTGAAAAAACATTTTTACACATATGCATACTAAAATCCAAAAGTCGAACTTTCACAAAATAGTGAACTAAAATTGATGGTGAAATTAATGACCTGAAACACCATATAAAACAGTGTATTATTAAAACATAATTTGAAGATTCAAAGTGGTGCTAAACGACGCCACGAAGATAATTGTTGAGCATTGTTGTCCTTGTCATGTTCATGGCCATGCAAAATTGCGCTTACGGATATCGTTATTCGGTGTTCTTCTCATACCGTCCATCATTAGCCTTATATTTCCATTTTTGGCTATCCCTACACCTTATCTTTTCTTTTTGGGTTGGATGTCGTGGTTGAACTCTTGTCAACAAATAGACAAAGAAGTTGTGAGAATTTTCTGTTAAATTAACAACTCGTAACACTGAAAAATATAAATAATTTCCCATCAATAGATGTTGACGTACTATAAACATTCCATGAAATATAATCTATTGTTGGCCGGGAATTTGATGTTCCTCCATCCAACAACTGCCAATGAGGAGGAAAAATGTGGAAATATTTGGAAAATAAACGAAATATGATAAGACGATCAGATTCGCTAAGACCGATATTGGCAGAAAAATAAATATTCCATCTTTGTATGCAATGAAGACTCCATGTGATGGCGGGTTTCTACTTTTAGAAATAAAAATACTCATATGATATTAAAGTCATATGACATTTTTAACTCTATATAAAATTAAATATTGATATATGTTATCATTTGTGTCAATTTCATTTTTTTATATGTTTCTTTCCCATGTCTATGCTCACTGAATTTGGTATCATGTAAATTATATTAATGACTGAGATATATTATTTAATAAATTATATTAATGAATGAGATATATTATTTAATAATTATAAGAAATATAAGTTTCTATATGTTATAAATTTATATGCGAATGCCTCTCACTAGGTGTAGGTAATTTATTTTCTTTATAATACTTAAAATGGTTTTTCATATACAAAGAATGATCTGGAATCACTTCAATAATAATTATATATGAGAGGGAAACAACACAGTATAATAATGTATGAAAATTAATTTGGGAACACATTTACTTTTTATTATATTAATGAATGAGATATATTATTTAATAAATTATATTAATGAATGAGATGTATTATTTAATAATTATAAGAAACATAAGTTGGATTTCTATATGTTTGTAGTATGAGGTATTTCTATATGATAAATAAATAATAAAATGTTTATTAACGAGGTAAAACATTTTTTTAGTAATTATTTTTTCACATATTATTTATTTTAAATAGTAGTTTTAATAGAGATACTTCTCAGAGATTAATTGAAAATGTTAACTAAATGTCACTTTGCATTAACTATATAATTTTAAAAATACACTAGAGAAAGAAAATATATAATGATTGTTTGGAGTATTAATAGTTAAAGGATACAAATGTCCTATACTGGACATTAAATAAATTATAATAAAAATAACTTATGGTTCACTCATTTTAAAGTTAATTTTAGCATATATAGAGTAATAATTTGATTAAATTTCTTATTAAGTTTAATATAGAGATTTGTTAATAGGCATGTTAATAGAATTGTGAAATTTTTCCAAAAGCAATAACATTGTATTATGATATTAATGTATTATATTCACAAATTAAAAGATAATATGTGAAATGAAATGGATCAACTTGAATTGATTTGAGGTTGATAAGTGGAGTGGTTGCCAACAATGAAGTCGCTTCAATGATCAACAAGTCTACAAGTGTTGATCTCTCTAGCAAGTCTATTTGGAATCTATACTCTATGATAGAACAATGGAACATTTGGTAGGTTAGTTTTAGATAATATTTTTCCATTTCGAAAACGTCATTGTGGACATGGTAGTATTCTTACAAAAAGCGAAGTTGATGCTTTCAAACAAAGTAGGGTTACCCTCCACTGCAATTTCTTATTCCTTTTGTGGTTCAAATCCATGGGATATATTCTGGGCTTCAATGATCCTTACCCTTTGAAATGACAAGCACAAGCTAACTAGGAAAGTGCCTAGATCTGATCTTCGGGCCTCTCACCACTAATATTTATTCCTATAATTACTGTAGGATGGATGGAAATACCCTAGAACTCACATCAATTTTCCATCCAAGACATTATTTGACACCCCAATGGAAAAAACTAATAGGGGGTAACAAAATCTACAATGAAGAAGTGGTAACCACTCAACCTCTATGCTTGATGCAGACAAGAAATGTCAAAGTTGTGTATCTTTAACCATCAAACCAAATTGCGAGTTTTACAAAAATGTCGATTATCTTGGAGTTAGTTATTTAAAGAGTCAATTAAAGAATCATTTTGGTGGTGATGCTAGAAGACTTGATTATCAATTTCCATATCCCCATTAACAAATTAATTCATTCTTCTATATGTATTGCTATTATCTCTCTAATCCTTTGCAGTAACCCCTTGGCTCTCCTTTCTTTGGTAACCATTTATAAATTATCTTTAGGTTGTTCATATAGTGTCTTTATGGCCAATGTTTGAGTAAATAAAGGTTTAGGAATCAATGTAGATTCTATTACTACTATATTATTTTTCAATTTGATGTTTTCCTCCAATTACTAATGGACATAATATTTAAGCATGCCCCACATGGCATCATGTAATGCAATTCGATGCGCTATGGATAATAAGTTGCACAGGTAACATTATACCTTTTTTTGTTCTATACGAGGCCAATTTCCAAAGTGTGTTGGTTTATTTTCTATATAGAAGTCACATTGTAGCCTATGAAACTATTCAGTATGTTTGAATATGCATTTGGTTCCTCGTCAACTCCAAAGTTAAGAGATGTAGCTAATAGAGAGTTCTAGAGTTGAACAATTATATTGTATTTTTTGTATTCATTCGTCTTAATATCGTATTGGAACCACGTTGGAACTGATATGAACATAGGTGAAAATCTAAATCCTTGTTTACATACCTTATGTGTTATCGGTATCGTGAAATGGTATCATATAAGTTTCATCATCTGTGTGTCTTTATATCTATTGCATGCTTGAAACTTAACAATGGATATTTTTCCCTCTCTCGTAAAGACAAAAAAAACTAGATATATTAACCCAAGAAAAGGTAACTAAATGTTGTTAATTCCCTTCATTGCAAGAATAGATGTAGAGGAAGTAGAGGATATTCATTGAATATTGTGAATGACCCAAATCCAAGATATGCACATGATCATATGGTGTTATTGGAAAGTAAGAGGAAGTTTTATATGTTCATTTGGGTTCAAACATCAATGATGTTTGTTTTGATAGGAAGGTAGGGAAGTCCATCCACGAAAGGGTTTACATTTTGTATTTTATGGAGTTTAATTTATTAAGCTTATAGAAAACATGAGAGCTCTCTCTATGGATATATTTGTATTTACATGATATAAAATTGGTAGGTTGTGGTTTGAAACATATGCAATTCTCATCCTTTCTAAGCATTGCATTGACTATTGGACTATTAGTCTTTTACATTCTTTGTTGCATTGATCTCTTGATGGGTTTCCTTCTACTCATTTTACCTTCCCCGTTACTATTTCATTGGGTCTTCCACTATCCAATGCTACAAATTGATGAGTCAGCCCGGCAATCCCGTTGTAATCATTATTAGCATTATAATACCATTTTCTTTAGCATCTTGTTTGCTTATATTAAGATGCATTAAGGCTCTTGTTTGTTACACCTTGATAATATGATATAAAGTGGATACTAAAAATGGGTTGATAAAAATGGATACATACAATATATGGTGAAAATAGGGGTTTTCTTAATTGGAAAGGTATATTAGGAGGGGGGTTCAACAATACAATTTTAGGAGGCATTTTCCAATATTTAGTGAAATTAGGGATATTCTTTAATATCCTTTGAACGATCGTGCTATGTAACAAGTTCAGTAAGTGAACCCCCCGTGTATTGAACAAGTGTCCAAGGATGACTGTAATTGGCACAATATTTTATTATTAAATAAATTAAATAGGAGACAAACACCTAGGGAGACTATTGAAAGAGTTTTTACTGACCCACTAGGTGGAATGGAATCTGGGGTCGAAGGAAATGGACAAGTGGCAACATCATGATGCAAGTAACTAGCTTTTGGTATGGGACAACTCCCTTGAAATGTGGTCATAGTGACCTGAAAGATGGGACTGGAGCTTGAGGCTCATTTATTGAAAATTGACCACTAAAGACCTAGGCAATCTTTTTAAGAGCCATCGAATTGTGGACTTAGGTTCATCACTTTTCCTGACGAGGAAATTTACCTTGGGGTTCTGCTGTTTGCACCCAAGAGATTCGATGAGGGGAAATGCTAGTTTTTTATCATGCAATAAGTCTGCCTGTTTTAACTGTTGAGTGAAGAGTTTACTGCTGAGTGCAAAGTCCTAAAAGCTGAGGAGCAAGTCTTAATAGTTTTCTTCCTGTACAATTTCGAAGTGCCTTGCTTCTACAAAGAATCTTCTACCTAGTGGTTCAGTCAACAGGCCCGGGGGTCCAAAGGAGGCAAGTAGATTGGCTGCTTCTTATGGAGAAGGTTGGGAGGAACAAGCCTCCTTGGGTGTTTGTCCACCCTATCTACAGTTATAGGTTCTACTTGTCTTTTTTGTTTTTCTAAGTAGTTAAAATTATTTCTATAAATTGTTAGTTTAGTTCTTTTTAGCTAATAAATGATGATGCAGAAATATAAGTGTGATTTTCTGAGCTGCTTAGAATTTTGTAGACTGTTGAATATATTTATAAAGTGATTGAATAAATGCCTTCTCTGTATTTTTCCCCATGTTTTTTCTACATCGTACTCCAATACAAAGAAGGAAGATTAGAATAGATGAATAATAATGCAAAGGATGTGATGACTAAATAGAATAACTCTAATGTATTCCTTTCCTCTTTTATGTTTGCAAATTTAATAATATATTATTTACTCAGTCTTAAAGATGGTAGCTACATATTCGACATGCAGACTGTAAACAATAAGTTATTCTTTTATCATAGAAGAAAAGACAGAAGTACATAAATTCTAGATTTCTGCAATAAAAATAGGATTATACACAGGTTAACTAGTTCTTTACATCAATGCTAAGTTCATTATTATCTTATCATCCTTTCTGATATTACATTTCTTTTCATATCTCTGTATGTTTGAAATTTAAATACTATTAAAACAAACATAGTAGAACAATATCATTTTGATAAGTCTATCATATCACTACTTTAGCAGAGGTAAAATAATCTAGGGTTACTTTCCGCATGTTCCTCCAAACCCTTTTGTTTAAAGCATTTACATATTCTGTATTGATTAATATCAAACAATTACTAATATCCATATCTGAGAACAACTACCATTACATAGGAAGTAACCAGAACTGATCAACATTTATAATCTTTTGCTACTATAATCTTTAAACTTAGAACAAGATTGCTTTTGACAAATGTCTTAAGGTTTGGGAGAAACCCTACTTTCTCTATTACATTATTCAAGTCTTGTATTAACAGATAGTAAAACTTATGGATTATCCAAAATAGAAATTTGATAACATTAAAAGCGCCATGCAAAATAACGCAGTTAAGTTTAAACAGGTTCACGGTTCAAGTACAGAGTGAAGTTTAAACATTTGGCTCTCGGCCATTGCTAATGCACAACATTAAAAAATCACATGTTGGGAGCATGATTCTCAGATACAAGCACCATAAAAAGTATTAAGTTAAAAGAAAAGTAGACTCTTATTAACCACAATAGCCGAGGTTAAACCCTCACGACTATATCAGATTTTTTTGTACATTGTATCCTCGCAGAAAAACCTCATAGGCTTAAGCGACGAAATGGGTTGAGGATTTCATCCTCCCCACTCTGTATTTTGACTCTTAAACAACACAAACGGAGGTCACATTCAAAACCAAACACCAACATTGAATTCTCGGCAAAGAAACCAAAGAAGGACCAATAGCTGCCAAGCTGAAGCCATCAAGGAAACCATCGAAGCTTACCCGTTCCAATGAAGTTGCCATCACTAAAACACGAGCTTCAAAAACAAGAGACGAAGCTCACCTGCCACACAAGAGAATTTTGGTTAAAATATTTCTTAAAAATCAAGTTCGAATAATAGGATAACTTCAACTGAAATCATTTAAAATACAACGGAGGTATCAAGTTTGAATACTTGCACATTACCTTGCATTTGAACCAGGCATCTGAAAACTCGACATTTATATGCTTGACGAAAACCAAAATCAAAACCACCTTAGTAACTCGACAAAGGAGAATTACAATCCTGAGAAAAATCACTGTAGAAACTTGCAAACTAAAGGTCGAGGTATCGAACTCAGTAGAGGCCCTCCTGAAATCATCTCTACAAACCCTAGCATTTCTCAGCCTGTTGGCCTCTCCAAGAAACCTCTCCTGGAAAAATGAATGCACTATCATGCCTCTCATCAGTGTTAAGCTCGAGCAGTTAAGTCTTGCAACAACCCCAATGAAAAACCACGTGAAGACTAGCCACATAGGATGCCACTAGGCATTCCACTGAGATGATCTTTATTGCACTTTATTAACCCAACTACCAGGAGTACACAGAATAATCACCCTAACCATGTATCATATGGTTGGATCGAGCAACTATAGGGTTACAATATTATAATACCAATACTTTCAAACTACCATAGTATGGAAATCGCGAAGGTCAACCATCATCGCAAACCAAGGATACATGTGACCTACCACATTTACCAAAGTACATTAAGTGTAGTATGGGTGACATTTTAACCAAGATCGAAACTCGATACATCATCCAAGTCATTTCATTGTTACTATCAAATCTTGATCCTAAGTCTAAGATTTAACCTTTCCTCATAACTACTATAATTATATGGTGACATTATTATCACATCATCGGAACTATAGTATAGATATTTGTCACATTGATATATTTGTGATGTGAAATATTAAAACAAACACTACAGTATATAGTCTCAACTTTAGACTATTAACATGATATGGTAGAAGTAATTATCGAGTAGGTTAATCACTTAGTGCATAAGATACAAAGGAAGATTTAGGATTTATGCTACCATTATCCAATTATAGATTATGTATCCATCAATATATGTTTATTTTTGAAGACATCTATTCAAATCAAAGGTTCCAATACTGTTCACTATTTTTCCATTACAAATAAAGTTATTCAGAATAGTCACTTCTCCGTGAGATGAGTCATTTTTGGAATTACTTACACCACTTAAGAAAAACTGAATGTTTAGCTATGATAGATCTCACCAGAACTATTCATCATTTTAGTCTTTTATCTTCTTAAAACATCGAAGGCTTTTAGAAGCAAAATAGGAATTCGTTGCACATTGAGATAACATTGTCTCTTACTTGTAATTTGCAAATAGAAGTTTCCAATGATTTAGCCATTTAGCTAAGTAACCTTCAGGGTGCCTCAGGACCCCTTCGTCATCATCAAACAAAGAAACACAGTCAGCACATATAGATAACAACAATACTAATGGGAACCTATCATGCATCGACTTTACTCAAATTAAATCATAAGTACTCATAAGAAGTCTAGTACGTAAGACTTGAATTCAGAAAGAAAACGCATAGCAAGTGAACTCAAATAAATCATATAGATTCAAGTTTAGTATAAGTAAAATGATTGTCATATTATGTTTTAAAAGTATTAAGTTTTGTTATCATTAATCATTATTAGTTAAAGGATTAGCACTTATTTTATTTCTGCATTAGCAAGTACAAAATTAAATGTTGCTCTAAAAATTTTAAATTTTTGTGAATTTTCGAGATGTTACACTGCCATAATTTGTTACAAGTGTCGTGGAGCAGGACACAAGGCATATGAGTGCCCAGAGAACCTACATGCTGCAGAAGAGTTGAAACCCAGATGTCGAAGAGATGAGAAAGTCGATGAGAGGGAAGAGTCGACATCCGACAATAGTGGGGATGGTAAGAAGAAAAGTCAGGCCATGACATCCATCAAGACACTGGTTTTGAACGACAGATGCAACGAGCAAGAGCTGGCACAATGAAAGGCGATCTTTTGAACGAAGGTACGAATCGGTGAATGGCGTTGCAAGACCATAGTAGATGGTGGAAGCACTGAGAATCTTGTGTCGACAGAAGTGATCGAAAAAGCAAAGTTGAAGTGTCAGGAACACCCACACCCATACAAGATCTCATTGTTGCAGAAAGGGAATCATGTGAAGGTGACCAAACAGTTCCTGATCAACTTCAGAGTTGAAGGATTTGAAGACAGTATACTGTGCGACATAATCCCAATGGACGCATGCCATCTGTTGTTAGGGAGACCATGGTTGTATGATCGGAAAATGATCTATGATGGTCGAGCCAACACAGTCACAGTGTGGAAAAATGGCGTTAAAAGGACTCTTAATCCGAAGTCGGAGGAGCAGGCCAGCTATAATCACGATGAGAACAACTTTTGGGAGAAGTGAGTGCTGGTGTGTTTAGCGAAAGAATTCCTTGCAGAGGAGGAAAAGCAGTCGGGGTGTTATACTATCATTCCGAAAGGACCATGAGTTGAGACGTCGACAGTGGAGGAGAAAATTCTGGTCGAAGTCGGAAAGATGCTTGAATATTTTAGGAACATAATGGTCGAAGAGACACCGATGGGATTTCCGCCGACAAGGAGCATATCCCATAATATCGACTTGATTCTAGGGTCGAGTCTTCCAAACAAAGCATTGCATAGGATGAGTCCAACAGAAGGTCAGGAACTCAACCGACAGGTCCAGGAGTTGTTGGACAGAGGGTTGATCAGAGAGAGTCTGAGCCCATGCATTGTACCAGCAGTGTTAGCACCGAAGAAGGGTGGAGAATGGAGGATGTGTACAGACTCCAGAGCCATCAACATGATCACGATCAAGTATCAGTTTCCATTACCGAGAATGGACGACTTGATGGATTGCCTAAGTGGAGCGAAGTAATTCACAAAGATAGAACTGAAAAGTGGTTATCACCAGATTCGGGTAAGAGAAGGAGATGAATGGAAGATAACATTCAAGACGAAAGAAGGGCTATATGAATGGTTATTCATGCCATTCAGATTGACTAATCCACCCAGTACATTCATGAGGATGATGAATGAGGTACTGAAACCATTCTTGGGAAAGTTTGTCGTAGTCTACCTAGATGACATTTTGATTTTCAGTAGAACCAAGAAAGAACACTTGGACCACATTCGACAGGTGTTGGAGAAGTTGCAGGAAGAAAAGCTGATGGTGAACCTGCAAAAGTGTTTCTTCATAAAGGAATAACTGGTGTACTTGGGATTTGTAATCTCGGGTAAAGGGTTGGTGATGGACCCAGAGAAGGTGAAGGAAATATTTGATTGGCCGGAACCGACAAGTATTATTGGAGTAAGGAATTTCCATGGACTTGCTAGTTTCTATCGGAATTTCATTCGAGGATTTAGTCGGATTTGTGCACCTCTGACAGAGTGCATGAAGAAAGGGGAGTTCAAGTGGACGGAGACTGCCCAGCGAGCTTTTGACAAATTGAAGGAAAAGGTCACTGAGATCCCGGTGTTAGTGCTCCTAGACTTTGACAAAGTTTTCCAGGTCGATTGCGACGCGAGTGGAACGAGAATTGGAGCAGTGTTGAGCTAGGAGGGCCAACCAATTACATTCTTTAGTGAAAAATTGGATGACGCGAAGTGAAAATATTCGGTCTATGACTAGGAATTCTATGAAATTGCCCAAGCATTGAAGAAGTGGAGGCATTACTTATTTCCCAAGGAATTTGTGTTGTACACAGATCACTAGGCACTGAGGTATCGGAATACTCAGACGAAGTTAAATGAGCGACACATGAAATGGGTGGAATTTGTATAGGGATATACATTCATGTTGCGACATAGGTTGGGAAATTCAAATAAGTTCGCCAACACGTTGAGTCGAAGGGTTTCATTGCTGAACACGATGACAGTTCAGGCAACAGGAATAGAGTCAGTGAAGACAGAGTATGAGACCGACGAGGATTTTGCGAAAGCATGGAAAGCTTGTTGTGAACTGTGGAGTGTCGATAGAACTCCATACTTGGATTATTATGTCCAGGAAGGCTATCTCTTCAGGGAAATCATTTGTGTATTCCCAGAGCATCAGTTAGAGAGAACCTAATCTGAGAATTGCATAAGGGTGGATTAGCAGGTCATTTTGGCATTGACAAGACCAGAGCATTAGTCGAAGAAAATTATTATTGGCCAGGAATGACAACAGATGTCGAAAAGTGGGTTCGACAATGTAGAGTTTTCTAGTTGGCAAAAGGGAGAAGTCAGAACACGGGGTTGTATACACTATTTTTGGTACCAAATACCCCATGGGAACATCTGAGCATGGATTTTGATCTAGGATTGCCGAAGACGCAGCAAGGGAGAGACTCAATGTTTGTTGTAGTCGACAGATTTTCAAAAATGGAACACTTTATTTCGTGTAAGAAGACAAGTGATGCCACATGCATTGTTGTACTATTCTTCAAGGAAGTAGTCAGATTGCATGGATTTCTGAAGAGTATCACGTCGGATCGGGATACCAAGTTTATGGGGCATTTCTGAAGAACCCTATGGAAGAAACTGGACACGAGGTTGCAGTTTAGCTCGACATATCATCCGCAGACAAACAGACTGACTGAGGTGGTGAACAAAAGTTTGGGAAACCTTCTGAGATGTTTGACAGCCGACAAACCCAAGTAGTGGGAAAACGTGTTGGCACAAGCAGAGTTTGCCTACAACAATTTTGTGAATCGGTCGACAGGTTTGAGCCCATTCCATATTATTCAGGGAAGAATCCCACATGGAGTGGTAGATTTGGTCGAGTTGCCGACAAAAATCAAGAAAAGAGCGGATGCAGAATTGTTTGCAGAGCATATGAAATAAGTGCATGAGGATGTGCGAAATTGCATAGAGAAGAGTAATGTGGCATACAAGTTGAGAGCCGACAGGAAGACGAGACTACAGTTTTTCAATGAAGGAGACTTGGTCTGTGCACATTTGTGGAAGGAAATATTTCTGACAGGAACATATAACAAGCTGAAGTTGAAGAAGATTGGACCGTGTAATATTCTGAAGAAGATTTCGGACAACACTTATGTGTTGGAACTGCGGAATGACTTGAGCAATTCACCAACGTTCAATGTCTCCAATATGTACAAGTTTGGAGAAGGTTCAAGAAGTGGAAGCGTAGAAGTGTCGAAGATGGACTGGACAAAGAAAATTCCAGACCGACATAAGGAAGAAATCGTAAAAGTAAGAGGAATGTGAAGTTGGGTGTACGCACAGTTCGCGGAAGAAGGAATACTTAGTGCTATGGAAAGATGATGAGTTGCAAGAGGCGACATGGATTTTTGAAGAAGAGTTCAGGAGACTGACGGAGCAATTGAGTTCTTTTTCACCTGGCGAGTCTGATGCATGAGCATTGGGGTTTAGGAAGATCAGTCGAAGTTAGTTGACATAAGGGATCTGACCAGAGGGACTGCCGATGACCGCTGGTGCGAGAAGGATATTGACTTGTTGAAGTCAATAAGTCGAGCAGGGAACTGTCAAAGCAGTTGACAGGAGTGCAAAGGTCGAGAGTTGCGACATGTCAATGTCCGACAGATGATGGGAGTAGTAGAAGGCATCGATAGGTCGACATGTGTCGAACTATGACTCCGACAGGTTTGGGCATGAGCCAAGCGAGGAGGAAGGGACAGACTAGCAAAGCCTTGGGTTGTTAAGGAAGTCGATAGGTGAGTAGAAGCTGACAGACAGTATGGCCAATGGGATGGATTACTGTAGACTGTCAGAAGGATGCGCAGAAAGTCAAGGAAACTGTACTTGGTATCCATTCAGGGTTGCTAAAGAAGTTAATGACAGTTATTGCGGGTAGATGAGGCTATGAAGCAAGATAGGGAAGCTCACAGTTGCAGGTCTGCAAGATCAGGGATATCGATGGACAAGAGGATGCGTGTCTCGGGTGTTGGAGTAGACATCGGGAACAACAGCAGCAGAGTCGAAGACTAGTGCGTAGGAACAGAGGGGAGAGAGTCCATTTTTTTGGAGTTGAATAGTAGAGTTTGGGGAGAAGATTGGTAGACTATAGAGAACAGTTACACAACTTCCAAACCAGAGAGAGATCGGGCCTTAGCTCAGAGTTTCGTAGCGAACCAAGAGAGGGTGAGGTCGACACATTGAGAGAGCACACCACAGTTACTTCTGTATTGTAACGGCTGGGGCTGACAAATAGTTAGTTATTTGTATTTACAGTTATTCCGCATTGTAACCGATTGGTAGAAGTAATATAAGCCACTTCTGGCATCTTGTTTTACACCTTGTTTATGTGAGCATTATGGTCGTGTTGTGTGTATTGTTAAGTAAGAACCTTAACATATAAGGCGACTTGCGTCAATTTATTAACACCAATGAGTCCCCAAAACTTTGTAACTTTATCACCACCTTCACTCAAGATAATTTTGAAAGCAAATTCAATGCTAGAATCTATGCCTACTTGTTAGATTCTCTTCCCAACAAACTTAAATTGAAAAAAAAGGAGAATCATTTAAGAAGATAATTTCACTTGTGCTCGAAACAATATGCATCAGGTGTATTTTAGATCTGGATAGAACTATAGAATTAACCTTTTCTTGGGGAATGGGTTTCATGAAAAGTAATAAGTTTGAATGGTATGCTTTATATATGGGAGTAGAGATCATGACTTCTATTAGGATCCATAAAATATTCATATTTGTATATTCTCTTTTTCTTATTATCCAAGCAAGGAAAATATCATATAAAGAAGGCACTATCATCAATATATTCTAACAAACAATTGTTGAAGACCTTAAGTAAATTAAGGAGGTAAATCTTCTTCAAATCAAAAGACAGAATAATGAGCTCATTGATAAACTCACCAATGAAGGGGTTTCTCTAGGCAATAGGATAATATGCATAAAAAATGGAGGTCAACCATTCCATTGGTGGCTTTCCTAAGGTTGATCTCACGATGCATGGTAATTTGGGCTTACAAATCCACATGGAAATGAAGAGGGTTATTTGTATTGTTTCATTCAATTAGATTGATCTTGTTTCCTGTGGTACAAGCATTTGTGTAGAGTTAATGTCTTGGGAGTGAATATATTCCCCTCATGGATTATCCTCCTCCTTGCTAATGTGCCATTGACTTCTCCCCTCATGGAACTATGTCTTGGATCACCTCTTCTCGGTGGAATATATTTGTCCAAGGATATATGATGACTAGATTCTGGAAGGTATGCTGATGCATTGGGTTCTTGTCATATGTGTGGATTTATTTAGAGTGCAAGGTCGATCATCATTGTTTTCAGTGGTTCCTTGTCTAATTTTTTTTTGTTTTGAATCTCTGTATATTATACTGAAATTGTTGAACATAATCCTTCAATCTCTCCTCCTATATTTGATTCATTTTAAGAATTTCTTCCCGTGAATATTTGGCGCTGCAATATTCCTGGTACTTCTAGAAAAAATTATATAGTTTGCGTATACATACTTAGAGAACATCTCAATAAAGGATTCTTTATCAACATTCTCTAAAAGAAACTAAGTAAAACCTTCATAGCATCTCTTAAAAGTTATTGGACCAACTTTTGACAGTTATTATAAAATATTAAATATAATACACTATTATTATATATTAGTTGTAATAATAATTGGTGGAGAACCAGTTATACTCATTTATTAGAATTAGTGGAGAATGGGTTAGGATATTAATTTTATTTCGTATCCAAGACAATTTGGGGCAGCCTTGGCAGATATTATTTCAATATCCAAGAAAATTTAGGGCAAGGGTAGAGGAATTATATTATTAAAATAATCCATTATTTTGGGACTATATAATAAAAGATCGTTTAAGACATGTAGGGTGTTTGAATTTTAAAGAAATTTGATTGGCTAATACATAATGACATGGAATTTGAATTAGGGTTTGAAGGCCCATTTTAAGTTGAAATTTCCTCTAATAAATTAGAGGAAATTTGAATGTAAAATGAGCCTCCTAAGGAAAATGGTGAAAAAAACCACTTAGACAATTTTTTATATTTAGCTTTTATCAAGGTGCTGAGGGTTATTTCACTTTTATCAAAGGCACCTTAGATATATATTTTATATTAAAATAAATTTATGAGGATGAAGTTCAATGTAGCATTTTCACCAAAAATAAGGAAAGAAAATTAAATACACAATGCAAACTTAAAAGTTATTGGGTCATGTATTACCTAAAATATAGATGGGTATATTAGTTATGATATTAGTTATTATTATATTTAATTATATTCACGCTTACTATAAAATATTAATTATAATATAATATTATTATATATTAGTTGTAATATTAATTACTATTACTATTATATATTTGTCATGTTTTATCTAAACAATGGATGGATATATTAGCTAAAAATCATTAGACCCAATTTTTTGACGGTTATTATAAAATATTATTATATATTAGTTGTAATATTAATTACTATTACTATTATATATGGTCACGTATTATCTAAAAGATGGATGGGTATATTAGTTATGATATTAGTTAAAATTTATTGGACCTAACTTTTGACAGTTATTATAAAATATTAATTACTATTACTATGGTCAAATATTACCTAAACGATTGATAAGTATGTTAGTTATGATATTAGTTAAAAGTTATTGGACCTAACTTTTGACGGTTATTATAAAATATTAATTATAATATAATTGGAACCCTAAGATTCCAATGTCTCTTTTGAAAAAAATTAGATCTTTTACACTCAACCTCCCAATGAAATTTTTTAAGTATAAAAGGACAAATTGGGGAGTTTAAACATTTAGGAGTATTTTTCCCATGTTAACAATACCTAAATAAACATAATGGGGTCATGTCGATTGTCTCACACATACACCAAACCCTCTCATAAATAAACAATATTTTCTTTGAATGTGGAATTGTTTTGTTGGTTCAAATACTTGGTTTGTGATTTTTTTTGGATCTTTTGTAATCATTTAGAGTTCATTGTAGGGTTTTTATTTTTAATGTTTTTTGAGCATATGAATTGAATGAAAATAGAAAGAGGGGAGAATATTTACCTATGGTTGAGGAGAAATTCGTTAAGGATGCCTCTAGATGCCGAAATCACATCCGCATTTTTCCCTGGTCTCCGATTGGAATGGAGATGAAGAGACTGTGAAGTGAAGAATGGGGTCATGGGCCAATTTGGGAGAATAAATCATGTTTTGAAAAACATGCATGCACTAGATGCATGTTTTGCAAAACATCAGTTGCACCTAAAAGGTCCCTCATCTTCCTGCGAGGGACCGTCAACAAAATTGAATGTTGGATGTACTATTATGCCCTTGATAACTCCTAGACAATGACACCAAAATGTTGGGCAGACTAGTTGCTTGTAAAAAAAATCAATTACTTGTCAAACTAGGGTCAATCCTCTATTTTCAAGTGATCAGGATTGTATGTGTGGGATACAAATTCTAATCATACATTGGCCTCTTTAATATGCAATGTAGTACAATGGAAAATTAAACAAAGTTTTTGAATCAAAAGTAATTGACCAAAACACTCTTTAACTACTCAAAATATTGAATTAAAACTATTGGTACCAATTATGAGCTCCAAACCACATGTCAAAACCAAAATCATTACAGAGTGGATAAGTCAAGCCCAACAATCTTAGTCGTATCTTATAACCATATTTAGACATGAATAAAAAAAGGAGAATTATTGCAGTAATGCTTACCACACATAGTAATGCTTGCCAATCACACATAAACTATTATGAATTAAGACCAATATAACAATTGGAATTAATATATTGGAATCAACACATCTATAGTTAAATTATTGTAATGAAATCACACATATATGCTCAAACCACACTAATGAAATCACAAATTTATCATTAATGCCGTAATGAAATCACGTAGATACTAATGAAATCACACATCTATGATTAACACTCACGCATCTATGATTACCTAGACAATACCTATTCGTCAGAGTCGGCCCTCCTCCTCTGAGAAGAGTCTTGTGAGTACTTGCAGTCGCTAATTAATAAATCTCACAAATCACACATATGAAATTACTCAGAATCCACACAATCTTTGGGTATTAATCCAAACTGGAGCACAACATAAATTTCAGAAATCAAAATGCCAGTTTAGGGGTTCATTGATTGTAGAAACCCCTTTATATATAAAAATACAAAAGGCTAAATATGGAATCATGGATCATGATGCAAATCCATTATTCAAATCGTTTCAACCATGGATTCCCAAAAACACGTAAGAGTTCTATTTTGGCCATATGAAATGTTGGGCATGGTTATACAATTGAACCCTTATGATGTACATTCCAATCTTGAGAGCTATTCTTGGTGAATAATTGTTTTCTTATTAAGTTTGTTTTAACATATTACATGGGGGATGTCACCCAATAGTTGGTAGTTACCCACAACAATCCACTTGCATCTCTCACAACCTATGCTCGTTATGTAGCTTGTGAAGCAAAACCCTATAGCTGGGATCTACAACTACTCACAATAATAGTCAAAGGATATATATTTCTCCTACTTATACATTGAAATGTTCAACGAAGCATAAGGGATGTAACTAGTAATACCTAGTGTTAGTGCTCAAGTTATTTCATAGAAAGGCTTATTTTGTGGGTAAAGGATATGTAGAATGAGGCAAAGACTAAGGGAAATAGTATCAAAATAATGCCATATTAACAAACCCAACACTTGGCAATAACCCTCTATATAGCTTTATCACTACAATCCTAAATTCAAAAGGAACCTCAATAGCTTATAGTCTCTTCTAAAAATTCTTTCTACCTTCTCACTATGTCAAAAGTTTGTTTTCAAAAATAAGATAATAACCTACCTATTGACTTAACATGATAAATTTTGAAAAGTAACTTTCCCATTATCTCTTTTACAGGTTATGAGCTAATCTTCTTCTCCAACATGAATCTACAATATAACTGTCATAAAAGTGCTTGTCATAATTGTTCTATATTTGAGAGATTGTTTTTGTCACAATTATTAAAGGTTTTGGATGCTAAACTAAATATTGCTTTAGATTTGTAAAACTTCAATTTGATAGTGTTCAATGTCTTTAACTTTATTTTATCATTTTTTTATCAAGTTTGTGGGATCTCCTCTTATTTTAAATCATTCTCCTAATAAGTTGATTCATTTTTAATATATAAAAAGTAACTAACCACCACATAATTTATATAAGAGTAGGTTAAAAGCTCTATGTTTTGGAGTATCTTTCCAAATTTTCTCACCTATTTATGAAAAATAAATTCACAATCATACATATTTATTTAATTTGAATATTTTAAAATGATTCTAAGTTATCTTGATCCGTCCATAGTTATAAGAAAAACTAATATTTAAGTACAAAATAAATAAATTAAATTCAAATTAAATATAAAAATAAACCACATATTCTTAACCATTAAACCTATTAACACTTATCCTAATGATTATTAACATCATTTAAAAAACAAATAAAAAATAAATAAACCATCATATCTTAGTAACCACATAATTCATTTACGAGTAAGATAAAACGGTCTCACATATATATATAATTTAAATGTTCATAAACGGTCATCCTTATCCCCATAACGGTTTCGAAAATCCTAATCATAACAAATTAACATGAATTATTAACCATAAGATAGGGTCTCATACACATGCATCCTTAAACCCATTAACCAATAAGCATAAAAGTCAAAATTCAGGTTCTTTTTTATATATTTATTTTTTAAATTTATTTATTTATTTTTAAATTGTAGTATATCATCACTTATTTTCTTCTGCAAAAATTATCTTTAATTGCTGGAGAATTATTATTGCATAGCCCAAATGAATTTTATGGTCATGGTATGTTGTTATGCTTAAATTTATATTGATTAAGATTTAAATAAACTTCAATTAAGTTGTGGTTAAAAAAGAGGTATGCTTATTAAGTAGTATTTGTTTTATGCTTTTATTAATTATTTTAATTATTTTAATGTTTATATTCATTCATTTAATGTTTAGCCTTTTTAACATTCAACCATCTCTACAAAACTAAGTGGTTGATTGTGTCTATTGGTGTTCACCAACCACTTTACTTGTGGATGTGGTAGTTGTATTTATTGTGGAAATTTTGTCCATCTAACCTTATTTTTTGAATTTTGGTCCATTTTAAAACAACTTAGAAATAATATAAAAAAAAAATTTAAAATAAAAATAAAATATTGGTCCATTTTTAAACAACTGATAACAAAATATGGAAAAAAATATAAAAAAGTGAAACTTTGTTTGACTTGAAAATTTGCTTATACCTAAAATTAAGTTTAAGCACCCCAAAAGCATAAACATATACAGTCAAGGTTCACAAGGCCAACTTTTCTATAAATATAGACATCTACTGTTCCTTAATCTCATCATCTCATTCATATGTGGGTTTGTGTCTAGCAATCTTTTGGGTTTCCATCTTTCTTGTGTGGGTGTTTTTTTCTCTTTTTCTTCATCTAATCGCTCGGCGTTTGGAGGATTCTTATGCCAATATTACGTTGGGGGAAAAGAAGCCATTAGTAGAAAAGATTGCACGGGACTGCAAAACATGTCGATGGAGAAATCTATAATATTGCATCCTTTTTCAAATCTGTCATAGACATGGCCTCTATTCTTCGTCTGTAATATGAAGAAGCATTCAATAATCAGTGAAAGTAGGAACTTCCAGGCATTTCGTCAGTTAATAATAGAAGCTTTACCAGGTGTTGCACCACCTGGACCATTTACATTTCTTATGGCTTGCTTTAATGTCTTGTTTTTTTACATGGAGCTCGTTCTTGTGGAGCCCTATGGCATTTCTTGGCATCACTTCTATGGTCTTTGGATGTCTTAACAAAGACAATTGTTGACGATTCAAAAGCAAGAAAATTAGCCATTAAGTTGATCAGCAGCGCATTAGCATCAGTTCATATGGGCCATGAGGGCATCCTTGTCAAACTGGCCATCTTTTTCAAAATTGAAAATAGGGAGTTAGAGGTGGCGGCATATACTGTGAGATTGCATCCTAGGATCTCTCAGGCATTTATAGAAAAAGTTTCACAACACCATAGTAGCATAATTCAAGTACGATTTCGGATACGAATACGATTCGGAAAAAATACGTAATGAAAAAATCTAGTATGATAAAAATACGGTAGTAGGTTGAGTAGTAAGTTGCACTTAATTCAAAATCTTAAGATCAAATTCCCCCCTGAGCCCATTTAATGGTAACTCTAGAGTCACCAAAAATCTTGACATTCACCAAACCAAATATGTTAGCCACTTTTGCAACACACCATAAAGCTAACAGTTCTGCCTTCATATTAGTACCTTTTCCACATTTCATCTTAATTGTGAAATAGTAATCTGGACTGATATATATGACCCCTCCAGCTCCACAATTACCCAAGTTGGGTGTTCCATCAAAAAATAATACAGGTTCAGTAACCACAAGTTCAAATTTCCCAATGACCCGTTAAACCCGTGGCATCATCTCTTTCTGATAGTTCATATAATGGCTAATAACAGTATTATATGATCCTTCCAAATATGGCTGGGAATCTTCAAAGGTAGATTTTCTGGTTAGTTGATTTTCTGGTTAATTTGGCACTTGAAATGGGCAATGCAAAAAAAGCGGCTGAGATATGCACAAGCTGTTGTAAAACAACTTTTTGGTCTGCCCCTGCAATAAGTTTTTCTTCTATTACAGTCATCAAAAGGCCCGTCCGTGTCAAGGAGATTCAGAATTTAGAACTGCAAGAATTTGTTATAGAAGAAAACGTTATATGGGTTGACACAAAAGATGGACTCACAGAAGCTAAACGTCATTTTGCTAATACTGAGCTTGTTGGAATAGATAGTGAATGGATCGAAGCTAATAATTCTCAGTCGGCCCCGCGCAGATATAAAGTTTCAATTTTACAGATTGCCACGGAAGAGAAGGTGTTCACATTTGACATGATAAGGCTATCTCAGACAAAATCAGATGCATTGGAAGACTGCCTCAAACCTTTGTTTGGTTCGCGCAACATTTGGAAGGTAGGTTATGCGTTGAACAATGATTTTAAGCAACTTTTCCGTTCGTATGGGTATTTAAACTGTTTTAGCTTCTGTGAATCTACTTTGGATTTTCAAAGGATTTACGCAGACCTTAGAGGGGGGCTTTCTGGGCTTACACAGGAGCTATTGAATGGGCGTTTAGATAAAACGTTGCAGATGAGTAAATGGCGGCAACATCCATTGAGCCGTAGTCAGATCCAGTACGCAGCACTTGATGCAGTTGTCCTAATTGCTATATTCAAAATTTCAAAGTGACCCAGAACGCCTGCGGCAAGGGTAACTGCAAAGCCAAACTCAGATGCTGGGCACCCTCTGGAAAGGACGAAGGGTATCACTAGCCTATTACTCCAGATTCAGAAAATGAGAGAGCTAGGATATCTTCTTATGGACATTACGAGCATTCTTAGTGCTTGTGAACTGTTTCTGTTACATTTTGTAAGGGATTTGTCTTTATATGGATTTCTATGATCTATATTTTGAACTTTGCATAACTTTGCAGAAGAATTGTCTTTATATGGATTTCTATGATCTATATTTTGAACCTTGCATAACTTTGCAGAAGAAGGTTTTGTTTTTGTTTTTTATTATCATAAACGGAAGGTGGTATATTTTGGTATATTCTTTCATTATTTAAATTTTAATAACAATATAGATCCATTTTAAATCCCTATGTGTGAAATCTTAATGGAGTTTACCAAAAGTTGCATGTTGCTATAAATGACTTTGGCCTCTCAACGCCGAGCAAGAGAGAGCTAGAAAATGAGCTTCCATATCTTCTTATGGACATTACCATGCACTGTTTCCCATTCTTAGTGCTTGTGAACTGTTTTTGGTTCATTTTGTAAGGGATTTGTCTTCATATAGATTTCTATGATCTATATTTTGAACTTTGCAGAACTTTGTAGAAGAAGGTTTTGTTTTTGTTTTCTATTATCATATGTGGAAGGTGGTATATTTTGGTATATCATTTCATTATTTAAATTTTAATAACAGTATAGATCCATTTTAAACCCGGATTTATTAAATACTAAAGAGATCCAGTTTCTTAAGGTATAAATTTCTTAGGGTATCACTAGCTTATTACTCAAGATTTAGAAAATGCATCTATACTGGAATGACTGAGGTACCTCAAATAAATGTGTGAAATCTCAATGGAGTTTTCCAAAAGTTGCATGTTGCTATAAATGATGTTGACCTATGAACACCAAGCAAGAGAGAGCTAGAAAATGAGCTTGCATATCTTCTTATGGACATTACCATGCACTGTTTCTGCATTCTTAGTGCTTGTGAACTATTTTTGTTTCATTTTGTAAGAGATTTGTTTTGAACTTTGCAGAAGAAGGTGGTTTTCTTTTTGTTTTTTATTATCATATTTGGAAGGTGGTATATTTTGGTATATCTTTTCATTATTTAAATTTTAATAAGCATAGATTCATTTTAAACCCATATTTATTAAGTACTAAAGGGATTCAATTTCTTAAGGTATAAATTTTTTTCTTAATTTTTTTGCATATTAAGAAATTTTTTGACTTTAGGACTAACATATTTTGGCATCGATTGCCGGGGACATAAGTGAAATATTTTCCCAATAACATTTCAGTCTGATTTTGATGGTGAACAAGATCGGTGTATTTTTATAGACTATATCATTCACTCGTGATTCAGTTGGGCATTCTAGGGTTAAAAGGGGGTTGGAACTAGGGATAATACTCAATATCCAAACATAACTCAGTCAGGTCCAGAGAAAATAATCAGGGAAGAAAGGGCTCGACATAAGGCAGTTCCTAGTATTTCATTGATTCATAACATAAAAGATGAAGAGGTTATTCCCAATACCCCTTTAAAATATCTTCCATATTTGATAGAAAGGTATTGGAAGCCATTTTTGTCTGTTACCATACATGAACATCAAATTGTTGATCCAGAAACCCAAACTGCTACATATAGAGTTTTTAATAATCCCCTAAAACAAGTAAATGAGGAATTTCAATAAACTGAAGAACTCGATTCTCCAAAACCTTTGATACCTGTGTTAACCTTTTCTACATCCTATTCTAGCAAAATTAAAACTCAACCTTCATCAGTAATGGCTTTCAATCTATTGATAGAATGGATACAATATATGCTCCTTTAGCCTTGCCACAAAATTTAAATCCCTTCCTTGCATGATATTATTTTAAATAGCTTCCTTGGTTTAATGGTGAGGGGGAGGTGACTGTTGAAGAACATCTAACAGCTTTTTATAGATTCACATAAAACCACAATATTGAACATAAGGATGTTTGGATGAGGTTGTTTGTGCAAAGTATGGATGGGGAGGATAGGAAATGGTTTAGGGAGATTCCAACAAATTCTATCCCTAACATTTATGATCTGGATGAGATATTTCTAAGACAATGGGGAGACCAAAAGGATTATTTGTATTACATCACTGAGTTTGGTTCCTTGAAACTAATATTTGGAGAATCAGTGTCCGATTTCAATATGAGGTTTAAAAAAATGTAAAAAAAGATCCTGAATGAAATTAAGCCAACAAAAACATCTACTAAGTTGACTTATGCTAATGCTTTTGATGCAGAGTTTTCTTTGTTAATCATGTAACAAAGATCAACGACCTTGGTTAATATGATGGATGCAACATTGGAGGTTGAATCAAATATTTTAGTAGCTGATAAACTCAAGGGGAAAGTAGTTGATGATGAAGGTACTAGAAGTAAAAGGAAACTTAAGGAAGAAAAGAAGATGATTTCTTTTAAATCACAATACAGATGATAAAATTGAAGAAATGACTAAGTTGATTAGAAACCTTTAATAAAAAATTACTAAGTTGGAAATGGAAAATAAAGGTCAAAACAAACCTGCTCGGGAAGGTGATACTTGAAATTGAAACTAGTTTAGAAGACCTTTCAATCCAAGGTTTTTGCCAAGAGAAAAAAGAAATAATGATGATCACAGAGTGCAACCTCCCTTTCAAAACAATCTGGTTGATGAAACTGAGGAGGTTGATGAAGTTGAAATGAATGACCAATATATAGAAATGAACCATATTATTGAAGGTGAGCACTCTCGTAGTTACTTGAATCGGTCTGATTATCAATGTTCTTTGGATTTTAATTAGGGTAGTGGAGAAATTTTTGAGAAAAATGTTCCAGATTCATTATATTCAAATGATACTTTTCAGGTTGCTCCACAAAAGAAACATGACTTAAGGTCTCGGTCTAAACAAGTTTTCCAAAATTAGAATAATAGGGTTATTGCTCTTGTTAAACAAGTGTCAGTAAATGAACCTGATATGAAATAAAGTTAGCAAAATAATAAATATAAATCTACAGAAATTGAAGATGTAGGAAAGTCCTCCTCAGTATTTAACATTGAGCATGAAATAAATAAATAAAATCCCCATTCCTTTAACAAAACACGTGAAGAGTCAGTCTTATAGGGATTCGTCTTTTAAGATTTTCAACTCTCAGACTAATCCAATTTCCAAAGACACTATTAATCTCTAGGATGGAAATCCTACTATTACATTTGGTCCTAAAACAAAAGGAAAGACTGATTTGCCTCCACCTTTTTTTATTACCCTTACTATCCATGACAAAATGTTGCATACTTTCCTTCTAGATTACGGTGCTTCCCACAAATTAATGCCTAAAGTGGTAATGGAAGCATTAGGACTGAACATCACCAAGCCCTATCATGACCTATATTCCTTTGATTACAAGGAAGTTAAGTGTCTAGGGGTGATAAAGGGATTTATTAGTTATCCTTACTCAGCTTCCCATGAAAAGCATTTTAATGGATATTGTAGATGCTGATAATCCACCCAAATTTGGAATGCTTCTATCAAGATCTTGGACTAAAAAGTTAGGTGGTACCTAACAAATGGATATTGCTTATGCAACAATTCCAGTAATTGGAGGAGAACGGAGAAGACTATACAGAGAGGTACACCTTGCTTATATTGTCAATCATCATGAAAATAAATCCAATTGCCCTATCTATGTTGTTAAAGAAGATATTGAGTCATGTATATTGCATTTGAAGGACCAGCCTTCACGTTATGTATGGGAAGACAACATAGTTGTAGATCAACAGAGCAAAGTGAATATCTATGTCTGATGGACTCTCCGATTAGAGACAGATAGTTGTACACGAAAGTGAAAGAGAGAAAACAACATTTACTACTCCATGGGGCATGTTCATGTATGATAATATGCCTTTTGGTCTCATGAATGAAGGGGAAACTTTTCAGACGGCTATGGATATAGTGTTTGTGGGAAAAAGGTAAAGGTTTATGATTATTTACCTAGATGATATCACTGTATTTTCAAAATATGATGATGAGCATATTAAGCATTTACGACAGACTTTTTTGAAATGTAGAAAATTTGGTTTATCCTTGAATCCAAAAAGTCTCATTTTTCCATGCAAGAAGGTAAAATTATTGGCCATATAGTTTATGCTGAAGGTATCAAAATTGATCCCGCTCATGTGCAGGATATTCAAAAAATCAGTATACCCGGGAATAAAAAGAGATTCAATCCTTTATTGGGAAGGTAATTTTTTTGAGATGGTTTATTTGCAATTTTGCAGAAATCACAAAGTAGATTACAAAGATCCTTAAAAAGGATCAAGAATTTAAATGGATAGCTGAATCTAGGGTGTCTTTTGAAAGAATAAAACATGCTCTAGGTGAGACCCCATTGCTGGTAAGTCGTGATTTCTCTAAGGATTTTTTAACTTTCTCATTTGCATCTCAAGATAGTGTTGTTGTTGTGCTATTAAAAAAGAATTCATATGGTTTAGATCAACCTATTTCATTCTTCATTAAGACTCTTAGAGAATCTGAACTTAAGTATAATATGATTGAGAAGCAAGCGTGTTCCTTAGTCAAGGAACTTAAGTTATTCAAGATTTACATTCTCCACTCTAAGGTAATAGCCTATGTGCCTAATGCTGCAGTTAAGGAAGTTCTCATACAGCTTGATAGTGAAGGTAAGAGGGTATGTTGGATTGCAAAAAACATGGAATATGATCTGGAAATTAGGCCCACAAAATTGGATAAAGGATAGGAACTTGCCAAGCTTCTTGCGAATTCCAATTGTGAGGCCGTTGGTCTTAATTGTATTCTAAATCAATCAGCAGAACTGGAATTGTCAATTGAACATGATAAAAAGAATATTTATGATAGATATGCTACTTCATCTTGGTATGGAGATGTGGTTTGATTTCTTGTGTACTTACAGTGCCCAATGCCCACCAGATTTAGACAAAATAAAGTCTATATCCTTGAAATTAAAAGCCTTGAAATATTGTATAGTTGATCAGACTCTATTTTGGAAAGACCTTGGAGGCATGCTACTGAGGTTTGTAAATGAATAAGAAGTTGAGATGATGATAGAAGATTTGCATGGAGGGATTTGCGGAGGACAATGTTATTGGAAATCCATTTCCTTTAAAATCCCGAGGGAAGGTTATTTCGGGCCTTCGTTGTTTTTTGATGTTTATGATAAAGTTAGAGAATGTGTTGAATGCCAAAATTTTGCAGGTAAGTAGAAGCTTATTTCTTTTCCCTTTAAAACTATTGCAATAGATGCACATTTTCAGCAGTGGGGATTAGATTTCATTGGTGAAATCCATCCACCCTCAAGTGGGAAACATAAATGGATTTTAATAGCTACTGAATTCTTTACCAAAAGGGTAGAGGCAAATCCTACTAGGAATGCAACTTATAGGGTTATTATAAACTTCCTCGAGGAACACATTTTGAGTAGGTTTAGTTTTCCTTGAAAAATCTTAACAAATAATGTTGCTTCCTTCAAATCCAATGCTATGGTTCTTTTTTGTGAAAGGCCTAATATAATTCTTAATCATTCCACACCTTATTACCCGTAGGATAATGGGTTGGTAGCGTCAACAAATAAAATCCTTGTCAATAACATTAAGAAGCTATTATATGAGAATAAAAGAGCATTGGACACCAAGCTGAAATATGATCTCTAGGTAGACCTGGTAACTACTAAGAAAACTATTGGTACATCCCCTTTTTAATTAGTTTACGGTGTTGATGTTGTTTTTCCTGATCCCCATGACTGTTTCCGAAAGCCTAATCATAACAAATTGATATGAGTGATTAACCACATAGGGTCTCATACATAGTCATCCTTATCCCCATTAATAGTATCTCGTTATCCTTAAATGTATATTGATAAAGATTTAAATCAGCTTCAATTAAGCTGTGGTTAAAAAAGGGGTATGTTTATTAAATAGTATTTGTTTTATGTTTATATTAATTATTTTAATGTTTATGTTACTTTAATGTTTAGCCTTTTTTTAACATTCAACCATCTCGGCAAAACTAAGTGGTTGATTGTGTGCCTTCACCGACCACTTTATTTTGGTTGTGCGAGTTGTATTTATTTGTGGGATGTCACTCGATAGTTGGTAGTTATCCACAACAATCCACTTGCATCTCTCACAACGTATGCTCGTTATGTAACTTGTGAAGAAAAGCCCTATAGTTGTGATCTACAAACACTCACAATAATAGTCAAAGGATATATATAAATCTCCTACTTATGCATTGAAATGATCAAAAAAGCATAAGGGATGTAACTAGTCATACCTAGTGCTAGTGCCGAGGTTATTTAATAAAAATTATTTTGTAGGTAAAGATATGCAGGATGAGGAAAATACTAAGGAAAAGAGTATCAAAATAATGACATATTCACGACCCAACACTTGGCAATGACCATCTATAGCTTTATCACTACAACCCTAAATTCAAAAGGAACCTCAATAGCTGATAGTCTCTTCTAAAGATTCTTTCTACCTCGTGACTATGTGTTTTGTTTTAAAAAACAAGATGATGACCTACCTATTCACTTACGATTATTAATTTTGAAAAGGAACTTTCCCATTATCTCTTTAATTATGATTTCAAGGTTATAAAAGGTTTTGAATGCTAAACTAAATATTGCTTTAGATTTGTAAAACTTCAATTTGATAGTGTTCAATGTCTTGAACTTTATTATTTTATCATTTTTTTATTAAATGTGTGGGATCTTCCCTTATTTTAAATCTTTCTCCTAATAAGCTAACTCATTTTTAATATATAAAAAGTAACTAACCACCACATAATTTATATAAGAGTGGGCTAAAAACTCTATGTTTTGACTATTTTTGGATGCTAAACAAAATACTGCTTTAGATTAGTAAAACTTCAATTTGATAATGTTCAATGTCTTTAACTTGATTATTTTATCATTTTTTTATTAAGTGTGTGGGATCTCCTCTTATTTTAAATCTTTCTCTTAATAAGTTATCATTTTTAATATATAAAAAGTAATGAACCACCACATAATTTATATAAGAGTAGGCTACAAGTTCAATGCTTTGGACTATCTTTCCAAATTTTCTCACCTATTTATGAAAAATAAACTCACAATAAAATACATAATAATACATATTTATTTAATTTGAATATTTATAAATGATTCTAGGTTATGTTGATCTATAGTTATAAGAAAAACTAATATTTAAGTACAAAATAAATAAATAAAATTCAAATTAATTATAAAAGTAAACCACATATTCTTAACCATTAAACCTATTTAACACTTATCTTAATGATTATTAACATCATTTAAAAAACAAATAATAAAATAATAAACCATCATAAATTGTCATCCTTATCCCCATGACTCTTTCCGAAAGCCTAATCATAACAAATTAACATGAGTGATTAACCACATAGGGTCTCATACATAGTTATCCTTATCCCCATTAATAGTATCTTGTTATGCTTAAATGTATATTGATTAAGATTTAAATAAGCTTCAATTAAGCTGTGGTTAAAAAAGAGATATGTTTATTAAATAGTATTTGTTTTATGTTTATATTAATTATTTTAATGTTTATGTCAGTTTAATGTTTATATTAATTTATTTAATGTTTAGCCTTTTTTTAACATTTAACCATCTCTACAAAACTAAGTGGTTGATTGTGTACCTCCACTGACCACTGGCTGTGCTAGTTGTATGTATTGTGGGAATTTTGTCCATCAAATCTTATTTTTTAAATTTTGGTCCATTTTAAAACAACTTGGAAAAAATATGTGAAAAAAAATATTGGTCCATTTTTAAACCACTAATAAAAAAGTATGGAAAAAAATATAAAAGGATTGAAACTATGTTTGACTTGAAAATTTGCTCACACCTAAAATTAAGTTTAAGCACCCAAAAATCATAAACATATACATTCAACGTTCACAACGCCAACCTTTCTATAAATATAACCATCTAGTGTTCTTCCATCTCATTCATATGTGGGTTTGTTCTTCCATCTCATTCATATGTGGGTTTGTGTCTAGCAATCTTTTGTGTTTCCATCTTTCTTGTGTGGGTGTTTTTTTCTCTTTTTCTTCATCTGATCGCTCGGCGTTTGGAGGATTCTTATGCCAATATTATGTTGGGGGCAAAGAAGCCATTAGTAGAAAAGATTGCACAGGACTGAAAAACATGTCCTGTCACAGACATGGCCTCTATTCTTCGTCTGTAATATGAAGAAGCATTCAATAATCAGTGAAAGCAGGAACTTCCAGGCACTTCATCAGTTAGTAATAGAAGCTTTAGCAGGTGTTGCACCACCTGGACCATTTACATTTCTTATGGATTGCTTTAATGTCTTCTTTTTTTTACATGGAGCTCGTTCTTGTGGAGCCCTATGGCATTTCTTGGCATCACTTTTATGGTCTTTGGATGTCTTAACAAAGACAGTTGTTGACGATTCACAAGCAAGAAAATTAGCCATTAAGTTGATGAGCAGCGCATTAGGATTAGTTCATATGGGCCATGAGGGCATCCTTGTCAAACTGGCCATCTTTTTCAAAATTGAAAATAGGGAGTTAGAGGCGGCGGCATATACTGTGAGATTGCATCCTAGGATCTCTCACGCATTTATGGAAAAAGTTTCACAACACCGGGCTGCATACTTGTCGCAAGCTCGAGATGGCCATGATAAAGAAAAGAAATTGAGGATGCTAGCAGGAAAAGGATGTTGGAATTTTGCAGTGGATATCACTATTAAGATCCCTGCGTTAGTTGATTTTCTGGTTAATTTGGCACTTGAAATGGGCAATGCAGAAAAAGCGGCTGAGATATGCACAAGCTGTTGTAAAACAACTCTTTGGTCTGCCCCTGCAATAAGTTTTTCTTCTGTTACAGTCATCGAAAGGCCCGTCCGTGTCAAGGAGATTCGGAATTTAGAACTGCAAGAATTTGTTACAGAATAAAACATTATATGGTTGACACAAAAGATGGACTCACAGAAGCTAAACGTCATTTTGCTAATACTGAGCTTGTTGGAATAGATAGCGAATGGATCGAAACTAATAATTCCCAGTCGGCCCCGCGCAGATATAAAGTTTCAATTTTACAGATTGCCATGGAAGAGAAGGTGTTCATATTTGACATGATAAGGCTATCTCAGACAGAATCAGATGCCTTGGAAGACTGCGTCAAACCTTTGTTTCGTTCGGGCAAGATTTGGAAGGTAGGTTATGCGTTGAACAATGATTTTAAGCAACTTTTCCGTTCGTATAGGTATTTAAACTGTTTTAGCTTATGTGAATCTACTTTGGATTTTCAAAGGATTTACGCAGACCTTAGAGGGGGGCTTTCTGGGCTTACACAGGAGCTATTGAATGGGCGTTTAGATAAAACGTTGCAGATGAGTCAATGGGGGCAACGTCCGTTGAGCCGTAGTCAGATCCAGTACACAGCACTTGATGCAGTTGTCCTAATTGCAATATTCAAAGTGACCCAGAACGCCTGCGACAAGGGTAGCTGCAAAGCCAAACTCAGATGCTGGGCACCCTCTGGAAAGGACGAAGGGTATCACTAGCCTATTGCTCCAGATTCAGAAAATGAGAGAGCTAGCATATCTTCCTATGGACATTACCATGCACTGTTTCTGCATTCTTAGTGCTTGTGAACTGTTTCCCTTACATTTTGTAAGGGATTTGTCTTCATATGTATTTTTATGATTTATATTTTGAACTTGGCAGAAGAAGGTTTTGTTTTTGTTTTTAATTATCATATGTGGAAGGTGGTATGATGCTTTGTTTCTCATTCTTAGTGGGTGAATTATTTCTGTTTCATTTTGTAAGGGATTTGTCTTTATATAGATTTCTATGATCTATATTTTGAACTTTGCAAAAAAAGGTTTTGTTTTCGTTTTTTATTATCATATATGGAAGGTGGTATATTTTGGATCTTTTTAGTACTTAATAAATCCGGGTTTAAAATAGATCTATATTGTTATTAAAATTTCTTAAGATATAAATTTCTTAGGGTATCACTAACCTATTACTCTAGATTCAGAAAATACATCTATATTAAAATGACTGAGCTACCTCAAATAAATGTGTCAAATTTCAATGGAGTTTTCCAAAAGTTGCATGTTGCTATAAATGGCGTTGACCTCTCAACACCAAGCAAGAGAGAGCTAGAAAATGAGCTTGCATATATTCTTATGGACATTACCATGCAATGTTTCTGCATTGTTAGTGCTTGTGAACTGTTTCTGTTTCATTTTGTAAGGGATTTGTCTTCATATGGATTTCTATGATCTATATTTTGAACTTTGCAGAAACAAGTTTTGTTTTTGTTTTTTATTATCATATTTGGAAGGTGGTATATTTTGGTATATTTTTTCATTATTTAAATTTTAATAACAACATAGATCCATTTTAAACCCGGATTTATAAGTATGAAAGGGATTCAATTTCTTAAGGTATAATTTTTTTTCTTAATTTTTCTGCATATTAAGAATTTTTGTAAGTTGGATTTATGCTAGTTTTAATATTTTTATTATGAGTGGACATGAATTTTTTAATTACCTTTTATTTTTATAAGTTATGAGCCAACATCTCCCCCATACTAGGTTGTAAGCACCTAGCTAATATCAATACAATTATCAATTTTAAAAAATAATATTTTTGATTAAATTTAGATTTAAATGTTTTTTATAAAAATAGGTGTTTTTGACGATGTATTATTTAATAACTTTATTTATTATATAAATAAGAGTCTAGAGTTTATTAAGATTACCTTGTTTTATAGTTTTTTTAGGTAACTTGTGTTTCTTTATTATTCATTATTACTGAATCTCATAGTTCATCTTCACTTCTTATTTTATTACTATTGACCTATAGCTTAACATGAAGGCGATCCATAATTTTATTGTAAGAAACTCAAATGTATAATATTCTACCATGACATCATTTTTAACTCACAAGGAGAATACCCATTCAATGGGCGTTTCCTCAAACATTTTTTCATGTACTGAGGCTGTTGGTGACCTAATACCATTGTAAATATTGATGATTTTTCATCTATTGAGGTTGTTGGTGACCTAATACCATTGTAAATATTGATGATTTTTTAGGTTTGATCAATAAAGACTCCATCCAAATGAATTTGCATTTATATTATCAGTTTTTCAATTTTTGACAACTTTAGCAGAAATACAGTTCAGTTTTGGAAGGCACTTGGTCTATTTTTCTTGGTATCTCACAAGGAGAATACCACCCCTAGACAGAGCTAAATGTTAGTCCTAAAAATGTGTAAAAACCCTAAATTTTATAGGATAATTTTGTTTTTACAAGGTAAGATAATACAAAATATTATGTAACATATACATTCATGCATGGTACTGAAATGACTTGGGGATGACTTACGAAGAAGATCGTCCAATAGCCCCTTATTTCCTAACCTGCTATTTGTTACTTAAGTCTAAACCCTTAAATTTAGAGGTTGTGAGCTTATTTCCTAACCTGCTATTTGTTACTTAAGTCTAAACCCTTAAATTTAGAGGGTGTGAGCTCTTTACTTCTTAGTAAGAAAGTCACCTATCTAAGCGTCTACAACTGATGAAATAGAAAAATGTTGAACCTAACTGTTTATGTAAGGACATGATTAACTGAACGTGAACTATATATATTTTTTTTAAAAAGTGACTAGGGTTCTTTGAACAAGCTCTCGGGCTTACTTAGCTTATTAAGCTAAAGCACAAGGACTCTTTTGTACAGGTTACAGGCTACAGGTTGGTCACCAACATAAAAAGATATTAAGACAAGGTTTTCTTACTTGAATAAAAAGCTTAAAGTTTAAAGGAAGGGCCTAGAACCAAAATGGGGCACAACATAGGTTAAGGAATTCTTGTTCAAGGTAATACATAGTGCATCCATACCCCACTAACTTAAATGGCGTTTTTATTAGCATGGAGTGAGGGTAAGGGTGTCGACTATACATAAGTACAAAAGATGGGTAAAGAATTTAAATGGAGGTGGACGCCAGCTAAAACATTAAATGAAGTCACATGGAGCTCGACAGTCGAGGGATAGACTACTAAGCCCTCGTGGGGGGTTGTAAAATGTTGGTTTTTAGCACTATAAAGGTGGTGGAGAGCCGAGCTCTCCCTTGGCGTCCATGGCTGCCTCGGCTGTCTCTGTGTATCCACTGCACCAACCTTTCGTCGAAGTAAAAGCTTGAAGGTTAGAGAGGCTCTCTTGATGAGGCGAAGCAACCTGGTCATACCTACGCTTTCTTCAGCTTGGACTTCATACGTAGGTACAGAGGTAATGTTGTTTCTCTTTTCTTTATCTTTTTATAGATTCGTTTTACAGTAATTTAATACAGCAGTTTTATACAAGGATTTCTCTATCCAAGCTCTAACCGATTTCTAATGCTGACAGGAGATTTACGAGGATAGGAGGTGTACGACTATCACAACTTGGTGGGAGCAGGATGTTTCGATAGCTGCTTAAAATTTGGTAAGTCTCCGGTTCTGTCCAAAGATTACCTTGTAAGCAAGGAATTCGGATAAAAGAAAGTTTGTGGTTTTCGTGGCATTCTCCAGAGTTCTGAAGAAATACGACTCCTGTCAGTTAAAAATTAAAGTTTTGGTTAAACGTTACTTTAGTCGCGAACAAATCCCTATGGCTTCGGCGCTTTTTGATGTTACTGAGGCTGACTTAACAAGCCTGAATTGGGGTTTCACCCAATGTAAACTATTTTATTCCAGGTATTTTTAATTACTTTTACAAGAAATAGTAGGATTCCAAATCCTCGCCAATGTATCATTTTAATTCTGGCTTGGAGCGACCTTGTTGGCATTAATTTTAATTCCTAAGTTTGTAATGAATTGTATTATTTTGAACAGGAAGTCTTCGCCTAAAACCAAAGAAAACTTCTTCCTAGGGTTTGTAGGCTAGCTAACTAGGTAATGAAAAACTTTACAGTAGGGTAATGTTACATGAGCTTTTGCTTTGAAAGTGGGGAAAGTCTGATTTGTTTGTAAATTTATTCCCTTAATTCTTGAAGGTGAAAATTACGCATTTAACTTGGAAACTTGGCAATGATATTGTTTATGAAATTAATTAAAAGCTAAAACTGAGTGTTTCGAAAACACTCTCGGCTTGACCTGTAACAACCTGTAAAAAGTCTTTTTATTTGACCTTTAATGGATCGGCATTTCTACTTGAGTAATTAGGGTTTTGAGTCAGAGGTTATAACACGGAAAAGATTGAATCCTAGACAGGTATTAATACTGGCCGATTATTGAGATATCGCTTGGTACAACGAGGTCTTAATAATCATTCTTTTAACTATAAAATGAAAATAAAATATATTCAGAAGTGAAACCTGGGACTCTGTGATGGATTTGTTTAAAGATTTATAATGTGATTATTATTTGTATTCAGCAGTTACCTTTTGGGCTTACTCAGTGAAAATATTGTTGTTGAATTTCTTTTACAAAACTTATTAATTATGTATCTACATAGTCCATTTCCCATGGTATTGGAGTTTTATAAAATTCTAGACAGGAATTTAACTGCAATTTTGTTTACGGCTAACTTCTAACTTTTTCCTATATGAAGATTTATGTTTGATCACCATTTATATGATACCTGGACGAAATGGTATTTTAAACATTGAAAAACCAACATTAGAATACATCCCGTACTTAATTACTGGGATACATAGGTCAGGGACTATCCTTCCAAGATAGTAATCAATATAACCTAATAATTTAGACGTAGATCTAATCTGTATTAACATAGCGAATTTCTCTATAACTAATTAAGGAGGTTATAAACAGAAAGGAAGTATAAAGAGAGAATGATTCAGATTTAACTTTAGAATAAAGTAAATATTTTTAATCTAATTTACAGTATAGACTACAACTTGGCTTCGCTCTTCCACGCAACCAATTCCCAGAGCAGTCAAGCTCTAGAACCCACGAGCTCGCCTATTGAACTACCTAAGCAAAAATCGTCAATGCAACATCTCTTGTATTGAAATTATCGATCCTTGTCCAATGCTAGCCTCCTGCTACTCATGGACTTACTATTTCTAGTATTTTCCTAGGACTTGGTCATTTATGAGCCTCCTGCTCTTTAGCACTCAAGTAGGAGTGGTGACCTGATTTTTAGGGATGATGCCTCCTGCATCTTTGATAGCATTTGCCACTTGTCTTTTTCCTCCAGTAGTTCAAGAGACACTCTTCAATGGCTAGATCCATTGTTGTCTCATGTTTTATTATATTAATAAAAATAAAGATAATATCCTCAATACAATTGTTTTATTTTTGACTTTTTAGTCAAAAATAACAAAATAATAATAATTGTTTTTAATATTCTTTTTTCTAGCAAAATAATAAAATATTTATTATTTTCTGGGGTGTTACATACACCTCCCCTTAGAAGGTAACACCATCCTCGGTGTTACAACATTGCTTTTATTCTTCCATAAGACCTTCTTGGAACTAGTTCATATATGCCTCCTGCATATCGCTCTCTAGTTCCCAAGTAACTTCTTCCGGACTAAGGTGCTCCCATTGCACCTTGACCTGTCCGATGATACAGTTCTGAAGAGTGATTTCTCTCCTGTCAAGAATGTGTACCGGTCCCACCTGGAACTTTACTTCCAGTTCACCTGGATCACATTCCAATCAATTACGTGTGAGACATCATGAACATATCTTTTCAGTATAGACACATGAAACACATTATGTACCTTAATGTTAGGTGGTAATGCTAATTGATATGCAACATGACCTATTCTTGTCGAAATTTCGAATCGCCCGCAATGCCTGGGTGCCAATTTTGAATAATTGCCCAATCTTAAGGAGCTTTTCTTAGGCTTTACCTTTATATATACATGGTCACCCACCTGGAATTCTCTAGTTGGCAGCCTTTAGATTATGTTGTACCTGTTGCACAGTTAGTTCCATTTCCCTTAAAAGTTCAGGTCCTAGCGTTAACCTATCTACTGGGCTGCTCCAAGTTATTGGAGTGTTGCACCTACGTCCATATACAACTTCAAATGGACTCATACCTGCAGAAACTTGGAAATTATTATTGTAAGCAAATTCAACTAAATGTAAATAATCTTCCCATTTACCAGGTTTGTTCATAACATACATTCTCAGCATGTCTTCCAAAGTTTGGTTTACCCTTTCAGTCTTCCCATCCGTTTGTAGATGGTATGCAGTGCTGAAATTCAACTGAGTTCCCAAACCTTTAAACAACACTTTCTAGAAATTACTTGTAAATTTTGCGTCTCTATCCGAGACTATTACCTTTGGTATGCCATGCAGCCTGAATATCTCCTTCATGAAAATATCTGCAATATTAACAGCTTTATATGTAGACTTCACATAAATAAAGTGAGAAGCTTTGCTTAACTTGTCTACTACAACCATGATCAAATCATGCTGTCTGAATTTTTTTGGTAAGCCAGTTATAAAATCCATACTGATCATTTCCCACTTCCATTTCGGAACGAGTAATGGCTGCAACAATCCTACTAGATGTTGGTGTTCAACCTTGACTTGCTGGCATTATAAGCAGTGAGCTAAGTATTCTGCTATTCTGGCCAATAGAAATCCTTCCTAGCCATGGTAATCATCTTTTGATACCCTGGGTTCCCTGAATAGGGTTGTTTATGTAATTCATTTAAGACAGTCAACTTGATTTCTACAGAATTGGGTATGTAAAGTCTTCTTTTAAACATTAATAATCCTCTATCATTAATACGGAAATCAGTTTTTAACTGATTACTTTCATTTTCAGCAGTTTTCTTCTTTAAAATCTGGTATTCTTTATCAAAATTTTTCACATTTAAAATATGTTTTTCCATATCAGATTCATAATTACTGCTTGCATACAGCAAGTTTGCATGACGACTTAACACGTCTGCAACTTTGTTTTCTTTTCCCTTTATATGTTTTATTTCAAAGTCATATTCGCTTAAAAAGGACAGCCACCTAGCCTATCTAGCATTTAAATTATGTTGATCAAATAAGTATTTTAAGCTTATGTTATGTGACATGAGTAAAAATCTTCTTCCAATTAAATAGTGTCGCCACATTTTTAAGGGGTGTATAATTGCAGCAAGTTCCAGATCATGCATAGCATAGTTTTTCTCATGGTCTTTTAATTTTCGAGATTCATAAGCTATGACATGATGTTCTTGAGTTAGTTCTCCGCCTAATCCTTCGTTACATGCATCCATGCATATGACGAAATATTTTAATCGGTTGGCAATTTTCAAAATTGGAGCAGTAGTTAAAAGATGTTTTAATTTATTAAAACTTTCCATACATTTTTCATTCCAGTCAAACCTTTTACCTTTCTTTTGCAGTGAGGTTATGGGGTAAGCTATTTTCGAAAAACCTTCAATTAATTTCCGATAGTAACCCATCATCCCCATAAAAGACCTTATGTCAGTTACATTTTTAGGGACCGACCATTCCATGATAGCCTTAATTTTATCGAGGTCAACCGAAATTTCATCTTTAGACACTACGTGTCCTAGATAATGAATTCGGTCTTTATAAAAGTCACACTTACTTAACTTAGCAACCAATTTTTGTTCTCTTAAAACCTTCAATATTGTTCTTAAATGTTCTTCGTGCTCCTGTTCGTTCTTTGAATAAATCAGAATGTTGTCAATGAAGACAACTACAAACTTATCCAAGTAATCATTAAAAATATTATTCATTCGACTCATGAAGGCTGCAGGTGGGTTTGTTAATCCAAATGGCATTACAACGAACTCATAATGACCATAATGTGTTCGGAAGGCTCTTTTGAAGATGTTTTCATCATTGATCCGTACTTGATGGTAACCGGATCTTAGATCTATTTTTGAGAAGACAGTTGCCCCTTGGAGTTGATCGAATAAATCATCAATCCGAGTCAAGGGGTATTGGTTCTTTATAGTCATTTTATTCAATTACATGTAATCTATACATAATCTCAAGGTCCCATCCTTTTTCTTTACAAAAATAATCGGTGCTCCCTGTCAAAACCCAAAATTTCTGAAAAATTTAAAAATTTTTATTTGTAACAATAAATGTTAACTAGGTAGTATTTCTGATATTGTTTTAATTTAGATAACTAACATAATCTGTTTAAAGACTTTGTCTTCTTAAAACTTTGAATTCGGTGGTTGTAATTAATGACTGTTTTATTTTGAACCGCAAGGGAAGAGCTAGTCGTAGTTGACTGGCTTACTTAGCTTACGAGCTAAAGCATACGTCGTCTTTTGTTTCTCAGGTGCGCCAGTGAAGTAAGGATCACTGTATGTTAAACTTGGTGAGCAGCAATACTTCCTATACTTCAAAACTTAATGATCGTCATGATATTTCTTATTCAGCTAGTATCGTCAAGTATTACGAAGATTTACATTGTCTCAGTTATAATTATGTTTTTATGATTATTATGCTATGTTACTGCTGTAACTAACAATGAAACAATTGTTATATCAGAATTATTGGCTGTATAAAGTGTCTTTGCATCATGTGACCTGTTGTCAACTTAATACCGGTGACTACTGTTTTGTTCATGCATTGATAATGCGAGTTGAGAAGGTGACGCCTCTAGCGTTGTTTCAATATAATCCAATGCATCGAAGTCCAATGTCCACTTAGAGTTTAACTTATGTTACCTGACTGTGCCTTGATTTTAACTATCTTTACGATGTGAGCCTGTAGATGAAACTCTATTTCAACATCTTAATAATAGAGGTTTATTATTCAAATTGTTACTGTTAACAATAGTATTCGTAGCAATTCTGATGATAGTATATAATGGCAATGTATATATTGTCTTAAAGACTTGGTAACATTTCAAGTATTAAATAACGAGGCATTTTCATTTGAAGGTTGACTACCTTGGTACTTATATGAACATAGAAATGTAATATGCCCATGGCATTAATCTATGGCTTTGTTTTAATTTATATATATAATATAATGATTGTGCAATAATCATAATATTCCATACATTGGAAAACTTTATATTCAAAATAGTGTTATGGTTGTATTTATCATACTAGGCCATAGAGAAAAACTCTAGGGTTGAAGTTGACCACCACCTTGTGTAATGTGATATGCTAATGACATTAACCTATGCCCTGGTTTCATTGTAAATGTGCATTAACTTGATTTTGTCATAGTCCTAATGTTTTTCCCTTACCATGGATAAGATTTATAACCAATAATATGTTAAGGTATTATCCACCATATTAAGTTATGGAATAATCCATATGTGATGTTGACTAACTCTTATTTATATCATTGTAGTGATTATACATTCCAAGTGCTTGGGATTCTCGACGATTCATTTGCAAGGCATGCACTATATGCCAAATGATTATATATCATTTGTTATCTTATACGTTTGACTTATATATGTAATGATTTGGAATCGGTGTATAATGATTTGGATTGCAATTTGAACTATATGGTCTCGACCCATAATACGTTGATTTATTTGGATGCTACGTGGTTAACTCTCCTCCACGCAGTTGGTGATATATAATCTGTTATTGAAAACCCTACCTGGTTATTGTAGTTGCCTTCGGGCTCGGGTCCTAAGGATGAAACCCTCCCTGTCTGAGTTTTGTAATGAAGGCACTGTAACAATGTGCAGAGTGTGGTGGTTATGGCCTCGTGGGTCCATTCGGCAATAGGGTATGTCCTCGGCTCTAGTGATAGCGTCTGCTATAGTTTTATTGCTTCGTGGTCTCGTTGCTCATTATAGGTTTAAGTCCCAGCTATTTACAGTTCGTCACTGTGCTGGTGTGGGTATGAGATAGGGTTTCGGTAATGTCTTTAGGTTATGAGAGGGTTGATGCAATTGGGCTTTGGGTTTGCTTCTTGACTGGTTCAATCCCAGCGTGAGGGTTTCGTTGGGAACTGTTACCTTGTCTCGGCTGTCAAGAATGTTATGATAGTTTCTTTTGCTCACCCATCTGATGAAGATGATGGGGCTTCTCTGTTTGTTCAACTTGTAGCTACCGATTGTCCACTGTTAACTTCCTCTATGTCTCGGTAAGATAAATCACAGTTTTTTTTACAGTCTTTATGTTTTATAATCATTAATTATATTTACGTTTCTAATTCTATTCTCTGCATTCAAAGTGGTGACTAAAACCCTCGGCATTTGTTATTTAACAGGTCACGCGGCTCTTGATGGTGTACAGGACTTTGTCACCCACGCAGGCTCCTCCGGGTAAGCCTGGTTATCCACGGTTGTCTCTTCCTTTGCTGGTTTTAGTGGTTAGGGTTGTGTCTCGGAGGGAAACTCCTGTGTGTTGAGGTCATTATCGACCTCATGTTCGTAGGTGCAGTCATATGTATGAAATTGTTTTGTTTGAAATGGAATGGGGTTTGAAACCCTGTTAAGTTTATGGAGAGCCATTCATGACCAACTGTATGAGGCCAGGGTTTCGATTATTGTACTTTGTATTTGCTGAGCGTAGGGTTCTCACCTCGCTGTATGAGATTTATACTTAATATATTACTGGGCCTATCATGGCCGTGTTTCATTTTTGTGTTTTGTTAAAATAATTAGAATGTGTTGAATGTAAAGATAATTGGGTTCTGCGATACCTGCAATGGATGATAACTCTGTTATGATGTAACCCTATAATTATCTCTTTGCGTTTTTCTTCGATTTGTAGTATTAAATAACGATAGTGGATGTTTATCGACTGTGTCTGTAAATAGTTGAATAGTATAGGGTTTAATCATGCGAGTTGAGGTTCTATTTTGTGTTCCACAAATATATATGGAATTTGTTAACTTGATAGCGACTGGAAATGAATTATAATAATATTTATTTTGATTTTTTTGTATGGTTGTTAAATGAAACTGTGGATAGAATAATATATACTTAGAACTAAGTATAAGGATGCTGTAAGTTATGGCTTCCATATAAGGCAGTCCTTTCATTTGTTTTTCTGTCTGTCGAAGGGATAGTGTAAGGCTACGGCCGTGTATGTTTTTGAGAAAACTCCAAAGGAGACATTTATACTGAATAACTATTGTTACTGTGTATATTTTAAGATGGTTTGTAACAGTCAATGATGACTGCGTTCGTCGACAGTTTCTCTGTTATATTAATATGTTTGTTATTGTTTAAAACAACTCTGTTAATTTTATTATAATAAACATGACTACTGTATTCGAATACTAGGTAGAAAGGAAATAATACTCTACAGTTGTTAGTGTTTGTATTTGACTACTGTGTAAATGTTTAAGATTATGTGGAAGCTGGTAACAATAAAATATTGTTACAGTCACCTCTTTAGAGAATCTCTAGCTGTCAACATGTTCTGAGTATAAATATATATTACGATGAGTTTTGTTTATCTATTAACTTGATATAAGAGTGACCTGTAACTTAAAGTTGACTATAATATGTAATACTTATAAATACAGGTAGATTACTTCTACAGGAAATTATCTCAGAGTAAAACTAAGATTTGTCTAGATTTGTTCTTATGATTGTTTGATAGCTATAAATCTGGAATATCTATTATCTAATAATTCTGTCTATTATTAAACTATTAACAGAAATTCTAGCATATGCATAAGCATAGTATATATTAACTGTAACAGTAACAAATAGGTTCTGTATAAGATAAATACTTTATTTAAATAAAAATAGGAAGTTTCTACAACATCTGCATTCTGAAATTTATACCAAAGGAAGTACAGAGAATGATCTACTAAAGTTGAATACAATCAAAACGTAGTTGTACTAGTCTATATCATAGGAAAATTAAATAAACCAACAATAGGAAGAGTGGCAGAACCTGTAGATGGTAGACAATAACAGCAATGGGAGGCTGTTCCTCCCTACCAATTCCTGGAGAGTGCCCAGACAGCACTTCTCAGGACCCCCGAGCCTGCTCTGGTCTAACTGGCTGGAATCTAAGTACGGCCAATAATTCCCTCAGCCAAAACAGCTATACTGGAACCAAGTTACTGCAACTTCCTGCTCAAAACACTTCCTTACTGTTTTCCCACTTCCTCAATGGGACTCCTGAATAGCATTCACCTGAATGTATCCTCCCTCTAGAACAATTGCTGAACCCCCAGCTCAGTTCATTGAGTAGTATTTAAAAGATTGCCTAGGTCTTAGTTGGGCTAACTGTCATTAATGAGCCACCTGCTCAGATTCCACTTTCTTGGGGAATCATGACCCCAAAATATAGGGAAGTTGCCACCTGCAACTCAGAAAGTGTTTGAGGATGCTGCCACTTGTCTTTTGTCCTTCCACCTAATTCCATCCACCAGTTAGACCAGTAACCTCTTTTAACAGCTCTCCCATGCTGTTGTCTCCATAATTTATTTATTAATAATAATTATTCAGAATTTACATTCCATTTCTGGAGACTCTGCTGAGTCATCCATTCCTACTTAGCATTAAATTTAACATAATGTTCTCAGGAATATTAAAAATAATTACATTATTTTAATAAAATTGGGGTATGTGACATACACACCCCCTTAAAATGTAACATCGTCCTCGATGTTACTTATTCTTCGTCTTCAGCCACCTGCTGGAATAGATGAGGATATGCTTCCCGCATCTTACTTTCCAACTCCCAGGTAGCTTCTTCAGGACTAAGGTGCTTCCATTGCACCTTCACTTGTCCAATTATCCGGTTCCGTAGAGTAATTTCCCTCTTCCCGAGGATACAATCCGGTTCTACCAGAACTTCCCCTTCTGGTTCTACCTGTACAATGTTCCAATCAATAACATGAGTAGCATCATGAACATACTTTTTCAAAACAGAGATATGAAAAACATTGTGTACTTTTAAATTTGGCGGTAATGCTAACTGATAAGCAACTTGACCAATTCTAGCTAAAATTTCAAATGGACCACAGTAATGTGGTGCTAATTTTGCACAACTTCCTAATCTTAGGGAGCTTTTCTTTGGTCTTACCTTGATGAACACATGTTCACCTACCTGGAACTCTTTAGGAGTTCTTTTCAAATCTGCTTGACTCTTTTGCCGATCCTGGGCAATCTTCAAGTTTTCCTGCACTTGTTTTACAATCTGTTCCATTTCTTTCAATAAATCAGGTCCTAACACTAATCTATCTACTGGATTACTCCAAGAGATAGGAGTGTTGCATTTTCGTCCATACAAAACCTCAAAGGACTAAACTTAGCTGATGATTGATAGCTGTTATTGTATGCAAATTCAGCTAAGTGTAAATAATCCTCCCACTTACCTGGTTGATCTTTAACATACATCCTTAACAGATCTTCTAGTATTTGATTAACTCTTTCCGTTTGTCCGTCAGTCTGAGGATGGAAAGAGGTGCTGAAATTCAAAGTGGTGTTTAATCCTTTGAACAAGGATCTCCAAAAATTTCCTGTAAATTTAGGATCCCTGTCTGATATAATAACTTTTGGAATACCGTGTAACCGAAAAATCTGTTTTAGAAAGATATCTGCTATGTTTGCAGCCTTGTATGTGGTTTTAACAGGAATAAAATGTGCTGATTTACTTAATTTGTCTACCACTACCATAATTGAATCATTCTGATGTTGATTTTTGGGTAAACCCGTAATGAAATCCAGGCTGATTATTTCCCATTTCCAGCTAGGAATAGGTAAAGGTTGCAGCAATCCAGCTGGATGTTGATGTTCTGTTTTTACTTGTTGGCAGTCCAAACATTTAGCTAAATATTCAGCAGTTTCAGATTTCATGTTAGGCCAAAAATATTCTTTTCTCAACATAGTGATAGTCTTTTGATAGCCAGGATGCCCGGAATAAGGGGTTTTATGTATTTCGTCTAAAATTAACAGCTTTACTGTAGGTGCATTAGGGATATACAGCCTGTCCTTAAACAACAAAAATCCGTTTTCGTTTAAACTATACCCTTTTATCAAACTTTCCGTGGGCTGTTCTTTGGCTGTAATTTGTAAATGTTGATAATTTTCATCTAACTTTATCCCTTCAGCCAGCTGTTCATTTAAATCAGAGGCATAAGTGCTGCTAGCTGATATAAAATTCAGTTTTGCATTCCTGCTCAAGGCATCAGCCACCTTATTTTCCTTCCCTTTTATGTGTTGGATTTCAAAATCGTATTCACTTAGGAATGCCAGCCATCTGGCTTGTCTTGCATTTAAATTTGGCTGGTCTAGAAGGTATTTCAGACCTTTATTATCTGTTAGTAAGGTAAATTTTCTGCCTATTAGGTGGTGTCGCCACATCTTTAAAGCATGAATTACAGCAGCTAATTCTAGGTCATAAGTGGCATAATTCTTTTCATGGATTTTCAGCTTCCTAGATTCGTAAGCAATGACGTGTCCTTCTTGAGTCAGCACTCCGCCTAAGCCATCATTACAGGCGTCGGTGCAAACTATGAAATCTTTATTTGGGTCCGCTATTCTAAGAATAGGGGCAGTTGTCAATAAGGTCTTAAGTTTCTTGAAACTTTCTTCACATTTCGCATTCCAATCAAACTTCTTGCCTTTCTTCTGCAAAGAAGTGATTGGGTTGGCTATTTTTGAAAAGCCTTCAATAAACCTCCGGTAGTAACCGGTAATTCCCATGAAAGATCTAACATCCGTCACATCTTTAGGTATTGGCCATTCTTCAATCGCCCGAATCGTTTCGGGATCCACTGAAATCCCTTCCTTAGTGACTACATGTCCTAAGTACTGGATTTCATCCTTGAAGAAGTCACATTTACTAAATTTCGCAAAAAGTTGTTGTTCTCTCAGTTCTTGTAAAACGATACGTAAGTGTTCTTTATGTTCCTCCTCGCTCTTAGAATAGACTAAAATGTCGTCGATAAATACAACAACAAATTTATCTAAGTACTTGTGCATTATGTTGTTCATTAAGCACATGAAAACAGCTGGGGCATTAGTAAGTCCAAATGGCATTACGACAAATTCGTAATGTCCGTACCTTGTTCTAAAAGCTGTTTTGAAAATGTCTTCTTCTTTAATTCTTACCTGATGATAACCCGATCTTAGATCGATCTTAGAGAATACCGTAGCGCCACGTAGTTGATCAAACAGATCATCAATACGAGGTAACGGATACCTGTTTTTGATCGTCATCTTTTTTAGTTGACGATAATCTATGCAAAGTCGCATAGTTCCGTCCTTCTTTTTAACGAAAATCACCGGTGCTCCCCAAGGGGATACACTGGGTCTAATATAATTCTTGTCTATTAACTCCTTTAACTGAGTTTTCAACTCGTTAAGCTCCAAGATATTCATACGATACGGAGCTTTTGAACTGGGAACAGCACCTGGTACCAGCTCAATGGTAAAGTCAAGCTCTCTCTTGGGAGGCAATTCTGGAATTTCCTCAGGAAAAACGTCAATAAATTCATTGACGACAGGAATGTTCTCTACTGTTTTCTGGTTGTTTTCAGATTTATCGGTCTCGTCTGTAATAGTTACAGCATAGGTCTTGCATCCTTTCCTGACTGCTCTTTTAAGTTGTAATGCAGAAATTTGCCTAACTACTGTTTTCCTAGGAATACCCCTAACAGTTACAGGCTGTCCACTACTGTTTATACACCTAAAAGTTTTGTCAAAACAGTTTAAAACGACCCTATGTTGTTCCAACCAGTCCATTCCGATAAGTATGTCATAAGAGCCAAGTGGTAAAACGTTTAGTTTAACTGTAGTTCTAAAATCAGTCATGTTTAAGATGCATTCTTTTACATAGTAGTTTACTTTCTTCTTAGCCCCAGTAGCTAATTGTACAGACCAAGAATTATCAAACCTTTCAACAGTCAAATTACATTTTTCTACCAGCTGAGGTGAAATATAACTAAGACTAGCACCTGGATCTATTAATATAGTAACTGGGGTTTTGTTAATCATACCTCCTACTTCCACCATGGAAGTTTGGTAGTCAGCCTGGCGGTTTTCCAACGCTGCATTGATTCGGGGCATAGTTCCTGCAAAATCTCCAACTGTCATTTCATCTTGAACAGTATGAATATTGCTGACTTGTTTCTTTCTGTTTGGGCAGACTGAAGCATAATGTGGCCCATTACATTCCCAGCACTTGACAGGTTCTTTTCGCTCAAAATTTTTGGTGTAGTTTCCATGGTTATTAGGAGTCTCTTTGCTGTTTTTGTAATTGTTTGAATGGCTGACAGCTCCATTTTTGTTTCCTTGGAAACTTTTACTATTAAAGTGGTTCCCGTTTTTGCCATTCTTGAAATTTTTATGGGGAACAAATTCCTTTTTCTTGTACTCGATCAGATTGCTGTTCTTTTTGGCTTTCCAACTGGCTATCCCTTCTTTCTTTTTATTCTGTTCGTAACAGAAATTTGCCTTGCGCATAGCTTCTTCCAGTGTTTTGGGGTTGTCATATTCAATTCTGTCCTTGATATGATAAGGCAGGCAACTAAGAAACCGCTGTATTTTTGGTTTCTCTTCGACAAAATACGGTACATAACGCAACAGACTTAAAAATTTACTGTTTAAGTCCTTCATCGTCATAGATCCGAGTTTTAGTTCATAAAATTCTTTAGCCCTTTCTTCATAATACTGCTCGGACAGGAATTTCTTCTTGAAATACCTTTTAAAGGTACTCCAATTAACTTCTCTTTCTTTGATCCCTTTGACCCTTTTCAGGTCTTGCCACCATATGTCCGCCTTTCCCGAGAGGTTGTAGATGGCCATTCGTGCCTTTAGCTGATTTGAGTAGTTATAGATCTGAAAATATTTTTCTCATCCCGGATAACCAGGATTCTGCCTCTTCTCCAGTTTCAGCTTCTCCATTGAAAGTTGGGGGCTTTATCTTCTTAAACTCCCCGGAAATCTCTTCATAAGGCCTGTACTTTTTCCTTCGGTTGTGCATCTCAGCTTCACTGCTGTCACTGCTAGTGTGATAACTGGGTTGTCCCTTTCTTTCCTCAGATGAGGAACTGCTGTCAGATTTAGTTGGTTTTGTCCTTTTTGACCCTCTTGGATGATTAACTTCTTCTGAGTCAGCTGGTTTGCTCCTTCCGTCAGTCTGAAATTTTTCCATCAATAGCTGATTTAGCTGTTCCTGAGTCTTTAGAATTCTTTCATTATCCCTCTTAACTGTTTCCATTTCTGTTTTCAATCCTCTTATGGTCTGCATCAGCTCAATGGTGTGAGCAGTTTCTTCTTCTATCTCAAGTTCTTTAGACATCTGTCTTGTCACAGCTTTGGGAGATTCCTCCTCAGCATATTCTCCCAGTTTTTCCATACCTGTCTGAAAAATTCAGAAAAGAAAAATTTTCTGTTCTGTTCATGAAACCGAAATATATGTTAGTAAAATAAAAATAAAAAAAATCTTCTTTTATGGTCACTGTTTGCGGAAGTTTAGTGGAGTCACATCCAGGCCTAGTGTCTGAACCTGGCTCTGATACCACATGTCAAAACCCAAAATTTCTGAAAAATTTAAAATTTTTTATTTGTAACAATAAATGTTAACTAGGTAGTATTTCTGATATTGTTTTAATTTAGATAACTAACATAATCTGTTTAAAGACTTTGTCTTCTTAAAACTTTGAATTCGGTGGTTGTAATTAATGACTGTTTTATTTTGAACCGCAAGGGAAGAGCTAGTCGTAGTTGACTGGCTTACTTAGCTTACGAGCTAAAGCATACGTCGTCTTTTGTTTCTCAGGTGCGCCAGTGAAGTAAGGATCACTGTATGTTAAACTTGGTGAGCAGCAATACTTCCTATACTTCAAAACTTAATGATCGTCATGATATTTCTTATTCAGCTAGTATCGTCAAGTATTACGAAGATTTACATTGTCTCAGTTATAATTATGTTTTTATGATTATTATGCTATGTTACTGCTGTAACTAACAATGAAACAATTGTTATATCAGAATTATTGGCTGTATAAAGTGTCTTTGCATCATGTGACCTGTTGTCAACTTAATACCGGTGACTACTGTTTTGTTCATGCATTGATAATGCGAGTTGAGAAGGTGACGCCTCTAGCGTTGTTTCAATATAATCCAATGCATCGAAGTCCAATGTCCACTTAGAGTTTAACTTATGTTACCTGACTGTGCCTTGATTTTAACTATCTTTACGATGTGAGCCTGTAGATGAAACTCTATTTCAACATCTTAATAATAGAGGTTTATTATTCAAATTGTTACTGTTAACAATAGTATTCGTAGCAATTCTGATGATAGTATATAATGGCAATGTATATATTGTCTTAAAGACTTGGTAACATTTCAAGTATTAAATAACGAGGCATTTTCATTTGAAGGTTGACTACCTTGGTACTTATATGAACATAGAAATGTAATATGCCCATGGCATTAATCTATGGCTTTGTTTTAATTTATATATATAATATAATGATTGTGCAATAATCATAATATTCCATACATTGGCAAACTTTATATTCAAAATAGTGTTATGGTTGTATTTATCATACTAGGCCATAGAGAAAAACTCTAGGGTTGAAGTTGACCACCACCTTGTGTAATGTGATATGCTAATGACATTAACCTATGCCCTGGTTTCATTGTAAATGTGCATTAACTTGATTTTGTCATAGTCCTAATGTTTTTCCCTTACCATGGATAAGATTTATAACCAATAATATGTTAAGGTATTATCCACCATATTAAGTTATGGAATAATCCATATGTGATGTTGACTAACTCTTATTTATATCATTGTAGTGATTATACATTCCAAGTGCTTGGGATTCTCGACGATTCATTTGCAAGGCATGCACTATATGCCAAATGATTATATATCATTTGTTATCTTATACGTTTGACTTATATATGTAATGATTTGGAATCGGTGTATAATGATTTGGATTGCAATTTGAACTATATGGTCTCGACCCATAATACGTTGATTTATTTGGATGCTACGTGGTTAACTCTCCTCCATGCAGTTGGTGATATATAATCTGTTATTGAAAACCCTACCTGGTTATTGTAGTTGCCTTCGGGCTCGGGTCCTAAGGATGAAACCCTCCCTGTCTGAGTTTTGTAATGAAGGCACTGTAACAATGTGCAGAGTGTGGTGGTTATGGCCTCGTGGGTCCATTCGGCAATAGGGTATGTCCTCGGCTCTAGTGATAGCGTCTGCTATAGTTTTATTGCTTCGTGGTCTCGTTGCTCATTATAGGTTTATGTCCCAGCTATTTACAGTTCGTCACTGTGCTGGTGTGGGTATGAGATAGGGTTTCGGTAATGTCTTTAGGTTATGAGAGGGTTGATGCAATTGGGCTTTGGGTTTGCTTCTTGACTGGTTCAATCCCAGCGTGAGGGTTTCGTTGGGAACTGTTACCTTGTCTCGGCTGTCAAGAATGTTATGATAGTTTCTTTTGCTCACCCATCTGATGAAGATGATGGGGCTTCTCTGTTTGTTGAGCTTGTAGCTACCGATTGTCCACTGTTAACTTCCTCTATGTCTCGGTAAGATAAATCACAGTTTTTTTTACAGTCTTTATGTTTTATAATCATTAATTATATTTACGTTTCTAATTCTATTCTCTGCATTCAAAGTGGTGACTAAAACCCTCGGCATTTGTTATTTAACAGGTCACGCGGCTCTTGATGGTGTACAGGACTTTGTCACCCACGCAGGCTCCTCCGGGTAAGCCTGGTTATCCACGGCTGTCTCTTCCTTTGCTGGTTTTAGTGGTTAGGGTTGTGTCTCGGAGGGAAACTCCTGTGTGTTGAGGTCATTATCGACCTGATGTTCGTAGGTGCAGTCATATGTATGAAATTGTTTTGTTTGAAATGGAATGGGGTTTGAAACCCTGTTAAGTTTATGTAGAGCCATTCACGGCCAACTGTATGAGGCCAGGGTTTCGGTTATTGTACTTTGTATTTGCTGAGCGTAGGGTTCTCACCTCGCTGTATGAGATTTATACTTAATATATTACTGGGCCTATCATGGCCGTGTTTCATTTTTGTGTTTTGTTAAAATAATTAGAATGTGTTGAATGTAAAGATAATTGGGTTCTGCGATACCTGCAATGGATGATAACTCTGTTATGATGTAACCCTATAATTATCTCTCTGCATTTTTCTTCGATTTGTAGTATTAAATAACGATAGTGGATGTTTATCGACTGTGTCTGTAAATAGTTGAATAGTATAGGGTTTAATCATGCGAGTTGAGGTTCTATTTTGTGTTCCACAAATATATATGGAATTTGTTAACTTGATAGCGACTGGAAATGAATTATAATAATATTTATTTTGATTTTTTTGTATGGTTGTTAAATGAAACTGTGGATAGAATAATATATACTTAGAACTAAGTATAAGGATGCTGTAAGTTATGGCTGCCATATAAGGCAATCCTTTCATTTGTTTTTCTGTCTGTCGAAGGGATAGTGTAAGGCTACGGCCGTGTATGTTTTTGAGAAAACTCCAAAGGAGACATTTATACTGAATAACTATTGTTACTGTGTATATTTTAAGATGGTTTGTAACAGTCAATGATGACTGCGTTCGTCGACAGTTTCTCTGTTATATTAATATGTTTGTTATTGTTTAAAACAACTCTGTTAATTTTATTATAATAAACATGACTACTGTATTCGAATACTAGGTAGAAAGGAAATAATACTCTACAGTTGTTAGTGTTTGTATTTGACTACTGTGTAAATGTTTAAGATTATGTGGAAGCTGGTAACAATAAAATATTGTTACAGTCACCTCTTTAGAGAATCTCTAGCTGTCAACATGTTCTGAGTATAAATATATATTACGATGAGTTTTGTTTATCTATTAACTTGATATAAGAGTGACCTGTAACTTAAAGTTGACTATAATATGTAATACTTATAAATACAGGTAGATTACTTCTACAGGAAATTATCTCAGAGTAAAACTAAGATTTGTCTAGATTTGTTCTTATGATTGTTTGATAGCTATAAATCTGGAATATCTATTATCTAATAATTCTGTCTATTATTAAACTATTAACAGAAATTCTAGCATATGCATAAGCATAGTATATATTAACTGTAACAGTAACAAATAGGTTCTGTATAAGATAAATACTTTATTTAAATAAAAATAGGAAGTTTCTACAACATCTGCATTCTGAAATTTATACCAAAGGAAGTACAGAGAATGATCTACTAAATTTGAATACAATCAAAACGTAGTTGTACTAGTCTATATCATAGGAAAATTAAATAAACCAACAACAGGAAGAGTGGCAGAACCTGTAGATGGTAGACAATAACAGCAATGGGAGGCTGTTCCTCCCTACCAATTCCTGGAGAGTGCCCAGACAGCACTTCTCAGGACCCCCGAGCTTGCTCTGGTCTAACTGGCTGGAATCTAAGTACGGCCAATAATTCCCTCAGCCAAAACAGCTATACTGGAACCAAGTTACTGCAACTTCCTGCTCAAAACACTTCCTTACTGTTTTCCCACTTCCTCAATGGGACTCCTGAATAGCATTCACCTGAATGTATCCTCCCTCTAGAACAATTGCTGAACCCCCAGCTCAGTTCATTGAGTAGTATTTAAAAGATTGCCTAGGTCTTAGTTGGGCTAACTGTCATTAATGAGCCACCTGCTCAGATTCCACTTTCTTGGGGAATCATGACCCCAAAATATAGGGAAGTTGCCACCTGCAACTCAGGAAGTGTTTGAGGATGCTGCCACTTGTCTTTTGTCCTTCCACCTAATTCCATCCACCAGTTAGACCAGTAACCTCTTTTAACAGCTCTCCCATGCTGTTGTCTCCATAATTTATTTATTAATAATAATTATTCAGAATTTACATTCCATTTCTGGAGACTCTGCTGAGTCATCCATTCCTACTTAGCATTAAATTTAACATAATGTTCTCAGGAATATTAAAAATAATTACATTATTTTAATAAAATTGGGGTATGTGACACTCCCCAAGGGGAAACACTGGGCCGAATATAATTCTTATCTAAGAGTTTTTGTAACTGTGTTTTTAGTTCCGTGAGTTCAATTACATTCATTCTGTATGGAGCCTTAGATGTTGGTATAGCTCCGGGTATTAGATCAATCGTGAAATCTATATCCCTTTTTGGCGGCAGTTCCTGAATTTCTTCTGGAAATGTGTCTTTAAAATCTTGTAAAATGGGTATATCATCTAAATTTAATTTACTTTCATATTCCCTCCTATCCATTATGTAAACAGCAAAAACGTTACATCGTTTTCTCACAGACCTTTTTAATTGTAAAGCTGATATTTATCTAAGAGTGGTTTTTCTGGGAATTCCTGTCACCTTAACTATATTTCCTGAAGTATCCGTGGAAGTGAAAGTTTTATCAAGACAATTTAATATAACCTTTTGCTCCTCTAACCAGTAAATTCCAATCAATAAATCATAAGAACCTAAAGGTAAAATATTCATATTTGCACTTGTTTTTAACTCATTCATCAGAAATTCACAATTTTTAACATGACTAGTGACCTTGCGTTTAGTACATGTAGCAAACTGTACCAACCATGATTTTTCGAATTTTTCAGGTACTAGATTACATAATTCCACAATGCTGGGTGCTACATAACTTAAGCTTGCACCCGGATCAATCAATATAGAAATAGGGGGATTCTTTAACATACCTCGAATTTCAACCATTGAGGTTTGGTGATCTGCCTGCCGATTTTCCAGTGCAACTTTGATTCTAGGCATGCTCCTTGCCATATCTCCAACTGTTATGGCAAGGAGCATGCCTAGAATCAAAGTTGGAGATATGGCAAGGAGCATGCCATATCTCCAAAAATATATTAAGACAGGTTTTCTTATCTGAATAAAAAGCTTAAATTTTAAAGGAAAGGCCTAGAACCACCATGGGGCACAACATAAGTTAAGGAATTCTCGTTCAAGGTAATACATAGTGCATCCATACCCCACTAACATAAATGGCATTTTTATTAGCATGGAGTGAGGGAAAGGGTGTCGACCATACATAAGTACAAAATATGGTAAAGAATTTAAATGGAGGTGGAAGCCAGCTAAAACATTAAATGAAGTCACATGGAGCTCGACAGTCGAGGGACAGATTACTAAGCCCTTGTTGGGGGTTGTAAAATGCTGGTTTTTAGTACTATAGAGATGGTGGAGAGCCGAGCTCTCCCTTGGCGTCCATGGATGCCTCGGCTGTCTCTATGTATCCACTGCACTAACCTTTCATCGAAGTAAAAGCTTGAAGGTTAGAGAGGCTCTCTTGATGATGCGAAGCAACCTGGTCATACCTACGCTTTCTTCAACTTGGACTTCATACGTAGGTACAGAGGTAATGTTGTTTCTCTTTTCTTTATCTTTTTATAGATTTGTTTTACAATAATTTAATACAACAGTTTTATATAGTGGATTTCTCTATCCAAACTCTAACTGATTTCTAATGCTGACAGGAGATTTACGAGGATAGGAGGTGTACGACTATCACAATTGGGTTGGAGTAGGATGTTCCGGTAGCTTTTTAAAATTTGGTAAGCCTCGGGTCCTGTCCAAAGATTACCTTGTAAGCAAGAAATTTGGATAAAATAAAATTTGTGGTTTTCGTGGCATTCTCCAGAGTTCTAAAGAAATACGACTCATGTCAGTTAAAAAGTAAATTTAACCGTAATTTTGTTTACGCCTAACTTCTAACTTTTTCCTATATCAAGATTTACATTTGATCACCATTTATATGATACGTGGACGAAATGGTACTTTAAACATTGAAAAAGCAGCATTAGAATATATCACGTACTTAATTAAAGGGATACATAGGTCAGGGACTATCATTCGAACTGAGTAATCAATATAACCTAATAATTTAGATTTACGCCTAACTTCTAACTTTTTCCTATATCAAGATTTACATTTGATCACCATTTATACCTGGACGAAGTGGTATTTTAAACATTGAAAAAGCAGCATTAGAATATATCATGTACTTAATTAAAGGGATACATACATCACGGACTATCATTCCAACTGAGTAATCAATATAACCTAATAATTTAGAGTTTGACGCATATCTAAGCAGTATTAATAGAACCAATTTCCCTACAACTAACTAAAGAGGTTATAAACATAAAGGAAGTATATTAAGACAGAATGATTTAGATTTAACTTTAGAATAAAGTAAAGATTTTTAATCTAATTTACAGTATAGACTAGAATCGGGCACCAACTAGGAAACCAAGAATGGCTTCGCTATTCCACCCAACCAATTTCCGGAGCAGTCAAGCTGCAGAACCCCCAAGCTCATATGCTTAACTACCTGAGAAAAAATCCTCAATGTGCCATCTCTTGTATTGAAATTATTAATCCCTGTCCAATGTTAGCCTCCTGTTGCTCATGGACTTACTATTTCTAGTATTTGCCTAGGACTTGGTCATTTATGAGCCTCCTTCTCTTTAGCACTCAACTAGGAGTGGTGACCTGATTTTTAGATCTTTAACAGCATTTGCCACTTGGCTTTTTCCTCAAGTAGTTCAACAGACACTCTTCAACAGCTAGATCCATTCTTGTCTCCTATTTTATTATATTAATAAAAATAAAGATAATATCCTCAATACAATTGTTTTGTTTTTGACTTTTCAGTCAAAAATAACAAAATAATAATAATTGGTTTTAATATTCTTTTTCCAGCAAAATAATAAAATATTTATTATTTTCGGGGGTGTTACAAAATGTCATGCCAAATCTCTTCCTACCCTTTTTCTTTTGAGCTTAGGAGATCCAGATTGAGTCTATTTTGGTTGTTGACTTGTTAATCCTTAGGATAGATTTTGGTTTGATTGCAATGCATTTTTATTTTAATTGATGATTTTAGCCTAGATCTAATACCCTCAAATAATCTCTCCTGGTAACTCTCTTCTTTGATTATTATGCAGGTCATCAATCTAGCTCTAAAAACTTAAGTTTCAATTGTCAGATATCAAAAGTTGAAGGCTTTAAAGATTCCAATAGTGAAATTTGACACTCCTTTATATGTGCACTACCAGAATGACTTGAAATTTCAAAGTTGAATTTTCATCGGCCTATGAGTGATTATTAAACATTATGATGTTTAAGTGTGATGTTATTATTCAAAAAAGTGAAACACATCATATGTACTTCCCTTATTATCTGATATGATTTTACTCCAGTTCATAAGATTATGATGCTTGTCGTGTATAAATTGTGATTGGTCTTGGGATCGTGAGAAGTTGCCCAAGTTTCCATTCAGGATGGTCCAGTTGATTTTCTTAATTGAATAAGTTCTTTTGCTTGTTGAACCCTATTCGCTTTACTTTCCCTGTTGTGTTTTATGAGTTAACAGTTTTTAGATATGAGAAGAGCAAGAAGGAATTTACACAGGTTTGAACTTGAGAATAACAGATGAGAAAACATGTTACTTTAATGTGCTCAGAAAATAAAGGAAGTAGGTTGGTATTATATATGTGATAGAATAAAGGGATATAATATTTAAGTGACACAAAAGTTCGCCTGGAGATTTGATGGCACAACGGTTGATTTCGAGGGTTTTAGATTTGAAATCTCAGAAGACTCCATTGCAACCGCAATTGCTTTACCTGTTGACATAGAAAGATGGTTTAAGAAACATGCAATTAATATCGATTATAATCAGTTCCTCAATCCTAAGCATCAAATACCTTATTGGAATAAAGGAATTCAAAGGAACTTCTTGAAAGAATAATGGAAATATGTTTTGTAAATTTTACAATGCTACATTACTTGTGAAGGAAGATTTGTGATGGTTTTCATCTATCACACGAGGTTCTTCGCTCATGTATCGGGTATCAAAAGGATGAACCTTACTTTTATTTTCTTAAAAGTGTTCTTTAAATGGCTAAAAGGGTGTAGAGCGATCCAAAGCATACTAGTCTCATTTTTTTCCATCATGGCTTGGTGAAGTTGCTTGTTCTTGAGGAATTAAGAAAACAACAAAGGACTTGGTCTCATTTTTTGTTCTAGTCAGGTTTTCAACTCAAGGAGAGGGAAGGTTCAGGAGACATAAAGGAAACTGTTACATGAGGAATTAAACATTCGAGGGTTTCAAAAGGGAAAGTTGAGAAGCATGTTAAAAGAGATCCAAAGGAATAGAGGCCATAGAGGAAAATTGAACATGAGGGGGGGGAATATCATTTTGAGCAAAATATTGAAGTAGAGAATGATACGAGGTGTACTCAGAAAGAAGAACCCTCTACCTCTGAAGTCAAATATGTCGTTACAAGGAAAATATACAGGGGTATTGATACTCCCAAACTCATTGAAGAGATCGCGATGGAACCAGGTTACGAATCAATGGAGAAAGGTACGTCTAAAAATATTAGTGCTATTCCTAAAAAGGGTAAAGATAATATTACTCTTGAAATCGGTGGAAGAAGGCCTAAGATTTGGGCTACTAATAGGTTTTTATTTAACATGATGGGTACTATGTACCCCAAATTTAAAGGAGACGCTGTAATTAGCATTGAGGATTCCTCTGATGAAGAAGCCCAAATTCAAATTAGGATCGAAAGTCAATTGTTGGGGATTTGGAAAACATAGAAAAAGCATTACAAGTTGTTCCTGATCTTTCTGGAAAAGTTCATGAAGAAAGTAAATATTTTGAGTTAGAATGGTCTCTAGATGTTGAGAGGAAGAGTGAAGAAGGAGATACTTAGAAGGATATGAAAGGTTCAAAAACTGATGCAGTTAAAATCGACATTGATGAATTCAAACATGTTCCTCATGATGATAGTATGTTGATAATTGAAGATCTTCGTAAAAAAACTCCAGTATTATATAGAAAAGAATAAATATTTGAGTGAAGATAATATTGCAATAATGAAATCAAATGAACAATTAAGAAGGGATTTAAAAGAATCAAGTGTAAATTATATGAATTGTGTAATCTACCACAAGAATCCATGGGGAGAAGGAAAGAAGCACAACGGAAGAATGAAGAACTCTATGAGCATAATAGAGAACTACTCAAGAATATTAGAGCATCAAAGAAAGAATACATTTGAATTTGGAAGAATTCTCAAGATTTAGATGTATTGGAGGTCTTGGCAGCTCAACATGTTTGAGTGAGCTAAAGTCAATTTTGATGGTTCCACGTTTTTGACCTACAGAAAAGGTAGATATCAAGGTGAATATTAAATATATAGTAGAGGTTGTTTTGGAAATAATTCAACGTTAAGGAAGCCCAAGATATGCTGCAGAAGATCTCGATCGTAGTGGTTTGTTATTTGTGGAGTGAATGAGGTGTTTCCAGATATCCTACGAGTTTGTTGCAGATAGATACCCACAAGATCAAATTGAAGACTCAAATAAGTTAGTAATGTGGAACGAATTGTGATTCTTGGTGCATAATTATTAAATCTTATCTTGTAACTAAAAGCTGTTATGTTCAATCCACAATTTTTGGATCTAAAACTTCTAGTAATTAAGTCTTCTTATAAAATGTAAAGGAGAACATTAGCAAAGGGGTTAGCATGTATGATGGTCAAGAGAGAGGATTTTGAAAGTCTGTCAAGTTAAGCTCTGTAAATTTTACTTTGAAGACTTAATATTGGGAGATGATATTTTGTGTTTCTTTAGTCAGGTTTTGCCATCTTTTTATACTTTGAATACACATGCAGTTTAGTTTAAACTATTCTCAGCTTATGGAATCCTTTATAATTTAATGTTTATTATAAATTCCCATGTTTTGTCTTTGTATTCATGGTGTGTCTTATTTAGATTTGTGTTTGAATATAATGATTTAATGTTGATGTATGAAGGAACTATTTGTAATTTATACCCTCAATAAGCATTGAACCTTGGCTACGTTTGAATACCAAACTCTTTCCTTTCAAGTCTAATTATCTAATGTAATTTTTCAGAGTCTACTATGATGAGGTTGTTTTATACTTTCTTTGTTATGATTAATCTCTTGACCCATTACACAACCAGAACCTTTAAACCCAATCACAAACTTAGAGGTGCCTAATCTGTATTCTCATAGTATAATACAGACTTTAGGACTAACTTATCCCAAAGTACATCTTTCCTAGACTACACATCAAATCTCGATCTTCCTCTTGTTTTTTCCTGACTTTGATGCATCATGCTTCTTTCTAAGACTGGTGTGCATCTCTTGAGTCAATCAAATTTATTGATGAACTAACTGCAATAATACATTAACACTAACAAACTTAAAAAATTAAATTACGGCTCAATTACTTATAACAAACACTACCTGAATCCATCCGAGGTATCTATGCTTGTGGTGTCCTCTGCGCCAAAAGCCTCTCTACAATTCTGCTCTCCAAATAAAAGATCACATCTTTATTATTTCAACAATTATCAACATGTGCATGTAAAAGTATTAAAACACTTCATAATGAATGAACATCTCATAAAAAAAATAGACTCCGAGATAGGAGACTAGGTTTCTTGTGTATCAAGCGAGCTGTAGGTTGAAAATCAAGCTCGTTTGCATCCAAAACTGGACTGGAGAGGACAGGAAGTGCTTCTACCAATAGATACAGTCACAAAATGCTTAAATAGTTAGACATGCATGAACAAACAACCTAACGTGAATAAACTATGTACAAATATTGAAATATACGCCTGACTTATCCCATCGTTGATACAACAATAACTAATTCATCAACAACCCCGTTGAGGTTTGACATGGAGGACTCTAAAACATGGTGCTATAAACATGCGAAGTAAAAATTAAGAAAAACAAGTTTTGCATGGAATTGGAAGTTAATCAACAACTATCATCGAAGGTTGTACATTACTGTGGAATCAGTAGGTCCATGGTCATGGACACCCTCCTTATTTATGGAAGGGGGTCATATTATAAATACATAACCCTTGGAAACATTTGGACTTTGGGGAGAAGCAAATAAAAGCAGTGGTACTAGGATTTAACTTGATGCCTAATGTCACAGAGTGTTGTCGTAGTTAGGCATGCACATGTGAATCAATGAAATAACATGTATTAAAAAAATAACATGTTGAAATATTTGCCTCTGTCTAAAATGTCTCTCCACCACGGGGGGCATCGTTAGTTCCAAATCCTTGCCCCTCTATAGAGGCATCTAGTGTCTGCAAGTTTAAAATTTCACCAAGTGTTGACGTAGTTATACATGCATGAAACAATGAACTAATATGTATTAACAAACTAACATACATTTTAAACTGTTACCTTAGTGTGAATGATATCTCCATCAAGAGGGGCTTTACTGGTTCTAAATCCTTGCCCCTTTATAGAGGCATATAACATTGGCAAGTTTAAAAATTATAAGTTTTAGAAATCTATGTACATGAGTATAGAGAGGAAAAATAAGTTTGAACATGATTAAGTTTAAGCATAAACTTCTAAACCTCACTGAAGAAACTAGAAAGGTTAACATATTGGATACACTAGAATCAATGTGTTTCCCAAGATGTTTAGGATCTTGTAGCTACAAGTTTAAAAATTGTAAATATTAGACTATCTAACATTAATGATATAAAATGTATTAACAAAATAACATGTATTAACAAAATAACATATATTAACAATATGACATGTTGAAATAGTTACCTCTATGTGAGTTGTTGCAGCTGAAGATACGACGACACCTGACACACAAAAACCACCTATAAATTGTGGAACACTAGTCTCTCCACCCCTAGGGCCAAATATTTTCTCCTCTGTAGTGGCATTTAGCATCTGGAAGTTTAAATTTTTTAAATATTAACAATATATATATGTGTACAGTAAGGAAAAAATAGTTTGGACAAGAAATTATTATTAACCATATACTTACTTTCCTAAATAACATGGAAAATGAAACATCTAGTGATGCAGAACCATAGTAGGCATGGCCACATGTTGTGCACTCAAGAGCCTTAGTGGTGGTCTCATGATGCGTCGATCCACCCCCACTACTAGATGGTACTACACCACGGGAAGGTGATGGATGTATGCCAACAGGGAGAGATGGCCCTACTTGGACCATACGATCAATGAGGGTGCTATGGCATACAACTACCTATGCAAGACTCAAGAATTCCTCTTGTGTCCGTGGTATCATATAATGTGCATGCAGGACATCTGGCCTAGGAAAATGTCTACGAGGTGGAGGTATTTGGATATTGGCGTCTCAATTCCTAAAATTGGGACGATTTTGAGGCATCCCATGACAAAATCCTTGGAACTCCAAGATATCAAAATAATTGATATGTTTTCCCATTGCAAATTCAATGTACATCTTTCTAAGGAAATATAAATCCTAATTTCCATGTTGTTTTGTGGTGGAACATCAAAAACTATATACCATCGGTCCATCCAATTCTCTTGAAATGGTGGATATATGCACCACTCAATAGAGATGTGGGGTTTGTTTGTGTTTGGAATTTTCCCTATTTGGGGCTCTCTAAACAATGCAAATATATTCTCCTTCGCGATCTTTATCTTTTCGATGCCATTTTAACCCAGTCCATCAGCATATTGTTTCCTTTTCCTTTCTCTATACGATGAATTTCCGTATAGTGCACCATTTGACAAGGTAATGGTGTTTATAGTTGCATCTAGGGTGTCTGCAAGTGAGTAGTAGCTCTAGTCTCCACTCGTCCACGTGCCTCCAATCTCTTTGAGCCTTGCAATCTCTCTCAATATCTCTACATTGGGATCCATACTATCCAGTGGAATCTTAAATACAAAAAACAATAGTAGAAACATATACATGGTATAATGACATCTCTTAGAAATGAAAAATGTACAATTAGTGTAACAAATAATGACATGAGTATTTATAATTTAAAATTTAAAATTGGACAATTACACTAGAGAATCAATATAAAAACTTGCCATGTTCAATTTCTGTTAAATTGGTCATGAATGCATGCCTACACATTAAGATGTTCCTCAAATATGAATAATTGTTATGACTATTGCAAACTAAAGCTTGTGACTAACCTAGAAGGTGTTTATATGCTTGTATCTTTGTGGAAAAAGGTGTTGAGTTAATCACAATGATAAATGTTGAAGAAGGTAAGCCAAGAGATTATAAAATGCATGTGTTTTACAATTAAGTTACATTAAATAAAATACATTATCAAGATGGTTACTATCTGATTGAAAGTGGTCCCAAACCACCTTGGATATTCATTTTTATTTAAGTGTGTTATGTTGGTTGAGTTACCACCACTTTCTCTAAGGGATTATTAATAACCAAGTACACTTTTTTAGTTCATGTCTCTTCTATGTGGTCCCTCTTGGCTATTACATGTTGGTGTTAACACAATGCAATTTTTTTACTATCCAAATAATGACAAAAATACTTGGCCTAGCCATAGGATGTCTATCACCAAGAAGCTTTGGTGCAATACTACAAATGGAACTTGGTGCAACCATAACATTAGATATATTAGTGAAAATAAAAGTTGGGGAAATGAGAGTTTTTCATGTTCTAGAACACCAAATTTGGTTTTAAGTTCATGGCAAACACTACTATGGTTCAAGTACATATTGCAAAATCTACATGTAGTTCAATTTGCATAAAGAAAAACCTTGATATGGGAAAACCTCCCCTAATGACCCACCTAAAACTATGGGAAATTGCATACAATTACAGTAAAATCAACTTTGAAACTCTATGAACTATGTAGAGTCTTCCAAGAAAGGAATTAGATAGGTGCATGAGAGTCATAAATTGGAACCCTAAGATTCCAATGTCTCTTTTGAAAAAATTAAGATCTTTCACACTCAACCTCCCAATGAAAGTTTTTAAGTATAAAAGGAAAAAATGGGGAGTTTATACATTAGGCCAATACAAGAAAAATTAGGACTATTTTTCCCATGTTAACAATACCTAAATAAACATAATGGGGTCATGTCGATTGTCTCACACATACACGTGTAATACCCCTACTTTTGACTTGGAATGTATTATCTAAATTTATGTAAATGATGTAAATATGCTAGTGTGAATTCCTATTGCGGAGCTCAAGGCGAAGGCCCAACTAGTGAATGGATAGGCATGTATGATGGATATATTTTTATTTGGACTGTTTGGTTGGCTTTTATGCCTAATTCAAAATGTATGAAAATATTATGCTGAAAATTAATAAAATGGTCCAACAATGGTTGTGTAAAGAGCACCAAAGCAGCTATGATTCCACCAGAGGGGGAGAGGAAGGGGGATTATGGGAAACCCAATCCTATGTTTCCATTTGTCGACCCTAGAACTCACCCTAAATTCTGTTGTGATGAGAATAAGACAATTATCACCTTTTTTGACCATTTTCCAATCATTTATTGAACATGTGAAGTTGGTGGGAAAAGTCACTTCATGTAGTTATTGAGCATGGGGATTGTGGCAGTCATGTCAGCTGTCGGCTGTCAGCTGTCTTATTTCTTCAATGGTCAGAAGCCATGTCAGTTGTCTTTTCACCCTCACCTCATATCCTTGGAGTCAACACTCTTTTGATTATTATTCCATTCTCATTCTCTCATGCAAGCTCCTGCTCCACATAGAGTTTCCTTCATTGTTGTTCATGTCAATTGGAAGACTTGGTGTTAAACCCAGAAATTCGAATTAGAGGGAAGAGTTGTATTTTGGGAAGGAAAAATAGTTGGTTGTATGTAACACCCCTCCTTTATCAACCTAATATAAATAAATTGTTGTAATTGTATCTATGTAAATGGCCTTGGTGAGGAGCTCAAGGCCAAGGCCCCACCACTGGACCATGACAGTATTGTTATGTTATTTCCGAAGTTGTAGATGTCATTGTAAAACCTAGGAGACTAAAGGATAGTAACACAACTTAAAAATGGGGCATGAATCTAACTAGGGAAAAAGGTTAAAGGTAAGAGGCGTCTTCTTAAGATTACAAAGATATTGCAATAAATATAATTATCGAATTGAACTATCCTATTTATAAAAATAAAGGGGAACTAAGACTAGCTGTATAGAGGGTTAGGAAATCATACATATATATATATAAAGGATAAATTTAAAAATGAGCGGGTGACTATCTCTAAGAGATCACATAGAATCCAACTTCGATGGCGGATATCCCCATGAAGGAGCGCCAAACCCTCTCCATTTCGCTGCCATGTGTTTCTTTAAAGAAACGTTTAGGATGCCACTTTCCATGGGACATTTTGATAGGTTTTCCATTTGTCAAAGCTGGGGCGAGGGAGGCCTCCTTCTTAACCAGATCCGAGCTTGAATAAGGGGGCGCCGATCGATGGTGGGGAGGGCTTGGCATCTCAGGATTGAAAATCCATTGGCTGGCTCGTTGTGTTAAAGGTTTGCTTGTTTTAGTTTTGGTGATTTTGTGTATTGTGATAGTAGTTGGTAGAGGACGGCTTGATAAATTTGATACAAAACTTGTTTCTTTTGGACGTTGTTGCTTATTCTTTTTCCTTTCGGAGAAACGTCTACGTGCCTTCTTCCTCCGTGAATGGCTCCCATTCGTTGGCCCTTTGCTAGTTTTACAACTTGGTGTAAGAAGGGCAGCGATCCCTTTTATTCATTGTTGTTGTGTGTTAGTTTGACGTAGCAGAGGTTGGGAAGGGATGGATCAACTATGAGCTTTATCCCACCATTTCTCCTTATAAAACAATTGTTTGGTAGAGATAACAGACCTGTGTCGTTTTTATATTTTTCCATTTAAATGCGCGGATAATAAACATAGATAATAGATCAGTGTCTTTTATATATATTTCTATTGGAAATTTGAACGACAAAATGTCCTGTAGAGATATTCGAGCTCTGTCTTTTTATATATGTTTTCCATTTAATGTGTTGGACAACAACGTCTTGGAGAGATTATAGATCTCCGACTTCTATATTTTTTCATTGGAAGCGTTGGATGGTAAATGTCCTGTAGAGATATCATACCTCCGTATTTGATATATATTGTGTCTCCTTTGAAAACGTTGGACAACAAATCTCCTGTAGAGATAATATATCTGTGTCATTTTATATATTCTTTCCATGTATGCTGAATGCAATCCTGGATCCATTTGTGGATTGAATGTAGCATAGAACTTGTCGTCGTATCTTAGCCATTAGCGGTTGCATGCTCTTCCTCCAAGGGAATCATGTTTTCTTTTTATATACTCTTCATGTGGTAATTGTATGTTGTATGCGTTAAGAGATAGGAAGATACAAAGTTAAGAGATAGGAAGATACAAAGCTGGAATGGATCCCAACCCTTTTAGCATTTGTATGCTTGTCTTCACAATGAAAACGTGTTTTAGTTGTCTGCGTGAGGTATTTCCTTGTTGTACGCATTTAGATTCAAGGAAAAGTGTGAAGCTGGAATGGATCTCGATCCATTGGGTTTCATGTATTTATATATGAAGAAATCACATCCATTTGTATGCATTATGAGGTAGGGAACACGAACCTTGAATGGGTCTCAGCCATAGTATTTATAAATGTGTGGTCAAAAGGCTTAACGTATATACTATTTGATCTATGTCCACGAAATATATATTTATATATATGTTGTGGAAATGATAATAAGGTATAGCGCCTACGAAGCTGCACATGTATGCTGACGATTTAGTTATACTTCCAAGAGTAAGACTCGGGTAATATCTCAGTTTGGTTATTGCTACATTAAATTTCTATATTCAAATACTATATTGGAATTATATTGATCCAGAATAGAGACATGGATAGTTTGATATTGAGTAGGCTCTTTTATATATATATATTTCATGTATTAGCATTGGCAGCATAAAATATATGCCAGGTTGTTCTATTAATTTGAAAATTAAATGTGTAACTTCGACGAGAAGGAGCAGGATCTTCCTTTACTCTAAAAGGACTTTCATGCATTTGTATTGCCTCTTATGGCCTCGAAAAGGGTTGTGTGTTAACAAGTTTATACATAAGGAACCATTATACGGCGAAGGTATTATGCATTAGTTATAAAAGCATAAACCCTGCATGATGGGAAACCATGGTATGATGAATGTATGATTTCTTAGGCTTTTACCTTAAAGAAAAGGAATCCATTGCATAGGTAAATTAATAAATTATGTTATGTTTTATCATAAAGAAAAGGGAGTTTACCTTTGTTAAATTTATGGGTAAGAATTTAGTAATATATGGTTGAAGGGAAAACTTTAAAAGAGTATGTATAATAATACAAAGATCTTTGATCTATGAAATGGAAATTCATTTCAAAGGTGAAAAGATTGTTAGTGGAAAGGATGTGATCATTGTTGTAAATACTAATTAATTATATGGAATTCTTCCATAATTTGAAATTCAAGTCTAATAGAGTGAACTTGGTTAAATAGATCTTTATAATAACTTGGACGATAGTATAAATTACTCTAGAAGGTGTTACCCTTGAGAGAAATTGGAGAAATTGGGATAGTCAACAATTGAGTTGCGGATTGTAACTTTCTATTTGATTAATAGAATAATCTATGACCCTCCTTTGTGGACGTAGCCCAAGTTTGGGTGAACCACCTTAAAAAAGTGTTTATGTTGCGTGTCTCTTTATGTGTGATCATCTGGAATTTGGGTTTTGTATTGAATTGTATCATTGACTTTCAGGTTGATTCTTCTTATATGTACCTTATGTTTTATTTATCCATTCTATGTTGCATTTGTTAATTATGACTTATTTTGGCTTGTTCATAAGATTTGCTTGGATGTTTATTAATGCATTTCATTCATATGTGTACCTTGTGAATTTTGCCAATGAATAATGGCATACCTCATTAATGTTTTTTAGATAAATTATAACTCAAATTCATATTGTTCACGGAGGAGTAGTCAATGTTTTTAGTTATCCCCAATGGGCAGGGAAATCATATAAGGTGTTTAAAGGAAAAGATTTTTATGAGTATGTATGTAATTAAGAAAGATTTAAATGTATATATATTTGAAAATGCTTACGTTATTATTTAATAAGAACTAATTGAAGAAATTCAAAGATTACAATTGTGTTGAAAGGGTAGTGGACCTACATATCTATTTGAAGACCTCTGTTATGTAGGACAAGTAAAGTGAATGTTATTGAGAGTAATGGTAGTAGAAATGATTTCGCATGATCATTATAAATTAATTATCATCATGTTTAAATGAAATTGTGTATCTTTTATCTTATTGTTAATTGTTCATTGTGAGAATTTTTGAAAATCCACATAATTTTATCAATATGGAAAATTGGGTTTGTTACATATGGTATCAGAGCATTAGGTTACAACACTTGGGCTTAATAAGCTCAACATGCGATAAGTAAGTATGAAGATTGTTAAGTTTATTAATCAATTGTTTTTGTTTCATTTTGGATCCATGGAGCTGCAATGGATGAGGGGTAATGTCATTCAAAAGGTTCAAACTTCAAAGTTCTCCAAAGGAGTAAAGATAAGTATTTTTCATCATTGTTATAAGTGAGGTATGTCGAGAGTCCTCCTTTAATACATACAAGATATAAATACATACATGGTTGTATACTATTGTTATGGAAAGTAGTATAGTGATTGAAATGAATTCAATATATGTACAAAGAGTTATGAAATTTACATGAAGTATGAATTACTTGTATTTAGATTGATTTTATACAAGTATGTGACTGATTTACTATAATGCATAAATCGCATACTATGTGTAGAAGAAAATGATTTTCTTGCCTAAAAGAATGATTCATTAATTATTGAAGCGATTGGTTTTGTTACAAAACAATATAATCAATGTTAGCATGAAAAGTAGGTTCTAGGACATAGCTACAAAGATCAAACTGGTTGAGGTATGTACAAATGAATACATGACAAGTTTCAAAGAAGAAAAGGAACACTAGGATGTAATTATCTCATAAGAATGATGTAGCGATATAAATGTTGTTTTTATGACTTTCAGAAATTTTTGGTGTAATGTAATGATTCTATATGAGGATTGATTAATTTTGTTAAAAAGAAAGGAAGCATCATAATATTTTATGTTGGGTTTATTTGTAATTCTATATCATTCAGTAAGTACTATTCTAAGAAAAAGTAAAGATATGAAAACTTTGGAGAAATTTGTTATTACCTTGATCAAACAAAGATTGTTGAATAGTGCTTTCCAATTGCATAGATGTGCATTATAGTTGTTGGTATTCTATTATGAATTATTAAGCACACTACCTATAAGTTTCAGAATGATTGTTAGTATACTCCAAGGAAGAGATAGTTTCTTAGAGTAGGCAAGGTCACTTGTATATTTTAAAAAAAAGGGGGTTACATAGTAGTTGATAATGCTTAATGGTTACGATAGTTTCATGAAAAGATATATCAGGAAATATAGCCTCATAGGTGAATATCAGTATCGGTTTCAAATTTATTAAAAGTTTGCTAATATTATTTATACATTCTAAAGGTCAAATAGCATTTGTTCAAATGAACACTATTCGAATGTTATGTGCACTTTTAGGACCTAATCATAGAGGTTGTCGGGTTTCCAGGTGTTATATCATTCTATAATTGTGATGTCTAATTAATCTTTTATTTAATAAGTTTTCAAAGCATCATGTCCTTCTATGTTTAGACTAATATCTTCGTTGTTGTCTAGGAAGAGAAAGAAAAGAATATTAGGTTCGTTGTATATGGTTTGAGTAGGTGAAGCCACTTGAACATCTTTGAAATATAAAGCTACATTTTATTTTTGATATTGCATAGCTGTTACGAAAGTGTCGTGTAAAACATAACCTAAGTAATTGTTACTCTTGAATATTGATGGCAAGAATGAATTTGACATACTAGGTTACGAGTTAAACATGTGAATGAATTCATATGGCAAGTTGACTGATGTGTATCAATTTAAGGGATCGTATTTGATCATAGGAAAAGAAGAATCCTAAATCTTGTTATGGTTGAATTAAATCATAAACAAGGAGTATGGAAAGATTATAGAGAAAAGAATCTCTGGATAATATAGAAATGAATCCATATGCAACCAATTGTGTAAATTATGATACTAACATATTTGTTTGTTAACACACTTGACCTCAGAAGGATATTGAAGAAGTTATATTCATACTAAAGGGTGAATTGAAAAGGATACACAAGTTTATTGAACGAGCATGCATATAATGCTATGGAACTAACGTGTTTAATCATTGAGCAAATGAAGCAAATAAATTTTTCTTTATACTAACATTTTAGGAAGTGATCTTAACTTCGAATGATGACATGATCAAGGAAGAACGTTGATTATAAAAGCACTTATACAGATAAGTTGAGCTAAATCGCTCAAAAGTAAGTAATGGCATACAAGAAATAATAAATGATTGTTACTAAGAAATATTTCCTGGACTCAAACGAGAAGGTTTGAGGGGAAAAGAATATTCCAGGACTCAAGAAGGAGGCTTGAGGTGGTAAAAATTGACCCAACTCTGCTTTGCTAAAGCAACATTTCCTGGACTCAAGCAAGAGGTTGGGTGGAAAAGAAATTCCTGGACTCAAGCAGGAAGGATTGAGGGGAATTGTGAGAGTGTTTTGTGGTATCAATGGCAAAGACCTAGGCACAAAGATTGACATCTGGAGACAGGAAGTTGTTTGATGTCTTGAGGAGGAAAACTTTTTGGCTAGCAATAAAAAAGGAGAGTAACCTCAAACGTGTAGCCCGTAAGTCCACATGAATTGATGACAAAATTTGAGGAAGAGTTATGTGTTCAACAGAGGGTTGTTGAAGTTCCAAGTTCATGTGAGAGTTTGATAATCAACAAAGTGTTGATTGAAAGATGGGTTTTATGATATAACAACAAAACTACATATTAATGATTTATCTTATAACTAGACTATTGGATGCATTTATGTGCGAATGCAATGAATGCTTGAGTAAGCAAAATTTTTCCTCAAGGATGAGGATGAATGATAAAATGTTAATTGTTTACTGTTATAAATTTTTGTGATGCTAAGGTGTTGCAAAGGATTATGCTTATCTTCTGATTGAAATTGGAAATGGTGTAAGTATGTTATGTTGAAGAATGTTGGGAGACCTTGTATAAAGCTATGCAATGTGTAGGTTGTGAAGGAAATATGAACCATAACGTCTTGTAAAAATCGTGAAGGTTCGAAGATGATCAAGAATACCAAAGGAGAGACGACAAATGAACAAAAAAAGAAGAATCGAGAAGAGTAGGTGATTTGATAAAAAGTTTGAACACCGAGGACGGTGTTATTCTAAAGGGGAGGAGTATGTAACACCCGTCCTTTATTAACCTAATATAAACAAATTGTTGTAATTGTATCTATGTAAATGGCCGTGGTGAAGAGCTCAAGGCCAAGGCCCCACCAGTGGACCATGAGAGTATTGTTGTGTTATTTCCGAAGTTATAGATGTCACTGTAAAACCTAGGAAACTAAAGGATGGTAACACAACTTAACAATAGGGCATGAAGCCAACTAGGGAAAAAGGTTAAAGGTAAGAGGCGCCTTCTTAAGATTACAAAGATGTTGCAACAAATAGAATTATCGAATTGAACTATCCTATTTAGAAAAATAAAGGGGGACTAAAACTAGCCGTATAGAGGGTTAGGAAATCATATATATATATATTTATTATATATAAAGGAAAAATTTAAAAAGAAGCGGGTGACTATCTCTAAGAGATCACATAGAAGCCAACTTCGATGGCGGATATCTCCATGAAGGAGCGCAAAACCCTCTCCATTTTGCTGCCATGTGTTTCTTTAAAGAAACGTTTAGGATGCCACTTGCCACGGGACCTTTTGATAGGTTTTCCATTTGTCAAAGCTGGGGCAAGGGAGGCCTCCTTAACCAAATTCGAGCTCGAATAAGGGGGCGCCGATCGATGGTGAGGAGGGCTTGGCATCTCGGGATTGAAAATCCATTGGCTGGCTTGTTGTGTTAAAGGTTTGCTTGTTTTAGTTTTGGTGATTTCGTGTACTGTGATAGTAGTTGGTAGAGGACATCTTGATAAAGCCGATCCAAAACTTGATTCCTGTGGAGGCTGTTGCTTACCCTTTTGCCTTTCTGAAAAATGTCTGCGTACTTTCTTCCTCCGTGAATGGCTCCCATTCGTTGGACCTTTGCTAGTTTTACAACTCGGTGTGAGAAGGGAAGTGATCCCTTTTATTCATTGTTGTTGTGTGTTAGTTTGGCGGAGCAGAGGTTGGGAAGGGATGGCTCAACTATGAGCTTGATCCCACCATTTTTCCTTATACAACAATTGTTCGGTAGATATAACAGACCTCAGTCATTTTTATATTTTTCCATTTAAATGTGCGGATAGTAAACATAGATAATAGATCACTGTCTTTTATATATATTTCTATTGGAATTTTGAACAACAAAATGTCCTGTTGAGATATTCGAGCTCTGTCTTTTTATATATGTTTTCCATTTAATGTGTTGGACAACAACGTCTTGAAGAGATTATAGATCTCTGACTTCTATATTTTTTCATTGGAAGCGTTGGACAACAAATGTCCTGTAGAGATAATATATCAGATATATTATCTCTACAAATGTCTTGTAGAGATATCAGATCTCCGTCTTTGATATATATTGTGTCTCCTTTGAAAACGTTGGACAACAAATGTCCTGTAGAGATAATATATCTTTGTCGTTTTATATATTCTTTCCATGTATGCCGAATGCAATCCTGGATCTGTTTGGGGATTGAATGTAGCATAGAACTTGTCTTCGGATCTCAGCCATTAGTGGTTGCATGCTCTTCCTCCAAGGGAATCATGTTTTGTTTTTATATACTCTTCCTGTGGTAATTGTATGTTGTATGCGTTAAGAGATAGGAAGATACAAAGCTGGAATGGATCCCATCCCTTTTAGCGTTTGTATGCTTGTCTTCACAGTGAAAATGTGTTTTAGTTGTCTGCCTGAGGTATTTCCTTGTTGTATGCATTTAGAGTTAAGGAAAAGTGTGAAGCTGGAATGGATCTCAATCCATTGGGTTTCATGTATTTATATATGAAGAAATCACGTCCATTTGTATGCATTATGAGGTAGGGAACACGAAACTTGAATGGGTCTTAGCCATAGTATTTATAAATGTGTGGTCAAAAGGCTTAACGTATATACTATTTGATCTATGTCCAGGACATATATATTTATATATATGTTGTGGAAATGATAGTAAGGTCTAACGCCTGCGAAGCTTCACATGTATGTTGACGATTTAGTTATACTGCGAAGAGTAAGACTTGGCTAAGATCTCAGTTTGGTTATTGCTACATTAAATTTCTATATTCAAATACTATCTCGGAATTATATTGATCCATTATAGAGACATGGATAGTTTGATATTGAGTAGGCTCTTATATATATATATATTTCATGTATTAGCGTTGGCAGCACAAAATATATGCCGGGTTGTTCTATTAATTTGAAAATTAAATGTGTAACTTCGACGAGAAGGAGCAGGATCTTCCTTTACTCTGAAAGGACTTTCATGCATTTGTATTGCCTCTTATGACCTCGAAAAGGGTTGTGTGTTAGTTAAAATTTTTATACATGCATCGAGGAACCATTATACGGCGAAGGTTTTATGCTTAGTTATAAAAGTACAAATCCTGCATGATGGGAAACCATGGTATGACGAATGTATGATTTCTTAGGCTTTTACCTTAAAGAAAAGGATTCCATTGCATAGGTAAATTAATAAATTATGTCATGTTTTAGCATAAAGAAAAGGGAGTTTACCTTTGTAAAATTTATGGGTAAGAATTTAATATTATATGGTTGAAGGGAAAACTTTATAAGAGTAAGTATAATAATACAAAGCTCTTTGATCTATGAAATGGAAATTCATTTCAAAGGTGAAAAGATTGTTAGTGGAAAGGATGTGATCATTGTTGCAAACACTGATTAATTATATGGAATTCTGCCATAGTTTTAAATGCAAGTTTACTAGAGTGAACTTCGTTAAATAGATCTTCATAATAACTTGGACCGATAGTATAAATTACTCTGGAAGGTGTTACCCTTGAGAGAAATTGGAGAAATTGGGAGAGGCAACAATTGAGTTATAGATTGTAACTTTCTATTTGATTAATAGAATAATCTATGACCTTCCTTTGTGGACGTAGCCCAAGTTTGGGTGAACCACGGTAAAACAGTGTTTATGTTGTGTGCCTCTTTAATTGTGATCATCTGGATTTTGGGTTTTGTATTGAATCGTATCATTGAATTTCAGGTTGATTCTTCTTATATGTACCTTATGTTTTATTTATCCATTCTATGTTGCATTTGTTATTTATGACTAATTTTGGCTTGTTCATAAGATTTGCTTGGATGTTTATTAATGCATTTCGTTCATATGTGTACCTTGTAAATTTTGTCAATGAATATTGGCATACCTCATTAATGTTAGATAAATTTTAATTCAAATTCATATTGTTCACATAGGAGTAGTCAATTTAGTTATACCCAATGGGTAGGGAAATCATATAAGGTGTTTAAAGGAACAGATTTTTATGATTATGTATGTAATTAAGAAAGATTGAAATGTATATATATTTGAAAATATTTACGTTATTATTTAATAGGAACTAATAGAAGAAATTCAAAGATTACAACTATGCTAAAAGGGTAGTGGACCCACCTATCTACTTGAAGACCTCTGTTATGTAGGACAAGTAAAGTGAATGTTATTGAGAGTAATGGTAGTAGGAATGATTTCGCATGATCATTATAAATTAATTATCATCATATTTAAAGAGATTGTATATCATCTATCTTATTGTTAATTGTTCATTGTGAAAATTGGGTTTGTTACATTGTAGGTGAGAAGAGAGGTTGGGGGTAGCTTGGAACCTTTCCCATGGAGTTCTACTGCTTGTAGGTGCTTGTGAAGTCACAAATCAAGCCTACAAACCTTGTTTTATAGCAGCCATATCAGATTGGACTTCTTCTAAGCACACACTACCAACACCCAACAAGATGGATTGCACAAGAGAACCGTGGATCGGTGAAGGGATTCCTGAGCTAGAAAGGTGTTGTGTGGGGTAGGTACTGTGGAAGCAAAGGCTGTGAAGGCTGAGTGAGACCCATGTAGCTTTGTATGAGCATTTGACTAGGCACAGAGAGCAGAACGGCTTGTGGGCTGATAGATTGAAGCCTGTAGGTGTTTCCTTCGCTCTTGTGGCCTCATAGCCCAGCTTTGGGGTGGCCTCAATAATGAAAAAAAGAGTATATGCTGGATTGAGTGGGAAAATGCTCTTACACAACCAGTTGCTTGGATTTGCGTTTCTTAAAGATAAGTAATCTTATGCATTCAAATCTGAATTGTTTTATTTGATGCATGTAATGTTTATGCTGGTAATTGCATGCTAGATGTGTGTGGTTAGATTTTGTATTTCCGCTGTGCATGTTTATTAAGTTTCTGCACATGTTGTTTATTATTGAAAATTGTATTATGCATTGGGGCGAATTTTTAGAGCCCAGGTTTGACCAACGTCCCCTCCTGATGGTCGGATTGGGTGAGGAGGACGTTACAACACTAAACCATTAGAGGAAATTTGGATGCAAAATGGGCCTCCTAAGGAAAATGGTAAAAAACGCTACGTAGGAAATTTTTTATACTATTTCGCTTTTATCGAAGCTGCCCATGGTTATTTCAGTTTTATCAAAGCTACCTTAGATATATATTTTATATTAAAATAAACTTATGATGATGAAGTTCAATGTAGTGTTCTCACCCAAAATAAGGAAAAAAAATTAAATACACAATGCAAACTTAAAAGTTATTGGGTCATGTATTACCTAAAATATAGATGGACATATTAGTTATGATATTAGTTATTATTATATTTAATTATATTGACGGTTACTATAGAATATTAATTATAATATAATATTATTATATTTTAGTTGTAATATTGATTGCTATTACTATTATATATTGGTCATGTATTATCTAAACAATGTATGGATATATTAGTTAAAAATCATTAGACCCAACTTTTGAGGGTTATTATAAAATGTTAATTATAATAAAATATTATTGTATATTAGTTGTAATATTAATTACTATTATTATTATATATGACCACGTATTATCTAAAAGATGGCTGGGTATATTAGTTAAAAGTTATTGGACCTAACTTTTGATGGTTATTATAAAATATTAATTATAATATAATATTATTATATATTAGTTATAATATTTATTACTATTACTATGGTCATAACATTTGATGGTTATTATAAAATATTAATTATAATATAATATTATTATATATTAGTTATAATATTAATTACTATTACTATTATATATTGATCATGTATTGGATGGGTATATTAGTTATGATATTAGTTAAAAATTATTAGACCCAATTTTTTATGGTTATTATAAAATATTAATTATAATTTTATATAATTATATATTCGTTGTAATATTAATTACTATTACGATTATATATTGATCAAATATGGATGAGTATATTAGTTATGATATTATTTAAAAGTTATTGGACCTAACTTTTGACAGTTATTATAAAATATTAATTATAATATAATGTTATTTTGACGATTATTATAAAATATTAATTATAATGTAATGTTATTTTGACGAGTATTATAAAAATATTATTATATATTAGTTGTAATATTAATTGCTATTATTATGGTAGAATATTACCTAAAAGATTTATGGGAATGTTAGTTATGATATTAGCTAAAAGTTATTGGACCTAAATTTTGATAGTGATTATAAAATATTAATTATAATATAATATTATTATATCTAACTTATAATATTAATTACTATTACTATTATATATTGGTCAAATATTACCGAAACGTTTGATGGGTATATTGGTTATGATATTAGTTACTATTATATGCTATATATTATTTATGATAATAATAAAGGTTATTTGACCCAATAATATTATTATATATTAGTTATAATATTAATTATTATTACTATTATATATTATTTATGGATCATCTATTACCTAAAATCAATTAGCATATTTATTTCATTATCAATATCTAAGATAATTTCGGGTAGCTTGGGTAGTGGGCAGTCACATTATATATATATATATATATATATATATATATATTTTACAATAACGATTAACAAGCTTTATATTAAAAAGAGGAGCAGAGATACAAAATGCAGTCCTGAAGATTGAACAAAAATTTGGAGAGTTGACATAGAAGGCTCGTCCATTTCTAGACTTTGCAGTTCAAATACACACTTGATTCTGCTACAACTATAGATCCTTACATATTTTCCTAACAAAAGGCAGCAAAAGACATACATAACTTGCAAGTAGACAGATGACTAGCTTCATAGAGCATTACAAATAATTTCATGAAAAACCAGGGAAATTATGACTGCGCAGTGATGGCCGATGTTCTCCTTGTTTCCAATTCCATCTCTATCATTCTCCTCGGTATTGCCACGAAAGACTGGAGAAGTGATTCTGGGTTCAGTCCTTATTCCATCCAACTTAGCTTCAACCATTTTCAGACTGTTATGCAGAGAATTGATTTGTGTATTGATGTCCCCTATGCAAGGGCAGCCATTGTCAATGTTCCTAGCCAGTGCATTGAAGTGCTTCTTCATTTTACTGTAGAGATTGTGAATTTCAGATGAAGAGAGATGGACGAAGGTGGCTAGGTGTGAAAGGGATTTTTTCTGGTTTGTGTATTCCCCCCTGGGCCTTCGAACCTGAATTTCAAGATCCTGGAGGTGAGCAAGGATTCCAAAAGGCGGGCTTTCCTACCCACGGGGGGACTCCAAGTTTATACAACCATTGTCCATCCCATGCTAGGTTTCCCAATTCTTGATGTTGGCAGGCTCACTAGATAGTCCTCGGGAAACAAGTTGAACTATTCCACATAGAAATGGATTGGTACCTAGATCCAAATTGGGCTAACTCTTCCCAATTCTAGTCTCATTGCACAGTGCACGAGCAATTGGATGCAAAATTCCCCCATTGTTTTGACCAGACCCCAACTCCAACTGAGCCCAACTTCTTTCAATTACAGGCTCTTCGACCTTGGGCATACCGCAAATGATTGTCTGAGCTGAACCACCATGCGTTTTCCCAACACCGCCATTCCCTTGCCCCTGGACTACATTGAAGGCAGACAAGTATCACTTCAGTCCAATCCCACCAGAGCTTTCCTGAATGTTCTTCCTGCAACGTCTGCATTGCAGCAAAGACCCCTTATCCTCAATAAATGACCTGAATAGAACCAGTTTGCAGACCTAAATAGCTACGTAGGGAACCTGAGGATTCCAATTCTCAGTAGAGCGAATGTGCAGAGTGACGAGCACGTTGTCATGCATCCTGATATAGGGCATGGTGGAGGGAGACGTCAATAAATTCATGCATGCAGAGCAGGTGGGATGAGACCGATGGGGGTGCCAGGTGGTCTTGGGGTATACGGGAGGTGGTCGGTGCATAACGGGAAATCCCAAGGCAATATTACCATTAAACTAAAATGAAAGTTTGAATTTTGCATAGTTTGGGTGGTGGGAATTAATAATCTAAACCATGAACAAGATCATGGGTAGCAAGGGGTTCATAGGAAAACTAGGGGAGGGGCTAAGGTACCCAACTCATGTCAATGATAAGACCATTGATGATTGCTACGCCATAGTCCAAATTAGCACCGATGTTCTCAATCCTATCTGCTTCCTTGTTATTGTTTCTTAGAATGTGATTAAAGGATGTGGAGTTGAAGTCCTTAGCCACGAAGGAGAAGAGATGCTGCAGTTTGATGGTAGGATTTTAATGGTTTTTTATCAAAGATATGGCTTCCTTGATGACCAGCATGGAGTCCCTAAGGACCATAAGATTCATGATATCCTGTTCCCTAGCTATTTCCATTCCTTTTATCAAGGCAAGCCACTCCGCCTCATTATTAGTCCTTCTGCCAATTCCCTAGGCGTAATCTTTCTTTTTATTTCCTTCGGACTCAAGAAGTACTCCTCCTGCACCTTCCAACCCAGGATTTCCCTTTGTGGCACCATCGAAGAAGAGGATATCACTGTTAAGAGACTTGAGCCAGCTCTGAAGCTCCTTATGATCCATTCTGATATGCCAATTTTGGGGATTTTGCTTCCTGTGATTTAGATTCGAGAGGGAGCAAGGAGGAGGATACAAAAGATCTGCAACCCAATTTTTTTCCTCCACCTTTAAGGATTATTTGCAAATGTTATTCAAACCTCTCGTGGAGACAGAGTCAATCCAGAGAGATTTGGCAGAGGAGAGAAATTTATCTGGAGTGGACCTTATGTTTTCAAAGATTTCTTTGTTTCTGGTTGTCCATAGTTTCCAATAGATAAATTTGGGTAAGGCGACCCATGCTTTCTTGAAGTCAGGCTTTTTGTAAAAAGAACTGTGATAGTAGCTATGCCAATTATCAAATAGGTCATTCCAGTTGGTAGGGAGGATTAAGTTTGGTTCAATTTCACTGTAAGATCTGCACCAAACCTCTTTTGCGAAGCTACATTCCAGAAACAAGTGATCCATAGTTTCCTCATCTCCATTGCAAAGAATGCATCTTGCTGGACCCTCAATCCCCCTTTTTCCTGAGATTTTCCGCAGTTAAGATTTTCCTATGTGCAAGGATCCAAAAGAAGGCATTAACTTTTGGGAGCTCGTCCTTATCCCATATTTTCTTCCACTTATTGTCTTTGTGATTGGGATTTTTTAGGGAGTCCAAATATCTATAACCGGCCTTTACTGAGTAGGATCCCAACTTCCCCCAGGCGCGCTTGTCCCCCAGGCACGCTTGTCTCTTAAATTTATATGGACAGAGAGAGAACCATGGAATAAAGAGAGAAGAGCACGATAATCCTGAGCTATATGCCCTCGAAGTTCTAAAGCAATCTATCCCGCTCATTTCCCTTGGTTGGACCACATCGATATGTCAAAGAGAGTTTTAATGTTTGCTTGCTCCATCCACCTTTTCAATTCTTGGAACTTCTGGATGAAATTGGCAGGAGACCTGATACAAAATTTATCCTTCCAAATATGAATTTTTTTTCCATTACCGGAGATCTAGTAAAGCTTGTTTTGGATGATGTGGGATGCTCTTGCAAAGATTCCATATTGTTGTTCCTTTTGTGCTCTAATCAATGCTTTCCACACATCTGCTTCTATTTCTAGCCATATACTTCTTATAAAATATTTCCTTCCACCATGCCTTTTTCCTAGATATGATTCTCCAGAGAAGCTTGGCACCGAGAGCAAGTTTCATAAGCAAAGGATTTTTAATCCCCGCCCCACCATACAGTTTGGGTCTGCACACAGTATCCCAGCCGATCAAGTGAAACTTTTTGGATTGGCTGTTTTTGCCTCCCTGCCAAAGGAATTTCCTAATTTCTTTGGTGATTTCTAGCATCATGGTTTTTGGAGCAAGGGAGATGGAGGATGCATGAGGGGGATAAGAAGAAAGGATGGAGTTGATCAGAATAAGCTTGCCAGCGGGTTTTAACCACCTAGAGCCCCAGGAGTTGATTTGTTTTTTGATTTTTTCAATCAGCCCCTGCCAATCCGCAATTTTTTTGTTCCCTTTAAAGATTGGGATTCCGAGATAGTTGAAAGAATTCTAGACTGGGATTCCTTCAAATCCCAAAATTCTTGCGATTTTAGCAAGGACCCCAGGGGAGCAGTTTCAACTGTAAATTTTAGATTTGTCAGAGTTTATTTTTCCATCGGAATCATTGATGAATGTATTGAGATCCTTCTTGAATCTGTCGGCAATAATAATAGAGGCCACCCCAAGTAAGATGGTGTCATCAGTGAATTGAGAGTGATTGATTGGTTTGACGCCTCAGACAATTTTAATCCCTTTTAACTCACCTAACTCTTGGAGCTTCTGAAGCTTCTTGCTCAAGGTTTCAGCAACAAGGAGATAAAGGACTGGGGACAAGGGACAGCCTTGCCGCAGACCTCTGGAAGCAAGGAAGAAATTAGTGGGTCTGCCGTTAACCAAGGGGGCAATCTAGGGGCTATTAATGCAAGATTTAACCCATTGAACAAATCTTCTAGAGAAACTAAATCGGATCATAACTTCAAAGAGAAAGTGATGGTTCACTCTATTAAAGGCATTTTCCATATGTAGTTTTATGGCCATACCTTGATTTGTTTTTTCCATGCTTGAGTGAATTGCTTCTTGCACAATGAGGATATTGTCAAGGATTTGGCGTCCGACAATAAAGCCCCCCTGAGCATCATAAATGATTTTTCCCATCACTTTTTTCATTCTAGAAGCAAGGATTTTGGAGAGAATTTTATAAGAGGTGTTGCAGAGAGAAATCAGTCTGAAGCATTCTATATTGTAGGGGGTTTTATCTTTGGGAATTAAAGCAAGAAAGGAGGATTTGGTGGCCCCTCCGATTTTGTGTTTTTTCTGAGTCCAATTGAGCATGCGCTTCAAATCATCCTTAATTATATCCTAGGTGGCTCGATAGAAGTTGATGGTGAAACCATCAGGCCCAGGAGCCTTGTCAGCTTGAAGGGACCAAATGGCTTTCAAAATTTCATGTTCCAGAATTGGTTTGGATAGTTCTTTGTTAGTGTTATCCATGACCAGACTAGGAATACCAGCCAAGGGATCTTCTTGAGCTACTGAGTCAACATCCCCACTATCCATGAAGACCTCTCTGAAATGATTGAACGCCATATTTTTTAATTTTTCATGCCCTTTTATCCTTTCTCCATTTTGGCCCTTCAATTACTTTATGGAATTCTGACTGCGACGAACTTTATCCTGGTTGTGAAAGTATTTTGTATTGTTGTCACCACTTTTAAGCCACAATTGTCTCGGCTTGACTCTCCAAACTTTCTCTTCCTACTTGGCTACAATGAGGATGTTAAGGTCAAGATCTTTCTCCTAGCTTAAGAGAGAGGGAGTCATTTCCTTCGTCTCCAATTTTTTTTATAAATCAGCTAGCTCAGAGTGAAGGCTGAGTTTAAGATGGAAGGGATTTTTAAAGGATGACATAGCCCAATTCTTGAGCACAAACTTAACAGCCCGAAGTTTGGATTCCCATATGAAATTGGGAGAGCTGGCGAAACAAGCATTCTAGGCAGAGTTGACAAAATCTAAGAAGACAGGTTCCTGGATCCCGAGGGAGTTGAAACGAAAGGGAATAGGACCCAGGTTTTTGGGGGAGAAAGGGATAGGGTGATTGGCTTATGATCAGAAGAATCATAGGGAAGGGTGAAGGAGCTGGCCAAAAGATCAGAGCTAAGAAAAGAGGAACTTACCAAGAAACGATCCAGCTTAGCTTCTATGTGCCCCGCTTCGCATCTCTTGTTGTTCCAGGTATACTTCACATTTTTCAAAGGGATATCCATAAGATCCAAATCAACAATCAGGTCCTCCAGTTTTTCACCAAAGGGATCCTAAACAATATTACCTCCACGCTTTTCCTGCTGGGATTTTGTGACATTAAAGTCCCCTGCAATAATGAGATTTTTCCCTTGCATGCTCTCTTTAAGACCATTGAGTTCTTCCCAGAACTTGTTGTTGTCCCTATAGTGAGTGGCTCCGTAGATGTTACAGATAAAAAGAGAATTGTTACTGCCCTGTTCTTTGATTTCGGTTAACAACCAGTGAGGGTTCTCAATGGAAGAAACCAAGGAAAATTTAGGTGAAATTAAGGTGGCAATTCCTCCAAAAGCTCCGCGAGCGCTCAGAGTTTTACCATGACTATCTTTCCAGAGTGAGCGTGAGAGGGTCATGACCTCTACGTCCAACATTTTAGTCTCTTGGATCAGCATTAGGTCCAGATTTTCAGATTTGATCAGGGTTTTAATTGATTCTACTTTGTTCGCACTGCCAAGACATATACAATTCCAAGAGACCGCCATCATTACTTCTTTATTGATTGAGGTCCAGCTCGAGACCTTCCATCGATCCTAACCCCGGTCTGTGACTTTATATTTTGAAGAAGTTTTGTTTCTTCCAGACTTTTTTGTCTTCCCATTTCTATTTCTCTCTCTGCCTCAAGTTCTCGGTGATACCTATGTGAATTCTTGCCTCTTGTGTTGGGAGGTTGAACCACATCCAGCTCCTCTTGGGATTCCGAGGTGAGATCCAAAGATGAGGATAGTGGGACAAATTTACTCTTGACCTTATCGTCCCATGAGCCACCAGGGGTATTAGCTCCTCTGTTGCTTGTGCCAATCTGTTCTTCTCGGTGGGATGGAGGAAGGTTGGGGTTTTCCTCTTTATCTTGTTCTAATGGGACAGTTTCCAACTCTGGCATTTATTCATCTTTAGTGGTTAGGTCTTGGAATTTTTTGTCGGTAAGGGCTTCCTGAGTCTCATGGGTATTTTATTTGCTGGTTTTCATTTGTGTTTCTTTGGGAGGGATGGATGCAGAGTTGGTTTTCCTTCCTTTTATAACCTGGTGCCAACCAACTTCTTGGGATTTTTTCTGGGATTTCTTGAGCGACTTTTGGGCAGTTTTTGACGAAGTGACCATATTCATGGCACTTTTTTCACTTAAATAGAAGTTTTTCATAGGAAACCTTCTGCAAGTGCTCCCATCCATCCATATATAGAGTAACTTATTCTGGCAGTCCTTTTTCCAAATCCACATCGACATAGATTCTGGCACAAGAGAATAAGGGGCCTTTCGGTTCCGCTTTATCTATATATTTTATGAGGGAGTTACCGATGGCTTGAATAGTTTAGTAATTCCAGTAGTTTAAGGGTAGGTGAGGAAGACGAACCCATACAGGGACCATAGAGGGGACATCCTTCTCAGGGTTGAAGGATAGGCTCCATGTATTCAAATACAAGCCAAGGAGGCCCATGAAGTAAGGGCCACTTTTGAAAATGAGGTCTCTATTAGCTTTATTTTCAAAGAGGAAGGAAAAGAAGCCCTTACCGCAGAATCTATGTTGCAGAGCGCCTGTGATTAGGGGCATCCAATTTTTGTTGATCCAAGCCTCCATGGATTTTGGAGACGACCAAATTCCTGTAAACTGTCTGATCAAGCCGCGTTTACTCAGGGCTAGAGCTTTAAGTTTCGAAGCTGCTGACAGGATCTGGATTCTAGGGGCCGTAGCTCTCTTGATGAAGCTTGCATCAAAAGGGTACGAGGTGGAAGAGAGGGGAGGGGTGGAGGCCACCAGGGCACAGAAGGTGGCATCCAGAAGGCTCCTATGTTCCTCAGGCGAAGGGATCAGAGGGGGATCCATGGAAAAAGGTGTAGGAGGATCCCACGGGAAGAGCCGAGTCATGACGAGGGCGGCTAGGGTTCCATCGGCACGGTCTGCTCAGTCAGTCAACATAGAGAGAGGATGTCATCAGACACATTATATTATTAAAAATTCCACTTATCCCCAAATTATATAATAAAAAAATGTTTAAGAGTTGGTCCCTTTTTTAATTCAATTTGCATAAAGAAAAACCTTGATATGAGAAAACCTCCCCTAATAACCCACCTAAAACTATGGGAAATTGCATACAATTACAATAAACTCAACTTTGAAACTCTATGAACTATGTAGAGTCTTCCAAGAAAGGAATCAGATAGGTGCATGTGAGTCATAAATTGGAACCCTAAGATTCCAATGTCTCTTTTGAAAAAAATAAGATCTTTCACACTCAACCTCCCAATGAAAGTTTTTAAGTATAAAAGGACAAATTGGGGATTTTATACATCAGGCCATTACAAGACAAATTAGGAGAATTTTTCCCATGTTAATAATACATAAATAAACATAATGGGTCATGTCGATTGTCTCACACATACATCAAACCCTCTCACAAATAAACAATATTTTCTTTGAATGTGGAATTGTTTTATTGGTTCAAATAATTTGTTTGTGATTTTGCTTGGTTCTTTTGTGATCATTTAGAGTTCATTCTAGGGTTTTTATTTTTAATGTTTTTTGAGCATATAAATTGAATGAAAATAGAAAGAGGGGAGAATATTTACCTATGGTTGAGGAGAAATTCGTTAAGGATGCCTCTAGATGCCGAAATCACATCCTCATTTTTTTCTGGTCTCTGATTGGAATGTAGATGAACAAACTGTGAAGTGAAGAATGGGGTCAAGGGACAATTTGGGAGAATAAATCATGCTTTGAAAAACATGCATGCATTTTAGTTGTCTCAAAATGCACATACGTTTTCTAGTCCTATCCTTCGTGGTATCCTAGTTGGTCGCCTCAAGATTTTCCATTCCTAGAATTAAGAAATGTGTATACGTTTTGAATTTCTACAATAGATGCATGCTTTGAAAAACATCAGTTTCACCTAAAAGGTCCCTCATCTTCATGCGGGGGATCGTGAACAAAATCCAATGTTGGATGTACTATTATGCCCTTGATAACTCCTAGACAATGACACCTGATTGTTGGGTAGATTAGTTGCTTATTAAAACAATCAATTCTTCAATCAATTACTTTTCAAACTAGGTTCAATCCTCTATTTTCAAGTGATCAACAATACTATGTGTGGGATGCAAATTCTAATCATACATTTCCCTCTCTAATATGCAATGCAGTACAATGGAAAATTAAACAAAGTTTCTTAATCAAAAGTAATTGACCAAAACAGTCTTTAACTGCTCAAAACATTGAATTAAAACTATTGGTACCAATTATGAGCTCCAAACCACATGTCAAAACCAAAGTCATTACATAGTGGATAAGTCAAACCCAACAATTGTTGAAATATTGTAACTTCTAAGAATATTCTACTTGTACTTTATTATCCGGAGATGTTTCATTCCTCCATAGGGAATTTATTATATATCCGGAGATGTTTATTCGTTCGTCAGGATGTTTTAGATAGGGTTATTAGACTTCCCTAGTGGGGTCGGCCCCGATTTAAGTGTTTAGGGGTTATTAGACTCTCCTAGGAGAAGTCGTCCTAGTTAGGGTTAAAATTCAAGTGAAGTAAAGTATAAATAGAGGAGGTATGTTCCTCATTTAACACACACTCACTCACTTGTGAAACTCGCATAGGAGAGAGAGAGAGAGAGAGAGAGAGAGAGAGAGAGAGAGAGAGAGATCTGCAAAGGAGGAGAAGGAGATCTTGTTTGGGGATTACATATTTGTATTTGTTGGTCATCTATATTGAGGAAGCTTTGATGGGTTTTCTACCCCATGAGGGTTTCCCAGCATAATTCTGTGTCCATCTTGTGATTGTGTTTCTTTCAGTGATCCTTATTATGCTCTTGTTGTGAATTATATGCTAAAATTAACATGGTATCAGAGCTAGCCTGAATAGGACATCTTTCACAAGGTGAAAGATATCTCTCTTCTCCTCTGGTGAGAAATTAGGGTTTCTGCAAAATTTGGAATTTTTGGAATCTGAGAGCATGGCTGGATGCTCCTCCTCAAAATCAAAATTTTGAGCTCTAGATCAAAGTTTTTGAGTGGGTAGAACCCCGGGATATGTCAAACCCTAGTTTGACTTCTGGACTAGAAAACCAAAAAATAGTGAACTAGAAAAGGTGCAAACCTGTGCACCAGTGAACCAGAAAAAATGTGAACCTATGCACCAGTAAACCAGAAAAGCTACGAACCAGTAAACCATAAAACCTGTTGCAGATAAGAAATTTGTGGGTCAAATTTGAAGGGTGAAAAGTTGAAGTTTCCAGAAACAAAGTACACCAGTCAACTCAATTCAGTCAAGCACATATCCTAGTAAGATCTGTTTTGTATTTTGAGAACTTTCAATTTTTGGCAACCTCCTGGATAAGACGCCCCGAAGCACTAAGCTTGAGGATAAGCTAGAGGGTATAGAGAATTTCTAGGCATGGAAATATAAGATTGGTCTCATTCTTGAAGAGAATGATCTTGCCCAATACATCAAATATGAAGTTGCAGAACCTGATGAAGATGAAGCTAAAGACAAGTACAAGAAGAAAATGATTAGGGCAAAGAGAATCATTGTTGATTTTATCAAAGACCACTTGATTGCTCAAGTGACATCCAAGAAGACCCAAATAAATGTATGATTCTGTAGCTAGATGTATGAAGGAAGGAACATCAATAGGAAGATGAACCTGGGAGCTCAATTGAAGAGCACCAAGATGAGTCAAGGAGAATCCATTAAAGATTACTTCACAAGGGTCTCCCAGTTCAAAGAACAACTAGAAGCCATTGGAGACTCCCTTGATGAAGATGAACTAGTCATGACTACTCTCAATGGTCTCACTAGACCTTGATATTCATTCATCCAGACCATGTGTGCAAGGAAGGAAAGCATGAAGTTTGATATTGTATGGGAGTATTGCGTTCAAGAAGATGCTAGAGTAGCCAATAGAGAGGCCTTACTGAAGGAATATAATCAAGCATTAGCCACCCATACCAAGAGAATAATAAGTCAATCCAACTTCAAGAAGGAAAGTTACAAGGAGTCTCAACCTCCCAGGAAGTTTCATAAGAAAAGAGGGAACCATTTTAAGAAAAGACTACTCCTCTTTCCAGTGTTACATTTGTCATAAAATATGACACATTGTGTAACCTACCTAGAACTTGAAACATTTAAGTTTGAGGAAAAACATTACTTTAAATTTTATTGTAAAGTTTTATTGACCAAGGATGGTCAAGGATGACTGTAAATGAATAATAATATTATTTAATAAATTAAAATAGGAGACACTCACCCAAAGAGACTATTGAAAGAGTGTTCACGGATCCACTAGGAGGAATGAAACTGGTGTAGAAGGAAACAGACAAGTGGGAGCATCTGCAATCACTTACTAGCTGTTGCAGGGGGGAACTTCCCTTAAAATGTGGTCATGTTCCCCAAGGATTGTGGAACTGAGCAGTTGGCTCATTAAATGTGAAAATGACCCAAAATACCTAGGCAATATTTTATAAGTAATCGAATTGAGCAGAGGCTCAAATTGTTTTCCTTGTGTTGTTAGAATTGAGCACACAAGAGATTCGATGAGTGTGAGCTAGGTAATGAGTTGCAGAGTAAGACTATCTTACTGCTGAATTGGACAGTGTTATGTATGCAAGTCTACATGATTGTTGAAGTACATAAGAGTGATATATGTATGCAAGTCTTCATGACTGTTGAAGTATATATGAGTGATTTGTATGCAAGTCCCCATGATTGTTGAAGTACACAGAGAGTTTGTATGCGAGTCTTCTTGATTGCTGAAGTACAAACATAGTGTATTGCTTCTACATAGTATCTCCATCCTGGTGGTTCAGTGAATAGGCTCAAGGGTCCAAAAGCAAGTGATTTTGGCTTCTTTCTGGAGAAGGTTGGGAGGAACAGTCCTCTTTGGGTGTTTGTCCACCCTATCAATTATCAGGTTCTACTTTGTTTTTAATTTATTTACCGCTAACTGTTGATCTATTTTTGAAGACTGTATTTATATGTTATGATAGTTTTTAGATGTTTCTTAGACACTAGCTAGCTGTTAGAAATGCTAGTTTATTGAACTGATAATTATTTATGCAGAAATGAATTTATAAATAGAACTAGATGAATACAGAATGATGAACAAAATATATCTGTATTTTTCCTTTCACTTTCATGATGTACTCTAGTACAGAGATTTGTTTAAAATATGATTCGATAAGTATCAAGTGAATTTGAATGATCTCCTTATTAATAGGAAAAAGGCTATTTAGACTTGGAATATCAAATGTAGACCTATAAAAATTAAAGTTTATTTATGCGTAGAACTTATGAATAGAACCTAGATAGTTATAGTTTATATTTCTAGCCTTTCGTTATGTTTCTTACCAGCATAAGGATAAATAGCTATGGTTTAAACAATAGAATGATGAGTGAAATATGAATTTAGGTATAACATATACAACTAAATATTATACTCTGTAAAACTGTTTTCCGAGAATACAATAGCCAGGAAATGCATGTTTTTCAAGTTTAAACCATAACAGAACTCATACCAAAGGTACATAAATAACATCTTTGAAACCCTAGATAAATCCTACAGGTATCAAATCTTATGATCAAAGTATGGTATATATATTAGTATTACTAATAATACAAATCTCTTACAATAAACAAGTTAAGTAATATCAACTTCAAATGAACATAACATTGGACAAATAGAAGTTTTTAAATATTTCTATATTAACATATTAAAACAACATTTCCAGAATGAAGTCGAATTTTACAGTGCCATTCATTTATCGGTCTACTAATATTTATGTCTCAGTAACACAGTTGAAGGACTGTTCTATAAAATGGAGCAGCTTATACATTAAATAAACATACTATGCACATTCAATTGAATACTTACATCCTAGTCAAATAACAAGACGAGCATAAGGTTATTCAGGGTCAAACCCTGTAAATAGTTCTCAAATGTAAAACAATATATTACAAATCATTAACCATGTCAAGGGTCGAACCCTGTAGACATTAACTAGTAACATATATTATAGAGTCGTAAGACTATAGTAAAAATATAGTTATTTATGCCATATATCAAAACGATTGCCATAATATTCAACTAACATAAACATTGTAATCTTGTAACAAGGGTTCAGAACCGTAAGGGCTCACCCCAAGATCTTTAAAATATTACGAACCAGGTTAAGGTTAATACAACCCAGGTTCCAGGCATCTTTATGTACAAACTTTAAACAATAAAAACTTAACTATTTTTTCTTCCAAGACTGTTGAAACCACTGATGAGTTTCAGAATGGATCAAGAACTGAGTTCAATGGCATCTAAATGATGCATCGTGGCCATCTTGTTTATAGAGGTATTTAAAGTACATGTCAAGGGTTCGAGTCTCATGAGAGATAGCTTGCTCGGTCATATTGTTTACACATAATAAAATTTTAAATACAAAATCTAATTTCTAGACAAGGTTTAGGGTTTAACCCTGTAGAATTCATACCGAGAACAATACTGGCACTTTACTTCATTTCACAAAGCTACGAAGCAGGGCTTGGCCCAAATCAAAATAACATTTACATTCACATAATACAAATGAATAACTATGAAATAGGTCGAGATCAACCAACTATGTTGAAACACGTATTGAAAATAGTAAACCTTTTTAATCCATTAAAACAAGTACAGACGCAACAACCATTGCTTGGGTCTACCAGAAAGGTACCCAAAAACAAGTAACAGAATTCTAAATTCTTTACAACAGTTTCATGAAACACAAATCAAATCTCTATGAATCCCTTCAAATGCCAATAGGCTTATAGCAATTTGAACATCAAACGCGAATAGTGAAATCAAACTCGTTGATAGAGGAGGCGTCATGGAGAAACCAAGGCTTATCGTGGTAATCAAACCACTAGGGTTGCCATTTCCCCAACATTCATGCATTCGAGGGAAAAAGAATAGACCAGAGAACAACTGGAACCTCCCTGTCATGTAATGTAAACCAAGATTAATAAAAATATACAATGTACAGTATAAAATGAAGAATATTTTAACATTACAGCGCTGCCGAATTCTTTACCTATTCAACCAGTTTTGTAGAGAGCGTTTCTCCTCCTTTTTCGACCGAACCCAAGTTAAATAACTTCACCTTGACAACCTTGCAGACCGAGAAGCCACCACTGTGAGCAAGAATAACGTTCTCAGACTGTACAGGGGTGCCAGAAAGGCCATGGATGCCGAGGGAGAGGTTGCATCTCCAACCCTCGGGCAAGCAACAATAACAATGCTAAGACCAGTGAGGAGTTAGGGATTTGTCCCCTTACATGGATGCTCTTCCAATCAATTTTCACATGAGATCATAAATGAGCATGGTTGGCTTCCACTACCACTTTAATTTTTACTCAGAACATATAGTTGGTGACCAAACCTTGATGCCATCGTTTTGCATGCGCCAAAGAACGTTGAACTTTTGATAACATAAACACTATGCTAAAACCTTGTTAAGCCATCATCTTGGAAAGAAGCCATTAGGGCTAGAACAAAACACCCTCATAGTTAGGGTTATGGTTAATAATTTCTCCATGTAACGTAAATATTTAAGCTAGGTTATAACTTAGCTCAAGTAAAACATAACATATGAACCAGATCTGGAGTAACAGATCCTACCTGTAAACTGAACAAGGTAATGTTTTCATGCATTAGCTTCAATAGCTAAGTAAGCCTCAGGGATGCTTCAGAACCCACTTGTCGTGCAAAAAGAAATAAAATCAAATATTTAAAGATAAACATAATACATCATAAGAATGTTAAGTTAAATATCAAGGTTAACAACAAGAGACATGCTATGACTTTAAAAACGGTAAGCGTAGTTTCTCGACAACTAAATGTCGAAATAATTACAATATGATTCCATGAATTAAAAGATTGTACGTAATAATGTTCAATATGGACAACAATACACTTAAAATTATGAATTCTCTCCAACAACAAAAGGAACCCATAGATCTTCAGATACTCTAGAACAAGAGATTTAAATGACGAACTTATAAATATCAGAGTAGCATTAATGAATGTATGAGACATCTTTCCACAAGCTTAGTATTGGTTTTAGGGACAATATCCTATTAACTATAGACATAGGTTCGCAAACTCTTTTTTTTATAGCATGAAAGACATAGTTAATAATTCATGACTTTTGCTAAAAGTAGGTGTCACAAATAAGAATATAAGTTAAGTAGTTAATAAGGAGTTAAAACATTCATAATTAGACTTTTCGCATAGTAATTAATTACCACTTAACTGCTTAGAATTTTTTAAAATTTTGGTGAATTTTAGAGGTGTTACATGGGTATCAGAGCACAAGTTCAAACACTAGACCTGAAAGTGTCTCACTTGCGCAATAGAAAATTTATAACAGAAAACACAGTTACTGATTTTTGTTTTTATTTGTTTATGTATAGAACATTTGGTATCTAAATTGTAGGTAATGGAAGGACTAGAAGAATCTGGTGAGGATAGATCCCAACATAATGATCAAAATAATAATGAAAATGAACATGTTAACGAAGAAAATATTTACATATAATTAAATGATAATTCATATGAAATTCTTCGCATAGTTAAAGATTTAAAGGATGAAATGAAAACTGTTAAGGAAGAGAATGAAAGAATTTTAAAAGCACAAGAAGAACTGAATCAAATATTACTGGATAAATTTCATAATGACAAAAACGATAAAAGAACATAATTTAATTATGAATTTGGAACCATGTCCTATCAACACAAAGGTAAGAAGTTAAAATTCTCTAATGATGATAGTAGCTCTTCTTCCGAAATTAATGTTAAAATACATAAAAGTAAACATAGTATTCCAGTGACAACAATGAAAGTGACTATAGACCAAAAAGGAGTAATTATAAACCATATGAAGAGATTTTAGGGGAGTTCAAGAAGATAAAACCCCTAACGTTCAACGGCGAAAATGAAAAGGGAGAAGCAGCCAAAGCATGGTTGTGAGGTATGGAGAAATATGTTCAAATTTATGATTATTCAGATCAGCTGAAAGCTAAGATGGCCATTGATAATCTAACTGGGAAATCAGATATTTGGTGGCAGGATATAAAAAGGGTAAAAAATGTTAAAGAAAAGAGTGTAACTTGGAGTACATTTATGAAATATTTTAAGAAGAAGTTTCTGTCTAAACAGTACTACGAAGGAAAAGCAAAAGAGTTCTATGATTTAAAACTAGGCTCTATGAACATGAAAGAATTAAGCAGTAAATTCTTAAGTTTGTTAAGATATGCACCTTACATTGTGGACGAGAAGCCTAAAATACAAATATTTTCGAGTTGCTTATCTTTTAATCAGGGTATTTTTTAAGGATTCCAATATTATACTTAAGTATAGTATTGTAGGCGATTATTTTGGATTGAAAAAAACATATATATAGATAGGTAGGCGAATATCAAATATGAAACATACAATTTAACACTGAAATTTGTAAATTTTGGCGAAAATTATGATAAAAAAACATATTTTATGTATATATTGGCGATATTAGAGTCTAAAAATGACCAAATAGTGAATTTATTTTTTGAAAGAAACCGCAAAAAATAGCCAATTGGCGAAATTTCGCCCCTAAAAATTACCCTGCTTTTAATATCAAAGACAAAATTGAGTACGACAACCCTAAGACTCTTGAGGAAGCTATGAGAAAGGAAAATTTTTGTTTTGAACAGAACAAAAAAAAGAGAGGGTGTATCTAGCTGGAAGAGTAATAAACCAAGCAATTTCAAACAAAGAAGGAAGTTTTTTAAATTTAATAGGAATGCTGGAAATAACAAGTGGAATTTCACCAACAAATATTTTCAAGGAAATAATTTTAAAAGTAATACACCACATAATTTTACAGCTGCAAGAAACATGCCTAATAATTATGCTAGAAATAATGAACAAAAGCCACCTGTAAAATGTTATGAATGTCAAGGTCCACATTATTCAATAAACTATCCTAACAAGAAAAAAACTATCAGCAACATCCATACAATGAAGGAAGAGCCAACAGTTGGTGACTTAGTGATGGAAATGCCCAGTATCAATGCATCCTTGGAAAATCGACAGGATGATCATCAAACATCAATGGTCGAAATTGAAGGTATGGTAGAGAATAGACCCATCTCTATTTTAATTGACCCGGGTGCTAGTTTGAGTTATGTATCACCTGATATAGTAAAAAGCTGTAAATTGAAAGTAGAAAAGTTTGAAAAGTCTTGGTTGGTTCAGTTAGCTACAGGAACCAAAAGGAAGGTAGTTGATTTTTCTAAAACATGTGATTTGTTTATGAGTCAGTTTAAGACACAAGTAAAGTTGCATGTATTACCGTTAGGGTCTTATTATGTATTAATCAGAATGGATTGGATGGAAAAGCATAGGGTAGTTATGGATTGTTTTGAAAATACATTTACATGCTTGAATGATAAAGGAGAAACAATAATAGTAAAAGGAATCCCTAGAAAAACTTCAGTTAGACAGATTTCTAGATTGCGAATGAAAAAATCTGTACGTAAGGGATGTAAAGTATTTGATGTAAATGTAATAAATGATGAACATACTACTAAAGAAGATAAACTAAAATTTGAAGACATACCAATCCTAAAAGACTTTTCTCAAATGTATTCCCAGAAGAAATTCGAGGATTACCTCCGAAAAGAGAATTGGACTCACACCATTGAGTTAGTACCTGGTGCAGTACCCAACTCAAAAGCTCCTTACCGGATGAACATCCTAGAGCTTAACGAATTAAAATCACAGTTAAAAGAATTAATTGATAAAAATTACATAAGCCCAAGAGTGTCTTCTTGGGGAGCACCTGTCATCTTTGTTAAAAAGAAGGATGGTACTTTGCGTTTATGCATAGACTACTGTCAGTTAAATAAAATGACAATTAAAAACAGATATCCCTTGCCCCACATAGATGATTTGTTTGATCAAGTACGCGAAGCAACGATATTTTCGAAAATAGATTTGAGATTTGGATATCATCAAGTGAGGATAAAAGACGAAGATATCTTTAAAACTGCTTTTAGGACCTGTTACGGGCATTATGAATTCGTAGTTATTCCTTTTGGGCTAACTAACGCTCCATCAGTTTTCATGTGTCTAATGAATAATGTTTTACATAAGTATTTGGATAAATTTGTAATTGTTTTTATTAATGACAGTTTAATTTATTCAAAGACTAAGGAAGAACGCGATGAACACTTACGAATAATTTTACAAGTCTTAAGAGAACATCAACTGTACTTTAAATTCAATAAGTGTGAATTTTTCAAAGATAAAATATAGTATTTAGGTCACGTGATATCCAAGGATGGAATCTTAGTTGACCTAGATGAAATAAGAGCAATTAATGAATGGCCTGTCCCTAAAGATGTAACAGATGTATGATCGTTCATGGGAATCACAGGTTACTATCGGAAGTTTATAGAAGGATTCTCAAGAATCACAAATCCCATAACATCGTTGTAGAAAAACGGAAATAAATTTATTTGGGATCAAAAGTGTGAAGAAAGTTTTAAGAAATTGAAATAACTGTTAACTACTGCACCTATTCTAAAAATTGCAGATCCAAACAAGGACTTTGTTGTATGCACTGATGCATGCAATGATGGCCTCGGTGGAGTCTTAACACAAGAAGGTCATGTAATAGCGTATGAGTCAAGAAACCTAAAAATTCATGAAAATAACTATGGTAACTACGATTTAGAATTGGCTGTTGTGATACATTCTTTAAAGATGTGGCGCCATCATTTAATCGGTACGATGTTTTCATTAATGACAGATAATAAAGGTCTAAAATATTTGTTGGATCAACCAAATCTGAACTCAAGGCAAGCTAGGTGGTTAGCTTCCCTTAGCGAATATGATTTCAATATCCAACACATAAAAGGTAAAGAAAATAAGGTGGTTGATGCCTTAAGCATAAATGCAAAATTAAATTTTATGCCAGCAATTAGCACTTATAAAACAAATTAAAAAAATCAGCTTGAAGAAAGGATAAAACTAGATAAAAATTATCAGAAATTATAGGAAAAAGTTGCTGAAAATAATTTTGAAAATTTATTAACAGATTACAACTTAAATGAAAAAGGCTTAATGTTGTATAAAAAAAGACTATATGTGCCTAATGTACCTCAAATTAAGTTGTTGATTTTAAATAAAGTACATAAAATTCCTTATTCAGGACACCTTGGTTACCAAAAGATGATAATGATGTTAAGAAAATATTATTTTTGGCCAAATATGAAGCCATGAGTTGCCGAATACATAGCTAGGTGTTTTGAATGTCAGCAAGTTAAAGCTGAGCATCAAAATCCAGTTGGTTTATTACAACCCTTGCCAATTCCAGAGTGGAAGTGGGAAATTATCAGCATTGATTTTATAACTAGTTTTCCTAAAAATCAAAAGCAGAATGATTCGATAATGGTAGTAGTAGATAAGCTTAGTAAAGCAGCTCATTTTATACCTGTCAAAACTACTTTTAAGGCTGCTAACATTGCTGATGTGTTTATGAAGCAAGTTTTTCTTTTGCATGGAATCCCTAAGGTAATGATTTCTGATTGAGATTCTAAATTTACTAGAAATTTCTGGAAGTCATTGTTTAAAGGTTTGGATACTAAATTAAATTTCAGCATATCTTTTCATCTGCAAACAGATGGGAAAACTGAAATAGAAAATCGGATTTTAGAAGATATGTTAAGAATGTATGTTAAAGATGAACCAACTAAATGGGAAGAATATTTGGACTTAGTTGAATTTGCTTATAATAATCACTATCAAGCTTCGGCTAAACTTATCCCTTTTGAAATTTTGTATGGTAGAAAGTGTAATACTAACATCTCATGGAGTAATCATGTTGATAGATTAATGGTAGGACCAGATTTGTTAAAAGAGATGGAAATAACAGTGAAGCAGGCACAAAGCAATTTGAAAATTGCATAAGACAGACAAAAGACTCATGCAAATCTAAAAATAACTGAGAAATAATTTCAAGTAGGTGAGCATGTTTTTGTCAAGGTAAAACCCATAAAATTTCTTTTAAGTTGGGGAGTTGTGCTAAATTAGCACCTAGGTATTGTGGACCATTCAAAATATTATCAAGAGTTGGACCAATGGCTTATCAGTTAGCTTTGCCACAAAATTTAAAAATACATAATGTATTTCATATTTCTATTTTGAAAAAGTATGTACATGATGTTACTCAAGTAATTGATTGGAATGACATACAAGTGGAACCATAAGGATATTTTCAGGTGGAACTGGATTGTATCCTCGACAAGAGATAAATTTTACTCTAGAATCACACCATTGGATAGGTAAAGGTGCAATGGAAGCACCTTAGTCCAGATGAAGCAACATGGGAATTGGAGAGTCATATGCAGACAACATATCCAATTCTGTTCCAAGAAGACTCTGATGATGAATAAGAAACATTGAGGACGATGTTGAACTTAAGAGGGGTTGTTTGTAACCTACCTAGAACCTGAAACATTTATGTTTGAGGGAAAACATTACTTTAAATTTTACTGACCAAAGATGGTCAAGGATGACTGTAAATGAATAATAATATTGTTTAATAAATTAAAATAGGAGACACTCACCCAAAGAGACAGTTGAAAGAGGATTCACTGACCCACTACGAGGAATGAAACTGTTGTAGAAGGCAATGGAAAAGTGGCAACATCTGCACTCACTTACTAGCTGTTGCAAGGGGCAACTTTCCTAAAAATGTGGTCATGTTCCCCAAGGATGGTGGAACTGTGCAGGTGGCTCATTAAATGTGAAACTGACCCAAAAGAAATAGGCAATCTTTTATAAGCCATCAAATTGAGCAGAGGCTCACGTATTTTTCCTTGTGTTGTTAGAACTGAGCACATAAGAGATTCGATGCGGGGAAGCTAGGTAATGAGTTGCAGAGTAAGATTGTCTTACTCCTGAATTGCAGAGTGTTATGTATGCAAGTCTACATGATTGCTGAAGTACATAAGAGTGATATTTATGCAACTCTTCATGATTGCTGAAGTACATATGAGTGATTTGTATGGCGCAAGTCCCCATGATTGCTGAAGTACAAAGAGAGCTTGTATGCAAGTATTCTTGATTGTTAAAGTACAGACAAAGTGTCTTGCTTCTACACAGTATCTTCGTCCTGGTGGTTCAGTGAATAGGCTCGGGGGTCCAAAAGCAAGTGATCTTGGATGCTTTTTGGAGAAGGTTGGGAGAACGGTCCTCTTTGGGTGTTTGTCCACCCTATAATTTATTAGGTTCTACTTTGTTTTTAATTTATTTACTACTAATTGTTTATCTATTTCTGAAGACTATATTTATATGTTATGATAGTTTTTATATGTTTCTTAGACATTAGCTAGCTGTTAGAAATGCTAGTTTACTGAACTTATAATTACTTCTGCACAAATGATTTTATAAACAGAAATGATGAACAAAATATTTCTGTGTTTTTCCTTTCACTTTCGTGATGTACTCTAGTACAGATATTTGTTTAAAATATGATTTGATAAGTATCAAGTGAATTTGAATGATCTCCTTAATAATAGGAAAAAGGATATTTAGACTTGGAATATCAAATGTAGACATGTAAAAATTTAAGTTTATTTATGCATAGAACTTATGAAAAGAACCTAGGTAGTCATAGTTTATATTTCTAGTCTCTCATTATGTTTCTTACCAACATCCCGATAAATAGCTACAATTTAAATAATAGAATGCTAAGTGAAATATGAATTTAGGTATAACATATACAAATAAATATTATACTTTGTAAAATTGTTTTTTGAGAATACAATAGCTAGGAAATGCATGTTTTTCAAGTTTAAACCATAACAGAACTCATACCAAAGGTACAGGAATAACATCTTTGAAACCCTACATAAATCCTACAGGTATCAAATCTTATGATCGAAGTATGGTATATATATTAGTATTACTAATAATACAAATCTCTTACAATAAAGAAGCTAAGTAATATCAACTTCAGATGAACATAACATTGGACAAATATAATTTTTTAAATATTTCTATATTAACTTATTAAAACAACATTTCCAAAATGAAATTGAATTTTACATTGCCATTCATTTATAAGTCTACTAATCTTTATATCTCAGTAACATAGTCGAAGGACTGTTCTATAAAATAGATTAACATATACATTAAATAAACATACTCTGCACATTCAATCGAATACTTACATCCTAATCAAATAACGAGACGAGCATAAGGTTATTCAGGGTCAAACCCTTTAAATAGTTATCGAATGTAAAACAATATATTACAAATCATCAACCATGTCAAGGGTCGAACCCTGTAGACATTAACTAGTAACATATATTATACAGTCGTAAGACTATAGTAGAAATATAGTTATTTATGCCATATATCAAAACAATTTCCATAATATTCAACTAACAAAAACATTGTAATCTTGTAACACGGGTTCAAGAACCGTAAGGGCTCACCCTGAGCTCTTTAAAATATTACGAACCAGGTTAAGTTTAATACAACCCAGGTTCCAGGCATCTTTATGTACAAACTTTAAACAATAAAAACTTAACCATTTTTTCTTCCAACAATGTAGAAACAACTAATGAGTTTCAGAACACATCAAGAATTGAGTTTGATGGCATCTAAATGATGCATTGTGGCCATCTTGTTTATATAGGTATTAAAAGGATATGTCAAGGGTTCGAGTCTCATGAGGGAGAGCTCGCCCAGTCGTATTGGTTACACATAATAAAATTTTAAATACAAAATTTGATTTCTAGAGAGGGTTTAGGGTTTAACCCTATAGAATTCATACCGAGAACAACACTGGCGCTTTACTTCATTTCACAAATCTATGAAGTAGGGTTTGGCCCAAATCAAAATAACATTTACATTTGCATAATACAAATGAATAACTATTAAAGAGGTCGAGAGAAACCAACTATGTTGAAACACGTATTGGAAACAGTAAACCTTTTTAATCCATTAAAACAAGTACAAATGCAACAACCACTGCTCAGGTCTACCAGAAAGGTACCCAAAAAAAATAATAGAAGTCTAAATTATTTAGAACAGTTGGGCGAAACCCAACTCAAATATCTACGAATCCCTTCAAATGCCAATAGGCTTACAACAAGTTGAACATCAAACGCGAATAGTAAAATAAAACTCGTTGACAGAGGACGCATCGTGGAGAAACCAAGGCTTACCATGGTAATAAAACCACTAGGGTTTCCATTGCCCCAACATTCTTGCATTCAAGGGAAGAAGAATAGACCAGAGAACAACTAGAACCTCCTTGTCATGTAATGTAAACCAAGATTAATAAAAATATACTGTGTAGAGTATAAAATGAAGAATATTTTAACATTACAGCACTACCGAATTCTATACCTATTCAAGAAGTTTTGCAGAGAGCATTGCTCCTCCTTTTTCGACCAAACCCAAGTTAATGAACTTCATCATGATAACCTTGCAGATCGACAAGCCACCACTGCAAGCAAGAATAACATTCTCAGACTGTATAGGGGTTCCAGAAAGGCCATGGAGGCCGAGGGAGAGCTCGGTTCTCCAACCCTCGAAAAATTAACAATAACAATGCTAAGACCAGCGAGGAGTTAGGGATTTTTCCACTTACGTGGACGCTCTTCCAACCAATTTTCATGTGGGATCATAAATGAGCATGGTTGGCTTCCACTACCACTTTAATTTTTACCCAAAGCATATAGTTGGTGACCAAACCTTGATGCCATCTTTTTGCATGCACCAAAGAACGTTGAACTTTTAATAACATAAACACTATGCTAAAACCTTGTTAAGCCATCATCTCGGATAGAATCCATTAGGGCTAGACCAAACCACCCTCATAGTTAGGGTTATGGTTAATAACTTCTCCATGTAATATAAATATTTAAGCTAGGTTATCACTTAGCTCAAATAAAACGTAACATATGAACCAAATATGGAGTAACAGATCGTACCTGTAACCTAGACAAGGTAATGTTTTCATGCATTAGATTCAATAGCTAAGTAAGCCTTAGGTCTGCCCCAGAACCCACTTGTCAAGCAAAAAGAAATAAAAAGAAATATTTAAAGATAAACATAATACGGCATACAAATGTTAAGTTAAATATCAAGGTTAACAACAAGAGACATGCTACGACTTTAAAAACAATAAGCGTAGTTTCCCGACAACTAAATGTCGACATAATTACATTACGATTATGAATTAAAAGATTGTACGTAATAATGGTCAATATGGACAGTGATACGATTAAAATTATAAATGCTCTCCAACAACAAAAGGAACCGATAGATCTACTTCAGATACTCTAAGACAAGAGATTTAAATGACTAACTTATGAATATCATAGTAGCATTAATGAATGTATGATACATCTTTCTGCAAGCTTAGTATTGGTTTTAGGGACAATACCCTATTAACTATAGATATAGGTTCGCATACTCCTTTTTTTTATATCGTGAAAGACATAGTTAATAATTGTCGACTTTTGCAAAAGGTAGGTGTTGCAAATAAGTATATAAGTTAAGCAGTTAACAAGGAGTTAAAACGTTCATAATTATACTTTCCGTGTAATAATTAATTACCACTTAACTGCTTAGATTTATTTTCAATTTTGATGAATTTTGGAGGTGTTACACATTGCTAGAGATTGTCCATCAAGGAAAGAGGAACACAAGAATAGTTTCCATCACATAAGACATCAAGCACATCTAGCAGAAGATTATAGTGAAGAAGAAGAGGATGAAGAACCTCCTAGGAAGCAAGCAAAGGAAGAAGTCAAATAATATGTCCCGTGACAACAGTTCTTCAAAGCACATGACAAGATAGAAGAAGACTCTCTCCAGTTTAGAAGAAAATGAATTCCCTTAGAAAAGATCATAGGAGAAGCAGGCTTGATGATGGATTAGAGTTCACCATCAGACATTCCAGTAATACCTACAAGGAGACTAGGATCAAAAGAGATCCTACCAAACAAACAAAGAAAAGTATTTGAATTATCATTTGTGTTTAAATATTAGTATCCAGTTGTATACACATTTATTTATGATGTGTATTAGGATGTTCGCAGTATTATGCATGTGATGGGTAAGTAGCCTATGGTGCCATACAACATTCATTGCTACTTATCTAGAGTGAAACCTCTTTGCCAACATATTGGGAGTAGTGCACACTCTTAGTAATGTCCTGGTAGAGATGGAAGGCATCTAGAAAGTTACCATATGAATATGGGATATGGATGAATGTTGTGGTATTGGCTAAGATAGTGTGACTTATGTTTTCATACATAAATATTTGGAAACTATGAGATGTTTCTAACCATGCTATTGAATTTGACTTATAGGAAGTAACATACAACGATCACCTACAAAAGAAGAATGATGAGACTTGTTCCGTAGAACAAGTGATAATGGTTCAACTATAAAAGACACTCAGAACAGATAATGGTGGAGAATACACTTCAAAGGATTTTGAAGTTGTAATCAAGAGGGAACTAACCACTCCCTACAATCCTCAAAATGGTGTTGCAGAAAGAAAGAATAGAACCATTATGGAAGCAGTGAAGACAATGATACATGATCAAGATCTTCCTATGCATCTATGGGCTGAAGCAACAAGGACAACAATCTATGTACAATATAGATTGTCTCATAGTGCCCTTGGATTCAAGACTCCATAAGAGGTGTTCACAGGGATGATGTTTGGGATGTAGTTCCCAAGCCAAAAGACAAGAGTGTGGTATCCTCCAAGTGGATATACAAGATAAAGCATGCTGCGGATGGTAGCATTGAAAAGTATAATGCAAGGTTTATGGCCAGAGGATTCTCTCAGAAAGAGAGAATTGACTATGAAGAAACATTTGCACCAATTGCAAGGTACACTTCCATTAGAACCATCATGGCACTTGCATCCATGATGAAGTGGAGCTTACACGAGATGGATGTGAAGGTAGCCTTCCTAAAAGGTGTGATTGAGGAAGAAGTGCACATAGAACAACCACAAGGATTTGAGGTTGAAGACAGAAGAACCCACGTATGCAAGTTGAAGAAAGCTCTGTATGGGTTGAAACAAGCTTTTAGAGCTTGGTACGGGAGAATTCATAGCTTTTTGACGAGCTTGGGCTTGACCAAAAGTAAAGCTAACCCTAACCTTTACCTTAAGGTTATGGATGATGAACCTGTCATACTATTACTATATGTGGATGATCTATTTCTGAAAGGAAATGAGAAACAGATCATGGAAAGCAAGAAGAAGCTAGCTATAGAATTTGAGATGAAAGATCTCGGATAGATACATTACTTCCTAGGTCTGGAAGTATGGCAAGGCCCAGAAGGAATCTTTCTCAACCAGGGAAAGTATGCTATGGAAATCTTGGAAAGATTTGATATGTTGGAATTTAAAGCCATGGCCACTCCCATGGATTCCAACTTGAAGTTGTTAGCTGATGAATTGCCAGAATTAGTGGATGTAACTTAGTACAGACAGATTATTGGGTCATTGATGTATCTGATGAATACCAGTCCAGATATATGCTTTGCTGTGAACACCCTGAGTCAACATCTAGTTGAGCATAGACATGTTCACCCGATAGCTGCAAAGCATGTGATGAGTTACCTAAAAGGCACGATATACTTTGGTCTATATTATCTTGGAGATCATGACTTCAGATTGTATGGTTATATAGATGCATATTGGGTTGGAAGTGTCTCAGACAGAAAGAGCACATTGGGCAGATGTTATTATCTAGGATCTTCTGTGGTCTCGTGGTTTAGTAGGAAGCAGTACAATGTGGCTCTCAGCAGAGCTGAAGCATAATATTTAATAGCTTTCTTTGCAAGTTGTAAAGACATATGGCTTCAAAAGTTATATGGCTGGACTATTTGACTTAGATATTGACTCCACTGTGATCTTGTGTGACAACAAGAGTTGAATCAAGATGGTGGAGAATCCAGTGTTCCATGATAAGTCAAAGCACATAGAGATCTGATATTTCTATATACGGGATATGATGTAGAAAGGAGCTATAAAGCTTGAGTATGTGAGCACTGATGAACAAGTTGCTAATGTATTGACCAAACCTCTATCTAGAGAAAAGTTTGAGTATTTTCGAGACAAGCTTGGTGTAGTTCAAAAGGACCCTCGTCAAAAGGGGGAGTGATATGGTCGATGATGAGAATACTTGTATCGATGATGAGGATACTTGTATCGATGATGAGGATACATGTTTCGACAATGAGGACGATGAGGTGATTCTTAGACTTTGTCTAAGTAGACGAGAGGATTGCATCATCCTTGGACTTATGTCCTAAAGTGAGAGGGATTGATCATCCCGTAAGTAGATCTCGATTGCATCGTCTTTAGACATGGTATGGTGTCTTAAATTGATAGGGATTGATCATCCCATAAGTATATATGGATGGCATCATCCTTAGACATGGTATGGTGTCTTAAATTGATAGGGATTTATCATCCTGTAAGTAGATCTGGATTGCATCATCCTTAGACATGGTATGGTGTCTTAAATTGATAGGGATTGATCATCTCGTAAGTAGATCTGGATTGCATTGTCCTTAGACATGGTATGGTGTCTTAATGTGATAGGGATTGATCATCGCGTAAGTAGATTTGGATTACATCGTCCTTAGACATGGTATGGTGTCTTAAATTGATAGGGATTGATCATCTCATAAGTAGATCTAGATTGCATCATCTTAGACATGGTATGGTGTCTTAAATTGATAGGGATTGATAATCCTGTAAGTATATCTAGATTGCATCATCCTTAGACATGGTATGTTGTCTTAAATTGATAGGGATTGATCATCCCGTAAGTGGATCAGGATTGCATCGTCCTTGGATTTATGTCCTAAATCAATAGGGATTGACCATCCCGTAATTGGATCATGTGTGTTGCAGATTTTGATGCTGTTGATCAAGAGATTCAGACGATGAGGCTGTTGATCGGAAGATCCAAATGTTGATGTTGTTGATCAAGAGATATAGACGATGAGGCCGTTAATCGGAAGATCTAGATGTTGATGCTATTGATTGGGAGATCTAGACGATGAGGCTATTGATCGAGAGATCCAGATGATGTTGTTGATTGGGAAATCCAGATGATGATGTTGTTGTAGCTGATCAAGTGCTGTAGAAGATGAAGACTCAACACTGAAGATGTTGATGTTCCAGCATTGAATATATTGAAGATGTTCCAGTAACTGTTTGAGTTACTGATGATGATTGAAGAAAGCTTCCAATGATTTATAGATGTATCATGTATCATGTTGTTGATGACTCCTTGCTCCTGCAGATGTTGTTAGAATATCCTTCTCGTTAAGGGGGAGTGTTGAAATATTGTAACTTCTAAGAATATTGTACTTGTACTTTATTATCCGGAGATGTTTCATTCCTCCATCGAGAAATTATTATATATCCGAAGATTTTTATTCCTCCGTCGGGATGTTGTAACTAGGGTTATTATACTTCCTTAGTGGGGTCATCCCTGAGTTAAGTGTTTAGGGGTTATTAGACTCTCCTAGGAGAAGTCAGCCCAGTTAGGGTTAAATGCCAGGTGAAGTAAAGTATAAATAGAGGAGGTGTGTTCCTCATTTAACACACAGTCACTCACTTGTGAAACTCACATAAGAGAGAGAGAGATCTGCAAAGGAGGAGAAGGAGCTCTTGTTTGCGTATTACATCTTTGTATTTGTTGGTCATCTATATTGAGGAAGCTTTGCTGGGTTTTCTATCCCATGAGGGTTTCCCAGCATAAATCTGTGTCTATCTTGTGATTGTGTTTCTTTCAGTGATCCTTATTATGTTCTTGTTGTGAATTATATACTAAACTTAACAACAATCTTACTCCAATCTATATCATATATCATGTATTTGGACATGAATAAAAAATAGGAGATATATTGCAGTAATGCTTACAACACATAGTAATGCTTTCCAATCACACGCATAAACTATTATGAATTAATAACAATATAACAATTGAAATTAATATATTGGAATCAACACATCTATGGTTAAATTATTGTAATGAAATCACACATAGATGCTCAACCCACACTAATGAAATCACATGTATTTATGATTAATGCCGTAATGAAATCACGTAGATACTAATGAAATCACACATCTATGATTAACACTCATGCATCTATGATTACCTAGATGATACCTATTCATAGGAGTGGGCCCTCCTCCTCTGAGAAGAGTCTTGTAATTACTTGCAGTCTCTAATTAATAAATCTCACAAATCACACATATTAAATTACTCAGAATCCACACAATCTTTGGCTATTAATCCAAACTGGAGCACAACATAAATTTTAGAAATCAAAATACCAGTTTTGGGATTCACTGATGGTAGAAACCTTTTTATATATAAAAATACAAAATGCTAAATATGGAATCATGGATCATGATGCAAATCCATTATTCAAATTTTTTCAACCATCGAATCCCAAAAACACGTAAGAGTTCTATTTTGGCCACATAAAATGTTGGGAATGGTTATACAGTTGAACCCTTATGATGTACATTCCAATCTTGAGAGTTATTCTTGGTGAATAATTGTTTTCTTATTAAGTCTGTTTTAACATATTACATGGGGGATGTCACCCGATAGTTGGTAGTTACCCACAACAATCCACTTACATCTCTCACAACGTATGCTTGTTATGTAGCTTGTGAAGCAAAACCCTATAGCTAAGATTTACAACCACTCACAATAATAGTCAAAGCATATATATTTCTCCTACTTATACATTGAAATGTTCAACAAAGCATAAGGGATGTAACTAGTAATACCTAGTGCTAGTGCTCAAGTTAATTCATCAAAAAGGCTTATTTTGTGGGTAAAGGATATGGAGAATGAGACAAAGACTAAGGAAAAGAGTATCAAAATAATGACATATGAACAACCCAACATTTGGCAATGACCCTCTATATAGCTTTATCGCTACAACCCTAAATTCAAAAGGAACCTCAATAGCTTATAGTCTCTTCTAAGGATTCTTTCTACCTTCTCACTATGTAAGAAGTTTGTTTTCAAAAACAAGATGATAACCTACCTATTGACTTAAGATGATAAATTTTGAAAAGTAACTTGCCCATCATCTCTTTTATTATGATTTCCAAGTTAATAATGAGCTCATCTTCTTCTCCAACATGAATATACAATATAACTATCATAAAAGCACTTGTCATAATTGTTCTATATTTGAGAGATTGTTTTTGTCATGATTATTAAAGGTTTTGGATGCTAAACTAAATATTGCTTTAGATTTGTAAAACTTCAATTTGGTAGTGTTCAATGTCTTTAACTTTATTTTATCATTTTTTTATAAGTGTGTGGGATCTCCCCTTATTTTAAATCTTTCTCCTAATAAGTTGACTCATTTTTAATATATAAAAAGTAACTAACCACCACATAATTTATATAAAAGTAGGTTAAAAGCTCTATGTTTTTTAGTATATTTCCAAATTTTATTACCTATTTATGAAAAATAAACTCACACGAAAAATACACAATAATACATATTTATTTGATTTGAATATTTATAAATGATTCTAGGTTATTTTGATTGGCCCATAGTTATAAGAAAAATTAATATTTAAGTACAAAATAAATAAATAAATTTCAAATTAAATATAAAAGTAAACCACATATTCTTAACCATTAAATCTATTAACACTTATCCTAATGATTATTAACATCATTTAAAAAAAAATAAAAAAATAATAAACCATCATATCTTAGTGACCACATAATTCATTTACTAGTAAGATAAACACGTGCTCTCATGATATATATAATTTGAATCTTCATACACCGTCATCCTTATCCCCATGAGGGTTTAGGAAATCCTAATCATAACAAATTAACATGGGTGATTAACCATTAGATAGGGTCTCATACACATGCATCCTTATCCCTGTTAATCAATAAGCATAAAAGTCAAAATGCTTGTTCTTTTTTAAATTGTGGTAGATCATCATTTATTTTTTTTCTGTGAAAATTATCTTTAATTGGTTGAGAATTATTATTGCATAGTCTAGATTAATTTTATGTTATGCTTAAATGTATATTCATTAAGATTTAAATAAGCTTCAATTAGGTTGTGGTTCAAAAAGGTGTATTGGAGAAAACTCACTATGGCTTGGGAATACCACAACAGATAGATGACTACCAGAAATCTACTCAATTCTCAAAACAATGCTATTATAAATGACAATGTTAAAACAATGGAGAAATGTAACCAACCTTGATCCAACATTTGATGTAGATCCCCGTTGGAGCTTTCAATCCGCGCACATCCAAGCACTTGTAATCTGCAAATTAGTCTTGACAACAAATATCTAACAAGTACATGTGATATATAAATAACATTAACATCATCAATAACAATGGTCCATAATATCATAAGAAAATGCAACCCAATGTATAATAAATGACATTCACACCATGAATGGATGAGAATATGAGTATTTCTATTAATGAACAAGAAGAAGTACAAAGTGATAGGACCTCTTGCCGAAAACCAATCTGAACCAAGATCTAGATCAATCCACTTGTGCCTCCACCACTTCAATCCTCCATGAATGGCAAACTCAAACTAGAAAGGAGTTTGGAAGGTGAACATAACTGGTTCACAACTACAAGGATCAATGAGTGCAGACTCAAGATAGGGAAAAAATCCACTAGAGTGCCTTTACTATTCTCTTCTTCCTCCCGTCCATAAGCCATATGTGCTCAATATATAGTCCTCTCAAAGGTAGGTGAAAGGACTCATCGAGACATTACTTGGGCAGATGGAGAGCCAAAGGTCACCCAATGATCGCTTTTTGGGAGTAAAAAGTAATAAAATAGTGGTTTTTACCATTTTAATTGATACCCGCGGTCTATAGGGATACAACTCACGGGTACGCATGCTATAGTGATGCAATATGCGGGTAGGAACAAAAATAGGATAGACTGGTATCACTGAAGGATGAAAATGGATCTAAGTCACTGAAATGGATCCTATAGGCCAAAGAATGTTGATGGTCACAGCGTGTAAGATTTATGTGTAACAGATGCCCCCTAATGTGTGAGGTCAGAGACTGAAAGTGGTACAATGGCCGAAATACATTATAAAACTCAGAATTGGAGTGATGGAGACACAAGTGGAAAGAACGGATCACTCGTCATAATACAATAGTATCTCTGAATACATGTTGGTATAGTACAACAATCTGATACAATGGCCATTAATAGGAAATACATAAGTAGATACATGTCATAAGTGATCATAGCCATGATCCCTCTACAGATATGGTCTTCTGCTGAAAACAAGACAACTGGTACAAATTAGAGGTACAAACTGCTGAAATCTGAGAGGTGATATCTTAGATCTAAAGTCAAAGTCATATGTAGCATACTGAATGCCACAATTGCCTGGGGTATTCTACACAAGTCTTCGATGGTGCAAGTCCCATCAAGTGAATAAAGGAGTTGGGGTCGAACCTGATGAGACATCGTCTGATTACCGGTCATTGATGTATACTGTTAACAGACGCGAGATGACCCACCGATAATGAAAATGGGCATCAAGGCACAGAGCACAATCATCATAGTGTGAATAAATGGGTTGAAGTCAAACACTAGGATGAATCCATCAATCAGGGGACATTGATGTATTCCCAAAATTGTCGATGGCGAGAGAACCTGCCACTAATGATTGCAAGCCTCAAGGTACTCAACCGAACTCTAAGCCTCAATTCCCAGAATAAATGAGTTGAGGTAGATGGAATGAGACTCGCTGGAAGGAGGACATTAAGGCATCCCCCATCAACAAGCACAAGGTTCCAGCAATGCTGAAAGATTTGGAAGATCTCAGGTGAAATGGACCGACTCAATAAGGATGGCCAACATGCAATAGTCAAGATATCTGAGGATTGGCCGACATTGGTTTCAGGACTTCCTTTGAACAAGAGCATGAGAAGATGGATAGACTCAGGCAACATAGACTTGACATAAACTGTGCAATGCAGGAGGCATTACAGAGGGATCCATAATGACTGGAAGCTTAACCAATCGGTGGAGAAAACTGAGAAACAAGTACAGCTCCTAAGGTCCAACTATAGTCCCGACTCATATTGTACGGAGTGGAATGAATGCTCTGTTCAAAGGCGACACAACAACCACCAACAAGAAATAATGACCATAATCCCGTCCAGCTTTTTGGAATATTTGATTTTTTTGTCTTTTTCATATTTGGGAAAAGCTTGAAAAAGAATAAAATTGCTTATAGTACAACAAGTGAGGGAACGAGTGTCAAATAGCTAGCAGACTAGTCCCAAGTAGTGGAACATACCTATGCTCAATGCAAGGAAGTGCGTGCAGGATGTGGGCACTCGGGGGTGTGTTCCCTCAGGGTCAAAGGGTCATCAAATTGTGAAAGGAAAATTTATAAGCTTTGCAGGGCTCGATAGGGAAAGTGCACAGGCACCAGGATAACAATTGAGTAAGCGGGAGCCAACACAAGGCTCAAGTGCCAAGTAAGATGATGCAATGCAATCACAACATGATATAACTGAGGGGAGTCCTTAAGGGAGATGGCCAGCATAAGACAAAGTAGAGTATGAGTCTTTCTCGCAGCGTCATGGCGTGACTACAAAGGACTCCCAATCCTGAGGACATACAATGGCATGGGCACAAAAATGAATAAGGGGGTTCTAACTAGGGTACCCATGTTTGGGAAAGCCCTACCGCCACATGACGACACTTCTATAACAGTGTGAAGTTTCTGTGTCAGTCACAAAGCGGGGTCACACCTAGGGTTTATGAGAATGGTTAACAGGTCAAATGCATAATGCATGTGGAAATGGCATCTAACCTATATGCCAAGTGTGAAACATACCTACCGTAGGTGTGAAATGGATCAGAACAACTCTCGCTGATGAAATCTGTTGAAAAAACACTACTCCAGGACACGATATTAGCTCATAATGGCCCAAAATGGAAAAAACTATAGAAAAGTGGGTCCAGAAAATTATAAATAGTAACAAAATTTAATAATTTTCAATTCATTTACACTATTCACCATTTTGGAGTTGAGTGGTAAGTTTGCACCTGAAACTTCAAGCGCCGATTGTGGGAGCTATGAGCAACTGTTCAGCGAACCGTCCAGAGCAGGTTAGTGGTCACTGCCATACCTTTCATTTAAGTACTTTTATTTCAATTTTGGTTGGTGGATTATTTTGTTTGGCCAAGCCCTAAATGGATTCGGTGCTACCTGCGGGCTGTAAGTATGCGAGTCATGGGTAGGGTATCAAACGCGTAGTCAAAAAATTGACTGCCCTCATCTACCCGCACCTGTCTACAATATAGCTCGCGAGTAAGGCAGTGAAGAAGTTTTTAAACATGAAACTGACTAAAAATATTTGCTTTGCACTCCAGGATGGTTCTAGAGTGGAGGGAGAGAGAGCATGACCAGGTAGATGAGGTCGTGTGCAACGATTTGCAAGCACAACAAGCATTGCAAGCATGTGGGTTATATAAATACTAGAGTCTCGGGGGCTTAAGGGCCCAAAACATACTACTCCATCATTTGATCAACTACTGGGATGTGGATGCTCAATACTTCATCCTCAATGGGAAAACACTGACACTAGAAGTAGAGGATATCTATTTCATTACTGGTTTGTCCCATAAAGGGGAAGTGGCTAGTCTTCGGTCATGGACCATGGGTGGTGGGATCATTGTGCAAGACTACATAGTACGGTACTATCCTGCCAACACACGACTAGTGGGAATTCAGGTGCTGGTCAATCTCATAACGGACTTGAGCACAAAGATCATAGTGGCAAATCTGGTGTGGATCATGGGATCCAAAGCACTACATCAGGCATCCAGACCGGTGATGTTCTACGCATCACAATGCTTGCAGCCTACTATATTCGATTGGTGTACTACTTTGCTAGTGTCTATGAAGACACAACTGATGGAATGCAAAGAAGGGAAGGCCAAAAGCATTGGGTATGGTAGTATTCTCTGCAGTTTCTTCTTTGAGAGGGTTCCAGGACTTATCCCGAGGGTGGATGTCTCTCCTCACAGTCTCCAAGATCCATCCCTGACCCGGTGGGATGAGATACTGACACGACAGGGTGGTGGCCATCTGGCATCACCATATATTGAGGAGTGCTTATGCTGGTGGAACCGGCAGGTGATTGCTATCGAGGACTACCCCTATGTGGGGATAGACTTCAGACAGGACTGTGACATGTCGCTCCCACCGGGTGCAGCTTTCGAAGACATCGGTGAGTACTCTTTTGGTTTTGTGTTTTTAAATTTTTATGGATTTTTTGGTTATAGTTGAAATGCAAAAAATATTTTTGGTGGTAATGTCATGTGCTAATGGGTGACTGTTTGCTCGCAGACAAAGGCCTAGTGAGATACGAGGGCTTCTTGAGACATGGTCATCGGGGTAGAGATGAGGTGGCAGTAGATGCTGCAGCAGGGCACACACTATAGACATTGCGGCACAACATATCATGGATGGTTTCCCAAGTACCACTGATAGAGGTAGCCCGACTACCTGAGGCTATGCAGTGCCAGGTAGTGGGTGTTCTTGGTGAGTGGGTGTGGCTACTGTAGTAGATGGCCAACGCAGTACAGTACTATTATGAGACACATCCCATCAAGTCGACAGCTAGACCTCCTCGAAGGGAGTAGATATCCTAGGGTCTCATCATTTTTGTATCGATATGTATATTTTTGAGGGCTACGGGCTCTAATCTTGTATGACACTACCATTTTTGGACATATTTATATATATATACAACTTTGATTCTCGGTTCTACTATATGTGTGTATGGTACAAATGTATGAATGTCTTTGTATTTATGTGCTTCATGATGAATGTGATAAATGCCAATCTAATACATAGTTAGCGTATGCATCAGATATATAATTATGAATTCTTGGAATGTGAATATATGTAATGGAAACAAAATGTCTCTCCAAGAGTCGTACCTTAAGGAATTTCCATAGTAATGTAGGGTCTCATACACGGTACTGCCCATTCAGCTGAGACACAACTAGTTGTGAATCCAGGCGGACTTCTAAAGACTGGATGTCATGTGAAATGGCATCCCGAAGTAGCTCAACAACGGCACTATACTCAGCCACATTGTTATATGTAGGACCGAGACAAGCGCCTCCTGAGGACACAACTAGATGGTCAGGTGAAATATAACCCAGGCAGCAGAAGCAAGCTGCTACATATGTTGGCTAGCACCATCCGCAAAACCTAAGAGCGTAGGACATCTTGATGACATCTGTCAATCAAACAGAGGCTAATCAGCAGAACCGACAACCCAAAATGCAACCTAGACTATGTACAGAAAAAACTATACAATAGTGTACAAAAGTATCAGCCCGAACCAAAGGTTCAAGCATAATACTGCTTGAGGTAGAGCCCATTTCTAGGCTCCTTCAAGACAACTCCCTCGTAATCTTCTAAATCATAAGCTCCTTTTTCTAGGACACACTTCACAATGTAAGGACCGTGCCACATGGGATTGAACTTGCTTTCCCCCAGGTGTTCTTTAGCTTGGTCATACAAGAGTACCAAGTCACCTTCAGCATATTGCCAGGGACGAACAGACCTATCATATTGAACCTTGACATGACGCTTGTTAACATCAATGGACAGAGCGGCATCTTGATGGTGCTCGTCAAGTTGCTCGAGGTGTACTAAACGTTGCTCAATCTCCGTCATATCAGGGAGGAGCTCTATGGATAGCTTGAGCAAAGGAATCTTTCATTCAACCGGTAAAAGTGACTCCACACCATGAACTAACTAGAACGGTGAGAACCCGGTGGCAGTCTTAACTGCGGTTCGATAATCCCACAAAGCAGGATATAACATGATATGCCAATTGGTCTTGCTTTGTTGGATGGTAAGTTGGAGAATGGTCTTTAAAGACTTATTTACTGCTTCAACCTGACCATTCACTTGAGGATAGTAGGAAGACGAGTGTTCTTGACAAAACCCAATCTTGAGAGACAAATCCTCCATCATCTTATTTTGAAAGTGACTGCCATGGTCAGTGACAATCTCTTTCGGGATACCAAATCGAGTGATAATCTGGTTAAACATGAAATGGGCTGCAGTAGCACCATCGGCTTTAACAGTAGGCATGGCTTCAGCCCACTTGGAAAAATAATCCACGGCCACAATAATATGATGATTCCCTCTAGCCGAAGCTGGTTTGTAATCCATGAAATCTACCCCCCACTTAGTGAAGGGACCAACGGTGACGACCGCATGGAGGGGCACTGGATGTGAGTGTATGTTCCAAGAAAACACCTGGCAAGGGTGACATCTCTTCACAGCGTTAATACAATCTTCAAAGATAGTAGGCCCAAAATAACCCCCTCGCATAATACATTGGGCTGTAGCAAGCCTGAATAAGTGACTGCCACATGCCCCCGCATAGCAATCATTAAGCACCCGTTCTGCTTCTCCGTGAGTCAAGCAACGATGGAGAATAGAATCCTTTCCTCGGCAATACAAAGTGTCACCGACGATAGTATAATCTGTAGCGTGATGTCTCACACGCCGTCGCTCATCTCATGAATAATGGGAAGGAAACTTCAAAGTTTGGAGATATCTAATGACATCCCCATACCAAGGGTCGTCGGTCGAGATAAGAAATAAGTGTTCATCCACAAAGGAATCTTCATGAATGACATCCTCATCAAGCCATGGAAGGTCTGACATAAGCTCAGCGAACACTAATGATTTCATCGACTTTGCAGAAGCAAACTCGAGATCAAATTCTTGAAGGATCACAATCCATTTATTATACTTACCCCCGATAAGGCGTCATGATAACACAAACTGAAATGGATTGATATGAGCTACAACAGTGGTTGTTCGAAGCAAAATGTAATGCTGTAACCATTGGACTGCATGAACAGTCACAAGTGCCAGCTTTTCTACGTGGGTGTACCTTCGTTCAGCGTCTACTAAATTTTGACTAAGATAATAGATAACATGCTCGACGAGCGCATCATCTACCTGGACCAAGACCATGCCAAAAGTCTCTTGATACGTAGCCACATAAAGAATGAAATCACGTGTAAAGTCCGGTGGACTAAGCACGGGGGCCGATACCAAAGCTTTCTCCACCTCTGCCTTAATAGCAGATGCCTTCCTAGAGTTCATAGCATGTAAGCGTTGTCGAACCGGTTTAGCATCAGGATATGTTTTAATGTCGTGTTCAACAATGCGGGGGTCTATTCCTGGCATCTCCTCATATGACCAAGCGAAAGCTTCCCGGAGTTCAGTAAACAAATCGGTGTAAATAGCAATCTCCTCAAGAGTGCAATCGTTACCGACGTAAACATTCTTAATCTTTCTGGGAGTGTGGGAGATGTTGATCGAAGTGGTTGGGGAAACATTGGCCATATTCCCCTCTAAGAAAACATCATGCGATTGTAAAAGAGCCACAGGGTGACCAACCATCTTAGCTAGAGTCATCCTAAACTCCTCCTGCTCAATGAGCTCAAGGTTGGGAAGGAAATAAGATCGATAGTGCATATCTTCCCAAGGCCTCTCACTATCACACATGGCTTCGAGGATATCTTCATCAGATGGCAAAGTATCATCGAGGCAATTATGAGAGCAAGATGAGTTGGCTGCCCAAACTGGCAGCGTAACGAGATCTTCTTGAATTGTCTGGGGAGAAGAGAGATCTGGATATACAGTGGTTTGTTGGATGTGATCATAAGTGAGCTCCGCTACAGATAAAGGCATAGACATCTCGACGTGCGCAATGTCTCAAGACATAGAATCTGCGGATGGAAAAATCCATGGATCACCACAATAGGAAGTCCGGAATGGCATACTATTCGAAGGAGGAGGCGCATTGCTCGAAATGGTTCCAATAAAATTCAAAGATGCAGAATGGTTAAAAGTTCCCATCAACGAGGGGTGCATTCCAACACCTATGTTCCCAGTTGCCGACTAAGAATCAGAAACTTGCGGGACTACTGATCCCGTAGATGCTGTGGAAGGAGTGCTGACACAATCTAGCTAATCGATCATCACAATCTTGCCTTCATGGGGAAAGCAAATAACACGAAATACAGTAGACATGACATCCTTCATAGTGTACATCCAGTTACGACCCAGTAAAAGGTTGTAGTCGATGGGTGCATCAACCACTTCAAATTCAATAGGCACGGACTTACCTCCCAAGGAGACAACAAGGGAAGGGATAATTCCATGCAGCGTAAAGGATCTACCATCGAATGTAGTGAGTGTAGTTTTAGACGCGACTAGGGGAGGAGAGCCAAGAGCTTTCCAACAAGTCAATGACATTACCGACGCGGGAGCCCCTTCATCAACCATAGTACATTTGACGAAGCTCTTAAGGAAAACCACTTGGATTTGAAAATCCACATGGTAAGGCAAGCCAGGTTGGACATCAGTAGTGTCGAACTTGATAACACTAGGACTTCCCCCATCCTGAACTCCTAACACACTCAAAAGAGCATGCTTCTGAGAAGGACAGGCTTGCAAAACTTCAAGAGCCAACATGGCACACAGAGTTTGGCCCAAATCTTCTATGATGTAGTAGTTCTGGGCAGCTCGAGCATTAGGATTATGCGTAGACCACTTGAGAAAACCTTTTGGTATTCGCAGCATAATAGAAGGCTTCTCTATATGCAAGGAATTATCAGGAGGAGGGGGAGGCTCATTCCCCAAATTCGGTTGTGGTGTACCATAATCACATTGACGAGTAGCAACACAAACCTCCGATTGAACCATATTCACGCATCCATAACCACTGGTATTGGAAGAAGACATTGTCGTTTCATTAGTACCATAACCAGTGGTGGGAGCATGCGAAGCCATGTTTTTGTGATGAGGTAGGGGATCCTTCAACACAGCTGGGCTCTGTGCCAAATGCTTCGATGCTTCTTCAATACGAGGACATAAGTGAGTAAGATGATTCTCCCCATAAAGCTTGCAAGGGAATTTCACCTTACGCCTAGGTTTACGATCCTCACTAGCATTACTGCCTTCTCGAGGAGGGTTGGCATTCTCTTTACGAGGAGTATTACGATTTCTATTATTGTTACTTCCATTGTTTCCACCCCTACGATTATTTCTCCCCTTTTTCTTACCACCAGGTCACTGGTTACCCGATGGTTTTGTTGATTGCACATTGTGTACATCATACGACGGAGTGGAAGTGGACAAGGTGTGAACCTGTCTGGGTGCAAACTGGTTTAGCGACAAATTTTGCATTTGATTAGCTACCAAGTCTACAGGGCGAGTGCATGCGGACCCCACAATGCCATCAGCATGTGGTCTAGTAACTGACGTGGGCTCATGTCTTGTTCTCGGTGCGTCAGGAATAATGTCATACAAAATGCCAAACTAAGAATAAAGAAGATCTAACTGCTAGACTTTCAAGATAGCTTGTTCCTCAGTCATAATGCTGGACATCGAAACATCCTTAGCAATACATGGGAGTAAGGACTTGAGGAACCATTCCAATAGGAACTCTGGAGGAATGTTGGCTTTCACTAATCTCTTCCGTCGACGCCACTCTTGAACGTGGTCAGAAATATGTGTGGCCTTATTCTGACGGAAGGTGGACAACAACTCAGTACCAGTATAATAACGAACCGGCAACTGGAAATGGTCTAAGAAAACCAAAGCAATCTCGTTGAAACCCCTTTAGGTGTTTCTGGGCAACTCCACATACCACTTCGCGGATGCCCCCGTGAGGGTGCATTGAAATAGTCGTAATCGGATGGAATCATGATTCAAAGAGTTGGAGGAGCACCAAAGGTGAAATGTTGTGACATGATCTCCTGGGTCCTCACCACCTTTCCCCTCAAACTTTGGAATGTCCGAAGGGAGCTTGGTAGGGACCAGGGGCCAAGTAGGTTCGTGACACACCGGATCATTCATGAGCTTCGAAATATCTAGGAGATTCAAGCGTGCAAGGAACGGGAGCTGCGGCTAGAAAGCTTGATTATAAGCTCCCATAAAGGGTTGATTGAAAGGAACTATGTTATACGATGGACCAAAAGATTAACCATGAGGGTTAATGTCACGTACCCTAATTCCTGAAAACATTTTATGCTGAAAACTTTGTATTAACTTTTATTGTAAAGTTTTTATAATTTGGACAAGTGTCCAAGGATGACTGTAATTTGCACAATATTTTATTATTTAATAAACAAAATAGGAGACAAACACCTAAGGGGACTATTGAAAGAGTGGTTACTGATCCACTAGGTGGAATGGAATCTGGGGTAGAAGGCAATGGACAAGTGGCAGCATCAGGATGCAACTGACTAGCTGTTGGTATGGGACAACTTCCTTAAAATGTGGTCTTAGTGCCTTGAAAGATGGGACTGGAGCTTGAGGCTCATTTATTCCAAACTAACCACTAAAAGACCTAGGCAGTCTATATATTAGCCATCAGATTATGAACTGAGGTTCATCACTTTTCTTGACGAGTAAACTTACCTTGAGGTTTTTCTATTTGCACTCAAGAGATTTGATGAGGGGATAGGCTAGGGTTGATCATGTTGTGAGTCTTCCAAAACTCTTAATGAGTTCAGGAGTTTGTTGCTGAGTGGAGAAGGCATTTATACAGGAGGTTGATACCGAGTGGAGAAGGTATTTTGAGTGCCTTTCTTCTACATAGTTTTCCACCCACTTACTGGATCAGTAATCAGGCTCGGGGGTTCATTAGAAGTCAGCAACTGAGCTGCTTCTTCTGAAGCAAGTTGGGAGGAATAGGCCTCCTTGGGTGTTTGTCAGCCCTATTATCAGTTACAGGTTCTAATATCTTATTTGCTTTATTTTTAAGTTCTATTATCTAGTTATTTTTGTATTTTACAGTACTACTGATTATATAACTTTCATTGTTTATTTCATAATTTATTTCGATTCCTGTGTAAATTATCAATTTTGTATAAATTGACTCGATTGAATAAAATATTTTTTGTATTTTTCCCCATGCAAGAAGAGATAGCATCGTACTCCAGTACAGAAACAAATTAAGTAGATAAGAGTTGATAGGCAAAATGCTATGGTGATGAAAGTATAAATTCTTTATAAATGCTCTATACATTAATTATTAATGTTAAATTGTGTTCGTATTTCTTTACTCACCGTACTAATCTTACCCCATTATTATCATCAACAGAAAAGTAAATCTATCCATAGATATAATAATAGTTTTATTTCTAAACAAGGAAATCATTTCTGTTATGTACAATCATGTTTTTTCTAAAATGTATATTTTCACAGAATATCTATAGTTGTTGTTATTCTCATTATTTTGCATATAAGACAGATAGACAAATAAGAAACAATATATTATCAACTTAGGGTTTGAAACTTTACATTTTAATTCTTTTAAAAGTCTACTGTACTTCAGATATTCTCTTATTGCATGCACAGTGCCAATAAGTAAACAAACTTCCTTATCATAAAGCCAGGGTTCAATATTTTCTTTTGCATGCACATATAATCGTAAACACGCAAATGCAAATCTATAATCAGAATTCAAGATAGATGAATAATCTCTCTGTCGTTTCTTTATTTTATTAACATAGACAGATTAAGTATTTCCTTTTATATCAGTATCATTACTGTAGATTGAGCTTATCTATTTCTTTTATCGTTTTTGAAATTTCCAATACATTACAAATGCCAGTAGGAGTAGAGTTGATAAAATCACAACCTTGGTGGTTGTTTAAACATTTCAACAAACATATCATTATCTAGACATAGTCAAACCCTAAACCGTGGACAAGATTTCATTTAAGAATCACAAAGATTTTATACAAAACCAACAACTAGGCATTAGGCCAAAGCCATCATTTTGCTTAAACATTTATTTAATAAAATAGTAGCGGCGTTTTTCCTCAAACATACTTTTGCATACTATTTCCTTTCTACCTTTAAAACATTCGTTAGTTTACAGTCCAGAATATACACGATAGTACAGGTATGCTTAAAAACCTAGACTCCACAAACATTACATTCATTATTAGAGACTGTTAAATTACGAACTAGATCTATTTCTCAAATTAACAAGTGACAGGTTTCATTGACGGGCCAATCCCCAACACAGCAAATACAGAATAGTCACAGCACATAGTTTTGCGACAGGCATTTTATTATCTTGTCCACATAGGATGAAACCCCACTTAAAAACAATTAAACGCTACCAAGTTTTCAAAAACAAAACTCAAAACCCTGTACAAATACAAATTGTTACATTGACTCTTTAACTAAGAAAACAACCTAATTTTTTCCACTATGAATTCCAGTTTTGACGATACAACTGTTACCACGACCACTCCCTGGAGAACCTACGAGGGTTGCCACTGGGCTTACCATTGTTTTCGCTTTTCTATTTTTTGCCAACCAACTCCATTATCGTCAAACCCAACACTTTGATTGTGAACGATGGTATTACCTGCCACAAGGGTCTGCGAGGAGTTAGGAACAAGCATTTGATTTTTGACCAAACGAAGAAGTATTTTTAAGAACTAAAAACCAGATAGAACTTACCTTGTATTTCACAGTATATTGGAATGCTTCTGGCTTCCAAATCTTCAACCCACGCAGTGGAGTTGACATACCTCCGAACTACAACCCTTATGGAGTCAAACCCCACCCTTAAACTTTACCACTCTCCGATTAAATACTACAGGCTTCAACACTACTGTATCAACAATGCTCAAACACTTATACAGTTATTCCACAACAATTTTTACAGAGTTGGATGCACAGTGCCATCCGCAACTGCTAGGGTTGAGCCCTATAAACCAACGGCCTATCGACCTTCACCTCCATACAGTAACCACCAAATGAATGCACAAAAGAGAAAATAATGCTAAGACAAGCTTAGCTAGGGTTTTGCATATCCCATCTACCGAGATCGAGATCAATGTTCAGGATCAAGCTAGCTAAACCACAGTGGTACCAAGGAGTTACTATAACAGAAGACTAAGAAATGACATCATTTATTACACAGATCGAACAGATGCCATATCACCAAGTCAGAGATTACATCTTGGTGACACATCATAAAACACCGCAACTGTGATCATTTAAGGACTAGACCCATAAGTGCCAATTTAGCACTCACCTCACCATGTAGAAATGGATTAAATGCTGAGATCTTACAGAGATTACACCAGAGTCTCGACTGCAACAACACTAGCTTCCACATTAATCACTATAATCATTACCATTGCCACGTTCGAGCCACTGTGGAGCCAGCTAGTCAACCAGTGAACTTGCAGTTAACACTTCAGCTTAAGAATGGACTTAAAACACTGTAGGACATGTGATTGAACCGTTAGTACAATCCTCTTTGGAATCACACTACCACGACGGCCCATGCATTTAATACTATAGGTAGAATATTAATCATCTGCCAACCTGTATACATTATCACCCAGTCTTTTAAATTTATCAAAATAAACATTGTTGGGTAGATTGTATCGTAATTCATGAAGATTACAATGCTAATAACGTAGAATAACGATAGTTGCATATTTCTCTTATTACTTGAACATTAATACCTTTGCATAGAATTTGTTTATAGTATGGTTTCACATAATATGATAACCCAAATCATATAGTATCGTAAGTTCTCAAAGTATCAAATAAAGTTTGTTTGATATAGCATTCTAGCATAGTATCACCATATTGTATATATTCCTAATTGCATTGTATCATATTAAGAACCTAATATCACATAAATGCATAGTGCCACTTAGAATCACATAGGGCACACAATGCACATATCATTTAGGATATGTACATCTGCATTGAGTTTTGATAATATTGTCACTTACATCATAAGTGAGAACATTTAAATGAACCAAAGAAATAGACAATTGAATACAAACGAGGTTACAACTGATAACGACCTTCTCATAACTCTTGATTGAATCTATACTGTCTGTATAAATAGAACTGTTCTAATAGTTAAAAGCAAACTTGAACGACCTGAAGATTGAATCCAGTTCTCTCACCGATAGAATGATCAGAGCTGTTCTTTTCAGTTTTAATCTTTAGATGTTTACTGAAAGTAGGTGGTCACTTGTTGCAGTTAAAACCCTTACCTGTAATCTGTCACTTTACAAAATTTACATGCTTTAGCACGAATGCTAAGTAAGCCTCGGGGTGTCCAAAGGACCCCTTTATCAATCAAACAAAAGAACATTTATCAACGATGTTTCTTCATTCATAAACAACAACAGTAGATTTTGTAGCAGCATATCTAGATTTGGATAACATCAAGACTTAAGCTAACTTCTTTTAGTCTCATCCAATAAACAAGTATGATATTTTAAAACAACAAATAACATCTCATGTATCTTTTCCATTTCCGCATACACTAAATAAGCAATATCATCACGTAGAAAAAGTTTTAAATTTTTATGAATTTTCTGGGGTGTTACAGTTAAACTGCTGATATTGAGGACCTGACATCCCATAAGCTTTCCCATGGCCATAAGATGGATAACCTCCCCCTTCCTGACCCATTTGAGAGTAAGAAGGTGTATGTGTGTTTTGAGCACCATATTGGGGTGGTGGGTGATATTGGTGGCTAGCATCGACTGTGTTGTAGTAAGGGTTGCCACCTTTGGTATGGGGCATGTATGTACTATTCATAGTGGGAACCGTGTTGTATTGACTGTATCGGTATGGTATGTTCCCACCCCTAATATTAGGATTAACTTGAGCAGTCGCGTGATGACCATAAGCATGAGAAGTGTTCCTAGGTCCAATATAGGTGTGACCAGTTGTTGGGTTGGTGGTGTGATGTCCATGTGGATAGGAAATATTCCCACCCATTACATTACTATTACTAGCGACCGTAGTGGATGCAAAAGTATGCACTATGTGTCCACCCCCGTGGTTGGGAGGAATCGTATCATGTGCCAAAATGGTCCTAGGTTGACGAGTAGCGACATGTGTACTAGGTGGTGGATGGCGAGTCGTGTTTTAGATAGCATTTCGACTAGGTTGAGTATTCCTAGGAGGTGGTTGCGTTCCAACATAAGCATGGTTAGGAATCGGACCAATCCCCATGCTATGTGAGTGGGTGGATAACATACTTCCCCCATCTAGGGTAGTGCCCCCAGTGGGTATAGTATGGCTAACACTTTGACTAGTGCCAGCATGAGTACCAACCATAGTGGAAGGTTCAATAGTATTGTTACTAGGCATACCAAAAGAGAGTGCATTGGGGTTGACCATAGGGCCGGAATCATCATGAGTCTCAGGACTCCTATATCTAGAATCACGTGGAAATGAAGGAACGAAGAGCTCATCCTGTTCTTCCTCCTCGGGTAAGTCGGGCATCCCGTAAAGATAATTGTCTGGATTCAAAGGATCAAACAGATCCCGGTCAAGTGGATTAGGCCAAATAGAACTACGTTGAGTCACAGGTGTATCACCTCCCCAATCCTCACGAGGAGTCTAGGGATCGAAAATGTGTTCATCTCTACCCGAAGGAGTAGAAAGGTCTTTCCCGATATCGGGATGTGTATCCATGTAATCCTCAACGTAAGTCATGTAATAATCTGAAGACTCAGAAGGAGCCCTCCGGTGTCCTCTAGTAATGTGTTGTGTAACCAAAGCTGGCTTTAAACCAGCCAAACGACGGGACCGACGAAGAGTAGGGATCCGCGCCACATTCTCTCCGGAGAGAGACACAACGTCTCCTAAAGGCCAACTATCGATCAAAAAACAGTAAATCAAAAGCACACACCTAGAGAATCTACAGCCAAGAGCAGACAAACAGAGTGGCTAAATGAGCTCCCGACACTAGAGTCGGTATGTCTCGCCTAGGAGAGGCTTGAGACTCCGAAACTATAGCCGAAGGTAACAGAATCAGTTATAGAGACACCCAGGCTTCACTATGTCGACAGGGTCAAGTCCACTGCACGAACACAACTGTGTTGTCCAATCCCTATCTGAATCAAGACACAAACAACATAACCACTGCAAGTACCCTATGCAGTACTTAGGTAAGGCAACTATGTCTACTGCAATATAACTAATGCTCAGGGGAACAGTCACAGGTGGGACCTGTCGTATGGGCAGGGTAGCTAAGCCCGAAGCACAAGAGGACAAACCTCCAGTACCCCCAGATACGAACAAATCCTGGATATATCTCTGACGTTCAGCCAGTATCAGAGGGATATCTCCTCAACCAACCTCCCGTGACCTTGTGCTTAACTCTGGTTTGAGTAGAGCTTTCTTGAGAACACCGATCTATACCATGGATTCCTCCACTCCCTGGTCAGACACCTAATGTTTCGTTCAGTAGTCTTGAATTGTTAACTCACAATGATCTATTCCAAGACTCTAAACCTATGCTAGTTGGTGTACCCTATAAATAAAATAAGTCTAATCAATTTTATGATTAAGCGTTAATTTTAGTGGCTGTGATTACTCAAGGGATATGGTCGTGAAACTAGTGATGTGTAGACTCAATAGTATGCACCATCGTCCAATCCTAGACTCATCTATCCAATAAAACAATGTCACTAATATGCAAAATCAACCAACAATTCCAAAATAAATATGCAAACTTTTATCTTTTCAATGCACAAGCAGAACCTAAGATGAAGGAAACAACCACTCAATGCAAAACGTAGTACATGGAAATAAAATATTTATGTATTTTCTCTTATAAACAGCAAGGAAAATGCAAAAAACCAATGAATATTTTTGTATTTTTTCAATATATATGAAATGAAAAAATGCAAGCAAAATCCTAATATTCAGTCACTAAAGTGCCGAGAAGATCACTAAGACAACCCAACAGATCCTAAACAGCAAGACTCAGCCAAAAGGAAGAGCTCAAAAGGAAGAAACCAAGAGGTTAAAACCAAAGATGGTGAAAAACCAAGAAGGCTCAACCAAGAGAAACGAAGAGATATGGTCACAACCAAGGCATGAAACTGTCAAGAAAGAGGCCAACAAAGACTCAGGAATCAACCAAACTCACCCAGCAACAACCAATAGCCATAAACCAACAAAATCCGGAGCTACACGCTATTGTCGAAGGAAATCCTGCGGGTACCCACGAGCAGTAGAGTAAACAGAGGTGGGTATATGCGGGCAGAACTAACCCAACCCACGGGTGAGAAACAACAAATGGTCAAACAGAGAGTCCAGAGGCTCAAAAAAAACAAGTTTTCTATAGTGTATCCTAACGGCCAATCAGTGACATAGAGCTTCGATAAACAACAACTCTAAATATGGACTAATGCTCAAAAAATTTCCCAAACATAAATGTTTTCCCCAGTGGAGTCGCCATTTCTGTATTGGAGAAAACTCACTATGGCTTGGGAATACCACAACAGACAGATGACTACCAGAAATCTACTCAATTCTCAAAACAATGCTATTATAAATGACAATGTTAAAACAATGGAGAAATGTAACCAACCTCAATCCAACGTTTGATGTAGATCCCCATTGGAGCTTTCAATCCGCGCACATCCAAGGACTTGTAATCTGCAAATTAGTCTTGACAACAAATATCTAACAAGTCCATGTGATATATAAATAACATTAACATCATCAATAACAATGGTCCATAATATCATAAGCAAATGCAACCCAATGTATAATAAATGACATTCACACCATGAATGGACGATAATATGAGTATTTCTATTAATGAACAAGAAGAAGTACAAAGTGATACGACCTCTTGCCGGCAACCAATCTGAACCAAGATCTAGATCAATCCACTTGTGCCTCCACCACTTCAATCCTCCATGAATGGCAAACTCAAACTAGAAAGGAGTTTGGAAGGTGAACATAACTGGTTCACAACTACAAGGATCAATGAGTGCAGACTCAAGATAGGGCAAAAATCCACTAGAGTGCCTTTACTATTCTCTTCTTCCTCCCGTCCATAAGCCATATGTGCTCAATATAGAGTCCTCTCAAAGGTAGGTGAAAGGACTCATCGAGACGTTACTTGGGAAGATGGAGAGCCAAAGGTCACCCAATGACCACTTTTTGGGAGTAAAAAGTAATAAAACAGTGGTTTTTACCATTTTACTTGATACCCACGGGCTATAGGGATGCAACTCGCGGGTACGCATGCTACAGTGATGCAACAATGTGGGTATGAACAAAAATAGGATAGACTGGTATCACTGAAGGATGAAAATGGATCCGAGTCACTGAAATGGATCCTACAGGCCAAAGAATGCTGATGCTCACAAGGTGGAAGATTTTTGTGTAACAAAAGGGGTATGTTTATTAAATAGTATTTTTTTTTTATGTTTATATTAATTATTTTAATGTTGATGTTAATTTAATGTTTATATTAATTCATTTAATGTTTATTATTTTCTTAACATTCAACCGTCTCCACAAAACTAAGTGTTTGATTGTGTCTATTGGTGTTCACAGACCACTTTACTTGTGGCTGTGCTAGTTGTATTTATTGTGGAAATTTTGTCCATCAAACCTTATTTTTTGAATTTTGGTCCATTTTAAAAGAACTTGGAAAAAATATGAAAAAAATATAAAATATTAATCCATTTTTAAACAACTCATAAAAATATATATCTAAAAAAAATATAAAAGGAGTGAAACTATGTTTGACTTGAAAATTTGCTCATACCTAAAATTAAGTTTAAGCATCCCAAAATCATAAACATATACATTCAAGGTTAACAAGGCAAACTTTTCTATAAATATAGCCATCTAGTGTTCTTCCATTTCATCATCTCATTCATATGTGGGCTTGTGTCTAGCCATCTTTTGTGTTTCCATCTTTCTTGTTTGGGTGTTTTTTTCTCTTTTTCTTCATCTGATCGCTCTACGTTTGGAGGATTCTTATGCCAATAATATTACGTTGGGGGCAAAGAAGCCACTAGTAGAAAAGATTGCGCGGGACTGGAAAACATGTCGATGGAGAAATCTATAATATTGCATCCTTTTTCAGATCTCTCATAGAAGAAGCATTCAATAATTAGTGAAAGCAGGAGCTTCTAGGAACTTCGTCAGTTAATAATAGAAGCTTTACCAGGTGTTGCACCACCTGGCCCATTTACATTTCTTATGGATTGCTTTGATGTCTTATTTTTTTTACATGGAGCTCGTTCTTGTGGAGCCCTATGGCATTTCTTGGCATCACTTCTATGGTCTTTGGATGTCTTAACAAAGATAGTTGTTGACGATTCACAAGCAATAAAATTGGCCATTAAGTTGAACAGCAGCGCATTAGGATCAGTTCATATGAGCCATGAGGGCATCCTTGTCAAACTAGCCATATTTTTCAAAATTGAAAATAGGGAGTTAGAGGCGGCAGCATATACTGTGAGATTGCATCCTAGGATCTCTCAGGCATTTATCGAAAAAGGTTTCACAGCACTGGGATGCATACATGTCGCAAGCTTGAGATGGCCGTGATAAAGAAAAGAAATTGAGGATGCTAGCAGGAAAAGGATGTTGGAATTTTGCAGTGGATATCGCTAGTAAGATCCCTGAGTTAGTTGATTTTCTGGTTAATTTGGCACTTGAAATGGGCAATGTAGAAAAAGTGGCTGAGATATGCACAAGCTATTGTAAAACAACTTTTTGGTCTGCCCCTCCAATAAGTTTTTCTTCTGGTCTGTGCCAAGGAGATTTGGAATTTAGAACTGCAAGAATTTGTTACAGAAGAAAATGTTATATGGGTTGACTGCTAAACATAATTTTGCTAATACTGAGCGTGTTGGAATAGACAGCGAATGGATCAAAACTAATAATTCCTAGTCGGCCCCACGCAAATATAAAGTTTCAATTCTACATATTGCGACGGAAGAGAAGTTGTTCATATTTGACATGATAAGGCTATCTCAGACATAATCAAATGCATTGGAAGACTGCCTCAAACCTTTGTTTCGTTCGCACAAGATTTGGAAGGTAGGTTATGCGTTGAACAATGATTTTAAGCAAAGTTTCCATTCGTATGGGTATTTAAACTGTTTTAGCTTCTGTGAATCTACTTTGGATTTTCAAAGAATTTACGCGCGCAGACCTTAGAGGAGGGCTTTCTGGGTTTACACAACAGCTATTGAATGGGCGTTTAGATAAAACGTTGCAGATGAGTAAATGGGGGCAACGTTCGTTGAGCCGTAGTCAGATCCAGTACGCAGCACTTGATGCAGTTGTCCTAATTTCTATATTCAAAGTGACCCACAATGCTTGCGGCAAGGGTGGCTGCCATGCCAAACTCAGATGCTGGGCACCCTATCGAAAGGACGAAGGGTATCACTAGCCTAGCATATCTTCTTATGGACATTACCATGCACTATTTCTGCATTCTTAGTGCTTGTGAACTGTTTCTGTTACATTTTGCATTCTTAGTGCTTGTGAACTGTTTCCCTTACATTTTGCATTCTTCTTACTGCTTGTGAACTGTTTCCCTTACATTTCGTAAGGGAGTTGTCTTCATATGGATTTCTGTGATCTATATTTTGAACTTCCCAGAAGAAGGTTTTGTTTTTGTTTTTTATTATCATATGTGGAAGGTGGTATATTTTGACATATTCTTTCATTATTTAAATGATATATTTTAGTATATTTTTTCATTATTTAAATTTTAATAATAGTATAGATCCATTTTAAATCAGGATGTGAGAAATTTCAATGAAGTTTTCCAAAAGTTGCATGTTGCTTAAATGACTTTGACCTCTCAACACCAAGCAAGAGAGAGCTAGAAAATGAGCTTCCATATCTTCTTATACACATTACCATGCATTGTTTCTCATTCTTAGTTCCTGTGAACTGTTTCTTTTCATTTTGTCAAGGATTTGTCTTCATATAGATTTCTATGATCTATATTTTGGACTTTGCAGAAGAAGGTTTTTTTTTATTTTTTATTATCATATGTGGAAAGTGGTATATTTTGGTGTATTCTTTCATTATTTAAATTTTAATAACAATATAGATCCATTTTAAACCCGGATTTATTAAGTATGAAAGAGATCCAATTTCTTAAGGTACAAATTTCTTAGGGTATCACTAACCTATTCAGAAAATGCATCTATACTAGAATGACTAAGATACCTCAAATAAATGTGTGAAATATCAATGGAGTTTTCCAAAAGTTGCATGTTTCTATAAATGACGTTGGCCTCTCAACACCACGCAAGATAGAGCTAGAAAATGAGCTTGCATATCTTCTTATGGACATTACCATGCACTGTTTATGCATTCTTAGTGCTTGTGAATTGTTTTTGTTTCATTTTGTAATGGATTTATCTTCATATGGATTTCTATGATCTATATTTTGAACTTTGCAAAGAAGGTTTTGTTTTTGTTTTTTATTATCATATTTGGAAGGTGGTATATTTTGGTATATCTTTTCGTTATTTAAAATTTCAATAATAGCATATATCAATTTTAAACCCGGATTTATTAAGTACGAAAGGGATTCAATTTCTTAAGATATAAATTTTTTTCTTAATTTTTTGCATATCTCCCCCATACTAGGTTGTAAGCATCTCGCTACTATCAATACAATTATCAATTTAAAAAAATAATATTTTTAATTTAATTTAGATTTAAATGTTTGTATAAAACAGGTGTTTTTGACAATGTATTATTTAATAACTTTATTTATTATATAAATAAGAGTTACTATATTTATTACTATTGACCTATAGCTTAACATGAAGTTAATCCATAATTTTATTGTAAGAAACTCAAATGTATAATATTTTACCATAACATCATTTTTAACTCTTATCACTCAAGTTGTGGGTTACCAAGCTCATGTCCATTTCCTATAACATTATCTGCATTATAAAAATAAATTAAGATTATACTAAAATCAATTGCAAAACAAATTAGAAAGCATAATCCATAGAAATTTCATTGGTGATACTATGAATCTTTTTAGAAATTTGATTGATAGCTTTTTGAATTTCCATTATCTAAAAATCAAAATTTGACTGGTGGTGTTAAAAATTTCCACAGTCTAAAAAAATAAAAATAAAAATAAAATATTCTAATATTAAAAATAAAAAACATTTTTTAAATATTAGAAAATAGAAAATGTTTAAATAATTATTTAAAATTATAAAGAAGAATTAATATTTTTATTATTAAAAATAAAAAAAAACATTTTTTAAATATTAGAAGATAGAAAATGTTTAAATAATTATTTAAAATTATAAAGAAAAATTAATATTTTTATTATCTACACATTGTGTATTGCACTAAATAAAAATCTTTTAATTATTATTTATATTTTTTTATAAAAATATAAATTTAATTTTAGATTAAAAAAAACTATATATTTTGCATATGCATACTTAGAGAACATCTCAATAAAGAATTGTTTATCAACATTCTCTAAAACAAATAAAAAAAAAGGTTCATAATATCTCTTGAACATGTAATTTAGATAATATACATCATATAAATGGATTCATTATATAAATTTCTCCAACACTATAAATCCCAATATATATAACTAGTCTATCATAAATTTCCCATCATCTACCTACCCAAAGTATCAAAACAAATTCAAAATTGGTATAAAAAATATTACAAAATAATATATTAAAATTCCTTCCAAAATAACCCAACCAAAATTTTAAGCTATAAAAATAACATCAACATAACCCTTGGAAACAGATATGTGCACCTACTTCTCATTCAAAGATTGTAAGAATGGTCTCACGAACAATATGACCATTGTCAAATTCTAATGCAATTCAAATATCAACAACTAACTACATTCTTATTTTTGATAACTAACTACATTCTTATTTTTTATAGAGAATAAAGTTGATCATTCCTTTAACCTACTTAAAATTAGGGCTTAGAACTCACTCCCCATTTTATATTGTTCCCTCACCCAATTTATTAACACCGACGAGTCCCCCAAAATTTGTAACTTTATCACACCATTCTCTACATATAAATTTAAAAGAAAATTCAAGGCTAGAATCTTTCCCTAGTTCTTAGATTCTCTTCGCAACAAACATAAATTGAAAGAAAAAAATATGAGAATCATTTTAGAAGATAATTTCACTTGCGCTCGTAACCCTATGTGTCAAGCAGATTTAGGATCCAATGGAACTATAGAATTAACCTTTTCTTGGGGAATGAGTTTCATGACAAGTACTAAGGTTGAATGGTATGCTTTATATATGGGACTAGAGATCATCACTTCTATTAGGATCCATAAAATCTTCATACTTCTTTCCTTATTAGCCAAGCAAGGAAAATAAGATATAAAGAAGGCACTATCATTGTTACATTCCAAAAAACAATTGTCATTCCTTACTTTTGATAGAGAATATAGTTTATCATTCCTTTATCCTCCTCAAAATTAGGGCTTAGAACTGACTCCCCATTTTATATTCTTCCCTTACCCAATTTATTAACACCAATGATTCCCCAAAATTTGGTAACTTTATCAAACCATTCTCTCAATATAATTTTAAAAGCAAATTCAAGGCTAGAGTATTTGCCTAGTTGTTAGATTCTCTTCCCAACAAACTTAAATTGAAGGAAAGAAATACGAGAATCATTTTAGAAAATAATTTCACCTGCACTTGGAGCACTATGTAAGGGGGGGATTTTGGATCCGAATGGAACTATAGAATTAACCTTTTCTCGGGGAATGAGTTTCATGACAAGTAATAAGGTTGAATGGTATGACTTATATATGGGAATAGAGATCATCACTTCTATTAGGATCCATAAAATATTCATACTTCTCTCCTTATTATTATCCGAGCAAGGAAAATAACATATAAAGAAGACACTATCATCGATATATTCCAACAAACAATTTTCATCCTTACTTTTGATAGAGAATAAAGTTTATCACTCCTTTAACATCCTTAAAATTAGGGCTTAGAACCGACTCACCAAATTCTATATTCTTCCATCACCCAATTTATTAACACCAATAAGTCCCCAACATGGTATTTTTTAAGGATTGTAATATTATCCTTAAGTGTAGTATTTTAGGTGATTATTCTGGATTGAAAAATGTTAGAAAAACAGGATCATAGAGAAATAACAATAAACAAGATGCAAATATAAATTATGCAAACACATTACAAGAGAGACACCAATATAATGTGTTTCACCCAAGATGGGCTACGTCCACATAGAAATTGCAAGTCCTTATTATTATAGAATCTAGCAAATGAAGGGATACAACCTGCAACACATCCGCTACAACTTCCTCTTCACTCTTTCTCAGTGTCTCTTACACGATCTCAGAGATATTTACAATGCTACAATACATTACACAACTGTATTACAATGTCTTCCATTTAAAGGGGGAATACCATGGGCTACCCAAAACCATGGGTCTGTAATCTGTTGGCCAAAAAACAACCCATAACAAAAAATTTATTTCGAGGGAGTTGTCCTCTGGGTCCCCCAACCCAGGGGGGGAGGGGGGTTTCACCACCCCACTGGACCCCCCATTGTTCAACTCCATCATCTATGAGACTAGAATATCAGGCTCCATAACCAACAATCTCCCACTTGGAGACTGATCAAAGCAACTCCATCATTGTCGTACTTGCTGGACTGAACCTTGGACTTGGAAAATTTCTCGTGTTCACCTTCATGCTAGAAGGTGAACCGAAACCGAGTAGGAACTTAATTTCTCTCTATTCACTACCTTTATCAACATGTCTGCAGGATTCTAGCTAGTATGTATCTTTTCCAGCTTCAACAGTTCATCTTCCATAACAAAGCGTATGAAATGGTACTTGAGATGTATATGTTTAGTTCTAGAATGGAAGGCTGAGTTCTTTGCAAGACAAATGGCACTCTATCTATCACTATACAACTTGCTATCCTTATGCTTCTTACCCAATTCCTCCATAAACCTATGTAACCAAATCATCTCTTTACTAGCCTCTGTAGAAGCAACATACTCTACTTTCGTTGTTGAAAATAGAACAACATTTTGCAGTTTCGAAATCCAACTTAATGTTGTTCCACCTACAGTAAACACATACCCTGTGGTGCTCCTCCTGCTATCATTGTCACCTGCCATATCTGTATCAACATATCCCTGTAGAACAAGGTACGAACATCCAAAACATAATGCATGGGTGGTAGTACCTCTCATATACCTGAGAATCCACTGTACTTCCTTCCAATGTTCTTTACCTGGATTGTTCATATATCTTCTCACAACTCCCACTGCATGTGCAATATCTAGTCTTGTGCACACCATGGCATATATCAAGCTACCAACTACTGATGAATAGGAAATATTGGACATGAATCTATCTCTTCCTGTGTCTTGGGACACATTTCCTTACTTATTTTGAAATGGCTGGCCTAAGGTGTACTAACTGGTTTTGCATTCTACATTCTAAACCTCTCCAACATCTTTTGTATGTACTCACCTTGAGACAATGTCAATTTGCAATTTTTCCTATCCCTTGTTGTTCTCATACCAAGGATTTTCTTTGCAGCACCCAAAGCCTTCATCACAAATGAATTAACTAACTTCCTTTTGAGCACATTTATATCCTTCATGTTAGACCCTGCAACAAGCATGTCATCCACATACAATAAAAAGATAATATATATTCCATTATATAGCCTCTTGAAATACATACAGTGGTCAGAATGAGATCTACTATAACCTTATTCTGTCATAAACCTGTCAAATTTTAAATACTATTGCCTTGGAACTTGCTTCAAGCCATACAAGCTCTTTTTCAACCCGCATACCAAATTATCCTTCCCTTTGACCTCATACCCTTGTGGTTGCTGCATATATATCTCTTCCAACAAATTCCCATGGAGAAAGGTTGTTTTTACATCTAACTGTTCAAGATGCAAATCTTCTACCGCTACTAGAGTAAAAATAGTCCTAATTGAAGTCATCTTAACAACAAGAGAAAATATTTGATCAAAATCTATTCCTTTCTTCTGTTCAAACCCATTCACAACAAGTATGGCCTTGTACCACTTCTTACCTCCATCTTCTTCCTTCAACCTGTAAACCCATTTTTTTTGCAATGCTCTTTTACCAGCAGGAAACTAAACCAAAACACAAGTTTGGTTTCCAACAAATGAGTCCATCTCCTCATTCATGCCTTGCTCCCACTTATTTCTAGTTTCCACCTGCATTGCTTTTTCATAACATTTTGGTTCACCAGAATTAGTCATCGATAAATAATACATTGAAGGAGAGTATCATTCATGAAGTCTACTTAACCTAGTAGATCTTCTTACACTTACAGAAGTTTCAGGTACTTGCTGCTATTCTTGATTTTCTAGAACCTTTGGAACTTCATTTTCTTTAATTTCATCAAGTACTGTGTACTTTATGTTTTCCTTTTCCTATTTCTTTCCCTGCAACTGATCTTTATACATGACCTTTTCATTGAATATCACATCTCTACTCCTAATGATTTTTTTATTTTCATAATCCCATAAGCGATAACCAAAATCATCAACCCCATATCCAATAAAGGTACATTTCTTGGATTTAGCTTCAAGATTTGTTCTATTTTCTTTATCAATATGGACAAAAGCTTCACAACCAGGATTTATCAGAAATGATTAGTTTACCTTTTTACCTGTCCATACCTCCTCTGGAATACCACCATCCAAATCGCTTGAAGGCCCTCTATTTATTAAGTAAACAACAGTATTTACAACATCTTTCCAAAAATGTAAGGGAAACCCTGCATGCAATCTCATACACTTTGCACGCTCCATGATCATTCTATTCATCCTTTCTGACACACCATTTTCTTGTGGTGTTCTCGGGACTGTCTTCTCTCTACGAATCCCATGGTATGAACAATAACTATCAAACTACTTGCCGCATTACTCACCTCCATTATCATATCTTAGACACTTCAACCTTTTTCCTGTCTCATTCTCAACCAAAGCTTTCTTTCCACTTCTTAAAAGTAGCAAACACATTAGATTTCTGTCTAATGCAATAACCCCAAGTTTTCCTAGTTGCATCATCAATAAATGTAACATAATAATGAGAGCCACCAAGAGATTGTACCTGAGCCAGTCCCCATACATCTATATGCACAACATCTAACTTTTCATTCTTCTTCTATTTCCCAACCCTGAGAAATATGACTCTCTTCTGTTTTCCATAAACACAGCTCTCATAGAATTCCAGACTTACTAGCTTCAAATTGAGAAGCAACTTCCTTGGGTGGAGAATCTGCATCTCCTTCTCACTCATGTGGCCAAGCCTATGATGCCGCAATGTTGTATCTGTTCCTGTGGAAGCTAAAGAGATGGAATGGTCAGTATTATGAGGACATAAATACAATGTACCTATCCTGTCTCCTTTTGCCACCACCATTGATCCTTTAGTGATTTTTCAACACTTTTCTCCAAACGTAGATAAACAACCGCCATCTCCCAACTGCCCTGTTGAGATTAGATTTATTTTCATAGAAGGAATATGCCTTACATCTTTCAGCAGCCATTCAGTTCCATTCTTTAATTTTATCCATACCTTACCCATTCCAACAATTTTACATGGTTCATCATCACCCAATAAAACATGTCCAAAATCGCCTGGAACATAATCATGAAAGTATTTCCTATGGGGTGTAGCATGACATGAAGACCCTGAATCTACTACCCAGTAATCACTAGTATTATCTAATCCAATAATCAAAGCATCTTGTAACACATCACCTGCTACATTTGCTTCATGAGTGGTATCCTGCTGTCCATCTCCTTTCTTCTTTAGAGATCTACAATATTTCTTCATATGTCCTTTCTTTCCACAGTTCGAGTACTCTATCTTTCCCAGTTTGGACTTGGATTTACCCTTTTTAGACTTGCTGCGTTTACCTTGGCTCTTTCCTCTCTCCCTTTGTCTTCCCCTTCTCTCCATGGTCAACTCATTACTTGATGTCTCACATGTGCTTTTTCTTCGCATTTCCTCGCTAAGAATAACACCAATAACATCATCAAATTTCAAGGTGTTTGAACGAGAGATAGAGTTACTTACATCCATGACCAAGCCATTCCATATTTCTGGCAATGAACACAAGATTAGAAGAGCCCTAACCTCATCATCAAATTTCACACTTACAGAACTTAGTTGATTTCTAACCATATTAAATTCATTTAAATGATCATCAACAGATCCACCTTCTGACATCTTCATATTAAATAAACACTTCATTAGAAATACCTTGTTGGAGGCCAAGGGTTTTTCATACATCTTACCCAATGCACTCATTAGACCCTCCTTTGTCTTTTCTTTTGAGATATTGAAAGTCACCGACGGAGCTAGACACAGCCGTATTGTTCCTAGTTCCTTTCTATCAAGAACGTGATCCATTCTTCGTCCTTCATAATCGCCGACTGTTTTTGCTTTTCCTCCCAACGGTAGGAATAGATCCTTCTGGTACAGATAGTCCTCCATTTGCATCTTCCATAACTAGTAGTTTTGGCCATTAAACTTTTCGACCTTAAACATTCATTCTTCCGCCATTACTACCACTCGAACCAGGAACCCTTCTTTCCTGCGAGTTTATCTACCAAATAGACCTTTGGCTCTAATACCAATTGTTAGAAAAACAAGATCGCATAAAAATAACAATAAACAAGATGGAAATATAAATTACATAAACAAACTACAAGAGAGACACCAATATAACGTGGTTCACCCAAGATGGGCTACGCCCACATAGAAATTGCATGTCCTTATTATTATCCCATCCAGCAAATGAAGGGATACAACCCGTAGCACATCTGTTGCAACTTCCTCTTCACTCTTTCTTAGTCTCTCTTACACAATCTTAGAGATCTTTACAATGCTACAATACATTACACAGCTATATTACAATGTCTTCAGGTTTTAAAGGGGAAATACCATGGGAAAATACCATGGGCTACCCAAAACCATGGGCCCGTAATCTGTTGGCCAAAAAACAACCCATAAAAAAAAATTCTTTCGAGGGTGCACGACCCCCCCCGGACCCCCCGTTGCGCGTGCTGGGATCATAACCAAACCTAGGGTACAAACACTGTTGAAACAACATCATCTATGAGACTGGAAGACCACGCTCCACAACCAACAAAAAAAACATATATAAAGATAGGTATGCAAATATTAAATATGAAACATACAATTTACTACTGAAAATTGTAATTTTTGGTGAATATTATGATAAAAAAACATATTTTATGTAAATATAGGCAATATTAGAAACTAAAAATGACCAAATAGCAAATTTATTTATTGAAAAAATCCCCAAAAATAGACAATTGGCTAAATTTCGCCCTTAAAAATTACCCTGGTCCAAAACTTTGTAACTTTATCACTGTCTTCTCTCAAGATAATTTTGAAAGCAACTTCAACGATAGAATATATTCCTACTTGTTAGATTCTCTTCCCAACAAATTGTGATACCCCCCAGACATTATTATTTTATTTTGATTTAATATTTGTGACAATATTTAAAAATAATAATTATTTTTGTAAGAGTTATTTAAAAACTCAAAAACACTCAGAAGAGGTGTGAGTGCCTCTTTGCAAAACAAAATATTTATTTGATTATTAATAAAAGAAAAAGACACTAGGAGAATACAGCTAAATGAGGGGATACAACCATATGTATCAGGGGGATTTTGGATCCGGATATAACTATAGAATTAACCTTTTCTTGGGGAATGGGTTTCATGACAAGCACTAAGGTTGAATGGTATTCTTTATATATGGTACTAGAGATCATCACTTCTATTAGGAGCCATAAAATATTCATAGTTGGATATTATCTCCTTCTTATTATCTAAGCAAGGAAAATAACATATAAAGAAGGCACTATCATCGATATATTCTAACAAACAATTGTTGAATACCTTAAGTAAATTAAGGAGGTAAATCTTCTTCATATGAAAAGACAGAGTAATGATCTTATCGATAAACCCACCAATGAAGGGGTCTCTATAGGAGGAAGGATAATATGCATAAAAAATGGAGGCCAACCATTTAATTGGTGGCTCTCCTAAGGTTGATCTCATGATGCATGGTAATTTGGGCTTACAAATCCAAATGGAAATGAAGAGGGTTATTTGGATTGTTTCATTCAATTAGATTGATCTTGTTTCTTGAGGTACAAGCATTTGTACGGAGTTAATGTCTTGGGAGTGAATATATTCCCCTCATGGATTATCCTCTTCCTTTTTCATGTGCCATTGACTTATCCCCTCATGGAACTATGTATTGGATCACCTCTTGTTAGTGGGATATATTTGTCCAACGATATATACTGACTAGAAGCTAGAAGGCATGCTGATACATTGGGCTCCCATCATATGTGTGGATTTCTTTAGGGGGGAAGTTCGATCATCATTATTTTTAGTGGTTCGTTGTCTAAATTTTTTTGTTTGAATCTCTGTATATTCTTCTAAAATTGTTCAACATAATCCTTGAATATCTCCTCTTATCTTTGAGTCATTTTAAAAATTTCTCTCCATGAATCTTTAGTGCTGCAATATTCCCGGTACTTCTAGAAAAAATTATATATTTTGCATATGCATACTTAGAGAACATCTCAATAAAGGATTCTTTATCAACATTCTCTAAAAGAAACCAGGTAAAAGCTTCATAGTATATCCTGCACATGTACTTTAGATAATATACATCATATGAACGGATTCATTCTATAAATTTCAACAAAACTATAAATCCCAATATATATAATTAGTCTATCATAAAGTTCCCATCATCTACCTATCCAAAGTATCAAAACAAATTCAGAATTGGTATGAAGAATATTACAAAATAATATATTAAAATCCCTTCCAAAATAACCTAACCAAAATTTTAAGCTAAAAAAATTACACGAACAGAAAAGAGCTAAACAGTTTATCAAGGATCCAATGACTTGGAAAGAGATATGTGCACCTACTTCTCATTCAAAGATTGTAATAATGGTTTCATGAACAACATGACCATTGTTAAACTCTAATGCAATCCAAGTATCAACAACTAACTGCATTCTTACTTTTGATAGAAAATACAGTTTATCATTCCTTTAACCTCCTCAAAATTAGGGATTAGAAATCACTCCCCATTCTATATTATTTCCTCCCCCAATTCATTAACACAAATGATTCCCCCAAAATTTGTAAATTTATCACACCCCTCTCTCAATATATTTTTAAAAGAAAATTCAAGTCTAGAATATTTTCCTAGTTGTTAGATTCTCTTCCCAACAAACTTAAATTGAAAGAAAAAAATATGAGAATCATTTTAGAAGATCATTTTAGTTGTTCTTGTAACACTATGCATCGGGGGGATTTAGGATCCGGATTGAACTATAGAATTAAGCTTTTCTTGGGGAACAATTTTAATGACAAGTAATAAGGTTGAATGGTATAATTTATATATGGGATTAGAGATATGATCACTTCTATTAGGATCCATAAAATATTCATACTTCTCTCCTTCTTATTAGCCAAGTAAGGAAAAGAACATATAAAAAAGGAACTATCATCGATACATTCCAACAAACAATTGTCATTCCTTACTTTTGATAGAGAATCGAGTTTATCATTCCTTTAACCTCCTCAAAATTAGGGCTTAGAACCGACTCCCCATTCTATATTCTTCCCTCACCCAATTTATTAACACCAATGAGTCCCCAAAATATTCTAACTTTATCAAATTGTTCTCTCAATATAATTTTAAAAGTAAATTCAAGGATAGAATATTTTCCTAGTTGTTATATTATCTTCCCAACAAACTTAAATTTATGGAAAAAATATGAGAATAATTTTAGAGAATAATTTCACTTGCACTTGGAACACTATGTATAGGGAGAATTTTGGATACGGATGGAACTATAATATTAAGCTTTTCTTGGGGAATGTGTTTAATGAAAAGTAATAAGGCTGAATGGTATGCTTTATATATGGGAATAGAGATCATCACTTCTATTAGAATCCATAAATCTTCATACTTCTCTCCTTATTATTAGCCGAGCAAGGAAAATAACATATAAAGAAGGCACTATCATCGATATATTCCAACAAACAATTTTGATCCTTACTTTTGATAGAGAATAAAGTTTATCATTCCTTTAACCTTCTCAAAATTAGGGCTTAGAACCGACTCCCCAAATTCTATATTCTTCCCTCATCGAATTTATTAACACCAATGAGTCCCCAAAACTTTGTAACTTTATCACCGCCTTCACTCAAGATAATTTTGAAAGCAACTTCAATGCTAGAATCTATGCCTACTTGTTATATTCTCTTCCCAACAAACTTGAACTGAAAAAATAGGAGAATCATTTAAGAAGATAATTTCACTTGCGCTTGGAATGTTGGCTTAAACTGACCCAGAGGTTTCCAATTAGACCCAGGTTCTTTGCGGTTCTCCCTTTTGACCAACAAAACCCCTTCGCACTGGCCCTTTTGGAAACAACCTGCAAGTAGGTTGAGGTCTCACCCGAGGTGTATCTTATGGAGTACTGCAGAATCAGGTTTCCACAGTAAATGATGAGTTGTTTATATGAACAAGCTGTGTAGCACAGGACAGAAGGAGTGCGTTGTGGATCAAAGCAATGCGGCGATGTGGTACGGAGCAGGATCTATGCTGCGAGTGACTACGATGCGGTGATGGCAACACTGTGGGCCTCACTAAGGGCTTCTCGCTGCTGCGAATCTTCTACTGGAATGATGAATCAACCACACTTATACTCTACTTGGAAGATCTCGAAAAGTTTAAGGCACTAAGATGAATATCACCCATCCATTCATTCAGGCACTTACTGGTTATCTTTCTAGCATTCATTCAAGGACTTAGATTATTACAACGTGAATCTGAAATGATAGACGCGACTAACCGTGTTGCGTTCCTTCACTGTGTTTAAGAAATCATTAAACCTAAATGATTGATTCACGATCTTAACATATAATTGAAATGTTCGCCATTCATCTGTTCTCGTGGAACCTAGCATATCATTCCCAAACTTCTCCTATTGGTAAATGCATATCAAATTTCTCCTATTACAACATGCAAGGAAACATTCAAACGTTCATTCTATAGACAATACAGACAGTCATTCATTCATAAAACATAATCACATAACACAGGATTTAATGTGGTTCACTTCCCCAGATGGAAAGCTACGTCCACAAGAACGGTTGGTAATATATTTCTTTCAAAATGGATGGGGCAACCGTTCTTAGTCTGCACACTCAGCTGTAGACTCTCCTTTCTCTCGGCTAGGTCTCTGCGCACATAGATACAGAGCCTTTACAATATTCTCAGTTCGGAGAGATTTCTCAATACAAAAAGTTATATCATGAGTACTGTAACAACTAGCATCTAGCCCCCAAAAATAGAGAAACAACGACCAACCAACAACCCCATCCCATACAAACTTGTCTTCTTAAATAGATCATGCCCGAAGGTCATGTCTGTACAATGTCAAAGACCTAAAACCCAAAACCCTAAGGGTTTCCAAAACTGCGCCCGTTTTCCGAACCGGCTTGCTGGCTCCTGGTAGTGTCTGCTTGATCATGGTGGATCTCCACGTCGTTATCGGCCTTCCTGTCACACGCATGCCTATAGGTTACTTCTGCTGAACTATTTCTCTCTAATGGTTTTACCTTCTAAGCGTGCCAAATGTCGCTTTCCTTAACAGCCCACGCGTGGCCGCCTTCCTGATTTGCTTATGTCCACTGCTTGGTAATCTTGGAATATCTTTCCCAAAATGGTTGCTACCGGTCCAACCGGTACCTGCACCTAATACTTGTCCAGCACTCCGCTTTGCTGGTTCCACGTGGCCTCCTAACTCCGCAGCACTGCTTCTGTGCAGTACTAGTCTTCGCATCATGGCCAAAACTTCGATACTACGTGCAACTCCGTTGTTTGGTCAAAAGTTGGATGCTGTGCGCAACTTCGCAGCATCCTCAATACTTAGCCAAAATTGTATTTATGAGTTGTGCTCAGCTCAGCTTTCCCTGCTTATCTCAAAAAGATGTTTCCAAAACTTTTGTCCCAACTTGGGCCCAACATGCCCCTAACAGTTACATGTGGCTCTTCCCCAAGCCACATGCTGCTTCAGTTGTCTCACTCTGCTCCGCGATCGGTGGGACTAGTTTGGCCGCGAACTCATTATATACACTGAGCAATTGCTCCACTACTTCGTTGGTATCCTGCTCAACCTGTTGAACTATTTCAAGCAGCGCTAGAGTTATTTCCTCTCCAATCTATCCCTGCACTTGCTCCTGGTTGTCATGCAGTTCCTTCAGTTTGTCCTCTATCTGCTGTGACATCGCCATGGCATTCTCCATGAGCTTCTGCAACTGATTATCCATCTTAGTCTCTTTTTCTCGTAGTTCCTAGACTTCCTTCTTTAAGCTGTATGTCTCCTTGTATCTTGGTAGCCTTTCCCTGGGTGGCAGAACTTTGACCTCTGCATCCAATTTGTCTAAAGCGGTATGTTTTTTCTTTACCGTAGTCTTCACTTGATGTAGCCCCTGATCCTCCTCAAGGGCAGTGAATGCCTTGGAAACTTGTTCCAACAGATCTTGGCACTAAGCCATGCTATTCGTTATGCTCTACGCAGTGGTATTGACGGTTTGGTCTCTCAACTGCTACTGAGTTAATGGCGCTTGTATGTTCATTTTTTCCTTCAATGAGGCAATATCGGCCTCATAAAAAATTTCCTTATCTTGTATCTTCGACTTCAAAGATCTTACCCTATCCCCAATCCTCAAAACTGTGTCCACAGGATCATCCTGGATTTCTATACCTTCCATATCCTCCGCAACATTGGATATGGTAGTCTCCAAATTTTTTCGATGGTCCAGTTCGTTCTGTAGCTGCATTTCTGCGTGCAGCTGAATTTGCCTGTTTGCTGCGGTGAGCTCTGCTTGTGACTTCATCGACTCCATCGTCCAGTCATGCATCTCCTCAATGATCTGCGTGTGGATGAAGTGCAATCCTGGTAAGGGGATTTTCGCTAAGTTGAGTTCTACCCTCTCGACTCCCTTTGTGTCCAACACAACTTGTTCTGCCATCGACAATGCAATAGCCAATGGGTCCACATGGACAATTCTAGTCTTTGACGGTAGTGTTATAACTAGCTGCAGCGGCATTTTCTACAAGGTTCCTGCCGACCTCCCTTCTGCTCCTGTGTCACACGGCAAGATCAGGCTTTTATGGACATCGTCGATTTTCTTCATCATGCCTTGCATTGTGAGCCGCGTCTTCTGCAGGTCATCCTGGATGACCTTATCCTTTTTATCTTTATCTGCCATGAGCTCCTTCATCTGCTCTGAGACTGTTTCGGCTATCATCTCATAGTCATCATCATTGAGGACTGCCTCCGATTGAATTTTTGTGGCCTTCACCTTCTTCCTCGACTTTGGCTTCTGCGAAGTCTCAGGTTCTTTTCTCTTCCCTGTTTCTTCAGTGATTGGGCATGAGAGCGGGATTGGCTCATCTTTTGCTGAATCTGTCTCCACGTCCATAACTTCTATGTGGAACTTTGGTGGCCAATCTTTCATGAGGTCTTCAACGTCCTTCTCATACATGATGTAGTTCCATGGGAACTACTCTGGTTTCTTCGTTTGTGCTTTCGGCGATATGAAGATACATTTCATACCCTCCTGAAAGTCAATGACGTGGATATACTTTGCCATGACTTGCTTTGTAATGCAGGTTGTCTTCGTGATTGCATCGCACAGCTGAATATAGTACTGGTAAAAAAATTCTTCTAGCGCTCTGCATTTGTGTTCGCCCAAAGGTTGGCAAACCGAAATCCTCTGGGATCATTGGTATCCATAATGACACCCACATAATCTTGCGATTCCTTCCATCCACAAAAAGAAATCAGGACGATGAGCCAGGTGAAATGGAACTAGCCGCCAATCACCTGTGTGTCATTGAGTTCTTCAAGGACCTCATTCAGCAAAAACTGACACCAATTATATTGGGTGCCTTCGGCCGCTGCAGCACCAAGGAGTATTGCGCCCGCAGGCACCTCTGGAGGTCTAGCTGTTTTGAGTATCTTGCCTACAAGCAGCTACATTACAAATTTTGTTGCTCTGTCCTCTATCTCTTCCATTGGGAAACCTCTTTTTCCCTTCGCCACTGGGTGGGTTTTCTTCATCTTCTCAACAACCTCTTTTTCTTTGCTCTTCCCCTGGAAGAATTGCTTAGGATCCTTACCACGCTTGCTTGGACCAGTAATGCGGTGGATCAGATCGATATTTCTGTCGAGCCATAGATATCCTTGGTGGATTCACGCCATGAGTGTATGAACCACGATATTAAGTTCTGGAGAACGGTCAAAATGTGGCAATCTAAGCAAGTTTAGTAACCTCAACTGGATGATAGGTGTTAGCTAGTCCTCAGCAACCAGATTAAAAACTCCCTTGGCATCCTTTTTCTAGCACATATACTGGTCTGGTTGAAAATTTGGGTACTTGGGAACATCTGGCTCATCCTTCTTCATTCCCAAGAGGTCGTAATCTTCCCATTTACATTCTGCTATCTTTCCCAACAGATTCTTAGCAGTCTTTACATGCTTTGAGATAAGTGACAGCGGGATGTCATATCTCACATTCTTGGACAATTTAAACACAGGGGCATTCAGTGCCCGCGGGGAGATATATTCAGGTGTCATCTTCAAGGGTTCTTTCTGAAAGACTGGCAATTTTTGTGCCGAGGAGCCCATCTTTATGATCTTGGTTCGAGATGCAGTTACATCTTTTCCTTTATCTTTCGCTTTTTCCTGCATTGTCGGATTAATTCTTGGTGATCTGCGGGATCCTTCACCTTGTTCTACGGTGACCTTCTTAACTAGAGTTTTCATTAACTGCTGAATCCCTCCGTGCTAAAAGATCCTCAGTGCTTCTTCAATGGTTATTTCTTCTTCTCTATAGGAAGGTCCAGATATTCACTAAGGAGATAGCGGCTAAGGCAGACATAATACAGATGGCTACTAGTTCGGAGAGGTTAATCACAAGAAAATTCTAAGTGCTTGGTAACGCCTGCGAGTCTCCCAACGGTGTTATTTGTAGGCGTAGCAGACTCCCTCCCACGCCCTTCAACGACTAGATAGGCATTTAATGTGGTGTCCGTTGGTGAATTTGAGCGGATCCTTCGGTCTTTTCCGTCGTCAACGTGCTCAGAACGACTATCTTCTCTTTAAATGCTGAAGCGGTTGCTGCAACGGTCATCTAACGGCTATTTTTTTGAAAAGCCATGAAACGGCTATTTTTCTCTGAGTACTGTGCCGAACTGCATGGCAAGCCATATGCAACCCTGCGCGGCTACTTCGCAGTGCCAAAAATTTCCAACTATGCAGCTTCCACTTTTTTTTTTTCCTTCCGCGCAGCTTCAACAGTGTTGTGCGGTGCATAGATCATTCTTCTTTCTTTTATCATACATGTACAAACTCCTTTATATTTCTAGTGTCCAATTTCAACTGTACTTGATACTTAGAATTTCCTTCCTTTTCCCATTATTTAGGGTTCTGTGAAGCAGTGCTATCATGCTATAGATTTATCCTGCTTCCATTTATCAAGGTTGGCAAAGTATCACCAGCTATATTGGCTAACTGGGTTGCACCAATGTTAGGAACTTGTTTCACAGTATATGGGCCAAGCCAATGCATCTTAAATTTACCAGGGAATTTCATGAATTTACTATCATATAGGAGGACTAGGTCACCTACCTAAAAACACTTGTTTTTTATATGGTGATCATGCCATGCTTTCTCGCGGTCCTTCTGAGCTTGCTGGTGGAAGCCTGCGATGAAGCGATCTTCTTCCAAGCCCAGTAAGTGTAGCAATCTCTCTTATAGAGCTTCACAATCTGCCATCCCTGTGAATGCAGCAATTCTTAAACTAGGGACAATATATTCCATAGGCATTATAGCCTCCTTCCCATAAACCAACCGAAAGGGTGTTTGTCCTATCAATTTCTTGCATGTTGTCCTGTATGCCCATAACACAGATGAGATGCGCAGGTCCCAATCGTCTCTATTTACATTGCATACCTTAGTGAGTGCGTTCTCCAATATTTTATTGAAAGCCTCTACAGTACCATTCGCTTGTGGATGATATGGAGTACTGCACTAATGACGAATGTGGAATTCTTCTGTAAGCGCCTCAATAGTCTTGTTCAAAAAGTGAGTACCTTGGTCACTCATCAAAATCTTCGAACAACCAAATATGGTGAGTGTTTCTTCAAAAATAAACTGCACAGTAGTACTGGCGCTGCAGTCCTTGACTGGTTTTGCTTCTGCCCATCTGGTGAGGTAATCAGTAGCGGTAATAATATACCTAGCACCCGTTCTTTTTCCTAGTGGGTTTATAGGACCCACAAAGTCTATTGCCCATTTTTCAAATGGCTGCAGTGTCAACTATGGATTCAATGGAATCTCATCTCGGCGTGATGGTTTTCCTGTCCTCTGACAGACATCACAGTTCCTGCAATGTTCTTTGGCATCTTTATGGAGCATAGGCCACCATAGCCCTGCACGCAATATCTTCTGCGTGGTATCCCTTTCTGCATAGTGACCTCCTGCGATTCCTGAGTGTGTGTACGCTAGAATAAATGGCTTCTCATGATCGAGTACGCACCTGCGCAGGACTTCATCCGGCCCAACTTTGTGTACCTGACCTGCAATTATAGTGAAGTCCACGGCACACACCACTAACTGTTTTTTCTACTGGATAGAGAATTCCTGGGGTGCCAGCCCTATGGTTAGGAAATCAATGATATCCTTGTAATAATCATTGGCAACCTGTATAGCAATTAGCTACGCATAAAGTAGACTGTCTTCAATGTTCATCGGTTCCTCTCTTGAATCAATCCTTGATAAATGATCAGGTCCCAAGTTTAGTCTACCTGGCTTGACAATAATCTCAAAGTCATATTCCTGGAACAACAATAGCCATCTGCATATGCGTCCCCCTAACACTAGCTTGTTGACCAACTATTTCAACACAGAATGGTCAGTAAACATAAGGAAGTGTGATCCCAACAAGTAGTGTCTAAATTTCTATAGGGCTTATACCATCGCAAGGCCTTCCCTCTCAGTAGTAGTATAGTTCTTTTTTGCTGTTGACAGCTTCCTGCTAGAAAATGCAATAGGGTGGTCAATACCTCCCTCTCCTTGATGAGATAACACAATCCCCGGGGAAATACATGATGCGTCAACATGGACATGGAATGGTTTTGTCCAGTCTGGAAAGACTAGAATCAGTGCAGTCACCATCTTTTCTTTCAATGTATCAAAACCCTGTTTTCATTCTGCATTCCAAATGAATGGTGCGTCTTTCTTCAGCACCTTCTCCATTGCTGTGGTTATCTATGCATAACCCTTTATAAATTTCCTATAATATCTGGTATGGCCTAAGGTAAAGCTCAACATCTTGACTGAATTTGGTACTGGTAAGTTTGCGATGACTGCAATCTTCGCAGGGTCTACCATCAATCCTTGCTTACAGACAATGTGGCCAAGTAAAATTCCATAGGGCACATAGAAAATACACTTCTTCAAATTCAAGGATATTTGATGCTGTCGACACTTTTCTAGCATCATAAGGAGATTTGCGCAATGATTTTTCAATAGACCAAACACAGTCCAATCATCAAAATATGCTTCTAAAAACTTGTGTATAAAATCTTTAAATGTTGCGATGACAACTCTGGAGAATATGGCAAGTGCATTCTTCAGACCAAAAGGCATGACGGTGTACTAGAATGACCCCCATTCTGGAGCAAATGTTTTCTTATGCGTATCCACGGGATCAATCCTGATCTGATGATAGCCAGAGAAACCATCAATGAAAGAATATGCCTCATTTCCTCCAACGTTATCAAGGACTTCATCTATGAATGGAGTGGGAAATGGGTCATGCATGGAAGCATCATTCAATTTTCTAAGATCCACACAAATCCTGATCTCGCCTTTTTCTTTCTTGTCTTGAACAACAATGGGGCTAATCCATTCAGATTCTTCAACTGGTTCAATGATTCCTGCCTCTAGCATCTTATCTAGCTCTACGTGGACTTTTTCCTTGTAGCACGAATTTAATCTATATGGCCTCTGCTTGAAAGGCTTAGCACCTGGCATTAAAGGTATTTTCATGACCCCTAGGTCTCCCAAAATTCCTTTCATCTCTGTAAATTTTGTCGGAAATAGTTCTTGATACTCATGTAAGGTATTTGCAATCTCTGCAACAGTCTGATCATCCCAATAATCTCCTATTGATGCGAACTTCGGCTCTTTGTCTGTGCCAATGTTCACTTTTTGTGTTTTTACTGGTGCAGTCATATCTGGGATTTCCAATGGAGGTCCTTATACCTCGTGCATGCCTTCCGACTCTGGTATATCTATGTTGCACGGGTCCTCCTCATTGTCTTCATTTGTATCATTGGTAAGTTTAGCTAAGTTGTAACACTCAATAAAGTGCTCTTCATGTTCCTTCCATTCCGATTGTAAGTGCGCAGGAACGTAATTTGTCCCAAAAGATTCCAGTGATGTTATGTTTTAATGAGGATAGTCATCCTAGAATATGTGCTTCTTGATTAGTTGTAATGCTTCATGGATTAATGGATTCTCATCTTCAAAACTGAATTCCTTCTAGAAGTTCGCAGTGAGCAGCTTCCAATCAGTGAGTTTGTTGCGCAACTCCAGGTCTAGGTACCATTTTTCTGGGATACCCGCATCCAATGTATGTACAAATAAATCTACCCATTCTGTAGGTGGTCTTCCCACCCATGCATTTGAACAGACTTCAATATACTGACTAGGGTCTGTTTGTCCATTATACTTTTCGAAGGGTAAAATAACCCTTTCGGCAAACCGGATTTGCATCATAGTTCTGCATTGATCCCAAGTGGTCAATGTCTTCTTATGTGCATTCCACCATCTGGCAGGTGTATCACACAATGCTATATCTAAAGCTGGTAGTATATGCTCATCTGGTATAGCTGTAGTATATTCCCTTATGAAACTGTAAACATTAGTAGAACCATCATATGTGGGAATAGGACTCACCTCTTTTCTGATCCAGCACAGTGATTTCGTAACCTGCGCACATCTTCTTGCTGATACTTCATGCATGCAGCTTTGCCAATTCTCCAGTCCTGTATCTGAATCATAGATACAAGAAGTGTCACATCGCTAGCTGAGCATACCATCCATAGTAGGATTAATGTAGTCTTCCTTGTTCGCAATCAGCTGGTAAAGTCGGTCTAAATCTTGAGCTTAGGATTCCTCCTGAATCGGCTCACTATATCTGTCACCATCTTTACAATCCAATGGTGCGATGACCCTAAGATGCTTCCCTTCAAATATCATCTTCTTCATCTTCAAGTTTATGACAGCCAAGTTATTCATAGCCCAATCAATTCCCAATATTGCTGGAAAAGGTTGACTATCATCGATAATTTCAATAACTTCAAAGTCTACATGATTTTGTACTCCGTCGATGTCAACTACTACATTAGCTAAGTGGACAAAAGGTATGACCTTCTCTTGATTAGCCATTCTTAGCTAGATAGGTGACCAGAGCAACTTTGGTCAACCCATTTGCTGCCATGTCTGCTTAGTCAAGACATTCACTTCTGATCCCAGATCAAGGATAACTTTATCCATTTCAAAATCTCTTATCTGCGCAGTGAGCCTCATCTCTCGGCTTGTTCTTTTGTGCTTCCTTATATGATGTACATCACTATCTGGAGTCTCTGTTGCAATCTGAGGTTCATACTGGCTGATGAGCTTCTGGAGCTCTACTATGGCTTTCTCACTTTTTAGTAACTTCATGCAGCTTCACAAGAACTGCGCAACAGAAGTATGGACATCTGTCGTAGTGCTTGTTTTATCATAAGGAGCCGGCATGTCTTCAATATGTGATGTTTCACTGCGGAGTGGGATCCTTGATGACTTATCTGCTGGTTCTCTAAAGGTATCTCATGCGTCAATGAAGATCTCCTTGTTCTTCTGCAAGTTAAGAGGGGTTGCTTTTCTTGGAGCTTTCCTTATCCATACTGTTTCAAGGGTATCCTTCTTCGTATCTGCCTCCCCTGATGTTGAAGCTTCCGCTCCTCTGTCATGGCCTGTCTCGGCGCCACTGCACATGACCACAATGATGCTTGGATCCACTAGTCTATTTTCTACTGTGATCCACTGGACATTTGGATTCTGAGCCTCTGTTCTTCTTCTCTTCTGCATTTCCATCTCTAATACTGGGAAATATTCAATAACATGCTCAAATGATTTACAATAATTGCACGTGGTGCATGGGTTAACACAATCTCTAGATACGTGACCAGGTTGGCCACAATTATAACAAATGACTTGGCCGCAGCCTCTTCCCTGCGCCAGACTAGCATTTCTTCCTTTCCCACGGTATCCACCACCACGACCTTTGTATCCTCCTTGGTCATATTGTGTGTTATCTTGCTTCGGATGATTTTCTTCCTGTACGCGGTATACGCCAGTGCCTCTCATTGCGTCCATATCTCATTTTCTTTCATTCATTAATTCATATGCACGACAGTTGGATTCATCATGTCCCATTGATTTACAGAAATTGTAGTATAAATTCTTAGGAGTTTTCACATATTTCTGGATGAGGTAACAGTATTCAGGTCTATGTCCTGTGGTTCTGCAAATTTCACACCATGGGGTTTGATTCTGATTTAATGGGTTAGGCGCACCACTATTAAGATAGTCGCGGAACAGAGGGCAATGCTCGCGGTCATGACCTTCTCCTTTACAACTTGTACACCAGACCTCCTATCTAGGTTCATATCTTTGTTCTTTACCATTTTTCATACTTTGTAGTTCAAGTGTCAGGGTGGTCAACTGGTTCTGGATCTAAGACATCCCATAACTAGTATCACCAATCGACGAAGCTTCCAGCTTCATTGCGATTTCCAAGGCCTCTGCCTATGATAGAAGCTTTTGTTGCATCAATGGTAATCTGATATGTGGTAACAGCACAACAATAAACCATTCTTTATGCTGTTCTTGCGGTATAACAAAACTTACTTGGTCTAGCAAGGTCTTAAACTTTTGATCAAATTCCTAGACCGTTTCAGTTGGTCTCTGCTTTATTTCCTTTAACTCAGTTATACATTGCAATTCAGACTTTGGTTTCTTGAACTCAGCCACCAGCGTGGCTTTAATTTTTGCGAGGTTTTTGGGCTGTATCTGAGAATATTTCATAAACTAGTGTAAAGCTTTGTCTCTAAAGGTGGTGATGAGCTGTGCTTGCTTCACAGCATCATCCTGGATTCGTCTTACACTCCATACGGCTTCACAAAGGAACCAGTGCTGATCAAGGTCTTCTAGGCTAGTTCCTTTGAATATTGGCAGTTTCATATCCATGTTTGCCATTGTCGGGTTAGTTTGTGGGGCAATCTAGTTAGTGCACAGATGCTGTAAAGGGATCTGTGCAGTGAACACAAATGGGACTATTGGGAGGGACATACTAGGTTGACTAATCTGCGGGGTGGGTTACGTAGTGGGTGGGTTGTGCGATAAGGGTGGTGCAGTTTGTGTAGCCGATGAATTCTCAGGGGTAAATGGCTGTGCAACTTCGTTATCAAGGTCACAAGGGATCTCAGTATCTATATGAAGTTTAGGACCAGTAGGATTTTTATTAAATTTATATCTCTTTCCACTTCTAAGGGTATGTGTCTCTTCATCAGAATCAATATATGTACTGTTTATCATGACAAACTTTGACAAAATTACTGCATTCTTAGAACACCTTTCTCAGCTAACAACATCTTAATGTATAGACTGAGATTGTTCAGAAACTCACCTTGGAATCCTCCGAAAAAGTTTGCTTCTACTTGGCTGCAGGATTTGAGTGTCTCTACAGCAAATTCTGTTATAAAGCCTTTTAGCCTTTGAGCTGTGCTATGATCTTAGGATTCCACTCCGTGGGTACTCCTCCCTGGAAACAAGTTTTCTTCTCTGTGAGCCGCGAGATCCACACATGCAGTTTGTTTGGAAATGATGCCCAAACAATCTCGTGAATGTTGTCCAACAGATATCTCTCCGACCACTGTGTGTCGCTTAGACGTGGATGTCTGTTCTCTTGTCTGTTAAAATCTCTTATGGTCTGATCCCACCAAGCCTTGATTTCTGTCTTTCAGGATGCCAATAGTCAGATCCTTCGGGGAACTGATATTCTTCTTCACACATCGTGATTGCAACTCATCATGGATTCTAGTGCGGCAAAGGAACCATTTGTTGGCTTAAACTAACCCAGAGGTTTCCAATTAGATCGAGGTTCTTTGTGGTTCTCCCTTTTGACCAACAAAACCCCTTCACACCAGCCCTTTCGGCAACAACCTGCAAGCAGGCTGAGGTCTCACCCGAGGTGTATCTTATGGGGTACTGCGGAATCAGGTTTCCACAGTAAATGATGAGTTGTTTATATGAACAAGTTGTGCAGCACAGGATAGAAGGAGTGTGCTGCAGGTCAAAGTGATGCAGTGATGCGGTATGTAGCAGGATCTACGTTGCGAGTGACTATGGTGCGGTGATGGAAACACTGCAGGCCTCACTAAGGGCTTCTCATTGCTGTGAATCTTCTACTGGAACAATGAATCAACCACACTTATCCTCTACTTGCAATATCTCAAAAATTTTAAGGCACTGAGATGAATATCACCCATCCATTCATTCAGGCACTTACTGGTTATCTTTCTAGCATTCATTCAAGGACTTATACTATTACAATGTGAATCTGAAATGATAGACGTGACTAACCATGCTGCGTTCCTTCACTGTGTTTAAGAAAGCATTAAACCTAAATGACTGATTCACGATCTTAACATATAAATGAAATGTTCGCCATTCATCTGTTCTCGTGGAACATAGCATATCATTCCCAAACTTTTCCTATTGGTAAATGCATATCAAAGTTATCCTATTACAACATGCAAGGAAACATTCAAACGTTCATTCTACAGACAATACAGATAGTCATTCATTCATAAAACATAATCGCATAACACAGGATTTAACGTGGTTCACTTCCCCGGATGGAAAGCTACGTCCACAAGAACGGTTGGTAATATATTTCTTTCAAAAGGGATGGGGGAACCATTCTTAGTCTGCGCACTCAGCTGCAGACTCTCCTTTCTCTCGGCTAGGTCTCTGCGCACACAGCTGTAGAGCCTTTACAATATTCTCAGCTCGTAGAGATTTCTCAATACAAAAAGTTATATCATGATTACTCTAACAACTAGCATCTAGCCCCCAAAAATAGAGCAACAAAAACCAACCAACAACCCCATCCCATACAAACTTGTCTTCTTAATTAGATCATGCCCGAAGGTCATGTCTGTACAATGTCAAAGACCTAAAACCCAAAACCCTAAGGGTTTCCAAAACTGTGCCGATTTTCCAAACCGGCTTGCTGGCTCCTGGTAGCGTTTGCTTGATCATGGTGGATCTCCACGTCACTATCGGCCTTCTTGTCGCATGTGTGCCTACAAGCTACTTCTGCCGAACCGTTTCTCTCTAACGGTTTTACCTTCTAAGCATGCCAAACATCGCTTTCCTTAACAGCCCACTTGTGGCCGCTTTCCTGATTTGCTTATGTCTACCGCTCGGCAATCCTGGAATATCTTTCCAAAAATGGCTGCTACCGGTCCAACCGGTACCTACAGCTGATACTTGTCTAGCACTCTGCTTTGCTAGTTCCACGTGGCCTCCTAACTCCACAGCACTGCTTCTGTGCAGTACTGGTCTTCGCATCATGGCCAAAACTTCGATACTGCGCGCAACTCCACTGTCTGGTCAAAAGTTGGATGCTGCACGCAACTTCGCAGCATCCTCAATGCTTAGCCAAAATTGTATTTCTGAGCTGCACTCAGCTCAACTTTCCCTGCTTATCTCAAAAAGGTGTTTCCAAAACTTTTGTCTCAACCTAGGCCCAACATGGAACAATATGTGTCAGGGGGATTTTAGATTTGGATAGAACTATAGAATTAACCTTTTCTTGGGGAATGGGTTTCATGAAAAGTAATAAGTTTGAATGGTATGCTTTATATATGGGAGTAGAGATCATCACTTCTATTAGGATCTATAAAATATTCATATTTGGATATTTTCTTCTTATTATTATCCAAGCAAGTAAAATAGCATATAAAGAAGGCACTATCATCAATATATTCTAACAAACAATTGTTGAATACCTTAAGTAAATTAAGGAGGTAAATCTTCTTCATATGAAAAGACACAACAATGAGCTCATTGATAAAATCACCAATGAAGGGGTTTCTCTAGGAAATAGGATAATATGCATAAAAAATGGAGGTCAACCATTTCATTATGGTGGCTCTCCTAACGTTGATATCACGATGCATGGTAATTTGGGCTTACAAATCCACATGGAAATGAAGAGGGTTATTTGGATTTTTTCATTCAATTAGATTGATCTTGTTTCTCAGGGTACAAGCATTTGTGCAGAGTTAATGTCTTGGGAGTGAATATATTCCCCTCATGGATTATCCTCTTCCTTTTTCATGTGCCATTGATTTCTCCCCTCATGGAACTATTTATTGGATCACCTCTTGTCAGTGGGAAATATTTGTCCAATGATATATGATGACTAGAAGCTAGAAGGCATGTTGATACATTGGGCTTCCGTCATATGTGTGTACTTCTTTATGGGGCAAGGTCGATCATCATTATTTTCAGTGGTTCCTTGCCTAAAATTTTTTGTTTGAATCTCTGTATATTATTCTGAAATCGTTCAACATAACCCTTGAATATCTCCTCCTATCTTTGAGTCATTTTAAAAATTTCTCCCCATGAATCTTTAGCGCTACAATATTCCAAGTACTTCTAGAAAAAAATATATATTTTGCATATACATACTTAGAGAAAATCTCAATAAAGGATTCTTTATCAACATTATCTAAAAGAAACAAGGTAAAAGCTTCATAGTATATCTTGAACATGTACTTTAGATAATATACATCATATGAATGGATTCATTCTATAAATTTCTCCAAAATTATAAATCCCAATATATATAGCTAGTTTATCATAAAGTTCCCATCATCTACCTATCAAAAGTATCAAAACAAATTCAAAATTGGTATGAATAATATTACAAAATAATATATTAAAATCCCTTCCAAAATAACCTAACCAAAAGTTTAAGCTATAAAAATAATATGAATAGAAAAGATCTAAACAATTTATCAAGGACCCGATGACTTAGAAAGAGATATGTGCACCTACTTCTCATTCAAATATTGTAAGAATGGTTTCATGAACAACATGACCATTGCTAAACTCTAATGCAATCCAAATATCAACAACTAACTACATTCTTACTTTTGATAGAGAATAAATTTTATCATTCCTTTAACCTCCTCAAAATTAGGGCTTAGAAATCAATCCCCATTCTATATCCCTCCCCCCCAATTCATTAACACCAAAATATCAACAACTAACTACATTCTTACTTTTGATAGAGAATAAATTTTATCATTCCTTTAACCTCCTCAAAATTAGGGCTTAGAAATCAATCCCCATTCTATATCCCTCCCCCAAAATTTGTAACTTTATCACACCCTTCTCTCAATATATTTTTAAAAGAAAATTCAAGTCTAGAATATTTTCCTAGTTATTAGATTCTCTTCCCAACAAACTTAAATTGAAAGAAAAAAATATGGGAATTATTTTAGAATATAATTTTAGTTGTTCTTATAACATTATGTGTCGGGGGGATTTAGGATCAATATGGAACTATAGAATTAACCTTTTCTTGGGGAACGAGTTTCATGACAAGTAATAAGGTTGAATGGTATAATTTATATATGGGACTAGAGATATTATCACTTCTACTAGGATCCACAAAATATTCATACTTCTCTCCTTCTTATTAGCCAAGTCAGGAAAATAACATATAAACAAGGCACTATCATCGATACATTCCAACAAACAATTGCCATTCCTTACTTTTGATAGAGAATATAGTTTATCATTCCTTCAACCTCCTAAAAATTAGGGCTTAGAACCAACTCCCCATTCTATATTCTTCCCTCACCCAATTTATTAACGCCAATGAGTCCCCAAAATATTGTAACTTTATCAAATTGTTCTCTCAATATAATTTTAAAAGTAAATTCAAGGATAGAATATTTTCCTAGTTGTTATATTCTCTTCCCAACAAACCTAAATTGAAGGAAAAAATATGAGAATAATTTTAGAAGATAATTTCACTTGCACTTGGAACATTATGTATGGGGAGAATTTTGGATCTGGATGGAACTATAATATTAAACTTTTCTTGGGGAATGAGTTTCATGAAAAGTAATAAGGTTGAATGGTATGGTTTATATATGGGAATAGAGATCATCACTTCTATTAGGATCCAGAAAATATTCATACTTCTCTCCTTATTATTAGCAGAGCAAGGAAAATAATATAAAAAGAAGGCACTATCATCAATATATTCCAACAAACAATTTCATCCTTAATTTTGATAGAGAATAAAGTTTATCATTCCTTTAACCTCCTCAAAATTAGGGCTTAGAACTGACTCCCCAAATTATATATTCTTCCCTCACCCAATTTATTAACACCAATGAGTCCCCAAACTTTGTAACTTTATCACTGCCTTCACTCAAGATAATTTTGAAAGCAACTTCAATGCTAGAATCTATGCCTACTTGTTAGATTTTCTTCCCAACAAACTTAAATTGAAAAAAAAAGGAGAATAATTTAGGAAGATAATTTCACTTGCACTAGGAACAATATGCGTCAGAGGGATTTTAGATATGGATAGAACTATAGAATTAACCTTTTCTTGGGGAATGGGTTTCATGAAAAGTAATAAGTTTGAATGGTATGCTTTATATATGGGACTATAGATCATTGCTTATATTAGGATCTATTATCACCCAAGATTTCCCTGGGTTGTGGCAGGAAAGACCATGGGGGTAATTGTTGCAAACCAATCTTTAGTGGATGGAAACTAGCCTTTCCAGCCATAGGGAGGGATCTCCCTGTGGGAATTTCCAGCAGTAGGATGCAGCTTAAAAATGGGATGGGATATCAGTCAAAGTGGTGGATAGACCTTCAAACAATGAATTAAAAGGGATTTTTGGTTGGTTGGAGTTAAGAGCAGGAGGACAGTTGGGCATGGAGTCAACTTCAGTGGGTTACTGTCATCAATGGCAAGTTTGGGTCATGATTGCAGCAGCAGGAGGCAAGGTAGACATGGTTCTTTTACGTCAGAGTAATCAACATATGAAGGAAGAGGAAGGAGACAAGTTCAACCACAAGGCTAGAGAATTTAAGAATGAATTCTAACCTATAACTTCAAGAGGAAAGGGGTGGAATACCTAGTCATATGCATCTTGAGCATGTGGGCATGAATTCCAGACCATGTAATCTCCATCTTTAGGTACTGCAGAAGAAAACAGTTAATGGAAATACAAAGCGAGAAAACATACATAGGAAATAATAGACATCAGAACACACATCATAGGAATCTCAAGCTCCAAAATCGGGTCTACTCATTGAATCAGGAGACCTAGTTTAATACAGCGCAGAGCAGTAATATCTATGAAAAAAAATGTCCAACCTTTTGGTCTACTTCGGGCCTTGCCTTTATCGACTTACAAACAACAAAATATCGTAATTGATTAAAAAAACTCAGACTGGTAATGATGAGGCCGTTCAAGCTGAGCTTCCCAAATCAACAGCCTATGATTCTGTCATGCGCGAAGGAGAAGAATCACCTGTGCTGATAGTGCACCATTGGGCCATGGAAACCACTAATTTATCCTATGAACTAGGCCATTTTGGATTGAATGAGACAGGTACCTGAAACAGGCTGCCTTCATCATCCTCCAATGCGCCATTTCTCTAGGAAAATATCCATTTCCTGCGACTGTAACTCACTCTGCAAAACTTTCACGTTCCACAATTTTCTTTCCACAACTACACTTCTGCAATTTCCCTTCCACATTGGCCATTCCGCAATGGGCCTTTTCGCAATGGTCCTTTCTGCATCGGTCCTTTCGGCAATGGTCCTTTCAGCATCAGTCCTTTCCGCAACCCTTAATTAGCCATGTGGCATGTAGGATTGGTCTTTCGGCCTCATGCTTTTCTGGGGAATCACCTTTCCGCAATCCATAATGTGGGATGTGGGATGCAGAAACTTACTTTTTTTCTATTTGGGAAACAACTATTCCGCAATCCACAACCCACAATGCAGATTGCGGAAACTTATCTTTGCACTCCCCAGAACATTGTTTTTCCGCAATCTATATTCTGCAATGTGGACTGCAGAATGCAGAAACTTGTCTTTTGCACTCTTTGGGACATTGCTTCACACAATCTGCAATGCGGATGCAGAACTTCAAAATAGGCTTGCAGAACGCACTTTCGACCGTTGATCTGATCTGCTCCTTGATATTAGTCGTCCAATACTCTTTGGTTGCGGAAGAAGCTCCTACTGCTGGTATTTCTCGCGGAAGGGCCCTCTTGCCTTGTATTTTACCATTCTCTCACTATGGTTCAGTCATTTTTCTTGGATTTGTTCAACACTTAGCCAATTTTTGGTTTCTTGACTCTTTATTTGATGCAACTAACCAATGGATGACCTTGGGGCTTTGAGTGGGGGTTCTCCTTCACCTTCTCTGGTGGAAACCATAATAAGTGTTAACAATGTCTCCAACTGGGGATGCTATCCTCCCTATGAGGTAGCAAGAACATGTAGACTAGTGGCCCTTATTCATTTTCTCTTTCATTCCCCTTCGTACCATAAAATTGGAATACAACTAACTGAAAATAAAAATGGCAATGTGCAATTGGGTTGGGTCGTCGGACTTGCTCTTCACGTGAAATAATGCTTCAAGAACCTCCCATTGATGGCTCCCTTTCCAACTGGTTCATCATCTTTGTCCTGTAAGAAGAAAGCATTGTTCCCATGATAAGTGGTGATTGTATAGGGCCCTTGCAATCATCTGCCAGATCTCCCACTTGGAAATCATCTGCCTTGTTCTTTCTATCAAAATTCCTCTTGACTTAGTCTCAAACTTTCATGGCTTCAACCTGCACCTGTTCTCTAATCTCTTGCACTTCCACTAGCTTATTAGCTCTCCTCAGCTCGGGGTTTGACTCTTCTTGTTGCTCCTGTAGCAATATCATTGCGGGATCTCCTAGGGAATCAGGGAAAACCACCTTTGTTCATATACTAATTTGAAAGGAGAAGTTCCAATGGACCTTTTGGAGGTGTTCCTATTAGCCCTCAAGGAAAGGGTCAGCTTGGTGTGCCAAGCCCTTTTGTTTTCTTCCAGCAACTTCTTGATTATCCTCACCAGGATTTTGTTAGAGGATTCTTCCAATCCATTCCCCTGGGGATAGTAAGCAGTAGAATGGCCTAATTTGATGTGGAAGTTGTCACAGAATTTGACCATCTTCTTGTATTTGAAGGCATGTGCATTATCGATGATTATCTTAATAGGGCACCCAAACCTGGATATGATATTCTCCTCTAGAAACTTGATGATGACTATATCCATGGATTTTTTGGTAGGTACTGCTTCGATCCATTTGGTGAAATAATCAGTGGCAGTCAGTATCCACCTGTGCTTACTAGAGGAGTTGGGGAAAATTTCACCAATGAAGTTAAGTCCCCACTACTGGAAAGGGGCTTCCACCGATATTTGTTTTAGAGGCAATGACAAGAGCTTCTTCTTTCCTTCGAAAAATTGGCATTCATGGAATCTCGCTATTTCTTTATAAGCATCCTTGAACATAGTAGGCCAATATAACCCTGCCCTAAGAATTTTATTAACAGTGGCCTTCTAGTAATGATACCCTCCACATAATCCTTTGTGAAATTCCTTTAATGTCTCTTTGGCCTCATATTCCGTAATGCAATTCAAGAGGACACCCCCAGGGTCTTTCCAATAAAGACAACCATTCAATATGCAATAATTCGCAACCTTCATCTTGGTGTATCTAGCTTTAATTTTTCCCATCTCAGGGGGTGCTTGCAGGTTCTACAAAACATATAGAACATCAGAATACCAAGGACAGATAGGAACTTGTCTGATACCTGAGGTAGTGGATCTCGGGAAGTTTCTCCCTGTATGTGTGACAACAGGTTCATGCTCATTGAATCCCAATTTGATTGATCCATGAGTTTGTCCAGGCCTTGACCCTTAATAAGCTTTATAGGTTTTATCTCTAGCTCATATTCTAGCAGCGTAGCTATCCACTTTTCTCTTCTACCTTCTAGATTAGGTTGTGTCGATATATCTTTCACAACAACATTGGGAGCATAAGCTATGACATGGGAATGTAGGACATAAACCTTGAAATCCTTCAGAGTTTTCATTATGGCATAGGCCTGCTTTTCCGTAATGTTGTACCTAAGCTCAACATCTCTGAGAGCCCTATTGAAGAAGGCTATGGGCTACTCATCTCCTTCTTGATTTTTCTGTAAAAGCACACCTGCTATGGAGTGCTCAGAGGCAAAGGAAAACATAAGAATCTCCTTGTCAAAATATAGGCTAATTAGGACAGGTGCTTCGACAATTACTCTCTTTATATCCTCAAATGCTTTCCTAGCTTTTGCAGTCCACCTAACTTGATTGTCTTTCTTAAGCATGCAGGTGATCAACCTCATGATTTCTGCAAAATTTGGGCTAAATCTCCTTCTGAAGTTCACTGTTCCTAGAAAGGACTAGATTTCCTTTTTACTCTTGGGGAGCTCAATTTTTGTATTTCATCTATTCTATCTGGCTCAATTTTGATCCCATATTTAAATATTATGTGGCCCAGCAGTTTACCCTCTTGCATGGAAAAATTAGACTTTTTAGGGTTTAAAGAGATTCCAATCTTTCTGCACTTGGTGAACACTTGGTGCAGATGTTTTAGATGTTTCACATCATATTTAGAGTATACTGTGGTGTCATCCATGTACACCAGCACAAATTTTTCTTTCTCTCCTGTAGAAGCTATGTGCATATCTCTTTGGAAGGTGGATCCTGCATTCAACAGACCGAAGGGCATATTAGCATGCATGAAGGTTCCCCAAGGTGTGGTAAAGGCTGTCTTGTTCTGGTCTTCTGGCTGCACCTTAATCTGACTGTATCTTGAAAATCCATCCATGATGGATATTCTTGCTGCCCGTACAACCTTCTATAAAATGTGGTGCATTTTGGGCAAGGGGTATTTGTCCTTTAGGGAGACCTTGTTGATATTTCTAAAATCCATACATAACCTGATTTCACCATTCTTTTTCCTCACCGGGACTATGTTGGCCACGCACTGTGAAAAACTCAAAAAGACTATGATTTTGGCTTCATATAGTCTCTTTACCTCTTTTTCTATTAGTGGGAGCAGCATGGGATTCATCCTTCTCAGCTTCTACCTGAATGGCTTTTCCCCTGTCTTGACTAGTATGGTGTGTTGGATGACAGATGTGTCATATGATGCTGTTGCAGTACAACTGACTTTGAGATACCAGTCTCACATGACTTACAACATGGTTGTCGACCAATACAATGCAGATCCATGGTAGTAAAGACCGATTGAACACAATCATGGCTACTAGACACAATCATATATCCATGATGAGATGATAACACAACCACAACAAATACAAAGTGGATCCATGTAATATGACTCAAACAATATCCATCACAACCTGGGTAAAATATGACTTCCCTAGGGTCTTCAAGATGAACTCTCAATGATACGAATCTAACCATGTGATTACAATGTGTTGGAGTTGAACATGGTAGAAACCACTTTATTATCGATCATTGATGTATACCGTTAACAAGCGCGAGGCAAATCACCATTGATGTCAATGATCCCCAAGGTATCATGGTACATATCACCGATCGTGAATAAATGAATTGAGGTCGAATGCTTAATGAGATATTTCAATCAAGATTCAATGATGTAAACTCATGTTGAAAGCCAGGTAACCTTCCATTGAGGCATGCAGGCCCAAGGTACTTGATTGGTTTCTAGATTCAATTCTTGGATGATGTGTTGAAGTCGACAAAGATGAATTCGTCAAAGGAGGGCCATGATGAATCCCTCATCAATGGCACGAAACTTGAGAACAAATGTTTGGAGTAGATCAGATGGTAGAGTAATGTGCAATACTGACTCAAGGTAGACCGACATGGTAGAAGGTGTACTGACTGCAGATGATAAGCAATGAACATCTCTTGAACATGGAAGTATTGACATGACGAGAATGACACTGACTCCCAATGCAACTGATAGTGGAAACATTCTTCGGATGATCCAAAGGAGTGACAAGACTCATGAAATCAGTATGACTCGAAGACAAACGGATTATCCAAGTACTGAAAGAAAATGCAGATGAGTGCCATGTTCAAGAGAGATGATGCAATTCCGTGAATAAAGTATAACACAAAATATTTTCTTTTTCCCCATCATGACTAATGAGTGCCTCATGTGTTTTTTAACGAGCTTGACAAGGGTAACCAGATGCTCGGTATAGCTCATCTCATAGATGAGCCCAATCCCAAATGTTTTACAAACCTAGGAGAGGAGGGGTTCGTCCCATGGAGGGCCCTTCAATGTTGAATTTTAACGAGTCCATAGAAGGTAAAATCGACGTCATTTCATATTTAGAGAGTATGAAAAGAACTAAAGAAGACTCGAAAGGTCCCTTTTTGTAAGGTTAGCCTCTTCGCTCAGAAAAGGGTAAAACAACGCGAGAGAGGACTCTTCCAGTCATGATTGGCTGGAGTATTCCTTTTTCATAAGTAGTGCCCCCTGGTCCGGAAAAGGTGTAAACTATCACCAGGAAGATGATCATTCAAATACTTTTACAAGCATGAACGCATCAAGTTCGCTTGGTGATATTTTCGTATTTAGAGAGCCTAAAAAGATCTTAAAGAAATGATTCCAGGGGGTTCCTTTTTCGTGGGAGTTTAATGAGCCCGAAAAAGTGATAAACTATAACTCAGTGACTTATTCTGATCGTTTTATGAGCACAAGAAATAACAAAGAGTTAGCTCGGTGTCATTAATAATTGAATTTAATGAGCGAAATAATGACAAAAAGACGCTCTATGAGTTGTTCATACCTGAGAATACGTGTAAAAATACCACAACCGTGAAAAACAGGATCAAAGCGGTACTTAACTTCACCTGCAAGCTTAAAAACAAGGTGAAAAGTAATTAATCGGGTATAAATGAATCCAACTATAGCAAAATAACCCACATTTGGAATAAATTAAGAAAGGAATATGCTATTTTTCAATATAAATAGGGGTAAATTGTAAAAAGATTTACTATTTGTTTTTTACCAAGTTGGAGAGGTGAATAGTGCCATTCGGAGCCATTCTTCTATTGTTTATTCTGGGAGTTGTGATCCATCATTTTAGGCACCGTTAGCGACAGGTAACCCTAAAATTGTCTCTTTAACTTTCTAGTGGATTAGAATTTTCTTTTTCTTGCATTTAGGTAGGTTTTGGGCATGTTGGGTTGGGGGATTTGCGCTCATGGGTCGGCGCAAGTCTCGCTTTTGGGATCTACACTAGCCCTGAACCTAAAAGGGAGTTCTGCGTCGGTGCCACACTGTCCAAATGGATGCTCTGCGCTGGTGAAAATGACCAACTCAACCCCAAAACCTATCCAAATGGAATCTTTTATGATGGTTGGGCAAAGTTCTAATGGTGTTAAAATGACTTTCTTGACAGGTTTCGAGTGAGCACAATGGTTCTTGAGTGGCGAGAATGCGAGCATGAGCTCGATGATATAAAAGCAGAAAATAATCCGCAATGTGTTACAGCGTTGAGGAACTGTGGGCTACAAAAGTACTTTCGAGTGCCGGGGATGATGTCACAAGTATCATTGTTGACATACATGTTCCAATGTTTGGACCCAATACAACAACATTTTTAGATTGGTGAGCATACGCTAGCCATAGATGTTGAGGACATATATTTTTTGACAAGGTTGTCTCGACAAGGAAATCCTCTGTCCTTGACAAGGTCACGAGGTGGTGATTAGTGGTGTGCCCAAAGTACGCTGATGACTGGTGGGAAGATTCCCATCAAGGGCATCAAGGACCGATCCCTTCGGATGGTACTATTTACTATTGTGCGGGTGTGTTGGCATGGGATAGATTTGTAGGAAGTGCAGAAGTTGATAGAAGTGAAAGGATCATTCTGTGAAAGAAGGACCCTTCGCGGCATTCGTGGAAGCATAAGAAATGTTAGATTAGTTGAGTCGATCATGTGGACCATTTTTTAATAAGATAAAAGAATATAAATAGAGTAGGATTGTAAGCCTAAGGGCATCAAAGTTTTGGAGATTGATCCTATCTTTTGGGTTTTGGCTTTGTATCTACAACATGATGTATTGACGGTTTCTGCGACGTTAATTCGGCAGGTTTGATGAATGAATGAAGATGTTCGGTTAGGACATGAATTCTTTCTTTATGTAATGATGTGATGATGAATAATGGGTTATGTGAATGTTTTCTATTGATTAATACAAATATGTTGTAATCTGAATAAGTATGTCGATTATGTTGTTCTGAATGTTTGTTAGAGACTGTGAATGACTTAAGATTCGAATAATGAGTTAATGGTATGTTATGAATGCTATAATCTATGGTTAGTACGAAGGTAATGTGTGCATATCCCCTACATCACTATGGAAACTTGGTTCCAGCAGCCCCCTTATCCACCTCGGGTGAGACTACACTTGCTCCGCAAGTGTTTCTGGGAAGGGTTACACCTTTTCGGGTCGGTGTATAAGGGAGTTTGGGTTGATAGTTTGTAGGTGACAATACAAAGTGAACCCCTTTCGAAAGACACTGCGTCAACAAATGGTTCCGTTTCCAGGACCCTAAGGAAGAAGAAAAGAGGATATGTTGTGGCACCCGATAAAATCAGAGATCCAAGAATGGTTCGACAAGAAGGTGAAGGAATTCACAAAAAGTTAGAAGCGACATCCTAAACAGACAACAACCGGTTGGTTAGAAAGATACGTTTATTCAGATATTCACCAAATCTTTTTCTGTGAATTCCCGATGTTATTGCATGAGTGGCTAGCACAGTTGACGTTCCACAAGAACCACTGCCAGAAGATCGAACCTGATTGTTGGACCCCGAAGTTGGTGCGACGGTTGAAGCAAGTCGATAACAAGGTATCGCGAGCTGTTTATTTTTGGGTAGACAGTATCCTTTAAGGGTATGTAATTGAGTTCACAGTAAATACTATCAAGTCATACAGCGACACTGAAAGAAATTTCTTTAGGGGGCCGAGAGGAAGATTCTTGTCATCATTAAAACTATGGATTAAAATGCTTGTCTGCGAAAAAGGAATATTGAGGATGTCTTCTGAGGAGTAGAAGAATCGGTGTGCAGGGGTGAAGGTATCCCATAAATGCGAGTCTGATGGAAAGATGTGGTAGATGGACATGAGTGACGACGAGTTTCAAAGGGAAGCTGATGAAGAGTGTGGTCTCTTGAGGAGTGGAGCAATATTCCGACGTCCTGAGAAGAAGAGGAGGACTAAGAGAGAGTCTCTTGAGAGGATCGGAGTAAAGAACTGTGAAACAAGACCACAAGGGAGTAATCGACCTTATTGCGAAGGAAACGTCGACCAAGATACCCCAGAGGAAGAAGGAGGTCAGATTGTAAGTTACCACATACCTTCGACCCCGCACACTACTCTGAATTTTATATAAATAAATCCAAACTACTCGCGGAGTTGCTCTACGTGCAGCGGTAAGAGTAGCGCTTCAGTGAATAACAATACTAGCAACGTTGGGATGGAAGACGAGGCAAAGATTCCCACCTTTCAGGGGAACGAGACTGAGGATCCCGAACAGTATTGGTTTATATGTGAAGCAGTCTGGACCATGAAGTAGGTTCAGGATGATGCTATAAAAATGGGAGAGATAGTGACGACGCTTAGGGGTTGGGAATTAGACTGGTACATGAAGTTTGTAAAGGTTCCAGTGGGAACAACAGCCAAAACACTGGCATAGGTCAGAACGACAATGATTGACGAATTTAAAAAACTAAAATCCAAGTCGCAATATGTCACCGAGCTTAATGACATTAAGCAATTCCCGAATGAATCAGTGTGGGAATTCTATCAGTGATACAAGACACTGATAGTGAAAGTAAGCTTTCCGATAAATGAGTTGAAACATAAAGAATGGTTCATTGTAGGACTAGTATCGCATATCTGAGGACCGCTAATGCAACAAAAAGTCGCAACACAGGCAAAAGCATTCGAGATCCTGATGAAGCTAGAGGCTTCACCAATCGGCGAAGCAGGAATGGGAATGGACAGTGTTCAGGCACAGTTGGCCAATTTAACATTGCAATTGGAGGATATCAAGAAGGGCAAGGAAAACCGTGGAGATGTATGGTGTACGAGATGTAGAAGTGAGGGGCATCATTAGGACAATTTCCCAGAATTTCGTGAGTATTTTTCATTGGGGGCGCCAAACCTCCTTCGTCAAGGAGGCATGCCATGGTGTACTGTTTGTTAGAACAAAGGGCATCGACTCGAGGAGTGTGTATATCTGCAAAAGATGGTATCGAATCCAACAAACTTATACTGCAAATTGTTCTAATCCATTGGCCATGATGAGAAGGAATGTAGGGCGTATGACCTGCTACAAGATCGAATAGCTGACACCTATTTTATGAAGGGAGAAGAATTGTCGGTGGTGCAGAAAAAATCACAGTATAGACAGTCGCAGTTTAACCAACCACAACAGTATGACAGGGGGGAAATACAAGCAGCCGCAGTACGGGCACTCGCAGTATCCACCACCACCGTATGGCCAGCCACAATATGGGCAGCAACAGTATCAGCAACCGCAGTATGGACAACTGCAGTATAAACAATATGGACCGCCACATGGAGGTTTCAGGGGAGGATTCCATGGAGTCCGAGGTGCAGGCATGGGACGTGGAGGACCGCTGGATGAGGAAGAGGACCAATCATCTGTTATAATTATGAACAACAAGGGCACTACCAGTGGGATTGTTCGAACCCTACACTGCAGTGTTGTAGATCATAGTATAGAATATTTCCCTTAGCTTATTGTGAAATGGAAAACTAAGCAGAACCAGAACCCAAATAATTTGAATGCGCCACCTACTATACAGATGAGTTCGACAGAAGCCATAGGTAACCATGCAACGGTCGGGATAGTGACACAAGGAGGGGCGGTGACAGGTGGCAATAGGACACACACCAATGTTAAACCAACACAAACTCAGCAGAAGCAGGTCACCGTCGATGTAGAAGAGGAAAGGGACATCTTTTAGAAGGAACAGGATGTAAGGAGGAATAGGATGCGGATACCTCTTGAAGAAGAAATCTATGACATGCCCCCGATGTTCGACCCGACGAAATCGTGAAGGAAGGAAAACACTCTAAAAGCCTTCTTGGGGAGTTGCTTGGATTTGGAAAAGGACCCAGATGTATTGGAAGAGATAGCTAGTCTACTACAATGACAAGGAGGTGCACAACTAGAACAGAGAGTGAATTGCATACATAAAAGAAAGACAAGCAGGGAGATGCTGATGTCGAAACAGATCGGAGAATTTAATGTCGACTCCATCATTCTGGATTTGGGTTCGGATGTGAATATCCTAATGAAACAAACATGGGAGACAATGGGAAATCCACGAATGACCTGGTCACGAGTACAGCTGCGACTGGCGAACCATAGCAAGGTCACCCCGCTCAGTCGGGTATGTCAACTTCCGGATGAAATTGAAGGGCTCTGAACGTATGCGGATTTCGATGTCATTGAAATTGTGGATAAAACCAGTCCCTATCCGGTACTACTAGGGATCGACTGGGCTATGGAGAATCAAGCAATCATAAACTTTAAGAGAAAGATAATGTCATTCGAGAATCAAGAAATGAGAGTCATCGCACCACTGGATCCGACAGAAGGGATGCGCTATATAGAGCCATCCAGAGACGAGTTTGCAAAAGGGTGGGACAATTTGTATAACATCTCTGAGGATTATGTTAAACCCACCACAAATGGATAATTAAGATGGTGCAATGACAGCTCAGCATCCTCCGATTCAGACGAAGCCTTGGAGAATTGGCATAGCCGGTTGCATGAAGTATCCTTTCGAATATGTGCACGAATAACACAGCCCCTTCAAAGGGTAGCCATAGAGTGGTACGTGTTACCTACCTATGAGGGATTTCCCAAATTCGGCACGTTTCTCACAGAATTTGAGGAAAAAGTAGTAGAACCACAGTATCTACTAGCCCTGGAGGAAGCCATGAAGGCTACTCCTGCGCGATGGTGGGTAGCGCATAAATCATACATCACATCTTGGCCACTATGTCGACGCCTCATGGACGTTTGGTTTGACCAAGATGTGGAGGAAGACCATATGCGATATGACAGACGAGGAGACCCAAAGGCACATCTAGATGCTTGTCAACATCAATGGGGATTGAGAGAATTATAGGAGTGGGTACATGCATTCGTACACACATTGGATGAGGTACCGCGGAGCTAGTATGTTGCAGCAGAACTGTGACGTGGGACGAATTCTTGGAATGTTCAATTTTGAGCATCAAATCACAATACTCTTGGATCTTTACTGAGAGAATAACATATACAGTATATCAATGCATAACAATCACAATAAGCATGACAAGCATCACAAGAATCAAAAGCACGAGAGATAAGAGACACAGAGTTTCCATGGGGAAAACCCTAAGGTGAAAACCCCACAACTTCCTCAGAGATAGAGGGAGCAATGGCTCAACCAAAGTACAACCAAAATACACTTGAGATAGTCTCCTAGTAGCAGATGATCCTCCTCCTCACTAGTGCGCCACTTTATGAGTGAGAGAAGTGTGACTTTCTGAATGATCAAAATAGATATCTCCCAATCTCTATTTATACTAACCTGTTTTCCCAGTTACACTATGGGGCCAACTTGTCTATCTAGATACATCCACAATATAATATATATTTCAGGGCCAACCCCACACATGGTGGTCTACTTGATCCCATAATCCACTGTACCCTTTAGGTACCTCAGAACATGCTATACAGCAACTAGGTGAACACTCCTCGGATCCGTCAGGAACTAGCTCAATGTGTTCACTGCAAAGCAAATATCTCGTCTCGTGTTCGTCAGATACATCAAGGACCTAGTCATTTGACGATACATAGAGACATCAACCGGCTCAGATGAAGCATCACATAGGAGCATTAGGTTCGATGCCATAGGTGTGGCCATGTCCTTGCAGTCCATCATCCCGAACCTCTTCAGGATCTCTACTGCATACTTCCCTTGTCCAAGGAATATTCCATCTGTACTCTACCACACCTCCATGCCAAAAACAAATAGTGTATCATCCCCAAGTTCTTCATCTCGAACTCGGCAGCAAGCTTCCGTTGCACGTCGGCAATCAATCTATCTTCACCTGTAATAAATAGGTCATCCATATACAAAAGTAGTATCACTAGATTGCCTTCCTCAACCTTGTAGTAAAGGTTGGAATCCGCCTTACTCTTGGTAAAACCCAAACTAGATGGAAAGTTGTCTATCCTACCAAGTTATGCACATATGTGATTTCCTGTCATGTCTCTCAGAACCAAGTGGCTGCTCCACATACACTTCTTCTTCAACCACACCATTCAAGGAAGTTGTCTTGAAATCCATCTGGTGTATCTTCTATTTCATCACTTTTATATTTCTCTATGCTGCCATCTGTAGCATGCTTGATCTGATAGATCCATATGGAAGTCATAACAAAACTTCCCTTCAGGTCTTGGGACTACATCCCAAACATCACTCTTCATGGTCGACGGATCATGGCATTCTTTCCGTATCCTGGGAACTTCAATAGATAATTTTGTTGCTTGAACAAATGTTGTAGTCCTTCTTTTGTAGGTGAAGGTATATGGTTTTTCCTACAAAACAAGTTAAATTGCATGATTAGAAACATGTCATAATTTTTAGACAAATTCTTACACATAAAGAAATATGTCATATAGTCATGCAATTATCTTAGCCAATGCTTCAATACAACATTTATCCATGTTCCACAAGTTTCTAGATGCCTTCCAGTATCTACCAGAACATTGTTAAGAGTTTGCACTACTCCCAACATGTCAGCAAAGAGGTTTCATTCTAGATAAGTAGAAATGGAATGTTGTACAGTGCCATAGGCCTACTTACCCATCACATGCATATTAGTAGTATGCTGTTCATTAATGTAATCATTCTGATATGCACAATACATATCCTAAGTCTAGGAACATAAGCATATGTATCATTGAACAATTTTATTTAAACAAACAAATATGTAAGAAGTGGTAATTAAAATACTTATCTTTGTTTGTTTGTTGGGTGGACTCCCTCTGAGTCGTTGCTTCCTTGCAGGAGCTGCTGAAGTAGCTTCTTCTACACCTTTTTGTTGTGGAAAGTAGAAAGATGGTCAACTCCCTCTGAATATCTACATCCTTGCAGGAGCTGCTAGAGTGTGCTCCCTCTTGATCTTTGCTTCCTGGTTTACTTGTCCTTGAACTTATATTCATCCTTGGTCCCTATGCATGCTTATTAGTATCATGATTGTGTTATCCTTGTAATCTCTTACAAAATCATACATTCATTAGTATATTCTCAATACTATCAAAACACAATAATCTCAAGCATGTATAGTCATGATCATTTCAAACAGAAATAATAAGCACTAGCATTCAAGGTTTATATAGGACTCTTATGGTTAGTCATAACATGTCTAAACCTGTGATTACTCAAACCTATGACTCTTCTGGTTAGTCATAACATTAAATAAGGTAAGACACGTAATATGCATATACCCATGATTATTCAAACCTATGATTTCATGAATAAACATCATCAATCATGTCATGCATACTTATATAATAGATCCTATGATATAAGAAACAGATACCTGGTCACCATATTTGCTAGTTATGTCTAGCAATGTGTTCTTGTTCTCTTCAATGACCTGCATAACTCATTAGTTAACTTTTGCAAAAACAAATTATACATACCTCTATGTGATCCATGACTATGGATGAATCTTTGTCTTTATGTCACCATGGCATGTTCAGGTTGTCCCTTCAATTTGTACAATCCTCCCTCTTGCTCTCCAATCACCACTGCATCATTAATAATTTTACCCTTTGGCCACATTAGGACTTGGCCATCTACAAATGCAACCCTCATGCATTTTGCATCCAATGCAGAGATGGAGAGAAGTTTATTTTGAGCCTAGGTACATAAAGGACTTCTTTCATCTTCAAATATTTTCTAGAATCTAGGTTGTAGGAGGCTTCACCACTTCCTTTGATTGGGTATTGATAATCATCCCCAAGTTTCACCTTATGGGGTGATTCATGTTCAGATAGGTTAACAAAAGATTCCTTAAACCCAGTCATGTGTTTGGAAGCACCACTGTCAATTAACCAATCATTACAACCATGGGAGATAGTACCTGTGAGAGTAGAGATTAGAACTTACTCTTCTTCACTTGATGAGTCATCATCACTTTCAGCCCTAGCCTTCTTCTTTGGAGGTTCATCATCCTCGGCAGTATGAGCATGGAATTTTCTTTTTCCGCCCTTCTTCTTCTTGCCGGAGTTGTTGTTGTTATCCCTTTTGTTCTTGGGACAATCTGAAGCAAAGTGACCCTTCTCATTGCATGTGAAGCATCTTAGATCCTTCTTATTCTTTTGATAGGATCTCTTGTAGTGAGAGTGCTCCTTCTTGGGCTAGCTTCTTTTGGTGTGAGCTACGAGAGCTTGATCTTCACCTCCCATCTTTTCTTCATGAGCTACAAGCCTAGCTTCTTCTTGAGAGCATTCCTCCCACAGTTTACTAAAAGAGATCAATTTCTTTCTTGCACAGATTCCTTGAATAAAGGAGTCCCATGACCTAGGAAGGCCATTCAGAGTGGTCAGAACAACTTCACCATTATCCACTACTTCATATATAGCTTCAAGTTGTTCCTTGATCTGAGAGACCTTGGAGAAATAGGATTGCATGGTTTCTCCATTCAACATCTTGACCCCTTTCAATTGATTCTGCAAGGTCATCTTCTGATTTATGTTCTTCCCTTCAAACAACTTGGTTAAAGAGTCAAACATAGCCTTGGGTGTCTTTAGAGATGACACATGTGGAATAAGATGGTCCTTGATAGAATCAACAATGATTCTCTTTGCCTTGACCAAGTTCTTCTTATGCAATATCTTAGCCTCTTCATCCTCTGGGATAGGGATGTCTTCTTTTATATATGAGGCCAACTCATTCTCTTCCAGGATTAACCCAATCCTATACTTCCAAGCTCGGAAGTTATCAGCCCCTTCAAGCTTATCCTCAAGCTTGGTGTGGTGAGACATCTTAAAAAGTACTTCAAATGGAAATAGAAAAAATTTAGGTCTTACCACTTGAAATGCTGAAAACTAGATCTGGTTCGGATTAGGGTTTGTCGAAAAAACCCTAAAAATTCAAAACGTGAATTTCAACTTTCTGAAAGGATAGAAAGATGCGCCTTGATGAGTTGATCAACCTGGTGTATTCAGAATTTGAGATCAGCAAAGCTTTACCCTTCAGATTTTCCTTTTTGTCCTCCCGGGTTCACTAGGGAGAGCCCTGAATTAGGGTTTGAGTTTCTCGGAGATCTACCCAGCCAAAAATCTCAATCCAAAGCTCTAAACTTCGATTTTTGCAAGGATCTTCTAGCTATGTCTTCAGATTTCAGAAATTCCTATTTTTTAGGAAACCCTAATGTTTAGGGCAAAATCTGAAAATGCTCAGAATTGAATTCTGATTGGACAGATAGATTCTCCTTGATGAGTAGAGTCAATGTACTATACTGCTTTTCCAAAAACTGTGGAGAGAAACCTAATAAACAAGAAACTCAAGTTTCAGTCACTGCAAAATGTCTTCTTCTCAGGTTAGCTCTAATACCATGTTAAATTTTGAGCATCAAATCACAATACTCTTGGATCTTTATTGAGAGAATAACATATACAGTATATCGATGCATAACAATCACAATAAGCATGACAAGCATCACAAGAATCAAAAGCATGAGAGACAAGAGACACAGAGTTTCCGTGGGGAAAACCATAAGGTGAAAAACCCCACAACTTCCTCAGAGATAGAGAGGGAAATGGCTCAACCAAAGTACAACCAAAATACACTTGAGATAGTCTCCTAGTAGCATATGATCCTCCTCCTCACTAGTGTGCCACTTTCTGAGTGAGAGAAGTGTGACTTTCCGAATGATCAAAATAGAGATCTCCCGATCTCTATTTATACTAACCTGTTTGCCCAGTTACACTATGGGGCCGACTTGTCTATCTAGATACATCCACAATATAATATATATTTCAGGGCCGACCCCACACATGGTGGTTTAATAACCCATCGGCAAGTACACACACTTGTGACACTTATCAATCCACATGACGACACTTCCATATAGAGGAATAACACGTCTCTAATAAGGGTACAATAAATATATATGAAATACATAAATGAAATACATTCCGAAGTTACATATACATCAACAGGGAACAACTCACCACTGGCTTCAGCCAATCATTCTGTTCGTAGACGAGAATCCCTTGATCCACACCATGCTACAGGCGATCCGAGGCAAGATATTTGAGGTGGTACCGACCAAACAACCGATGGCACTCCAATGGACTGCGACACCAGAAATGATGATGGAGTGTTATAATGTGACCGGAGAGCCCGAAGATGATGATGACCCTAGAGCTGTGTATGTACCAGAATCGGAGGGTAATCGCAGTGTTGTGGCACCAGATATACCGTTGGACAAATTTCAGCAACCATTAAAGATCAAGAAGGTGAACATTGGGTCGAATGAAAACCCCAAGTTCACAAGCATTAGCGACTACTGGGATGAGTCGATCATTACGAAGATGGTTGACTTACTGCATGAGTTTCAGGATTTGTTTCCAACAAAATTCTTAGAGATGAAGGGAATTTCTGGAGACTTAGGGGAAATGAGGATCCCCCTGAAACCTGATGCGAAGCTGGTTAAGCAACAGCCATATCAATTGAACCAGAGATACAAGGAACGAGTGCAAGCTGAAATTGAAAGAATGCTAGAGGGAAGCATTATAGAACAAGTGGATGAATTAGAATGGATTAGTCCAATGGTTGTACAGGACAAGAAAACTGACAAAGTATGAATATGCATCAACCTAAGAAAACTGAATGATGCCTCTCTACATGGTCCATTCCCGACCCCATTTATGGATGAAGTGCTCGAAGGAGTAGGAGGTCAGGAGATATATTCCTTTACAGATGGATTTTCGGGCTACCACCAAATCAAGATTGCGAAATAAGACCGACACAAGACTACAATAGTCACAGAGTGGGGATGCTTTCAGTACACGGTGATGCCATTTGGATTAAAGAATGCTCCCGCAATCTTTTCCAGAATAGTGGTAGCGGCATTTAAATATTATATTCATAAGTTCCTCGCTGTCTACATGGATGATTGGATGGTATATGGGTTAGTCAAAGATCATGTCGCGAACTTAAGACTCATGCTAGAATGCTGTCAACAACACCAAATTTCTCTGAACCTCAAGAAGTGTATTTTTGTGCTCCGTTCGGCATACCGTTAGGACACATTGTTTGTCGAGAAGGAATGTTGGTAGATCCGGAGAATATTGCCATCATTGTCGCCTCCCATCACCAACGACGGCCAAACAACTACGAGCGACATTGGGACACAGAGGTTACTGCTAGAAATTCATTCGAGGATATCCAACCATCACAACACCCATGGAAAAATTACTAAATAAGGATGCTAAGTTTGAATGGACCAAGGAATGCCAGAAAAGCTTGGACATATTGAAAGAGAAGATGGTCGCAGTTCCAATCTTCGCATTTTGGATTGGACGAAGGAATTTTACGTACACATTGATGCGTCGTCAGTCGCACTTGGCATTATCTTGACCCAACCAGGAACTGGTGACATTGACCACCCGATAGCATTTGCCAGTAGAAAACTGTCTACTACGAAGAGGAACTATACGACCACTGAATGGGAAGGGCTGGAAATGGTCTATGCTTTGCAAAAATTCCGGCATTACCTCTTGGGGGGCCACTTCAAGATGTTCACGGATCATTTTGCATTGAAATACTTAGTGAACAAGCTTGTGTTGGGGGGGAAGATTTGTTGCTGGCTATTGCTGTTTCAAGAGTTTGATTTTGAGATTATCGTAAAGACGGGACAATTGAACGCGGGACCTGATCATCTCTCACGGATAGAATCAGGAGAGGAACCAAGGAGCATCGATTAAGGATTTCTGGACGCTCAGTTTTCTAGGATTGGCATGGTTGATAACCACTATGAAAAAATCATTCAATTTTTTGCTATAGGGGAGGCGCCGGACGAGTTCACTACCAGTCAAAAGAAGCTGATGGTTGTCCGAGCTGCAGATTTCCAGCTAATTGCAGGAGAATTATATAAAATGGGCTTGGATGATATTTTGCGATGATACATCCTTCCGTATGAATAGGAACAAATTCTGTCAGAAGCTCATGACGGCATTTCAAGGGGACACTATGGTGGATAAGCAACCACTATGAAGATCCTTCGAGCAGGGCTATGGTGGCCAACCTTGTGTGGAGATGATGCGGACTATTCCAAGAGCTGCGACGTATGCCAGTGAACTGGGAAGCCCTCACGTCGAGATGAAATGCCACTAGTACCACAAGTAACGCTGCAGGCCTTTGATAAATGGGCCGTTGATTTTTTGGGACCCATCAACCCACTTAGGTAGAGAACAGGGTCGCGTTACATCATCACTGTGGCAGAATACCTCACACGTTGGGTGAAAGCTGCACCAGTGAGAGATTGTTCTGTTGCGAATGCAACACGATTCCTATTTGACAGTGTGGTTACTAGGTTTGGTTTCCCAAAAGTATTATTAAGCGACCAAGGGACACACTTCATTAACCAAACAATTGCCGTGATGACAGAAGAATTTTAGATCCAACACAAGAAGAGTACGCCTTACCACCCTCAGAAAAACATGAAAGTTGAGGCATTTAATAAGATATTGGAGCATGTTCTCACTAAGGTGTGCATGTTAGGATATTCCTATACTCCATCCTAGTCCCACCAATATTTTGATCATTTGCATTTTCAGTCATGCATGCACTTTTAGGGTTTGCATGCATCCTAGTCGTCAATCCAGCACCTAGCCCTCAGTTAGCCAGGCCCTAGGAGCTTCTCACTATTCAGTTTTAGCCCTCCACTTGCTTAATGCGCCCTTCTTCCTTGATTTTAGGAAGCAACTCGCCCTTCTTCACCTACCAGTCCAGTTGTCTTCAATTACACTTAGTTACACTCAGTTACACTCAGTTACTTCTACCAGGCTCAGTTTGACTAATGGTTGATAGTTACTTGAGCATTGATGACTCCACTGATGATGACGAAGACTTCCAGTTGTGCTCCGATGATCATGAGGACACCTAGTTGTGCTCCGATGACACTCTATTGATCTTATGATCACTCTGAGAGGCTAATTCGAATTGCCACCTTAGGCATTCGAATCCTCTCTACCATTGAACTATTTATTTGTCCATATTGTGATTAATTAACTAGTGTGTGTGAAGTATTTTTGCTTCTATCCGAGTTCTACTATATTATTATTCTATTGCCCATTATACTGCATTGACCTCTCTTCTTCTATTTTCTTGCTTAATCAATTACTTGCTTGTGAGGTATACATCATCTCTTAGATCTGCTGTGAGGATTTTCACATGGTATCAGAGCATGATGAGAGTATTGTTTATATCCATTCTTGAGAGTTTTTTGCAGGTTATTACCAAGATTTCAAGTGCAGCAGTAGCAGTTGCAGAATTCTCTATTGTTTTTGTAGGTCTTCTACAGCTTCAATGTATTGAGAAGAAATACCTCCTCTTTCTCCATTCAACTATGATCTTCTCTCTCCACTCAACTATGATGAATGGAAACCGAAAATAATAGCACATTTGAAGAGAAATGGTCTCTTTGATTTTTTTTTGAAAAAGAGTTCGAATCCTCTGAAGAAGAGATTCATTGGTTAAATAATGGTGATAGAGCATGTGGATCCATGTTGATTGCTATGCCTTTTTACATGGCACACCAATTCGTTGATATTGAAACTCCAAAAGAGCTATGGGCTCACCTGGATGAATTTTTGGCATACCAAATGAAGGAATTGGTCCAAACCCCTTCAAAAGCAAGCAAAGTGATGCATTCGCTCCCCTTGATGGTCTCTCAGATCATGCACCAGTATCATCTCATATTGAAGTTGTTCACAAAGAACTTGCAGATTCTCCACTCATGCTTCAACTTTCTTCTCTTTCTGTGCCAACTCACACTCTAGATATTGCAGAAGGTCCTAAATCCTCTCTTGCACCAGATTCTGTTGGTTTGCATCATGATCACATGATTATTTTAGAGGTAAAATCATCTATTGGAGGTAATGCATTCGCTCCTCTTAAGAAATCATCTCTTATTTACTATTGTATGATCATTAGCACATGATTTCAGAAGGTTATTGAAGAATATGGCCATTGCCACCCGCTTGAGATAATTTCTCATGCATCCATTGGTTTTGATCTCACCTCTTATGGTTCAAAGGAGATCTCAAGAAACCATTGCCATTTGCTTGGGATAATTTCTCATGCATATGATAGTTTTGATCTCACCCCTGCTAGTTCAAAGGGGATCTCAAGAAACTATTCTTCAACTCTTAAATCTGATTTGGATTTCAAGCAATTATTATTTGATGGTTCTTTTTGGCATAATCTCACCCATGATGGTTCGAAGGAGAAGACAAAAGACTATCTGCATATTCATGATTTTGATCCTACCTCAGCTGATTCGAATCACAGGTTCAAGGATCATCCTCATACTTTTGGATTTGTTCTCGTCACTTTTGATCTGAAGAGCAAGTACAAGCACATGTTTTTTGAGCATGATCCACTTCTTCCCAAGAAGAAGATACCTCCAGACATATGACCAAGCATCACACCTACTTGAGTTTGGAGCATTTATTTTTGTGTGTGCCTTACAGTCTGTTTTTTGAGGAGGGGGTATGTTTCCCATGAAATTTTCCCACTTCCTTGGTTTATTGATTGTTATTATTCATTGTATTGGGTGACCTTTGGTCTTAGTTACCAGGGCCTAGGATGGATTAAGGGGGGGTGTTAGGATATTCCTATACTCCATCCTAGTCCCACTAGTATTTTGATCATTTACATTTTCAGTGATGCATGCACTTTTAGGGTTTGCATGCATTCTAGGGTTTGCATGCATCCCAGTCATCAGTCCAACACCTAGCCCTCAGTTAGCCAGCCCCCAGGAGATTCTCACTATTCAGTTTTAGCCCTCCAGTTTCTTAATGCGCCCTTCTTCCTTGATTTTAGGAAGCAACACACCCTTCTTCACCTACCAGTCCAGTTGTCTTCAGTTACACTTAGTTACAGTCAGTTACAGTCAGTTACACCTACCAGACTTAGTTTGACTGATGGTTGACAGTTACTTGAGCATTGATGACTCCACTAATGATGATGAAGACTTCCAGTTGTGCTCCGATGATCATGAGGACACCTAGTTGTGCTCTGATGACACTCTATTGATCTTATGATCACTCTGAGAGGCTAATTCAAATTTCCACCTTAGGCATTTGAATCCTCTCTACCATTGTACTATTTATTTGTCCATATTGTGATTAATTAACTAGTGTGTGTGAAGTATTTTTGCTTCTATCTGAGTTCTACTGTATTATTATTTTGTTGCCCATTATACTGCATTGACCGCTCTTCTTCTATTTTATTTCTTAATCAATTACTTTCTTGTGAGGTATACATCATCTCTTAGCTCTACTGTGAGGATTTTCACAGTGCAATGCAAACCGCGACAACTGGGACCTAAAAATCCCAGTGGTCCTTTGGGAATATCGGACCACATGCAAGCGCTAGATTGGCCAAACCCCATTTAAGCTCGTTTATGGTCATGAAGCAGTTATGCCGATGGAATACATAGTACCCAGCTTGTGCATCGCAGCAGCAACGGGGATGAGTGATGATGGTGCGTTGGAGGAATGGTTGACGCAAATGATGCAACTTAATGAAGATCAATTCATCATAGGGTTCCATCAGAAAGTAGAAAAAGACGGCAAGAAGGCGTGGCATGATCGCCATGTCAAGACAAAACACTTTCAGACAGGGGATACAGTTCTATTGTATGATAGTAAATTTACAAAACACCCCGGTAAATGGCAAATGCACTAGTTGGGACCATATGTTATCACTTTTGTCACCAACAGAGGTGTAGTACAACTATAGATTTTGGATGGAGTACTGTTACCTAAATTAGTCAATGGGAATAGGTTGAATCCCTATCATGATGATCCGATGCAGAGTGGATGAGGACCAATGTAAAAAAATAAAAAACAGTAAATAATAATAATAATAATAATAATAATATATATAGAAGATACTAGGTGGCAGGATGGCGCACCAGCCAGAAGAGAGTGTGCAAACGGGAGGGGTCGTATCGCAGTTTGGGGTTTGGACTGCGACAGCAGCAGGATTACGACCCTATCAAATCAATAATCATTCTGAATCGTCAGTAGATGGGACCTTTTTAGATGACAGGTCTTTTTGACAGGTATGATCGTTCATTGGCCAAGATCAGCACCGGCACCAGGCACGTTTGTCACATGGAAACACACCGTGGCAGCATGGCTGGTGGCACCACGGATGCTGGTTTGCATAGTTGTGACACGTAGGACAGAAGGGAGAAGTATGGTCACCAATCACGCACGTAGGAAGTTCGGTCACCACATGCAGGGAACAAATGATGACATAATTGGCGCATTAGTTGAATGGATTCGTGGTTGATTTTAGAGGCATGCGTCCCGGAAGATGGAAATGCATAAATACAGGCCCCAGAGGATAGCGGAGCAAAGAGATATTCACCAGAAGCGAGAAATACATGTTGCGAGTAGGTCAAGTAATTGGATAAGTTAGGAATTCCAAGGAGGCTGTGGAAATGATCCATTTCATTTCATGTGGTAGAACACCAGGTGCACTGCAGGCTTGAACGACGAGTGTGCATGATCACCTTTAGCCGGAAGAGGTGTGGGCACTCGGGTATCATAGAGACAAATTTTCATCTGAGATGTCTAAGTATGTGGTAGTAGTTCGAAGCTTCGTTGTCCCGGTGACCACCAGAATGATAGGTGTGACAACCCCCTAGAGACATCAATGACCTTCTTCTCATTCTGGAACGAATGTGGATCAAGCCAATAGACTCCAAAGAGGTAGATGATGAAGGTTTTCAGAGACTGGAGGATGAGTTCAAGAAGTACATGACAATCAACTAGAGATCGACGGATGGAGATGAGAAGTACACAACAACGAGTTCCAGACGTCAAGAACAGTTTCAGAAATAGAGCCCAACGAAGGATGGGTGCAAACCAACAGTGTCTAGCTAAGGTGGCTCGGGACGAGCCACAAGTTTGTGTTGGGGGCCTATTGGCACGGGATATATCCGCAGGAAGTGTGGAAGCTGACACGTGCGAAAGGATCATTCTACGAAAGAAGGACCCTTCACAGCATTCGTGGAAGCATAAGAATTGTTAGATTAGTTGATTCGATCATGTGGACCATTTTGTAATAAGATAAAAGCATATAAATAGAATAGGATTGTAATCCTAAGGGCATCGAAGTTTTGGAGATTGATCCTATTTTTGGGGTTTTGGCTTTGTATTTGCAACACAATGTATTGACGGTTTCTGCAGGTTTGATAAATGAATGAAGATGCTTGGTTAGGACATGAATTATGTCTTTATGCAATGATGTGATGATGAATAATGGGTTATGTGAATGTTTTCTGTTGATTAATGCGAATATGTTGTAATCTGAATAAGTATGTCGAGTATGTTGTTATGAATGTTTGTTAGAGACTGTGAATGACTTAAGATGCGAATAATGAGTTAATGGTATGTTATGAATGTTATAATCTCTAGTTAGTGTGAACGTAATGTTTGCATACCCTCTACATCACTGTGGAAACTTAGTTCCAGCATCCCCCTTATCCACCTTAGGTGAGACTACACTTGCTTCACAAGTGTTGTTGGGAAGGGTTACACCTTTCTGGGATGGTGTATAAGGGAGTTTGGGTTGATGGTTTGTCGACGACAATACGAAGTGAACCCCTATCGAAATACACTGCGTCAACAGGGTGGCTGGAAGTCGATCTGCTCATCTTGCAGGAAAATCGCAAATGATGTATGCCGAGGAGTGCATGACTCCTACCGTGTTCAACTAGTGCGAGGGACTTCTGATCAGTCTCAGAGATCAGTTGACCAAATTCCAGTGTGGGGCACTGAAGCAATTTGGCTATGGTTCGGTGGTGGTGGATTTTATGTTGGAGCAGGTACCACACTTGTGCCTGCAAGTAGATCTTGAGGACCACGATGCACAGGATCCTCACATGACCAGGTGGGCAGAGGTGATGGATCACCATGGTTGAAGGGGTCCCATCATCAGTTTTAGTATAGGCTTATTCACATGGTTGCAGGGACAGATCCTCATGATGGAGGACTACCCATACCATGGTATAGACTTCCGATGAGACCCAAACTTGGTGCTTTACGAGGGAGCACAGTGGGATGATATCAGTAATAAGAACTGCTTGTGTTTTTTTATTTTATGCATGTTATGATTTTTGCAGACATGGATCTAGAGAGACCACTTGGAGTCTCTCGCCTTGTGCGGAGAGGAGCAACACCGGAGGCAGGCCCTACGGTTCGTGATGCTTTGGAGGAGCTAGAGGTGGTGGAGGATAACCTCCATAGGATGACTGTGGACATCCCAGATCCGGGCATGCATGACCTATCCCGTCGCTATCAAAAGCTGACGGTTAGAGTATCCATTTGTTTCGGCACGCTGATCTGGAAGGTGGCGAGGGCCATAGTCTACTTCCATGCGCAACATCGTGGGGATTCGAGGCATACGGCTACGCTACCTAGGGCTTAGGAACATGTTTTACTTATGTGTATACTGAAAGCTTATGAGCTTCAGATTTTGTAGAGATGACTCTTACTGAAAGCTAGCATGCTTCATACTTTTGTATCCACGCTATCATTTTGTATCGATTTATATATATATACAGACACATTTTGCGGTTTTATACATCTTGTGTTCTATTAGTGATTAATGAGACCTTTTTAACATGTTTTCTTATACAATGGATGATTTACATGTTATGTTTGTCTTTTATATTTTATGAATATATCATGTGAGTGCAATGTACCAATCTAGAATGAAGTTGGCCATCGAGTTAGCAACTTTGTTCATGTCTCGTGGAATGTGCAGGTATTGAATAGATTCAAAGGACCTTTCCAGAAGACGAACTCATCGAAAGAGACAGAGTAGGGTATGGTCATGGATAGCGTAGATCCAGTTAAGATGGGAAACCACTACTTGTGAATCTAGGTGGATGACAATGTGGTTCATACCCAAGGAAAGAGCATTAGTTAGGGTTCTAATCACTACCTGATATTCTGCGGCGTTGGTGATTGTGTATCCTAGACAACTTCCTCCTGAGATGATAAGCTCGCTAGTGGGAGAGTAAAGTACCCAGGATGCCAAAGCAAGGTTGTGGGTATGCCGGCTGGCGCTGTCCGTGAATCCGTAGCCAGTTTCCAACTGCACACGCAGACATAACATGGTATACGTAGTGAAACAAGATCTAGACACACTAAAACAAAAGCGTCACACCACACAAAACACACGCCATGTACAGTATATACAAGGTACTTATGCGTGAAAGACTCAGGCGTAGTAGCTCTTCAGGTAGAGCCCATTGAGGGGATCTCCCAAAGATATCCCATCATAGTCCTCTATCTTGTATCCTCCCTTCTATAGAACACATTTCACTATGTGTGGTCTGTGCCACATCGACTTGAACTTACCTGCCCCCAGCTTGTCATGATTTTGGTCATATTGTTGACCAATGTGACCTCGATTGATAGGGGTTGGCCTCACTATCAACACATACCGCAATCTCCATGGGTACCGGACCAGGCAGGTTTGATCCCACCTAGCAACACCCACAGAGCGGATGAGGTCTCACCCGAGAGGTCCAGGAAGAGCATACAGAAACATGTTTCCTCCGAGGGAGGAGGAGAGTTGTGGTTGTATGGAATATCTCTATTGCAGTGCTTAAACAAAGACTTTAAACATTCGACATGGAATTATAACATATTACTTAATCACAACATTTATCATCACAGCAATAGTAAGTAGATATTGCATCAATAAAATATAACAACATTCATATATTGCAACATTGCACAAAGATCGTACCAAAACATCATCATTATATTATTGTCGCAATCGTATACCGGAAGCAAAACATAGATCTCCATATACATCTCCTTATCTCTCATCTACTATTCTTTCTGTCTTCTATCTATCTCTCTATCTATGTATATCTAACACTTACAACTCTCATCTATTTACAGGCTTCTGCCATTACAATGTTTGTCCACTTACAAACGACTTCCTAACCGACACTATGGACAAATGACCCAATAGCTAACTGACTCGGTCCAAATGACCCAAAAGCCCGCATACCGTGGTACAATTGACTCACTATTACATAGCATTGTTGATGTATATGTCACTTCGGAATGTATTTTAGATATATGTATATTGTACTCCTATAGAGATGTTATTATTCCTCTATACGGAAGTGGTTGTATTCCTATAGAGATGTTATTATTCCTCTATACGGAAGTGTCATCATTTATATTGTAAGTGTCGTAACTTATACTTGATGAGTTATTAGACCACCTTGTTGGGGTTGGCCCTGTATAAGTCATGTGGTTCTAAGGGTTATTAGACCACCATAGTGGGGGTCGGCCATGTGGGTCAAAGGGTTATTAGACAACCCTATTGGGTGTCGACCCAGTTAGCATTATGTTATGTGGTTAAGTTAAGGCCGACCTAGTAAAGGTTATTAGGAAAGTCAAGTCAAGTATAAATAGAGTGCAGTAGGTACTCTATTTCATCATTCTATTCTCTCTCGCACTCTTGGGAGAGTGGTGCACTTGTGGAGGAGGAGAAGCTGCTGCTAGGAGATGTTTTTCACCTTTATGGTTTTCCCCAAGTAAACTCTGTGTCTCTTGTGTGCTTGCATTATTTTGTCCATGATTGATATGTTGTAGATATGTTGTACATGTTGTTCTCTCAGTTAAGATCCTAGATCAGATTGAAGTAAATTCTGAAAAATTAACATGGTATCATAACTAGCTTGAAAGAAGGCATGGTATGGCATGTATGACACTTGTTGCACTTACGATGCTAGGGCTCGATATAGCAAAAACCAGTCATCGCAGCACTTTCTCTATAAATATATTTCAGAGAGGTTTCAGGTTCTGAAATTCATACAGGGAGAAGCTAAGATCACCATGTACTTTGCGTCCAAGGGAGAACCTCTAATTAGTTGTACTTTGTTATTTATGATCTGTACAATATAGGGTTTCTGCCTCTTCTAGATCTTAGTAAAAACAAGTGACCTTGGCAAAAAGGTCTTAAATTGGGATAGGAAGCTCCAAATGAAATTTCGTAAAAACTGATAGGTAGTGCACGGACTGAAATTTCTCAGGTAATTTTTTCAGAGGCTGAAATTGAACCAGTGACACGTGGCATGCCGTACAATTTTCATCTCTTGTTTTATCCCATAAATGCTCACGTTGCGACACTTGGAATATCTCTCTCTCAGAGAATCCATTTGAGGTCAGACCTATGGGGTTGGAAAGATGACAGGTTGGTCTATCCCAAGAAACATTTTCAAACCATGTGGATCAAAAAATTCGGAGTTACACTAGAAAAAATCAGGTACATATTTCTATCAAAATAGAATTATTTTTTAGCACCTTCATTCATGGCTTCTGAAATTTAGGGTTTCGAATAACGTTGGAATTTTTGTAATCGGAGACTACGACTGAATGCTACTCATCAAAATAGAAATTTAGAGACCAAGATCAGAATTTTTGGTTGGGCAGAAGGCCGGGCTTGAGCATACCCTAGTTCGGGACTTTGATCGAAAAAGTGGAAAATTAGGGCTTCTGCAAAAATGGGAATTTTTTAAATCTGTGACCACAGCTGGAAGCTCCTCAGAAAACTACAAGCTTAGATCTTTGGATTGAACCTTCTGATTGGGCAGAAGGGTGGGATTTATCAAACCCTAGTTCGGGGTCATATCTAGTGAATCCAGAAGTTTCGAAGGCAAATTTGACGGGTGAAACTTTGCATTTTTCAAATTATGAGTATACCATCTTGATCAGCTCATCAAGGTGCATATTTCTATCCTTTCGGAAGTTTGAAATTCAAAGTTTGAATTTTTAAGGTTTCTCTAGCAAACCCTAATCCAGCTCTAGATCCAATTCCTACAAATCAAGTGGATTGGGTTAATCCTAGAAGAGAATGGATTGGTCACTTGCATAAGTGAAGAAGTTCCTGTTTCAGAGGGAGATGAGGCTAAGGCTTTACATAAGAAGACTACAAGCAATCTCGATAGGTATGACTCATCCAGGTATGTTTCAAGATTTGTTCATGATTAAGTTTATGGTATGTTTGTCTTCATGTTAAATTTAGACTTGTCGTATCACCTTAATAAAATTATGAATGCTTGATGGAAGATATTCATTGATTAGGGTGTTGACACTTATGATTGTGCTAATGCATTATGGTGTTGTATGAGGTTGATGTTGTCCGCTAACATGAAAGGTACACCAAGAAAGACAAATCATGTTCTAGTTCAAGAACATATGATCATGATGACACGATGACAAATATTCATCCATTGTCATGAATCACTTAGAAGATCTATTTTGCGAGGTATGTATAACTTGGTTCTATAAATGGTTAACCTATGAGATATGCAGGCTACTAGCACAAGTCATTGAAAAGAACAAGAAGACATCATGTGGATATGTTAGACATAACTAGCTAACACACCAATCCAGGTATGTTTTGCCTACATCAAGTTAGAATCCTACCTTGTGTTAGGATCCCTTATATAAGTATACTTGGTATGATTGGTTATGATTATTCATAAACTTGGAAATGTAAGTAATCAAGGGTTTATGCATATTATGTCTCTTATCTTGATTGATGATTTAACTAACTAGAAGAGTCCTATGATCAAAAAAGAATATGCATGAGTAAAAGAACACTTTCCTGAAACCTTGAATACTAATGTTTATTATCTGTGTTTGAAATGATCATGACTATACATGTTTAAGATTATTGTGTTTTGATAGTATTAAGATTATAGTAATGAATGTGTGATTATGTATGAGACCTCGAGGATAACACAATGATGATACTAATAAGCATGCATAGTGATGGATATAAGTTCAAGGACAAGTAATCCAGGAAGCAAAGATCAAGAGGGAGCACATTCCAGTTGTTCCTGCAAGGAAGCAAAGATCAAGAGGGAGCACACTCCAGTTGTTTCTAGAAGGAAGCAAAGATCAAGAGGGAACACACTCCATTTGTTTATGTAAGGAAGCAAAGATCAAGAGGGAGCACACTCCAGTTGTTCCTGCAAGGAAGCAAAGATCAAGAGGGAGAACACTTCAGTAGTTTCTGCAAGGATACAGATATTCAGAGGGAGTTGACCACTTCTAACAATCCACATCAAAATGGAGTTGCAAAAAAGAAGCAAAGACTGAGAGGGAGTCAACCCAGCAAACAAACAAAGATAAGTATTTAAATTATCATTCCTTGCATATTTTCTTGTTTAAATAATATTGTTCAATAATGTATATACACATGTTCCTAGAATTAGGTTTTGTATTATGCATATTAGAATAGTTGCATTGATGATTAGTATACTACTAATATACATGGGTAAGTGGCGTATGGCACTGTACAACAATTCCATTTCTACTTATCTAGAATGAAACCTCTTTGCTGACATGTTGGGAGTTGTGCACACTCTTAACAATGTTCTGGTAGAGATTGGAAGGCATCTAGAAAGTTACGGAATATGGATAAATGTTGTATTGAAGCATTGGCTAAAATAATTGCATGACTGTATGACATATTTCTTTATGTGTAAGAATTTGTTCTGAAAACTATGATATGTTTTCTAATCATGCAATTTAACTTGTTGTGTAGGAAAGATTGTATACCATCACCTACAAAAGAAGGACTACAACATTTGTTCAGCAACAAAGTTATCGATTGAAAATATTGAAGATATTTAAGTTCCCAGGATCTGGGAAGAATGCCATCATCGAGGAGTACCAGTCGATCATGAAGATGTTTGGGATGCAGTCCCAAGACTTGAAGGGGAGTCTCTTTGACTTCTAAATGGATCTACAAGATCAATCATGCTGCAGGTGGTAGCATAGAGACTTTTTCTCTTGTAGCCAGATACACTTCCATTAGATCCATACTTGCTCTAGCTGCAGTGATGAAATGGAAGATACACTAGATGGATTTCAAGACATCTTTCTTGAATGGTGTAGTTGAAGAGGAAGCGTATGAGGAGCAGCCACTTGGTTCTGAGACACATGACAGGGAGTCATATACGTGCAGAACTTGGTATGGTAGGATAGACAGCTTTCTATCCAGTTTGGGCTTTACCAAGAGTAAAGTGGATTCCAACCCTTACTACAAGGTTGAGAAAGGCAATCCAATGATACTAATTTTGTATATGGATGACCTGTTTATTATAGGTGAAGATAGATTGATTACCGACATGCATCAGAAGCTTGCTGCTGAGTTCGAGATGAAGAACTTGTGGATGATGCACTATTTTGTAGACATGGAGGTGTGGCAGAGTGCAGATGGAATCTTCCTTGGACAAGGGAAGTATGCAGTAGAGATCCTGAAGAGGTTCAAGATGATGGACTACAAGGCCATGGCCACACTTATGGCATCAAACCTGAAGCTTCTGTGTCATGCTTCATCTGATCCGGTTGATATCACTATGTATCGTCAGATGATTGGGTCCTTGATGTACCTAATGAACATGCGATCAAATATTTGCTTTGTGCTGAACACATTGATCCAATTCCTGATGGATCAAGGAGTGTTCACCTGGTTGCTGTAAAGCATATTCCGAGGTACCTGAAGGGTACAGTTGATTAAGGACTCAAGTATTATGTGAATCAAAAGGTTTAACCTATAGGCTCATGTTGATTCAAATTGGGCAAGCAGTGCTGAAGATAGGAAGAGCACATCTGGGTGCTGCTTCAGTATGGGATCAGGTGTGATCTCTTGGTTTAGCAGGAAGCAGTCTTGCGTAGCACTGAGTACAGCTGAAGCAGATTATGCTGCGACAGATGAGCAGGTTGCAGATGTATTGACCAAGCCATTGGCCAAAGTGCAGTTTGAGTACTTCAGAGAGAGGCTTGGTGCACTTCAGATCGAGGTTCCTTCCCAAGGGAAGTGATGAGTCCGGAAGATGCAGATGCACATGAGCGTTTTTGACATGGTTGATGTGTTCTCCCGTGGTCGTGATGTAATTGCTGAGCCATTCTCACATGGTGGTAGATGTGTTCTCCCATGGTTTAGATGTAAGGGTTGAATCCATTTTTCACATGGTGGTAGAGGTGTTCTCCCATGGTGAAAAAGTAACAGCTGGAGCCTTCCCTGAATGGTGGTATATGTGTTCTCGCATGTTGGTGGTGTAAGTGCTGGATGATGTGCATCTGGGCTGTGCTTCATGGACGATGAGATGATCTGAATAGGACGATGCTATGATGATCAGGAGGATCATGAATGATGAGCATCAGGACGATGCTCCAGTTACTTCTCTGTATATGTATATGCATCATGTTGGATGCTTGTTATGATCAGTTGGATCATTTATGTATGTATGCATCATGTTGGATGCTTGGACCATGTATCTTTATATGTATCAGGTGGATACGTTGTATGATAAGGTAGATCATGTATGTTGATATGTATCAAGTAGATACATTGAGTGATCAGGTGGATCATGTATCTATGTATGTATCAGGTGGATCATGTATGATGATATGCATCAGGTAGATACTTGGTATGCATTAGGTAGATGCATTGTATGATCAGGATGATCATGTGTACATTAGGATGATGTATGGTGAGAATCAGGTTGATACTATGTGGCTGTAGAATAGGTTGTGCAGATGAGCATGTCTGGGATATCCTATAGGTAGGCGTTGTGTACTCGTAATAGCCTGGGATGAAATTTCGAGACATTGCTCTGGGAGGACATATAATAGCACCCTGGGAAATCCTTTAGGTCGGAGTTGTGTACTTGTAACATCCTGGGATGCTCTTTCAAGGTTTTGTCCTATGGCATATAATAGCACCCTGGGAGATCCTTCAGGTCAGAGTTGTGTACCCGTAACATCCTAGGGTGATATTTCAAGGTTTTTCCATGACCACATGTAAATTGTGCCCTGGGAGATCCTTCAAGTTGTAGTTGTGTACCCGTAACATCCTGGGATGCTCTTGCGAGGTTTTGTGGTGACCACATGTAATTTGTGCCCTAGGAGATCCTACAGGTCGGAGTTGTGTACCCATAACATCCTGGGATGCTCTTTCAAGTTTTTGTGGTGGGGTCACATCTAATAGTGTTGAGATATTGTAACTTCAAAGAATATTATAATTGTACTTTATTATTCCGGAGATGTTTCATTCCTCCGTAAAGATCTTATTGTATATCTGGAGATGTTTATTCCTCCGTCGAAATGTGCTAACTCGGGTTATTAGACTTCCCTAGTGGGGGTCGGCCCTGTATTTGTTATGTGGGTCAAAGGGTTAGTAGACCACCCTAGAGGGGTCGGCCCAGTCAGTTGTAGTGGGGTATTTAACCATTGGTTAAATACGAGCCTACGTGTACTTGTGTAAAAGATATGTCAGTGTAGTGTATAAATAGAGGAGGTGTGTTCCTCATTTGACACACACACTCACTTGAGGATAGCGCACTTGTGGAGGAGAGGTCTGCTATTGTGGAGGAGGAGATCATGTCTCAGGGTTTCATCTTTGTATATTGCTGGTCATCTATATTGAGGAAGCTTTGCTGGGTTTTCTACCCCATGAGGGTTTCCCAGGATAAATCTCTGTCTCTTGTGTTTATGCTATGCTTGTTGTTTCTTCAGTGATCATGTATATGCTATTATTGTAAAATGGAATGTAATGTTGATATTTTCTGTATTATCATATTAAATCTTAACATGGTATCAGAGCTAACCTGAAGGAAGGCAAGGTATGGCACTTACGACACTTGCTTTACTTATGACAATTTGAAGGTTAGGGTTTTACATAGAAAAAACAAGTCATCGTGGAACTTTCACTATAAATACATTTATGCAAAGTTTCAGGGTCTGAAAAGTTTACAAGTTGAATATAACATCCTCAAGTACCTTGTGTCCAAAGGGAACCCTCATATTCGTTGTAATTTATGAGTTATGATCAGTACAAGTTAGGGTTTCTGCCTCTTCCAGATCTCTGTCAAAATCAGGTAACCTTGGAAAAAAGGTCATAACTTGGGCTAGGAAGCTCCAAATGAAATTTCGTAAAATGTGACAGGTAGTACACAGACTGTACTATCTCAAGAAACGTTTTCAGAGGCCCAAGGTAAACCAGTGACACGTGGAACGCCGTACAAGTTCTCTCTCCTGTTTTATCCCATAAACAGGTCACGTTGCGACACTTGGCATAACTCTCTCTCAGAGAGTCCAATTGAGGTCAGACCTGTCAAGATGGAAAGATAACAGGATGAGATATCTCAGAAAAAGTTTTCAGAGGCTGAAGTTCAAACAGTGACACGTGGAACACCGTACAAGTTCGCTCTACTTTTTTATCCAATAAACAGGTCACGTTGCGACACTTGGCATAACTCTCTCCCAGAAAATCCAATTGAGGTCAGACCTGTCAGGATGGAAAGATGACAGGTCAGACTACTGCAGAAAAAGTTTTCAGACCCTGTGGAGCAAAAATTGCAGAGTTATAGCAGAAACAATCAGGTATATAATTCTGTCAAAACATAATTATTTTTGGACTACCTTTATTCATGGCTTCCGGAATTTAGGTTTTCAGAGAAAGTTAGAATTCTTGAAATCGGAATCCACGGCTGGAAGCTCCTCAGAAAAATAAGAGTTTAGAGCCTTGGATCAAACTTTTTCATTGAGAAGAAGGGTGGGCTTCATCAAACCCTAGTTTGGGATCCTGTCCAGAAGATCCAGAAGTTTCAAAAGCAATTTTGAGGGGTCAAATTTTTGGAGATTTCAAAATTGAAGTATGCTAGTTTGATCAGCCCAGCAAGACACATCCTTCCATTCATTCGGAAGTGTGAAATTCAAATATTGAATTTTTAGGGTTTCTCCAGCAAACCCTAATCAAGCTCCAGATCAAGTTTCAAGGGGAGTTGAGGCTAAGGCCTTACATAAGAAGACTACAAGAAGTCTCGATAGGTATGACTTAAGGAGGTTCAGGTATGTCTTGAAATATGATTCTTGATTAAGTTCATAATGTGTTTGTCTTCATATTATTTATTAGTACAATCTTGATTATTGTTAGAATTGTCTTATCACCCTAGTAACAGTATAAATGCATGTGAATGATCGAAGACATTAATTGATTAGGGCTATATGATTGTACTAAAGCATTATGGTGTTATGTGAGGTTGATGTTGTCTGCTAACAAGATATAGGTACATCACAAAAGACAAATCAAGTTCCATGACCATGACAACATGAAGACAAAGACTCATCCATAATATTTGTTCTACTTACGAGGTATGTATGACTTTGTTATATTATGCTTAACCTATGAGACATGCAGGTTCTAGCTCAGGATCTCTAAATCATTGAAGAGATTGTTTAGGTATGTTGTACATAACTAATCCAGATATGTTTTCTTATGTCAAGTTAGAATCTTACCTTGTGTTAGGATCCCTTATATAAGTATACTTGGTATGATTGGTTATGCTTATTCATAAAGTTAGTAATCAAGGGATTATGCATATTATGTCTTTTATCTTGATTGATGATATGCATGAGTAAAAGAAGACTTCCCTGAAATCTTGAATACTAATGTTTATTAACTATAATCATGAGTATACATTTTCAAGATTATTTAGAACTATAATGTTTTGATAACATTTAGAACATACTAATGGGTGTATGTTTGTGTATGAGATCATGACGATGACACTTGAACATGCACAGTGGTACAGAATGAATAGAAGTTCAAAAGACATACAGAAGATCAAGCGGGAGGCAACCACACAAACATAAAAGATAAGTATTTGAATTGTTATTTGAAATAGTAAATGATATTGCCTGTAATAGGTTGTATGCATATTTGTATTCCTAGAATATATGATGCTGAGTGTAAACATTCATAAAGCATTGAACAGTATACTACTAATATGCATATGATTGGTAAGTTGGACAAACATTCCATTGTTGCTTGTCTAGAATGAAACCTCTTTGCTGACATGCTGAGAGCTATGCACACTCTTGATAGTATGTTCTGGTAGAGATGGAAGGCATCTAGATAGCCACTGTATGCATACAGGATATGGGAAAGTGTTGTGCCAAAGTATTGGTCAAGATAGTCGCATAACTATGAAAATAATATCTGTATGCATAATAGGTTATCATGTCAACGTGATTTGATGATTATGAAGTATTACTAATCATGTACTTAATTTTGATTTGTAGGAAAGATCATGATGAACAATTAACAAGAAATGGATGTTCAACAAAAGGATTTGCAAATCAAACACACTATAGAAGGCTCATGGCTAGAAGATTCTCTTAGAAAGAGGAAGAGAATCATGATAAGATGTTTGCTCCAAGTGGATAGATAAGACCATTCTCTTAATGGTGCAACTAAAGAAGAAGTGTGAATTAGGTTCTGTATGGGTACCCAGGATTGATAGTAAATTGATGAGCTTAATGATCATCATGGGTGATATGGATCACAACCTTTGCTACAATGTTGAATATGGCTTCTAGACACAGATGAACTGGATGCAAGAAGGAACTCACCACATAGTTCGAATGATGTTGAGGCTTATATCAGTAGAACCATCTAACGAGATGGCTGCAGAAATAAAAATGAAAGATCTTAGTTTGATGCATTACTTCCTAGTTTTTGGAAGTATGGAAAGGCTCAGAAGGAATCTTTCTCAACCAGGGAAAGTATGATGAGAAATATTAAAAGGACTTGAGGTGTTGGAATGGCCACTCTTATGGATTCCAACTTGAATCTGTTAGGGGATGACTCATCAGAGTTAGTGGATATAACTTTGTACAGTCAAATTATTGGGTGATTGATGTATCTAACATATACTAGGTTAGATATATGCTTTGTTGTGAACACCTTGAGTCAGTATCTAGTGGAAACTAGATGTGTTCACCTGATAGTTGCAAAGCATGTGATGAGGCACCTAAAGGATACGATAGACTTTGATATATGCTATCTTGGAGATCATGACTTTAGATGGCTACTCAAATGATTGATTGGGAAGAAAGTGTATCAGACAGGAAGAACACATCGAGAGGATGTTATTGTCTGGGATTAGCCATGATCTCGTGGTTTAGCTTGAAGCAATCTAGTGTGGCTCTCAGCACAAGCAGAATATATGGCTGCTTGCTCTGCTAGCTGTGAAGAAGTTTGGCTTCAGGATTGTTTGACTTAGAGATAGAACCAACTGTGATCCTATGTGATAAATAGAGTTGTATCAAGATGACATAGAATCTAGTGTTCCATGATAAGTCAAAGAACATAGGGAACTAACAAGATATGACGCAGAAAGGAACTATAAAGTTTGAATTTGTACTAACCAAACCTCTACCTCAAGTGAAGAATTTACCAACCAAACCTCTGTCTCGAGTGAAATTTGAATACTTCTGAGACAAGCTTGGTGTAGTTCACAAGGACCCTCCTCGAAAGGGGAGTAGTATAGTCACTGATGATGAGATTGTCTCATCGAACAACAAGGTCGATGATGAGGTAACTTGTTCTCTACACCTAGATACTTAGAAATATTTAGATCTAGGACTCTTATACTTAGAATACTTAGTTTTACTTATACATGCCTTTGATGTTAGATGTATTAGTGAGAATACATGCTAGATGTATACATGTTTTGATTAGTGATGTATACATGTTTTGATGTTAGATGTATTAGTGAGAATATATGCTAGATGTATACATGTTTTGATGTGATGTATACATGTTTTGGTGTGATGTATACATGTTTTGATGTGATACATGCTCTTGGATATTTGTACCTATATAGATGAGAAGACAGTCGAGGGGATTGGATCATCCCTGGACTTTCAGTCCTAAAGAGAGTCGTAGATGTGAGGTCTCCGAAAATGAAGACCTTAGTGGACAGTTGAGGGGATTGGATCATCCCTGGACTTTAAGTCCTAAAGAGAGCCGTAGACGTGAGGTCTCCGAAAATGAAGTCCTTAGTGGACAGTTGAGGGGATTGGATCATCCCTGGACTTTCAGTCCTAAAGAGAGCCGTAGACGTGAGGTCTCCGAGAATGAAGGCCTTAGTGGACAGTTGAGGGGATTAGATCATCCCTGGACTTTCAGTCCTAAAGAGAGCCGTAGACGTGAGGTCTTCAAGAATGAAGTCCTTGGTGGACTTGAGGGGATTGGATCATCCCTGGACTTTCAGTTCTAAAGTGAGCCGTAGACAGGTGTCTCCGAGAATAGAGGATAGGACTGCATCGTCCCTGGACCTTGGTTCAAAATGCACGTGATTGGATTAATCATCCTTAGACAGTAAATCCAGGAAGGATAGTCTTAAATGTGATTGTGATTGGATTAATCATCGTTAGACAGTAAATCCAGGAAGGATAGTCTTAAATGTGATTGTGATTGGATTAATCATCCTTAGACAGTAAATCCAGGAAGGATAGTCTTAAATGTGATTGTGATTGGATTAATCATCCTTAGACAGTAAATCCAGGAAGGATAGTCTTAAATGTGATTGTGATTGGATTAATCATCCTTAGACAGTAAATCCAGGAAGCATAGTCTTAAATGTGATTATGGTTGGATTAATCATCCTTAGACAGTAAATCCAGGAAGGATAGTCTTAAATGTGATTGTGGTTGGATTAATCATCCTTAGACAGTAAATCCAGGAAGGATAGTCTTAAATGTGATTATGGTTGGATTAATCATCCTTAGACAGTAAATCCAGGAAGGATAGTCTTAAATGTGATTGTGGTAGGATTAATCATCCTTAAACAATAAATCCAGTAATTCCGAAAGGAAGGATAGTCTTAAATATGATTGTGGTTGGACTAATCATCCTTAGACAGTAAATCCAGTAATTCTGAAAGGAAGGATAGTCTTAAATATGATTGTGGTTGGATTAATCATCCTTAGACAGTAAATCCAGTAATTCCAAAAGGAAGGATAGTCTTAAATATGATTGTGATGAAATTGATCCAGTAAATCTGAAAGGAAGGATCATGTGTATTGATGACGATGCTGCTGATCGTGTGATGACAATGCTGCTGATCATGTGATGACGATGCTGCTGATCGTGTGATGACGATGCTGCTGATCGTGTGATGACGATGTTGTTGATCATGTGATGACGATGCTGCTGATCGTGTGACGACGATGCTGTTGATCGTGTGATGACGATGCTGCTGATCGTGTGATGACGATGCTGCTGATCGTGTGATGACGATGTTGCTGATCATGTGATGACGATGCTGATGATCGTGTGACAATGCTGATGATCGTGTGATGATGATGTTGATCATCGTGTGATGACGATGATGCTGATCGTGTGATGACGATGATGCTGATCGTGTGATGACGATGATGCTGATCGTGTGATGACGATGCTGATGATCATGTGATGACGATGCTAATGATCATGATATGATGATGTTGATGATCGTGAGGATCTAGATGTTGATGTCGTTGTAGCTGTTTGAGTACTGCAGAAGATAAAGACTCAGTATTGAAGATGTTGATGTTCCAGTATTGAAGATGTTCCAATAACTGGTTGAGTTACTGATGATGTTGAGAAAGCTTCCAATGATTTATAGATGTATCATGTATGATGTTGATGACTCCTTGCTCGTGCAGATGTTGTTATAATATCCTTCTCATTAAGGGGGAGTGTTGAGATATTGTAACTTCAAAAAATATTATAATTGTACTTTATTATTCTGGAGATGTTTCATTCCTCCGTAAAGATCTTATTGTATATCCGGAGATGTTTATTCCTCCATCGAAATGTGGTAACTTGGGTTATTAGACTTCCCTAGTGGGGGTCGGCCCTGTATTTGTTATGTGGGTTAAAGGGTTATTAGACCACCCTAGAGGGGTCGGCCCAGTCAGTTGTAGTGGGGTATTTAACCATTGGTTAAATACGAGCCTACGTGTACTTGTGTAAAAGATATGTCAGTGTAGTGTATAAATAGAGGAGGTGTGTTCCTCATTTGACACACACACTCACTTGAGGATAGCGCACTTGTGGAGGAGAGGTCTGCTATTGTGGAGGAGGACATCATGTCTCAGGGTTTCATCTTTGTATATTGCTAGTCATCTATATTGAGGAAGCTTTGCTGGGATTTCTACCCCATGAGGGTTTCCCAGGATAAATCTCTGTCTCTTGTGTTTATGCTATGCTTGTTGTTTCTTCAGTGATCCTATATATGCTATTATTGTAAAATGGAATGTAATGCTGCTATTTTCTGTATTATCATAATAAATCTTAACAAATAGCACCCTGGGAGATCCTATAGGTCGGAGTTGTGTACCCATAACATCCTAGGATGCTCTTTCAAGGTTTTTTGATGCACGTAAATTCCTGAGAATTCCACAGTATCGCCAGTGATGATGAAGACTTGCAGGTGGTGGGCCTACATCCAGTATGGAAAAGGACTGGCTCTGTAGAACTTCCTATGATGAGTAGATTCAGATATTGATTGAGATAGCAGCAGCAGTGATGATGATGATGAATCGATGATGATTATCAAGTGACGATGATCTAGAGAAGAAGACTTGTGCTAGAAGACCTGTGTCGAGAAATACCTTCCTAGTTAAGAGCGAGTGTTGATGTATATGTAACTTCGGAATGTATTTCACATATATGTATATTGTACTCCTATAGAGATGTTATTATTCCTCTATACGGAAGTGGTTGTATTCCTATAGAGATGTTATTATTCCTCTATACGGAAGTGGTTGTATTCCTATAGAGATGTTATTATTCCTCTATATGGAAGTGTCGTCATTTATATTGTAAGTGTCGTAACTTATACTTGATGGGTTATTAGACCACCTTGTTGGGGTCGGCCCTGTATAAGTCATGTGGGTCGAAGGGTTATTAGACCACCCTAGTGGGGGTCGGCCATGTGGGTCAAAGGGTTATTATACCACCCTATTGGGTGTTGGCCCAATCAACATGATGTTATGTGGTTAAGTTAAGGCTAACCTAGTAAAGGTTATTAGGCAAGTCAAGTCAAGTATAAATAGAGTGCGGGAGGCACTCTATTTCATTGTTCTATTCTCTCTCACACTCTTGGGAGAGTGGCACACTTGTGGAGGAGGAGAAGCTACTGCTAGGAGATGTCTATCTCTTATGCTTGGGTTGTATCATTGCTCTATCTATCTCTGAGGAAGTTATTGGGGTTTTTCACCTAAGTAAACTTTGTGTCTTTTGTGTGCTTTCATTATTGCGTCCATGATTGATATGCTGTAGATATGTTGTACATGTTATTCTCTCAGTTAAGATCGTAGATCAGATTGAAGTAAATTCTGAAAAATTAACAAGCATATGGTCCAAGTGACCCAAAACCCGCCATCTGTGGTATCCTTTAACACAAAATACTCCTTTCGCGTCCTGATCAGATGTGTCGCAGCGTCGGCGGTACCACGACATTTCCCTATCGAACCACATGCCAACAAGCCCCCAACACAATCTTGTGGCTCGTCCTCGAGCCATGTCAACTGCTGGACATTGTACACGTCAACTGTTCTTACTGTCTAGAGCACGCGGTGTGGTCCGGTTCCTTCGGCTACACTGATCATCATCTCGCTGTTCTGTAAGTCTTACCCGAAAGTGGGAAGCCCCCGAATTACTGTCATGTACTTCTCAAACTCATCCTCTAGTCTTTGTGAATGGTACTGACGGGAAGGAAAAGAGGACGAACAGTACCAAGGTGCAAAATGAGCCGATGACTCTAGCACATCTATTTCGCACTGGAAAATGGCTCCTACTATGGCTGGGGAGCTACCTCCCCAACCATCGCATTGGTCAAGAGAAGCACAATCCTTTGAACAACTATTGTGTACTTAAGCATGCTGGTCCGGCCCTTGGCTCGGGCATACCATAGTGTAAATGCACCCATCATATCAATGCGCTCAAGGACACTTGTCGTTCAGGCTCGTAGGGCCTCTGGGGTACTACCATGGGAAATGAAGTGAAGCATTTCCAAAGCCTCCTTGGAATTCCTCACAACTTAACTTGCAAACTGATATAACAGCATAACCACGCTATTTCAGAACAACTTCATTATAGCGAACTACCAGCTGCCTCGGCTACTTATAGCCAGACCATTCCCAAGTCACGACGGTGGGAATGATGTCCCCCTACCTCTCATCTACATGCGTGAACCCACTGACTAACACAGTGGGGGGCGATCATGCTGCCATCGAAGATCCCACATGCTGACGTGTGAGAAATCTCCTCACATCTTCCTGATCGTACTAGCCCAGTGTGCCATGTGCAAAACATATCGTCGTCATGTGGTGACCAGGTTGAATATGGCAAGCGAACTCATGTATATAGACGATGGCACAGGGTCGCAAGAAGTTAGCGGGATGGTAGTCACAACACTGCCCCGTACCCCCAAATCCTATGTAATCATCAAAAAATCCTGCATGTACTCAACCAAATCCACCGTCAATCCTGGTCGCAATGCTGTCATGTGTCTCTGACTACTTCAAACTTGCGGAACAAGCCTCCCTACTTGTGCATTCCTTCTTCCCTTGGTGCGCTATCGGACACCAAACAACCTGCAACACACAATCTTTTTTCGCGGTCCTTTTTTTTATTTTATACCAATGCGACTCAGGCATCGCACTGTTCTAAGCCCGATTGATAGGGTTTCAACCTGTGACCATTTACCAGCTTGGGGAGCATCGCCCCATCCAACTGCTACAACTGAACTGCTCCACCTGAAGTAATACTACTAATGCGATATGGACCCAACCAATGCATCTGCAATTTTCTTGGATGTTTCATAAACTTGTTGTCATATAATAGCACCAAGTCACCTTGCTGAAACTATTTACTTTTGATGTGGCAATCATGCCATGCCTTCTGGCGATCCTTCTCTACCCCTTGGTGAAAGCCAGCGATAAATTGATCCTCTTCCAGCTACACCAATTACGCTAGATGTTCATCTAAGGCTGCGGCATCATTCATGCCTGTAACAGCAGCAATTCGTAGACTTGGAACAATGTACTCCATTGGCATAATCGCTTCCTTCCCATATAGCAGCTTAAAAGGTGTCTGACCAGTCAACCTTTTACATGTGGTGTGAAAGGCCCACAATACTGCTGGGATTTTCATATCCCAGTCATCGCGGTTTGCATTACACACCTTGGTCAGCGCATGCTCCAATACCTTGTTAAACACCTCCACCATCCCATTTTCATGTGGGTGATAGGGTGTACTCTTCTTATGCTGTATCTACAACTCCTTCGTCAATGCACTGATGGTGCGATTAAGAGAGTGGCTGCCTTGATCACTCAACAAAATCTTAGGACAGCCGAAACGAGTGACAATGTTGTTGAACAAAAATCGAGCAGCCGTTGCAGCGGAACAATCAACTACGGGTTCCCCCTCGGCCCATCAGGTCAAGTACTCTATCGCCGTGACGATATACCGTGCACCTGTGCATTTCCTTGGTGGATTGGTCGGCCCGACAAAATCCACAGCCCATTTTTTGAACAGTTGCAATGTCACTTGAGGTAGCAGCAGCATCTCATTGCATCTAGACGGCTTGCTAGTGCGCTGACAAACATCAGAAGACCGCGCATAGTCTATTGCATTATTATGTAATGTGGGCCACCAAATCCTTGTATGCAGTACCTTCAGGGAAGTCGCCCGACTGCCATAGTGTCCTCCTGCTACTCCACCATGTGCATTAGCCAGTATCTGCACTTGATCATGCGGCAAGACACATCTGTGCAATATCTCATCAATGCCCAATTTATACAACTCTCCCATGATTAACTAAAAGTCAGTAGCCTTGACAACCAACTGCTTCTTCTGAGTAGTGGTAAAGTCATCAGGCACGGTGCCAGTCACCAGAAACTAAAGGATGTCATCAAAATATTGATCAGCGGTGGCAACTTTAAATAGTTGGGCATCCGGAAACCTGTCTTCAATATTAGTTGGTTCCTGCCCTGTGTCAATCTGTGATAAATGATCTAGTCCAGCATTCAACCACCTCGGTTTCACAATGACTTCAAAATCAAACTCCTAAAACAAAAGTATCCAACGGCAGATCTTCCCCCCCAACACAGGCTTATTGACCAAGTATTTCAATGCAGAATGATCAGTGAACATTTTAAAGTGGCAACCCAACAAATAATGGCAGAATGTTTACAACACATAAACCATGGCCAGACCTTCTCGTTCTGTGGTAGTGTAATTGCGTTCTACAGAGGACAGCTTCCGACTAGAAAAAGCAATAGGATGATCAAGGTTGCCTTCTCTGGGTTGAGCCAACACTAATGCAATCGAGGAAGCATCAACATGGACATGGAATTCCTTAATCCAGTCCGGAAAGACCAAGATTGGTGCCGACACCATCTTTTCCTTGAGCATTTGGAAGCTATCCTGACATTTCAGTCTCCACTAGACTGCCACGTAAACTCTATGTCTCTTGTGTGCTTGCATTATTGTGTCCATGATTGATATGCTATAGATATGTTGTAGATATTCTATACATGTTGTTCTCAGTTAATATCCTAGATCAAATTGAAGTAAATTATGAAAAATTAACATGGTATCAGAGCTAGCCTGAAAGAAGGCATGGTATGGCATGTATGCCACTTGCTGCAATTGCGAAGCTAGGGCTTGATATAGCAAAAACCAGTCATCATAGCACTTTCACTGTAAATAAACGTTGGCGAGGTTTTAGGGTCTAAAAATTGTACAAGGCAAATATAAGATCCCCATGTATCTTGTGTCCAAAGGAAAACCTTTAATTCATTGTACTTGTGATTTATGATCTGTACAATATAGGCTTTTTGTCTCTTCCAGATCTCAGTCATAAACATGTGACCTTGGAAAACAGGTCATAACTTGGGCTAGGAAGCTCCAAATGAAATTTAGTAAAATGTGACAGGTAGTGCATAGATGGTACTTTCTCAAGTAACTTTTTCAGAGGCCGAAACTGAACCAATGACATGTGGCACGCTGTACAAGTTCACTCTCCTATTTTATCCAATAAACAGGTCATGTTACGACGCTTGGCATAACGCTCTCTCAGAGAATCCATTTTAGGTCAGACCTATGGGGTTGGAAAGATGACAGGTTGGGCTATGATAAGAAATGTTTTCAGATCCTATGGATCGAAAAGTTCAGAGTTACACAAGAAACAATCAGGTACATATTTCTGTCAAAACAGAATTATTTTTTAGCACCTTCATTCATGGCTTCCGGAATTTAGGGTTTCGGAGAAAGTTGGAATTTTTTGTAATCGAAGACTACGGATGAATGCCACTCATCAAAATCAAAATTTAGAGACCAATATCAGAATTTTTGGTTGGGTAGAAGGCTGGGCTTGATCAGACCCTAGTTCAGGACTTTGATCGGAAAAGTGGAAAATTAGGGCTTTTGCAAAAATGGGAATTTTTTAAATCTGTGACCATGGCTGGAAGCTCCTAAAAAAAATAGAAGCTTAGAACTTTGGATCGAACCTTTTGATTGGGAAAAAGGGTGGACTTTATCAAACCCTAGTTCGGGGTCATGTCTAGTGAATTCGGAATTTTCAAAGGCAAATTTGAGGGGTGAAACTTTGCAGTTTTCAAATTATGAGTATACCAGCTTGATCAGCTCATCAAGGCGCATATTTCTATCCTTTCGAAAGTTTGAATTTTTAGGGTTTCTCTGACAAACCCTAATCCAGCTCCAGATCCAGTTCCTGCAAATCAAGTGGATTGGGTTAATCCTAGAAGAGAATGGATTGGTCACCTGCATAAGTGAAGAAATTTCTGTTTCAGAGGGAGATGAGGCTAAGGCCTTACATAAGAAGATTACAAGCAATCTCGATAGGTATGACTCATCCAGGTATGTTTCGAGATTTGTTCATGATTAAGTTTATGATATGTTTGTCTTCATGTTATTATTGTCAGTACAATCTTGATTAAATTTAGACTTGTCGTATCACCTTAATAAAATTATGAATGCATGATAGAAGATATTCATTGATTAGGGTGTTGACACTTATGATTGTACTAATGCATTATGGTGCTGTATGAGGTTTATGTTGTCTGCTAACATGAAAGGTACACCAAGAAAGACAAATCATGTTCTAGTTCAAGAACATATGATCATGATGACATGAGCACAAAGATTCATCCACTATCATGAATCACTTAGAAGATCTATTTGTGAGGTATGTATAACTTGGTTCTATAATGGTTAACCTATGAGATATGCAGGTTACTAGAACAAGTCATTGAAGAGAACAAGAAGACATCATGTGGGTATGTTAGACATAACTAGCCAACATAACAATCTAGGTATGTTTTTCCTATATCAAGTTAGAATCCTACATTGTGTTAGGATCCCTTATATAAGTATACTTGGTATGATTGGTTATGTTTATTCATAAAGTTAGAAATGTAAGTAATCAAGGGTTTATGCATTTTATGTCTCTTATCTTGATTGATGATTTAACTAACCAGAAGAGTCCTATGATCAAATAAGAATATGCATGAGTAAAAGAAGACTTCCCTGAAACCTTGAATACTAATGTTTATTATCTGTGCTTGAAATGATCATGACCATACATGTTTAAGAATATTGTGTTTTGATAGTATTAAGATGAATGTGTGATCATGTATGAGACCTCAAGGATAACACAATGGTGATACTAATAAGCATGCATAGTGATGGATATAAGTTCAAGGACAGGTAATCAAGGAAGCAAAGATCAAGAGGGAGCACACTCCAGTTGTTCCTGCAAGGAAGCAAAGATCAAGAGGGAGCACACTCCAGTTGTTCCTGCAAGGAAGCAAAGATCAAGAAGGAGCACACTTCATTAGTTTCTGCAAGGATGCAGATATTCAGAGGGAGTTGACAACTTCTCACAATCCACATCAGAATGGAGTTGCAGAAAAGAAGCAAAGACTGAGAGGGAGTCATCCCAACAAACAAACAAATATAAGTATTTGAATTATCATTCCTTGCATATTTTAGTGTTTAAATAATACTATTCAATAATGTATATACTCATGTTTCTAGAATTAGGTGGTGTATTATGCATATTAGAATAGTTGCATTGATGAACAGTATACTACTAATATACATGGGTAAGTGGCCTATGGCACTGTACAACATTCCATTGCTACTTATCTAGAATGAAACCTCTTTGCTGACATCTTGGGAGTTGTGCACACTCTTAACAATGTTCTGGTAGAGATTCGAAGGCATCTAGAAGGTTACGGGATATGGATAAATGTTGTATTGAAGCATTGGCTAAGATAATTGCATGACTGTATGACATATTTCTTTATGTGTAAGAATTTATTCTGAAAACCATGAGATTTTTTCTAATCATGCAATTTAACTTGTTGTGTAGGAAAGATTGTATACCATCACCTACAAAAGAAGGACTACAACATTTGTTCAGCAACAAAGTTATCTATTGAAAATATTGAAGATATTGAAGTTCCCAAGATCTGGGAAGAATGCCGTGATTAAGGAGTACCAGTCGATCATAAAGATGTTTGGGATGCAGTCCCAAGACTTGAAGGGGAGTCTGTAGTAACTTCTAGGAGGATCTATAAGATCAAGAATGGTGCAGGTGGTAGCATAGAGACTTTTGCTCTTGTAGCCCAATACACTTCCATTAGATCCGTACTTGCTCTGGCTACAGTGATGAAATGGAAGATACACCAGATGGATTTCAAGACAGCTTTCTTGAATGATGTAGTTGAAGAAGAAGTGTATGTGGAGTAGCCACTTGGTTTTGAGACAGATGACAGGGAGTCATATATGTGTAGAACTTGGTATGGTAGGATAGACAACTTCCTATCCAGTTTGGGCTTTACCAAGAGTAAAGCGGATTCCAACCTTTACTACAAGGTTGAGGAAGGCAATCCAGTGATACTACTTTTGTATATGGATAACCTGTTTATTACAGGTGAAGATAGATTGATTGTCGACACGTAGCAGAAGCTTGTTTCCGAGTTTGAAATGAAGAACTTGTGGATGATGCACTATTTTCTAGTTATGGAGGTGTGGCAGAGTGCAGATGGAATCTTCCTTGCACAAGGGAAGTATGCAGTAGAGATCCTGAAGAGGTTCGGCATGATGGACTGTAAGGCCATGGCCACACCTATGGCATCAAACTTGAAGCTTTTGTGTGATGCTTCATCTGAGCCAGTTGATATCACTATGTATCATCAGATGATTGGGTCCTTGATGTACCTGATGAACACAAGACCACATATTTGCTTTGCGGTGAACACATTGAGCCAGTTCCTGACGGATCCGAGGATTGTTCACCTGGTTGCTGTAAAGCATATTCTGAGGTTCCTGAAGGGTATAGTTGATTATGGGCTCAAGTATGATGCAAATCAAAAGTTTAGCCTACAAGGTTATGTTGATTCAGATTGGGCAGGCAGTGCTGCGGAAAGGAAGAGCACTTCTAGGTGTTGCTTCAGTATGGGATCAGGTGTGATCTCTTGGTTTAGTAGGAAGAAGTCCTTTGTAGCACTGAGTACAACCGAAGCAGAGTATGTTGCAACTTGTTCGGCTAGTTGTGAGGTAGTATGGCTTCAAAAGCTACTGTCTGAGTTATTTGATCCACCGTTGGAGGCTACTGGTATATTTTGTGACAACCAAAGTTGTGTGAATCTGTCTAAGAACCCGATGTTCCACGACAGGTTGAAACACATAGAGATCAAATATCACTATATCAGGGATATCGTGCAGAGAGGAGCAATGAAGCTCCTATATGTTGCGACGGATGAGCAGATTGTAGATGTATTGACGAAGCCACTAGCTAGAGTGAAGTTCGAGTACTTCAGAGAGAGGCTTGGTGTTCTTCAAATCGACGACACTTCAAGGAAGAAGTGATGGAGACATTTGTTGTAGCCATTCCTAGCATGGTGGAAGGGGGATCCTTCACATGGCTGTGGATGTAAGGACTGGATGATGAACATCAGGACGATACTCCAGTTACTACTCATTTTACGCATCATGTTGTATGTTGGATATGATCAGTTGGATCATTTTACGCATCATGTTGGATGTTGGATATGATCAGTTGGATCATTTATATTTATATGTATGTAGGCATCATGTTGGATGCTGGATATGATTAGTTTGATCATTTATATGTATTTGTATATGCATCATGTTGGATGCTTGGACCATGTATCTGTATATGTATCAGATAGATACTATGTATGATCAGGTAGATCATGTATGTTGATATATCTCAGGTGGATACATTGTGTGGATCATGTATCTATGTATGTATCAGGTGCATACATTGTATGATCAAGTGGATCATGTATGGTGATATGTATCAGGTAGATACTTGGTATGCATCAGGCAGATGCATTGTATGATCAGGATGATCATGGATGACGAGCTTCAGGATGTTGCTCCAGATGACTTGCATCAAGACAATGTAGTGATTATGATCAGGATGATCATGTGTACATCAGGATGATGTATGGTGAGTATCAAGTTGATACTCTGTGGCCATGGATAGGTTTTGCAAAGGAAATCCTAGATTTGTTGTAGGTCACATCCACTATGAAAAATGAATGGCATTGTGTATCACATGTAAGACCTGGGAGATCCGATAGGTTGGGCTATGTGCCCATAATAAGTCCTGGGATGCTCTTTTGAGGGTTTGTGATAGTGGGCCACATGTAAGACCTGGGAGATCCGATAGGTTGGGCTGCATGCCCGTAATAAGTCCTGGGATGCTCTTTCGAGGGTTTGTGGTGGGCTTCTACATGTAAGACCTGGGAGATCCGATAGGTTGGGCTGTGTGCCCGTAGTAAGTCCTGGGATGGTCTTTCAAGGGTTTGTAGCAGAGGTCACATGTAATTAGTCCTGGAGATCTTGTTGGTCGTGCTTAGGCACATAAATGTTCCTGGGATGCTCTTTAGAGTTCTTGCCGGTCGTACTATGCACATAAATGTTCCTGGGACACTCTTTTAAGGTTTTGTGGCAGTCACATGTAATAACTCCTGGAGATCTGGACAGGATGAAAAGGGCCTCAGATGCTCTTTAGGGTTCTTGCTAGTCAAGAGACTCTTTTAAGGTTTTGCGACGCATGTAATAAGTCCTGAGGATTCCATAGTATGGCTAGTGATGATGAAGACCTACAGGTGGTGGGCCTACATCCAGTATGAAAAAGGACTGGCTCTGTAGAACTTTCTATGACGAGTAGATTCAGAGATTGATTGAGATAGTAGCAGCAATGACGATGACGATGACTCGATGACGATTATCCAGTGACAATGATCCAGAGAAGTAGACTTGTGCTAGAAGACCTTTGTCGAGAAATACCTTCCTAGTTAAGAGAGAGTGTTGATATATATGTAACTTCGGAATGTATTTCATATATGTATATTGTACTCCTATAGAGATGGTATTATTCCTCTATATGGAAGTGTTGTCATTTATATTGTAATTGTCGTAACTTATACTTGATGGGTTATTAGACCACCTTGTTGGGGTTGGCCCTGTATAAGTCATGTGGGTCAAAGGGTTATTAGACCACCCTATTGGGTGTCGGCCCAGTTAGCATTATGTTATGTGGTTAAGTTAAGGCCGACCTAGTAAAGGTTATTAGGAAAGTCAAGTCAAGTATAAATAGAGTGCAGGAGGCACTCGATTTCATGATTCTATTCTCTCTCACACTCTCGGGAGAGTGGTGCACTTGTGGAGGAGGAGAAGCTACTGCTAGGAGATGTCTATCTCTTATGCTTGGGTTGTATCAATGCTCTATCTATCTCTGAGGAAGTTATTGGGGTTTTTCACCTTTACGGTTTTCCCCAAGTAAAATCTGTGTCTCTTGTGTGCTTGTATTATTGTGTCCATGATTGATATGCTATAGTTATGATGTACATGTTGTTCTCTCAGTTAATATCCTAGATCAGATTGAAGTAAATTCTGAAAAATTAACACATAGGACTGACCCATTTGGACTCTTCCATAGGTTCAATAATACCAGCATCCAACATGCAATCAAGTTCCACCTTAACCTTTTCTTTATGTCATGGATTCAGCTGATAAGGTCGCTGTCGGATTGGCTTAGCATCTGGTTATAATGGAATCTTCATCTCTCATAAATCACCCAGGATTCCCTTCATTTCGAAAAACTTCATGGGAAATACATCTTGAAACTCATGAAGTAACTCAGTAACCTTACTCATCATCTCATCATCCCAATAATACCCAACATTAGCAAACTTGGGAGTAGCCTCTGTGTCGATATTCATCTTACGAAGCTGCAATGGTTGACTGAACGGATTACTTGGCACAACAGGTTGGACCACATCACGACTTCCTTCGAATTCGGGAATGTTGACATTCCAGGGATCATCGTCATCCTCTAGCCCACTGCTAATGTTGAAGCACTCCATGAGAGACTGCATCTGACAATATGTGTGCGGGTCAACAAGGTTGACCTCCAAAACAACCTGAAGTACCACATCGCGAATGAGTTGTAAGGCATTATGGACATCAAGGTTGGCATCTGCAAAAGTCAACGTATGAGTGAAACAGACTGTCAACTCCCCCCATGTTGTAATGTCTTGGCGCAACTCGGCTGCAGTGTACCATGAGCGTGACATCTCATCCAAAGTATGGGTAAAAGCATGGACCCACTCATCTTTGGGTCGCGCTACCCATAATCATTGGCATTCCATCACATGATGACTGCGATTAGTCCGGCCATCATACTTTCCAGTGTGATAAACCTCAATATTGTCGAACTGAACCATCATCAACCTTCGACACTGTGACCAACCATTAATGAATTTCTTATGTGTCGCCCACCAACGTGCTGGAGCAGCCTTCAGTGCTTCCGCCAATGCCAGCAATCGCTGTGGTTCTGAGACGCGGACTTCAAATTCTGTCAAAAAGGTGGTTAGGCCAGGAAACCCCTCATAGACAGGCAATGTGATCGTTTCTGTCGCAACACGACATAAGGATTGCGTAACTAAGCCACATTTTTGGAATGGTACCTCATGCAATCTCTTCTGCCAATGTTTTAAGGCATCATCAGAGTCCAATCCCCAAGAGCGTTGAATAAGAGCTTCCTCCCTCAACCACTTCAATGACATCAAAGTCAGCATAAATCTTCATTCCCTCAATATCAATCGTGAGTCATGAAACTCGCCCAATGGGTGTTACCTTCACATGGTTAGCCAACTGGAGCTGCACAGGATACTAGCTCAATGGCGGACTCCCCATCTTCTGCCATGCCTTCTTGGTTAAGATGTTAACATCCGAACCAAGGTCAAGAATCACAGAGTCAACATCATATTCACCAATCTGAATATTCATTCGCATCTCCTTGCCAGTCTTCCGTTGCTGTAGGGAGTTTATTGTCAACTCCTGCCAGCCTTTCGAAAATCACTACAACCATCCCTCAATCTCAACCAGGGCAGCCGGATCTTAGGCCAATAACAGACAGCTTTCAAGAAAAATTTTCAATGTCCCCGGTGGTGGTGGCCGATCAACGTCTGATGTCGTATCAAAGACAGGGGGCATATCGCAAACAACAACCTTACCACATTCTTTCTCCAAGGTGCGACGTGCCTCCAGTAATGTCTCCTGCTACATATCAATGTCAAAAGGTACCATCTTCTGACCATCCAACCGAATCAGTGGTCGTGAACCATCTTCCCCAGTCGTCTTTCCTCCATGAGTGACAACAACCACCGAAGCATCTTGTGGTCGTGGTTCTGCAGAAATGGTCACAATATTTGCACCCTATGTCTGGTTCTGCTGCAGATTCCCCAGTTGATTGACATTTGGATTGGCATTCGGCACTGGTCGCGGGGGTTGGTTCTATACTAGTTGTTGTACCTGATTATGCATTGGTTGCTGTGGCTGGGCCTGATTCTGTAACTGCGAAGCATTCCCAGCCTACCATCGTGTAATCAACTGCAAACAATTCTCAACCGTATGATCATTACCAAAATAGAACGTACACTAATTCTGCAGTAGTGGGAAGTTGTGTTGATAATGCCGCCATACCGCACAGTGGTAACTGTGAACAGGTCCACGAACACCTCAGCCTCCTCCTTCATGACCAAATCCGCCACCATATTTTCCCCTATATCCTCCTCAGTAACTGCCCTGCTGCTAGTACTGAGGTTGGTTAAAATGTTTCTGCATCGGTGCTGGTGGTATCCCTTGCCCTTGTGGTGAATACTGCAGTTGCTGTACATACTGTGGTTGTGGGGGAGTCATCTGCATTGGAGTGTATTGCGACATGAACTGCTGCGGTTTCTGTTGCTGTGGTGCAAACTGCATCTACGGTTGTGGTAGCGACTGGCCTACCTGCGGTTGCAGTTGTGGTTGTTGCACGGTGCACTAATCGTCCTTGATGTAGAATGCATCACACATCCTCTCCTGTAGCAACCCATATGCACGACAATCCTTGTCATCGTGACCCACCGACTTGCAGAATGTGCAATAAAGATTTCACGGGGTTGTGACCATTTTCTGCATATACGGGAAATTATCATGACTATGCCCAAACAGCTGGAAAACACGACACCACGGCATACTGCCGCCATTCAATAGGTTTGGCGCACCTGACACCAAATAATTACGAAAATCCGGGCAATTATCCTTCATATGCCCTTCTCCTCAGCATTGTGTACACCATACTTCATCGTGTTATTCCTTGTTATTCTTCAAATCTTGCAATTATATAGTCAGGTTGGCAAGTTGTGTCTATATCTACGACATCCCGACTACATTATCTCCAATCGGTGACACCTCCAATCGCATTGCAATCTCTAGGGATTTTCCAGGCGTCAATATGTTTTGCTGGATCAGCGACATCCGAATATGGGGTAGCAGTGCCGCAATGAACCATTCTTTATGTTGGATAGCGCTCATATCGAAACTAACCTTTGGCATAAGCATCTTGAATCACTGATCAAAATCCCATACCGTCTCATTGGGATACTGCTTAATTTCCTTCAATTCAGTAATATATTGAGCCTCCAACTTAGGCCTTCTAAATTCAGAAATGAGCCCATTCCGAATCTCATCCAGCGACTTCTTGAGGGCTCTCGTAGGAAATAGAATAAACTTCATGAACCAATCTAATACACGACCTCGCAGAGTCATGGCTAACTGTCCTTTTTTAGCGTCGGCATCAGTGACCTGTTTCATGGTCCAGAATACTTCACACAAAAACCAATACTGTTCTGGGTTGTCTGTTGCACTTCCATGGAACAACGGTAACTTAGCATCATCGCCCGTCAGTTTGGGCTTCCTTCCTCTTGTTGCTGTGCTACTACCAATTAACTTCTATGGAATTGATGAACTTGGTGGTGACGAAGTGGTATTTCTTGTTGTTTGTGAGTTAGTGAGCAGAGGTGTGGGTACGTTGGTGCCGGGGTTTGGTCCTGCCTCTATCCTAGGTGTAGCCTGGTCGTCCCTATCAGGACTGTGAGGTTGCTTCGTCCAGTGTGGTCTTCCTTTGCGGTTTTGTGATTCGATCACAACAAGACCTTCTCCTGTCCTCTGCCTCTTCTCCTATCGAAACCTCACTCCTCCTCTTGTAAGACCACTTTCTTCCTCGGCTTCACTCACAGTCTCCTCATGGTCTGCACCCATCTACCCCTTACCATTCCATGTACTGTTCCCCAGCAGTCGTGGTACCCACGGCCTCCACCTACCAGGTTGTTTACTGATCAAGGTGCATCTTTAATATACCCTTTTCGCAGATTAGCAGCTTAATCGACAGTTGAAGTGACAGCAAAAACCTTCCCCTTGGTCCTCGGAAGAAGTATCTTTCATCTTCACTATAGGATTTCTTTGTGTCGACCGCAAATTCAGTGATATATCCCTCCAAGATGCTATCGAGCCAAACTTTGACAGCCCGAGATGCCTTATTATCGACTTCTTGTAGCTCTTGAATCAACTCTAGGGTCCAAGCCGTCGGCTCACCACCCTGGAAGCTCCTCTTTTGGAAGGTCAGCTTTGACAACCACTCATACAGAATGACCAGGAATTCACAGAAAAGCCATTCATGCGGACCATCGTGAATATACCTTCCCAACCAATGATCAACTGTCAGTCGCGTGTTCTGACTTTCTTCTTCAGCAAACTCCCGTAACTTCTGATCAAACCAGCTCTGTATCTACGGCTTCGTCATGTGCCACAACATGACCTCCTTTTACTTTGCACACGGTCCCAGCAACGGAACCATTTGTTAACTAATGCGACCTCGGTCGACAGGGGTTCGCCTCACTGTCGACACATACCGCAATATCCCTGGGAACTGGCCCGGGCAGGTTTGAGCCCACCCAGCAACACCTGCAAAGTGGATGAGGTCTCACCCGAGGCGTCCAGGAAGAGCAGACAGAACCATGTTTCCACCGAGGGAGGAGGAGAGTTGTGGTTGCACGGACTAGCTCTATTGCAGTGCTTAAACAAAGACTTTAAACATTCGACATGGAATTATAACATATTACTTAATCGCAAAATTTATCATCACAATAACAGTAAGCAGATATTGCATCAATAAAATATAACAACATTCATATATCACAACATTGCACAAAGATTGTACCAAAACATCATCATTATATTACTGTCGCAGTCGTATACCAGAAGCAAAACATAGATCTCCATATACAACTCCTTATCTCTCATCTACTATTCTTTCTGTCTTCTATCTATCTCTCTATCTATGTATATCTAACACTTACAACTCTCATCTATTTATAGGCTTCTTCCATTACAATGTTTGTCCACTTACAAACAACTTCTTAACCAACACTATGGAAAAATGACCCAATATCTAACTGACTCAGTCAAAATGACCCAAAATCCCGCATACTGCGGTACAATTGACTCACTATTACATAGCATATGGTCTAAGTGACCCAAAATCCGCCATCTGTGGTATCCTTAACACAAAATACTCCTTTTGTGCTCTCATCCGATGTGTCATAGCATTGGCTGTACCGTGACATTTCCCCATCGAACCACCTGCCAACACATATGTGAAGACCAAATCATCCTCATTGAAGGTACGAGGTTTGACGTACCTATCATGCTGATCTTTTATGCGCTTCTTATGTGCCTCGTTGGCAAGAGCAGCATTGCGGTGGGTCTCGTCGAGTTTTTCTAGGTAGAGGAAGCGTTCTTCCTCGGCAGTGGTGTTTGGAAGAAGTTCGACTGCGAGTTTGAGAAATGGAATCTCACACTCTATTGGTAGGACTACCTCCAATCCGTAAACTAAATGGAATGGTGTAAATCCGGTGGCAGTCTTCATAGAGGTCCGGTATGCCCATAGTGCATAAAAGAGCATGTTATGTCAGTTTGACTTATGTGTACCCACCATGCGTTGGATCATGGTTTTCAAGACCTTGTTAATGGCCTCTACTTGTCCATTGGACTGTGGGTAGTAAGGGGTTGAGATTTCTTGGTGAAAAACCAGTCTAGCACTCAATTCATCTACCATATGGTTTTGGAAATGAGGTCCATGGTTGGTAACCATGGTTTGTGGAACTCTGAACCATGAAATGACATGGTTGAACATGAAGAGTGCAATGGTTTTTCCATATTCGTTGTACGTAGGCATATCCTTGGCCCATTTAGTAAAACAATCCATGGCTACTATGACGTAACCATTCCCCCCGTCCGAGGTAGGGTTATAGTGCATGAAATCTATGCCCCATTTCGCAAAGGGGCCCATGGCAATAACTAGGTGTAACGAGGCAGGGTAGGAGCACTTTTTCATTTGAAAATGCTGGCATGGGGGGCATTTTTTAATGGCCTCAATGCAATCTTTAAATATGGATGGCCAATAAAATCCCACGCAAAGTATATTCTAGGCCGTAGCCATCCCAGGGAGATGAGCGCCACAAGCCCTAGAGTGACAGTCATTCAAGACGTGTTCAGCCTCCTCGTGTGTCAGACAACGTTGAAGAACATAATCAACACCACGATGATATAGGGTATCGCTAACAATCAAGTAATACTTGGCATGGTGACGTATACGATGAAGATCGTCATGAGACAGTTGGGGGTTGAAACGTTGGGTTTGAATATATAATGTAATGTCTCCATACCATGGGTTGGATGTGCTGATGAGAAACAACGACTCATCTGGAAGAGAATTGTTGGGCTCAGATCCTAAATCAACATGGGGAAGATCACAGATGAGCTCAGAAAACACCAAAGACTTCTTAGACTTTGCCTTCTTCAAGAGGAAATCGAATTCCTGAAGTATCACAATCCAGCATGAATACTTGCCCCCGAGTACTTGACGTGTCAGAACGTGGTACATGGGGTTCGAGTAGGCGATAATGGTAGTGGTACGGAGCAATATATAATGATAGAACTTTTGAATGGAAATAACTGCCGTGAGAGTGAGTTTGTCGACATGTGAGTAACGAGTTTCAGTGTCAATAAGACCCTTACTGAGGTAATAAATCACATGTTCCTGGGCGTTGTTGTCCTCCTGGACCAGGACCATGGCGATCATGGTGGAAGAAGAAGCGAGATAAAGGATGTAATACTTGTAGTAATTGGGAGGTTAGAGCATAGGGGCATGTGTAATGGCATGTTTCAGACTGTCGAAGGATTGTTGTGCTTGCTCGTCCCATATGAATGGGATGCCCTTCTTCAGTAATCCCATGTAACCCTGTGTCTTTTGAGTGAAATTATAGACAAAACAACGTAGGTAAGTTTCCTTCCCTTGCAAACTTTGTAGTTTTGTAATGTCAGTAGGAGGTGGGAGAGCAACAATGGTTTCCACCTTCAAGAGATCAATGTGGATCCCATCTTTCTAAACGATAAAACTGAGGAGGCGTCTGGACTTGACGCAGAAAATACACTTGTGAGGGTTCAGATGGATGTTATACTGCCTGCATCTTAGGAATACGGCCGTCAGATGATCGATGTGGAATTCACACTTCCGCGAATGAGCAGGTAGATCGTCAAGATAGGGTTCCACAAAGTCCTTCACATCATGAAAAGTGTATGACATGGCCCACTGGAATGTGGCACCAACATTTTTGAGATAAAAAGGGAGCTTGCGATAAGAAAAAGTACCCCAAGGGAATATGAAAGCTATATTATGTTGGTCAGCCGGGTGGATCTCAATCTGGTTGTAACCGGAAAAGCCATCCATGAACGAGAAGATGACACTTCCAGCACAATTGTCTATGATCTGATCGATGAAGGGAGTGGGGTAATTGTCCTCAGGAGAAGCCTTGTTCAAATCTTGATAATCAACATAGAACTGGATGGTGCCCTACTTCTTAGCCACAGGGATGACATTTGAGGCCCATTCTGTCAATGGAACAGGGTAGATGAAACTGGATTTCAAGAGCTTTTCAATTTATTCCTTAATCACCACAGTTTTTCGAGGGTGTACCGGTCGTAACTTTTGACGGACAAGTTTAGCATCGAGATAGGTTTTAATCTCATGTGAAATGATAGCAGGGTCTATCACGGGCATTTCCTCGTAGGTACAAGCAAACATGTCTCGAAATTGCTTGAATAAGGCCGTAAAAGTAGTAATCTCTTCAGGGGAACATTTCTGGCCTAAACGAATATGTTCCACTACACCAGGGGTAACCGAGATGTCAATCAGAGTGGTTGATTTAATGTTTTCCAGGTTTCCCTCAGTGTCCATATGAAATGTAAGTATTAGTGACTGGGGGAAAGGATAGACATCCAATGTAAAAATGGTGGCGATGTTGTTCTCTACAGAATCCAATGGGGGTAGGAAAGATGATCGGTGGTGGAGGTATTCCCACGGAGGGTCATCCACACTCATAATATCCATGATGGACTCATGGAGGTATTCCCATGGATGGGTCATCTGCACTCATATCCTCTACATCACTGCGGAAACTTGGTTCTAGCAACCCCCTTGTCCACCTTGGGTGAGACTACACTTGCTCCACAAGTGTTGCTGGGAAGGGTTACACCTTTCCAGGATGGTGTATAAGGGAGTTTGGGTTGATAGTTTGTCAGCAACAGTATGAAGTGAACCCCTGTCGAAAGACACTGGGTCAACAGGGTGGATGGTAGCTGATCCACTCATCTTGCGAGCAAACCACCAATGATGTATGTTAAGGAGTGCATGAATCCTACCATGTTAAACTGGTGTGAAGGACTTATGACTAGTCTCAGAGATCAGTTGACCAAATTCTAGCATGGGGTGCTGAAGCAGTTTGGATATGGTTCGGTGGTGGGGGATTTTATGTTGGAGCGGGTACCACACTTGCGCCCGCAAGTAGATCTTGAGGACCGCAATGCATGGGATCCTCGCATGACCAAGTGGGAAGAGGTGATGGCTCACCATGGTGGAAGGGGTCCCATCATCAGTTTCAGTACAAGGTTATTCACATGGTTGCAGGGACAGATCCTCATGGTGGAGGACTACCCATAGCATGGTATAGACTTTCGATGAGACCCAGACTTGGTGCTTCACGAGGGAGCACAATGGGATGATATTCGTAAGAACAACTGCTTGTGTTTTTTCATTTTATGCATGTTATGATTTTTTTGGAGTAGTTCTAATGATTTTTACATTTTTCTTGTAGACGTGGGTCCAGAGCGACAACTTGGAGTTTCTCGCCTTGTGCAAAGAGGAGCAACACCGGAGGTGGGCCCTGCGGTCTGTGATGCTCTGGAGGAGATAGAGGCAGTGGAGGATAACCTCCATAGGATGATTGTGGACATCCCAGAGCCGGGCATCCATGACCTACCCTGTCGCTATCAGAAGCTGATGGTTAGAGTATCCGTTTGTTTTGGCACGCTGATCTGGAAGGTGGCGAGGGTCGTAGTATGCTTCCATGCACAACATCTCGAGGCTTCAAGGCCTAGGGTTGCGCTTCCTATGGTTGTGCTTCCTAGGGCTTAGGCACATGTTTTACTTATGTGTATACTAAAAGATTATGAGCTTCAAATTTTGCACAGATGATTCTTACTGAAAGCTAGCATGCTTTAGACTTTTGTATCAGCACTATCATTTTGTATCGATTTATATATATATACAGACACTTTTTGCGGTTTTATACATCTTGTGTTCTATTGGTGATTAATGAGACTTTGTTTACATGTTTTCTTATAAAATGGATGATTTACATGTTATGTTTGTCTTTTATATTTTATGAATATGTCATGTGAGTGCAATGTACCAATCTAGATCGAAGTTGGCCATCGAGTTAGCAACTGTGTTCATGTCTCATGGAATGTGCAGGTATTGAATAGATTCAAAGGACCTTTCCAGAAGATGAACTCATCGAAAGAGACAGACTAGGGTAGGGTCGCAGATAGCGTAGATCCGGTTAAGATGAGAAACCACTAATTGTGAATCCAGGTGGATGACAACGTGGTTCATACCCAAGAAAAGAGCGTCAGTTAGGGTTCCAATCACTGCCTGATATTCTGCGGCGTTAGTGGTTGCGTATCCTAGACAACTTCCTCCTGAGATGATAATCTCACTGGTGGGAGAGTAAAGTACCCAGGATGCTGAAGCAATGTTGCAAGTATGCCGACTGGCGCCGTCCGTGAAACCGTAGCCAGTTGCCATTTGCACACGCAGACAGAACATGGTATAAATAGTGAAACAAGATCTAGACTCACTAAAACAAAAGCATCACACCACACAAAACACACGCCATGTACAATATATACAAGGTACGTATGCGTGAAAGAATCAAACATAGTACCTCTTCAAGTAGAGCCCATTGTGGGGATCTCCCAAAGATATCCCATCATAGTCCTCTATCTCGTATCCTCCCTTCTCTAGAACACATTTCACTATGTATGGTCTGTGCCACATGGACTCGAACTTATCTGCTCCTAGCTTGTCATGCTTTTGGTCATATGTGAGGACCAAATCACCCTCGTTGAAGGTATGAGCTTTGATGGACCTGTCATACTAAGATTTTATGCACTTCTTATGTACCTCGTTGGCAAGAGTAGCATCGCAGTGGGTCTCGTCGAGTTTTTCTAGGTAGAGGAAGCGTTCTTCCTCGATAGTGTGTTCGGAAGAAGTTCGACTACGAGTTTGAGAGATGGAATCTTGCACTCTATTGGTAGGACTACCTCCAATCCATAAACTAACTGAAATGGTGTAAATCCGGTGGTAGTCTTGACAAAGGTCCGGTATGCCCATAGCGCGGAAAATAGCATGTTATGCCAGTTCAACTTATGTGTACCCACCATGAGTTGGATCATGGTTTTCAAGACCTTGTTAATGGCCTCTACTTGTCCATTAGACTGTGGGTAGTAAGGGGTTGAGTTTTCGTGGTGGAAACCCAGTCTGCCGCTCAATTCATTTACAATATGGTTTTGGAAATGAGGTCCATGGTTGGTAACTATGGTTTGTGGAACTTCGAACCGTGAAATGACATGGTTGAACATGAAGAGTGCAACAGTTTCTCCATATTCGTTGTACGTAGGCATAGCGTCGTCCCATTTAGTAAAATAATCCATGGATACTATGACGTAACGATTCCCCTTGTCCAAGGTAGGGTTATAGTGCATGAAATCTATGCCCCATTTCATAAAGGAGCCCACGGCAATAACCGAGTGTAACAAGGCGGGGTGGGAGCACATTTTCGTTTGAAAATGCTGTCATGGGGGGCATTTTTTAATGGCCTCAATGCAATCTTTAAATATGGATGGCCAATAATATCTCGCGTGAAGTATCTTCTGGGCCATAGCCATCCCATAGAGTGTTGAGATATTGTAACTTCAAAGAATATTATAATTGTACTTTATTATTCCGGAGATGTTTCATTCCTCCGTGAAGATTTTATTGTATATCCGGAGATGTTTATTCCTCCGTCAGAATGTGGTAACTCGGGTTATTAGACTTCCCTAGTGGGGGTCGGCCCTATATGTGTTATGTGGGTCAAAGGGTTATTAGACCACCCTAGAGGGGTCGGCCCAGTCAATTGTAGTGGGGTATTTAACCCATTGGTTAAATACGAGCCTACATGTCTTGTGTCAAAGATAAGTCCAAGTAGTGTATAAATAGAGGAGGTGTATTCCTCATTTTACACACTCACTCACTTGAGAATGGCGCACTTGTGGAGGAGAGGTCTGCTATGGAGAAGAAGGAGCTTATGCTCAGGGTTTGCATCTTTGTATATTGCTAGTCATCTATATTGAGGAAGCTTTATTGGGTTTTCTACCCCATGAGGGTTTCCCAGGATAAATCTGTGTCTCTTGTGTTTATGCTATGCTTGTTGTTTCTTCAGTGATCCTATATATGCTATTACTGTGAAATGGAATGTAATGCTTCTATTTTCTATCTTAGCATATTAAATCTTAACATAGAGATGACCGCTACAAGCCCCAGAGTGACAGTCATTCAAGACATGTTCAGCTTCCTTGTGTGTCAAACAAGGTCGAAGAATAGAAACAACACCATGGTGATATAGGGTATCACTAACAATCAAGTAATACTTGGCGTGGTGATGTATACGACGAAGATCGTGACGAGACAGTTGGGGGTTGAAACCTTGGGTTTGAAGATATAATGTAATATCTCCATACCATGGGTCAAATGTGCTGATGAGGAACAACGACTCATCTGGAAGATAATTGTTGGGCTCAGATCCTAAATCAACATGGGGAAGATCACAGATGAGATCGAAAAACACCAAAGACTTCTTAGACTTTTCCTTCTCGAAGAGGAAATCGAATTCCTAAAGTATATCACAATCCAGCGTGAATACTTGCCCCCAAGTACTTGACGTGTCAGAACGTGGTAGATGGGGTTTGAGTCGGCGATAATGGTAGTGGTGCGGAGCAATATATAATGACGAAAATTTTGGATGGAAATGACTGTGAAATATAAAGCGAAAAGCACAACTTTCCTTGCAAGATAAGGAGGAGCTGAAGGATTCATGAAGGTTGTGAAGATGTATGGAAATGGAGACAAGGAATAACTTATTTGGATCTGTTGGCTTTGTTTCTAAATCTGTAATCATCCTAAGCTCTCTCTGAGGTTGGAGTTGCCTTAAGCAGTACTTCGCTACATTTGACATGGCATAGTTTTCAGTTGCATTGATTCCTTTTGGTCATCTACAGGCATTCATCTAAGTCATTTTTTCCTTGTGGAATTATTTTGTTGGCTTTGAATGGCTTAGCTTTATTTCATTGTTTTGAGTTGCTTTTCATTTAGGCATTGCTCATATTAGTTTCCTGTAGGGGAGAATGTCAAATGAACTCTACAATACTATTGCACGTGTAACTGATAAAATATATGAAGGTAACTGATATTTATTATTGTTTTCGTTAGCTAATTATTTGAAAACCTTTTTTTCTACATAGATTCTAGTATCTACTAGCATCCCATATAATTCACACACCTTGGAAACCTTACATTCCTGTAGGTATTGCAATTGGTCGGGATGTGTTTCCTAGTTCAACATTGTCAGATCATGTCCTAGGTTTTAACAATATTCCTCGAGTAAATTTAGAGTACAGGAATTTAGATTCACCTAAATATATCAAGAAATGAAAAATTAGCTCCTTTACAAAAAAATTATGCTCATTTCTCTCTACAAAAGACAAATTGGCATCTCCTATAAAATTTGAATATATTCAATGAGTAGGAGTACTACATTGTCACGTCCCCTCCCATCATTTCAAACCACAGAGGGAACATGAATGACATTCCAGGGATTAATTGTATTTACTCATCCCCATACATTAATAAGAAATTCATAATAAATAAAAACTTCTATGTGCAATTCATACTCAATATAAACACATCAGAATTAAATCACATTTACACACACACGACTGTAATGCATCAAAATATCTATCACAAGTATATGATGATTCAATATGCAGAGAATCAATCCCCTCCTCATGCTATGCACAAACTTCATATTAATTCCATTAACATGAATAATTATCATTCAGAATTAACACATTGCAAAACACAAAATGCATATAATTTAAATACATAGAACACTTACCTTTGAGATGAAGCCGTCCAAACAACTGGCTATGTGAGAGAAACATTCCACCCAACCATAGATCTCTGTCCACCATGTATTCTTTCAGCTGAGAGATCACCCCCGGGCTGGGTTGTGTATCCACTAAGGAGGAACTAGATGGGTTCATTCACAGCCATGGTCTCACTCAATAGCTATGCTAAGCCAACACACAGTTGGGTTTATCAAGCATACAAAAGATAAAGGAGGGAAATCCTAAGCCAGTGAGCTCAACCACAGAGCTACAGGCATCTCAAGATAATTCAAACAGTCAAGACACCCACAGTACCTACCACACCCAACACAAGGAAGGTCCCCTTCTTTACTGCACAGTCCCTCAGGTGTCCCTTCCCTCCAGTGCTCTTCAGGATGGGAATAGAAAGGTGCAAGCTAATAAATTCTTGATATTCAAGCCTTCACTGGGTTTATCAAGCATTTCCAACCTCTGTTTTAGAATTCACACTTGGAATTTCTCAATTCGGTAATCAAATAACTCAATTCCCGTCACTGAACTTCTGGGCTATAAAAACTGGGTTTTTCTATGGATTTTGTGGTATCTAATGCTCTCAAATTTTCCCCAAGGTTCATATCTATGGATACCCCATTCGATTTCACTGTCAATGCTCAAATCTGGGCATTTATGGCACTTCAAAACGTGGGTTCTTGCAAAGTTGCGATTTCTGGTTTTTCTCACTATTGGGCATTCGTAATGGATGAAAACTGATGCTGGGATGTTCAAGCATGGAATGGGAATGTGGAAGAACCAATTCCCATGAGGTAGAGTGACTTGTGGTACAAGAAAACAGATCCCATACTCTTCCATATGAATTTCTTGAATGCCCATGCTCCATTGAAGCCATGGACTGAATTCTTCAACAACTTCCTTACAACAGAATTAAATGTCAGCAAGGAAAATCCAATGGGTTCACAAGATGACATTTGGTAGCATATGGTTCATCCACACAATGCCCTCACCACTCCCTAGTGGAATACACATGGTCCCTTCTCATTCGTTGCTTCCATAGTCAGTTTTGGTTTTTTATTGAAATATTAATATTTACATCAAATTACAATATTCCATGACTTAATAGCACATGGATAAAAAAATGTAAAATACTTTTCCATTCTAAATAAAATATGAACATACACTAGCAGGTCCTTGGCCTTGAGCTCCACGCTAGGGAAACATACATCGCATGTATACAATATTTACATTAAAAGCCAATATTTCATAAGGGTGAAAATTGGGGTATTACATAGATAAATAAATGTTTGTATAAAAAAAATTGCATTGATAGAAACCCTGTTAGTTTTTCCCTGAAATTGGAAGATACACTCCCTCAGTAGCCATCCATATATTTTTTGGATGTTTCCTTGTAATGCCACAAACCTACAAAAACACATCACAATTTAATTTTGTAAATATTTTACTACATGGACCTCATTAATACAAAAATTCCAGGAATAAGTTGCAAGGCGCATGACAAGTTCCTCCATCTCAGAATAAAAATGGATTTTAAGTTACCTCTATCAAGATAAGTTTCATGGTATATAGCTGGGATACAACACACCCATATATGCAAAATAAAATGATGCATAGTAAATTCAAAATAACATTCAAGAATTTGGATACAATACAACTGGGAATAAGATATAAAAAATACATAATATATATATATATATATATATATATATATAATATGTACAAAAATATACAGATAACACATACTTATATACATAAGCAACATAGAAATGAAGATTGATCTCTCCTCTTCCGACATCTAAAATTTTCCCTAGCTCCCATAAGAGCCCTTGTAGATCTGTTCCTATTCAATAGGAAGAGAAGCATAGTTTGCTCACAAATGTTTTTTCATAAGAAACCTCCTAAACATATTCTAATGTGCCTGAGAAGACACCCACCAGGCCACAATTTTGCATGAATGTAAATGGAAAAAACTCTACCAATAATTGAATCAAGAACAACCCAATTGGACGAGAATGCAACTTTTAGAAGAAGCCTCCAATTATTCTAAGAGAGCCAAGTCCATCAACTATCAGTTAATATAGGTCAAACAACTATAAAACATTCCCAAACTAAGCATTCATTCTGCAGGGACAAAAACCAATATTTTGTTTGATGATCATATTCTGATGGTAAAGTTTGCATGTGTGTGGAAAAATATCAAAACTCTAGAGTCTTGGATCCAAATCCAGTGTATTTTGAGCTAAATTGATCTACAATGAAGACATAACCTAGTTGCAAGTCTAGATTAAACTGGCTAACAAACCAAATATCTAGATGGATATCAAGAAAAAGAATATGAAAACATATATATCTCACTCATTTTTCTTTTAAAATGTGAAATTTTCATACTTGACACTGAGAACATGATTAAGATTCAAGCTGCTTTGAGTTCAAGCATGGACAAACTTGTCTACTACTCAAAGAAAACCAAGCCTTTAAATATTTCCCGTCTTTGCAAGAAAACCAAGTGCTTTCAATCTATCTCATGAAATGCAAATGGCCTTTGGCCATGAAGAGGTAACTCTAGATTGCCTAGTAGCACCTGAAAAGGAAACATAGGAGTTTTATTTTGTGGGCAAAACACTAGACAATAGCCAAGAAAGGAAAAAAAGGGAAGAAGGCCAAGGGGTAACTTTCCTCCTTTCATAGAAACAAGCCTTATAATCTCATCCTTGAAAGCACTGATGTCCCCAGTCTTCCCTAGGGAGGTTAACCTTAATCTTTCCTTTGCTCCACAACAAAATCCATGTTTACCCACATCTACAAGCAACAATATATGAACTGATTACATAGACAAAGATTAAACACCACAGTAATTATTTTAAGTTTTAAGCCTACCACAATATTGAAAATATTTACCAAGTAATCATATTGAACATCATAGAAACCACACAAGTTGAAACTTCATTGAAACCCCATTTATAGACAAGATCCTGGGAGCAGATTGTTAAATTTTCAGAATTTACTTCAATCTGATCCAAGATCTTAACTGAGAGAACAACATGTACAGCATATCTACAGCATATCAATCATGGAGACAATAATGCAAGCACACAAGAGACACAAAGATTTACTTGGGGAAAACCATAAAGGTGAAAACCCCAATAACTTCCTCAGAGATAGATAGAGCAATGATACAACCAACCAAGAGAGATAGCCATAACCTAGCAGCAGATCCTCCTCCTCCATAAGTGCGCCACTCCTCCTTGAGTGCATGTGTGAGAAGTGAGTGAGCAAATAGAGTGCCTCCTGCACTCTATTTATACTTTACTTGACTTGCCTTTTTACCTAACTCATGTAGGCTCGAACTTAACCACATAACATAATGCTGAGTGGGATGACCCCCAATAGGGTGGTCTAATAACCCTTTGACCCACATGGCCTATACAGGGCCGACCCCAAATAAGGTGGTCTAATAACCCATCAAGTATAAGTTACGACACTTACAATATAAATGACGACACTTCCTTATAGAGGAATAATACCATCTCTATAGGAATACAATATAAATATACATGTGAAATACATTCCGAAGTTACATATACATCAACACTCCCTCTTAACTAGGAAGGTATTTCTCAGCACAGTTCTTCTAGCACAAGTCATCTTCTCTGGATCATCGTCACTGGATAATCGTCATCGAGTCATCATCATCGTCACTGCTGCTGCTATCTCAATCAATCTCTGAATCTACTCATCATAGGAAGTTCTACAGAGCCAGTCCTTTTTCATACTGGATGTAGGCCCACCACCTGCAGGTCTTCGTCATCACTGGCCATATTGTGGAATCCTCAGGACTTATTACATGCGTCACAAAACCTCGAAAGAGAATCCCAGGCTATTACGAGCACACATCTCTACCTATAGGATCTCCCAGGGCGCTATTACATGTGACCCCACCACAAAACCTCGAAAGAGAATCCCAGGATGTTACGAGTACACAACTCCGACCTGTAGGATCTCCCAGGGCGCTATTACATGTGATCCACCACAAAACCTCGCAAGAGCATCTCAGGATGTTACGGGTACACAACTCCAACCTGAAATCTCCCAAGGCGCTATTACATGTGGTCATGGCAAAACCTCGCAAGAGCATCCTAGGACTGATTACGGGCACACAGCCCAACCTATCGGATCTCCCAGGGTGCTATTACATGCCATAGGACAAAACCTCACAAGAGCATCTTCCAGATATCCCAGGGCGCTATTACATGCCATAGGAAAAACCTCGAAAGACTATCTGCAGATCTCCCAGGGCACCGAATTACATGTCCTCCCAGAGCAAAACCTCGAAAGAGCATTTGCCAGATGTCCCAGGGCACCGATATTACATGCCATAGGTAAAACCTCGAAAGACCATCTGCAAATCTCCCAGGGCACCGGATTACATGCTCATCTACACAACCTGATCCACGGCCACAGAGTATCAACCTGATACTCACCATACATCATCCTGATGTATCCATGATCATCCTGATCATCACTGCAACGTCTTGCTGCATGTCATCTGGAGCAACATCCTGAAGCTCGTCATCTATGATCATCCTGATCATCACTACAACGTCCTGTTGCATGTCATCTGGAGCAACATCCTGAAGCTCATCATCTATGATCATCCTGATCATCACTGCAAGATCCTACTACATGTCATCTAGAGCAACATCCTGAAGCTCATCATCTATGATCATCCTGATCATCAATGCAACATCCTGCTGCATGTCATCTAGAGCAACATCCTGAATCTCATCATCTATGATCATCCTGATCATCACTGCAAGATCCTGCTGCATGTCATCTAGAGAAACATCCTGAAGCTCATCATCTATGATTATCCTGATCACCAATGCAACATCCTGTTGCATGTCATCTAGAGCAACATCCTGAAGCTCATCATCTATGATCATCCTGATCATCAATGCATCTACCTGATGCATACCAAGTATCTCCCTGATACATATCATCATACATGATCCTCCTGATCGTCAATGTATCCACCTGATACAAATACAAATACATGATACATATCACCATACATGATCCACCTGATCATACAATGTATCCATCTGATACATATACAGATACATGGTCCAAGCATCCAACATGATGCATATATACATACATAAAAATGATCCAACTGATCATATCAAGCAGAAACCAGAACATCATCCTGATGTGCATCATCCAGCACTTACATCCACAGCCATGTGAAGGATCCTCCTTCCAACATGCTTGGAATGGCTTCAACAAATGTGTCCATCACTTCTTCCTCGAAGTGTCCTCGATCTGAAGAACGCCAAGCCTCTCTCTGAAGTACTCGAATTTCACTCTGGCTAGTGGCTTCGTCAGCACATCTGCAATCTGCTCATCCGTCGCAACATACAGGAGCTTCACAGCTCCTCTTTGCACCATATCCCTGATATAGTGATATTTGATCTCTATGTGTTTCGACCTGTCATGAAACACTGGGTTCTCGGACAGCTTCACACAACTCTGGTTATCATAGAAGATACCAGTAGCCTCCAATGGGAGATCAAATAACTCAGACAGTAGCTTCTGTAGTTATACTGCCTCACAACTAACTGAACAGGCTGCAACATACTCTGCCTCAACTGTACTCAGTGCTACGTAGGACTGCTTCCTGCTAAACCAAGAGATTACACCTGATCCCATACTGAAGCAGCACCCAGATGTGCTCTTCCTATCTGCAGCACTGCCAGCCCAATCTCAATCAACATAACCCTGTAGGTTAAACTTTTGATTCACCTCATACTTGAGCCCATAATCCACTGTACCCTTCAGGTACCTCAGAACACGCTTTACAGCAACCAAGTGAACACTCCTCGGATCCATCAGGAACTGGCTCAATGTGTTCACCCCAAAGCAAATATCTGGTCTCGTGTTCATCAGGTACATCAAGGACCCAATCATCTGACGATACATAGTGATATCAATCGGCTCAGATGAAGCATCACACTGACGCTTCAGGTTCGATGCCATAGGTGTGGCCATAGCTTTGCAGTCCATCATCCCGAACCTCTTCAGGATCTCTACTGCATACTTCCCTTGTCCAAGGAAGATTCCATCACTCTGCCACACCTCCATGCCAAAAAATAAATAGTGCATCATCCCCAAGTTCTTCATCTCGAACTTGGCAGTAAGCTTTTGCCGCATGTCGGTAATCAATCTATCTTCATCTGTAACAAACAGGTTATCCGCATACAAAAGTAGTATCACTGGATTGCCTTCCTCAACCTTGTAGTAAAGGTTGGAATCCGCTTTACTCTTGGTAAAGCCCAAACTGGATAGAAAGTTGTCTATCCTACCATACCAAGTTCTGCACACATGTATGACTACACCATGCTGTCTTAAAATCCATCTAGTGCATCTTCTATTTCATCACTTTTATATTTCTTAATGCTGCCATCTGCAACGTGCTTGATCTGATAGTTCCATTTGGAAGTCATAACAAACTTCCCTTCACGTCTTGGGACTACATCCCAAACATCATTCTTCATGATCGACGGATCATGGCATTCTATTTCTTCATCCCAGATCCCGGGAACTTCAATATCTTCAATAAATATCTTTGTTGCTGGAACAAATGTTGTAGTCCTTTTGTAGGTGAATATATGCGGTCTTTCCTACAAAACAGGTTAAATTGCATGATTAGAAACATCTCATAGTTTTCAGAACAAATTCTTACACATAAAGAAATATGTCATACAGTCATGCAATTATCTTAGCCAATGCTTCAATACAACATTTATCCATATCCCGTAACTTTCTAGATGCCTTCCAATCTCTACCAGATCATTGTTAAGAGTGTGCACAACTCCCAACATGTCAGCAAAGAGGTTTCATTCTAGATAAGTAGCAATGGAATGTTGTATAGTGCCATAGGCCACTTACCCATGTATATTAGTAGTATATTGTTCATCAATGCAACTATTCTAATATGCATAATACACAACCTAATTCTAGGAACATCAGTATATACATTATTGAACAGTATTATTTAAACAAACAAATATGCAAGAAATGATGATTAAAATACTTATCTTTCTTTGTTCGTTGGGTGGACTCCCTCTGAGTCTTTGCTTCCTTGCAGGAGCTGTTGGAGTCCTAATCTGAAGTAGCTTCTTCTACACTTTTCTATTGTGGAATGTAGAAAGATGGTCAACTTCCTCTGAATATCTGCATCCTTGCAGAAACTACTGAAGTGTGCTCTTTGTCTTTCTTGCAGGAACAACTGGAGTGTGCTCCTTTGCTTTCTTGCAGGAACAACTGGAGTGTGCTCCTTTGCTTTCTTGCAGGAGCAACTGGAGTGTGCTCCCTCTTGATCTTTGCTTCCTGAATTACCTGTTCTTGAACTCATATTCATCCTTGGTCCCTATGCATGCTTATTAGTATCATGATTGTGTTATCCTTGTGATTTCATATAAAATCATACATTCATTAGTATACTATTAAAACACAATAATTTCAAGCATGTATAGTCATGATCATTTCAAACAGAATAATAAGCATTAGCATTCAAGGTTTATGTGGGATTCTTATGGTTAGTCAAATCATAAGAAGCATAACATGTCTAAACCTGTAATTACTCAAACCTATGACTCTTCAGGTTAGTTGAATCATCAATCAAGATAAGAGATATAATATGCATAAAACCTGTGATTATTCAAACCTATACCTTCATGATTCTTCTGGTTAGTCATATCATCAACAGTATAAGATCCTAAACCAAGGTAGGATTCTAGCTTGATATAGGAAAAACATACCTGGATTAGCATGCTAGCTAGTTTATGTCTAACATACCCGCATAATGTCTTCTGGTTCTCTTCAGTGACTTGTGCTAGTAACCTGCATGTCTCATATGTTAACCATTACAAAACCAAGTTATACATACCTCGTAAATGGATCTTCTATGGGATCCATGACAATGGATGAATCTTTGTCCTCATGACCATATGTTCTTGGACCAGAACATGATTTGTCTTTCTTGGTGTACCTTTCATGTTAGTAGACAACATAAACCTCATACAACACCATAATGCATTAGTACAATCATAAGTGTCAATACCCAAATCAATGAATATTTTCTATCGTGCATTCATAGTTTTATTAAGGTGATACAGCAAACCTAAAATCAAGATTGTACTAACCGTAATAACATGAAGACAAACATACCATAAACTTAATCATGGACAAATATCGAAACATACCTCGATGAGTCATACCTGTCGAGATCGCTTGTAATCTTCTTATGTAAGGCCTTAGCCTCATCTTCCTCTGAAACAGGAACTTCCTCACTTATGTAGGTGACCAATCCATCTTCTTCTAGGATTAACCCAATCCACTTGAATTGTAAGAACTGGACCTGGAGCTGGATATGGGTTTGTCAGAGAAACCCCAAAAATTCAAACTTTGAATTTCAAACTTCCGAAAGGATAGAAATATGCGCCTTGATGAGCTGATCAAACTGGTATATTCAGAATTTGAAAACTGCAAAGTTTCACTCCTCAATTTTGCCTTTGAAACTTCCGGATTCACTGGACGTGACCCTGAACTGGGGTTTGATGAAGCCCACTCTTTTTCCCCATCAAAAGGTTTGATCCAAAGCTCTAAGCTTCTATTTTTCTGAGGAGCTTCCAGCCGTGGTCACAGATTGCAAAAATTCCCATTTTTACAGAAGCCCTAGTTTTCCACTTTTCTGATCAAAGTGCCGAACTAGGGTTTGATCAAGCCCGGCCTTTTGCCCAACCAAAAACTCTGATCTTGGTCTCTAAATTTCTATTTTGATGAGTAGCATTCAGCCGTGGTCTCCGATTACAAAAATTCCAACTTTCTTCAAAGCCCTAAATTCCGGAAGCCATGAATGAAGGTACTAAAAAATAATTCTGTTTTGACAGAAATATGTACCTGATTGTTTCTAGTGTAACTCCAAACTTTTCAATCCACGGGGTCTGAAAAAGTTTTTTGAGATAGCCTGACCTGTTATCTTTCCATCCTGACAGGTCTGAACTCAATTGGATTCTCTGAGAGAGAGTTATGTCAAATGTCGCAACGTGACCTTTTTTGGGATAAAACAGGAGAGCGAACTTGTACGGTGTGCCACATGTCACTGTTTGAACTTCGGCCTCTAAAAAACTTTTATGAGATAGCTCGTCCTGGTATCTTTCCATCCTGATAGGTCTGACCTCAATTGGACTCTCTGAGAGAGAGTTATGCCAAGTGTCGCAACATGACCTGTTTATGGGATAATACAGGAGAGCGAACTTGTACGGCGTGCCACGTGTCACTGGTTCAACTTCGGCCTCTGAAAAAGTTTTCTGAGATATTACAGACTGTGTACTACCTGTCTCTTTTTACGAAATTTCATTTGGAGCTTCCTAGCCCAAGATATGACCTTTTTTCCAAGGTCACCTGATTTTGACTCAGATCTGGAAGAGGCAGAAACCCTATATTGTACAGATCATAAATCACAAAGTACAACGAATTAGAGGTTTTCCTTTGGAAACAAGGTACCTGGAGATTTAATCTTCGTCCTGTAACAATTTCAGATCCGAAAAATTTTCCAAAATGGATTTATAGCGAAAGTACTACGATGACTGGTTTTTGCTATATCAAGCCCTAGCATCATAAGTGCAACAAGTGTCATACATGCCATATCATGCCTTCTTTCAGGCTAGCTCTGATACCATGTTAAATTTTCAGAATTTACTTCAATCTGATCTAGGATCTTAACTGAGAGAACAACATGTACAGCATATCTACAGCATATCAATCATGGAGACAATAATGCAAGCACACAAGAGACACAAAGATTTACTTGGGGAAAACCATAAAGGTGAAAAACCCCAATAACTTCCTCAGAGATAGATAGAGCAATGCTACAACCAACCAAGAGAGATAGCCATAACCTAGCAGCAGATCCTCCTCCTCCATAAGTGCGCCACTCCTCCTTGAGTGCATGTGTGAGAAGTGAGTGAGCAAATAGAGTGCCTCCCGCACTCTATTTATACTTTACTTGACTTGCCTTTTTACCTAACTCATGTAGGCTCGAACTTAACCACATAACATAATGCTGAGTGGGCCGACCCCCAATAGGGTGGTCTAATAACCCTTTGACCCACATGGCCTATACAGGGCCGACCCCAAATAAGGTGGTCTAATAACCCATCAAGTATAAGTTACGACACTTACAATATAAATGACGACACTTCCTTATAGAGGAATAATACCATCTCTATAGGAATACAATATACATATACATGTGAAATACATTCCGAAGTTACATATACATCAACACAGATCTGAAAATTTCTACTCTACAAGGTAATATACCTGTCATGGAAGGGCTGTAGCCTGTGATTACTTTTCCATTCAAATCAAAACCACACAATATTTTGTGGGCATATTTACAAAATGTTTCCTCAAAAAAACAGTGCAATTTATTATTGAAGACTATTCCATAACTAGCTCATTTAACCTCTAAATTTTGGTGAAGCCCGAACGTTTTTGTAATCATCTGAAAACATGCTCTAAACTATTTACATTTTCAATGCTTATCTGACTAAACAATATTTCATATGGACATTAGAAATTGTTCTGTAAACACTTATAAGTGGCTGATATTGCTGTGTAAGAACTTATAAGTGGTTTCCAAAACTTCTGAAAACATATTTGGTATTCATTGCATTTTCCAAAATTGTTATGTAACGGTTGATGTTCCCCGATAAGTGGCCAAATCTGTTCTTAAGCATGGGTTGTCAAGGGTTCCAATCTAATCTAATTCATTTTATCAAGGCCCTAAGAAAATATTCTATATTCTTTGCATTTTTTTATGCTTATAAATTGTTGTGTAAAAAATTATAAGTGGTTGTCAAAACTTCTGAAAACATATTTGGTATTCATTGCATTTTCCAAAATCGTTATGTAACAGTTCATGCTCCCAGTTAAGTGGCGAAATCTGTTCTTAAGTATGGGTCATCAAGAGATCCAATCTAATCCAATTCATTTTAGCAAGGACCTGGGAAAATATTCTATATTCTTTGCATTTTTTTATGCTTACGATCGATGATGGTTGCAGTGCAGTTCCTTCACTGTCCTTTATTCTGTGGCTCCCTCTTTCACCCCAAAGATAGTGAGATGATTAAGAGTTGCTTTTGCTAGTACATCTCAGGCTTCCCCCTCAGAGCCAAGATCCAACAATTCTACTACTCCTTCAGGATCATCTTTTCTTCTTGTTAATTCCCAGTCAACTGGTGAGCATGGAGATCATTTGGTACATATTCAGTCTCTCTAGTTGGTTCCATTGATGTTGTGGCTCCTCTGTTGTTGACCAGAAAAAACACAATTCTGCTGATGGTCCCTCTTCATGTGTCTCTTCCCCTGGAGAACCCACTTCCCACCCTGCCACCACAAAGCCCTACTCTAGATATGATACAAATCCTTGCCTCTGTTTTTCCACAACAAAATCCACCCAAAATGATAACATATATAATGAAACATTTTGAATCATACCTCCCCGTTTTAGGAGGCTTATGGTCCCCAAAATCTCTTACGTCTAGAGAAGATGAAACAGTTCCTCAATTTTCTCCTTAGAGGACTGTAATACCCCAATTTTGATCCTTATGAAATATTGGTTCTTAATGTAAATATTGTATACATGCGATGTATGTTTCCCTAGCGTGGAGCTCAAGGCCAAGGCCCTGCTAGTATATGTTCGTATTTTATTTTAAATGGATAAACATTTGACATTTTGTTACCCATGTGCTATTAAACCATGAGATATTGTAAATTGATGTAAATATTTAATATTGCAATAAAATACCAAAAGTTGGCTATGGGAGCAACGAATGAGAAGGGGCCATGTGTATCCACTAAGGAGTGGGGAGGGGGGTATGGGGATGAACCATATGCTACCAAATGTCATTGTGAGAACCCATTTGACTTTCCTTGATGACATTTATTTTTGTTGTAAGGAAGTAGTTGAAGATTTCAATCCATGGCTTCAATGGAGCATGGGCAGCCCAGAAATTTGTATGGCAGAGTATGGGCACTATTTTCTTGTACCACAAGTCACTCTACCTCCTGGGTGTTTCTTCTTTCTCATTCCCATTCCCATCAATTTTCATCCGAAAACGAATTCCCAATAGTGAACAAAACCAGAAATCGCAACTTTGCAAGAACCCATGTTTTGAAGATCCAAAATCGCCCAGATTTGGTATTTGACAGTAAAATCCAATGGGGGATCCATAGATATGAACCTTGGGGTGAATTTCAGAGTATTAGATACCTCGAAATCATTGGAAAACCCAGTTTTTATAGCCCAGAAAACCAATGACGGGATTGAGTTATTTGATGAACAGAATTGTGAGAAATCCAATTGTGAATGACTAAGGAGAGGTTGGGTTTGCTTGATAAACCCAGTGAAGGCTAGAATCTCAACAATTAGTAGCTGGACCTTTCTATACCCATCCTGAAGAGAACTGGAGGGAAGGGATGCGTGAGGAACTATGCAGCAGAGAAGGGGACCTTCCTTGTGTTGGGTGTGGTAGGTAATGTGGGTGCCTTGACTGTTGAATTTGTTTGGGATGCATGTAGCTCTGTGGATGAGCTCACTGGCTTAGCATTTCCCTCCTTTGTCTATTGTATGCTTGATAAACCCAAATATGAGTTGGATTAGCATAGCTGTTGAGTGAAACCATGGCTGTGAGTGAGCCTGTCTAGTTCCTTCTTAGTGGATACACAACCAAGCTTGGGGGTGATCTCTCAGCTGAAAGAATACAAGCTGGGAAGAGATCTATGGTTGGGTTGAACGTTTCTCTCACATAGCTAGTTGCTGGATAGCTTCATCTTCAAGATAAGTGTTTTCTGTGATTTACATTATATGCATTATGTGTTTTGCAGTGTGTTAATTCTGAAAGATAATTGCCCATGTCAATGGGATGAAATGATTGTCTTAATGAAATTGATATGAAGTCTGTGCATAGAATGAGAAGGGGATTGATTCTATGTACATTGAATCATTATCCACTTATGATAGCTATTTTGATGCATTACTATTTGTGTGTGTGTGTAAATATGATTTCATTCCGGTGTGTATTTTAGTTTAAGTATGCACACAGAAGATTTTAATTGTTATGAATTTTATGAGTAATGTATGGGGCTGAGATTTTCAAATAAGCCCAGTAAGTTGGTCACGTTTTCCTTACTTGCACCAGATCGAATGAAAGGGGATGTTATAGAGTGGTATCAGAGCCCATCTTGTAGCACTGGGGTAGCTTGAGCGAAACTCTGAGTTACTGGCAAGTGACATAATGTTTTAGCGCAATATTGGTGAAGTTGGGGCAGCATTTTTTATTGGAAAAATGGCAAGGTCATATTTCTCAGGTGTGGAAGAGGATCACACAGGTGCATAGACCTCTCCAAAATCTTTCCAACAGTACTAGACTCGTCCCATTTGGCTAAGGGACAAAGGAGTAATGGACCCCGGAGGTCGTAGGGATGAAAGTGTTTCAGGGTTGTGGATGTCGGGTTTTGGGTTCTGGGAACGTGAATTTTCAAAACTTACATTTTGATTTTCAAAATCTCGAACCCACAATTTCGGCTTTCGGATTGTAGGGTTTTGGGTTTTGGGTTGCGAGTTGCAGGATGGTTACATCCTCGTGACCGCAACTTGACCCCCTGAACCTGCAGTTTCAGGTTTCGGGTTACACGTTGTGGGATGGTTACATCCCCGTGACCACAACTTGACCCCCCGAACCTGCAATTTCGGGTTTCGGGTTGTGTGTTGCGGGTTGTGGGATGGTTACATCCCTGTTACTGCAACTTGACCCCCCCGAACCCGTAGTTTCGAATTTCGGGTTTCGGGTTGCAGGTTGCAGGATGGTTACATCCCCGTGACCGCAACTTGACCCCCCAAATCCGCAGTTTCGGATTTTGGGTTGCGGGGTAGAAAAATATATATAGAGAGAGCCCGAAAATTGATTTTTGGGTAATAGGAGCATGCAAGGTCAGAATTTGATGAGTTCAGTGGCATTATGAGGCCATTGACGGAGGCCATGAATGAACCAGTGAAGATCCCGAGCCCATTATGCTCCAATTTGACACAAAATTGGAATTAATGGCTTTTACAAATCAGTGTCCTGATGCTTGACAAAAGATCGTATTGAGCTAAAACTAATATGGGGCAGTCATGGAGTAGGCATGGTGTTAATTTTAGAGTTTTGAAGCCAAACTCCAAAGGATGTGGAGTCGGGGTGTGCAAGAAGGCCAAAAAGCACTATTCTGGGCTACTTTTTGGATATTTTGATAAGCTTTCAGTGGCTGAAAGTGACCCTATAATTCGGAATCAAGAAAATTACTGAACTCAGCATTTCGTATTCTTAGTAAACTAGACATATTCTGTTAAACAAAGATTTCCCAGAAATGCACCGTTTGGGAAAGAGCCATTTTTGGCCCAAAATTTGGAATTTTGGAAAAATGTGAAAAGTGTTAAGTAGTCAAACCCAGAATTTTATACAAGATGAATGGTACATTGGAACAAAGATCCGTGAGTTACTGGGTACTCCTTGTTATATGGACTAGCTTCTCCCAGTAGAAAATTTTTCGTTATTCTTCATATATTTTCTTCCACATGTGGTTGAAGTTGGCATTCTAGACCAAAATACAATTGTGTAAAAATGTGCAAAATTGTGGTGAAAGTTGTCATTTTTGAAATAACGTAGTTTCCACACCCGAAGTTGGGATAGAGCACGAGGATAGGCATTGGAAATCTTGTCTAGCAGGGAATAATGGTGTATGACTAGAATTTAAATAGGGTTATCACACACCATGGATAATTAGAGCAGAAAAGTGCCAGTGACTGTTTTGTCAAATTGTTGACAATATGGGCAATTTCCAAAATTGCATGAATGGGAAAAATAAATGAATGCATAACAGCTATGTGAATTATTCCATGAGTTGATTATGTTAAATATTGATTGTTGTATATTTCTAGATGCATTCTTATGATGTCTAACAAATATTTTCATAATGCAAAGTGCTTGCAGCTCATAAAATTAATAATTGTAGCAGAGGTAGCATACAGGAAAAATGGTGACCATAAATGATGCTCAAGATCCTTCTGAGCATGAAGAAGACATTCTAGGAGAAAATGTGCATGAAGGGCATGCTGAGACTGAATCCAATGGGAGAATGGAGCAAGTGACTCCTCAAAATTTGGTTGAAACCATGGTGAGCTTCAATGAAAGATTGATGAAGGCTCAAGAAGAACAACACCAACTCAATGTTGATATCTTGCAAAGCCTCACTGATATGCAGTAGAGGATAAACCTTGGGTCCAACCCATGCAATGTGGGTGAAGGAGGAAGAGTTGCAGAGAGTCGCTCTAGAGGTCGTTCAAAGAAGAGGACTCCAAGCCCAAGGAAGAGTTATGTGAGAAAGAAGCATAGAACACCTTCCTCTAGATCTTCTTCCAGCAGATCATGTGACTCCAGAGATTCTCAAAGAATTCAAAGGCATGTGCCCAGAGATTTGAGGGAAGAAAGAAATCCAAGGGAATACCACAAGGAGAATTCAGGAAGGCAAGGCCTCCCACATTTGATGGAGAAGACAAGACTAGCCAAGAGGCTAAGGCATGGCTTCTTGGAATGAATAAATATTTCAAAATTCAAGACTACTTCAGAAATGAAAAAGCCAGAATTTCCATTTACAATCTAAATGGTAGAGCTTCAATTTAGTGGGACAACCTCTTGCAAGTGAAAGGGATCAATGAAAAAAAGATCAGCTGGGAGATATTTAAGAAGTATTTCAAGGAGAAATAACTTTCTGTTAGGTATTATGACAGTAAGAGAAAAGAGTTCAATGAACTCGGGTTGGGACAAAAATCTATGGAAGAGCATGTCCATAAATTTTTGGAATTGTTGAGGTATGTGGACTATATCAAAGATGAGAGAGTAAAAATCCAATGCTTTCTTGGGAGTCTACCTCAAAGTTTCAGAGATATGATTGAATTTTCCAATCCACCAAGTCTTGGTGAAGCCATTAGAATGGAAATGCACTGCTATGAGAAGAATAAAGAAAAATCAAAGGTTAACCCAACATGGAAAGGGAAGCTAAGAGGGAGGTTTGACCAAAAGAAGAGTGGTTTCAAGCCACCACTCAAAGGTCATCCTAGAACCTTTCCATAGGGGCAGCAAGCAAGGATTGGATTCAAGCCAACAGTAGTAGCAGACAAAGCATCAAAGGGACCACTTCAGTGTTGGGGATGTGTAGAAAACCACATGCTGAAGGATTGTCCACATCGGAGGGATAATCCCTGAAGGTTACACAACTTAAAGGGAGAAGCTACAGTGGAGGACATGGAAAGGGAAATGCCTCGAATTTATGTAGCATTGGATAATGATCAAGCAGACCATCAATCATCAGTGGTGGAAGTTGAAGGTAAGATTGCACAATCTATTTTTGTTTTGATTGATCTAGGATCTACTCATAGTTATGTTTCTCCAAAAGTTGTTGAAGGTTGTTCTCTTAGAAAAGTGAAGCACAATAAGTCTTGGTTAGTTCAATTAGCCACAGGGACCAAGAGGAAAGTAAGTGAAGTAGTCGTGGAGTGCCCCATAGAATTGAATGGACTCTACACACATGCAGATTTAAATGTGCTACCTTTAGGATCTTACTTATGATGTCTTGATTGGCATGGATTGGTTGGAAAAACATAGAGCCAAATTGGACTGTTATGAGAAAGCACTTGAATGCATTGATGAAGAGGGAAGGCCAAGATTGGTAACAGGAATCCCCAAGCAAGTTTCAGTAAGGCAGATTTCAGCCTTACAGTTAAAAAAGATTTATAAGAAAGGTTGTCAATTGTATGTAGTCCATATGTCAGATTCATCAGAGGACAAGGGTCCAAGGATAGAAGACTTTCCATTGTTGCAAGAGTTCCAAGATGTATTTCCGGATGAAGTGTCGGTACTACCACCAAAGAGAGATATTGATTTTACCATCAATCTTGTTCCAGGGGCAGCACCGAATTCCAAAGCTCCTTATAGAATGAGCACACCGGAATTGGTAGAATTGAAGATGCAACTACAAGAGTTAATGGACAAAAGGTATAGCAGACCAAGTGTGTCTCCTTGGGGAGCACCAGTGTTATTTGTTAAGAAGAAAGATGGGACTCTAAGGTTGTGTATTGATTACAGGTAGCTCATTAAAGTGACAGTCAAGAACAAGTATCCATTGCCAAGAATTGATGACTTATTTGATTAAATGAAGGAAGCTAAATTGTTTTCAAAGATTGACTTAAGGTCGGGGTACCATCAAGTGAGAATTAAAGAAGAAGACATTCACAAGATGGATTTCAAAACTAGATATGGTCATTATGAGTTCACTGTGGCGCCATTTGGTCTTACCAATGCACCTGCTACATTCGTGTGTCTCATGAATAGTGTCTTCAGCAAATATTTGGATAAGTTTGTGATTGCGTTCTTGGATGACATTTTTGTCTATTCAAGGAATGAAAAAGAACATGAGGAACATCTAAGGATGGTGTTGCAAATCCTTAGGGAACACCAGTTGTATGCCAAGTTAAGCAAGTGTGAATTCTATCAAAAGAAGGTGCAATATTTGGGTCATATCATTTCTGAAGAAGGAATTGCAATGGATCCAGAGAAGATTAATTCCACCATGGATTGGTAAACTCCAAGAAATGTTTCAAATGTTAGATCTTTCATGGGTCTTGATGGTTACAACAGAAGGTTCATTGAAGGATTCTCCAAGATAGCTCACTCAATTACTTCATTGTAGATAAAGAATATCAAGTTTGTATGGTCTGAAAAGTGTGAGAAAAGCTTTCAGCAGTTAAAGGAGTTATTTACCAGTGCTCCTATTTTGAAGATAGCCAATCCAAAGAAGGATTTTGTAGTGTGCATAGATGCTTGCATTGAAGGAATAGGTGGAGTTCTCATGCAAGAAAGAATTGTGATTTGCTATGAGTCAAGGAAATTAAAGGAGCATGAAAGTAATTATGCCACACATTATTTAGAATTACCATCCATAGTACATGCTCTCAAGATGTGGAGACATTATTTGATGGGAAGAAGATTCGAGCTTAGAACAGACCACATGAGCTTGAAGTATTTGTTTGATCATCCAAACTTGAATGCTAGGCAAGTTAGATGGATGGAGTTTCTTTGTGAATTTGAATTTGAAATTAAGCATGTAAAGGACAAGGAGAATAAGGTTGCAAATGCTCTTATCAGAAAATTTCATGTTGCAACATTAAGTGTGTGTAAATCAGATTTGAAGACAAGAGTTCTTGAAGCCCAGAACAATGATGAAACTTGCCTTCAAATTAAAGAGAAGTTGCAGTAGGGTAATGTGGATGAAACATGGGCGGGATATCATCTTGGTCAAAATGATATCTTCATCTACAAAGATAGACTATACATTCCAAATGGTGCAGATTTGAAGAAGCTAGTGATGGATGAAATTCATCAAATGCCATACTTTGGACATCCATGATATCAAAAGACTATAACAGCAGCAAGAAATCAATACTTTTGGCATGGTATGAAGAATGACATAGATGAGTACATTACTAGGTGTCATAAGTGCCAACAAGTCAAGGAATAACACCAACATCCAGCAGGATTGTTGTAGCCCTTACCCATTCTGGAATGGAAGTGGGAAGTGATCTCTATGGATTTTATAACAGGTCTGCCCATGACAGTGAAGAAGCATGATTCAATCATGGTTGTGATGTATAAGATATCAAAGGTAGCTCACTTTATTCCGGTCAAGTCCACTCACAAGGCTAGTGACATTGAAAATATCTTCATGAGAGAGATATTCAGATTGCATGGATTGCCTAAGGCAATAATTTATAATTGTGATACAAAGTTCACTTCCAATTTTTGGAAGGGATAGTTTCAAGAATTGGGAACCAGCTTGAATTTCAGTACAACATATCATCCTCAAATAGATGGCCAAACTGAGAGGGTGAATCAGGTCCTTGAAGACATGCTGAGAATGTATGTGATGGACAAACCATCCAAGTGGGAATATTTCCTACACTTTGTAGAATTTGCATACAATAATGGACATCTTGCATCCTTGGGAATGAGTCCATTTGAAGCATTGTATGGCAAAGGATGCAGGACTCTAGCGAACTGGGACAACCTAGTGAACAGGGTAGTACTTGGACCAGAGATGATCAAGGAAATGGAATAGGAAGTTGCTAAGATTAGGCAGAATTTAAAAGCGGCTCAGGATAGGAAAAAGAGTTATGCAGATTTGAAAAGAGTGCATAAGGAATTTCAGATTGGGGATCATGTTTATTTGAGAGTGAAACCAAGGAAAAGTTCTCTCAAGTTGGGGAGTTGTACCAAGTTGTCACCAAGATATTGTGGGCCATTTGAAATCCTAGATAGGATAGGGCCAATTTTATATAGGGTTGCATTGCCTGCTAACATAAGAGCTCATAATGTTTTTCATGTATCTTTGCTTAAGAAGTATGTACATGATCCTAATCATATGATTGACTGGAATGTGATACAGGTGGAACTTGAGGGAGAGTTCCAAGTAGAGCCTATGCGTATCCTCAACAAGAAGGTCACTTTGCTCTGGAATAGAGCCATCAGGCAGGTAAACATCCAATGGGAGCACCTTTGTCCCGATGAGGCTACATGGGAGTTGGAGGATGCCATGAGAGAGGCATTCCCATTTTTGTTTAGTTTTGAGAACACCAAGGATGGTGTTGTTCTAAGGGGGAGGGGAATGTAATACCCCAATTTCGACCCTTATGAAATATTGGTTCTTAATGTAAATATTGTATACATGCGATGTATGTTTTCCTAGCGTGGAGCTCAAGGCCAAGGCCCTGCTAGTATATGTTCGTATTTTGTTTTAAATGGACAAACATTTGACATTTTGTTACCCATGTGCTGTTAAGCCATGGGATATTGTAAATTGAGGTAAATATTTAATATTGTAATAAAATACCAAAAACTGGCTATGGGAGCAACGAATGAGAAGGGGCCATGTGTATCCACTAGGGAGTGGGGACGGGGTTGTGGAGATGAACCATATGCTACCAAATGTCATTGTGAGAACCCATTTGACTTTCCTTGATGACATTTATTTCTGTTGTAAGGAAGTAGTTGAATATTTCAGTCCATGGCTTCAATGGAGCATGGGCAGCCCAAAAATTCATATGGTAGAGTATGGGCTATGTTTTCTTGTACCACAAGTCACTCTACCTCACAGGTGTTGCTTCTTTCTCATTCCCATTCCAGGGTGGAAGAAGCCAACATCAATTTTCATCCAAAAAAGAATTCCCAACAGTGAGCAAAACCAGAAATCATAACTTTGCAAGAACCCACATTGTGAAGAGCCAAAAATGCCCAAATTTGGTATTGGACAGTAAAATCCAATGGGGGATCCATAGATATGAACCTTGGGGTGAATTTGAGAGTATTAGATACCCCGAAATCGATTGGAAAACCTATTTTTTATAGCCCAGAAAACCAGTGACGGGATTGAGTTATTTGATGAACAAAATTGTGAGAAATCCAATTATGAACGACTGAGTAGAGGTTGGGTTTGCTTGATAAACCCAGTGAAGTCTAGAATCTCAAGAATTAGCAGCTGGACCTTTCTATACCCATCCTAGAGATATACCATGTCCTTGCTAAGAATAGATACTTGATGAAGGGTTTATGGAAGCCAATGAAGTCATTGAAGTGTACTAATCCTAGTTCTCACCTGTTGTAGTTATGCAGGATGGTGGGACTCCTGCTGAAACTCAGTGCTTGTGTTAAATTCCAAAATGCTATAGTCAGTTTGGATGATCCATTAGACTATCTACTTTCTTGCCCTTCAAGCACAGAATAAAACAGGTCGACAATCAGAATACTTACTAGCATGCTTTGGGTTTCTTTATCTCAAGAAAACGAGGTATTTTGCTAATCTATTTGCCCAATTTCAACACGCTGAAATATTGTAGACTAAGAACTAATGTGAGCATTTCAAGATATGATTTCATTTAATTTTTTAACATGCCCATAAGATTTACAGGTTGGTGGAATCTCAGCTAGAGAATCATTTGCAAATGCCTTTATAAACCTAAGAAAGAGCTTACAAAGTTGCAAATTGGAAGGTGCACGTTTCAATACCTAATAAGTTTGATTATTTTTGTATACGTTTCTTCCTAATTATGAGTTGTGTGGCATTTTGATCATGTAATCATTTTTTTTTGTCATTGAATACAGTTAGATAAGACCCAGAATTTCTCTTTGGAAACTCCAAAAGGAGAAAAAAATGTTAAACAGGCTCGTGTATTTTTGGGAATTTTGGAAGTTTTAATGAATATTGCAGTCTCAGATATGAAAAATGCAAGTAATGAAAACCCTGCAAAGGCTAAAAATGAACTTAGATAGCTTCTTGAATTGTATGGTTCTCTAGAGCATTCTACACTTTGAAAGAAAGGAGGGACTCGAAAAGGTTCTATGAAACCTTCTTCAGATTCAAAGGGACAAACTCAAGAAGCTGGAACTCATTCCAACCTCAATTTGAAACATGGTTCAATTGAAGCTCCAACAAGTTCTCAGGAGAGAATCCCTTTCTTAACAACTTCAAACATTGCTTACCTCTTAGAGGCTTCATTGAAGTTAATTAACACTGATAAGATATCTTCCAACCAGCCAACTTCCCAACATCGTAGCCAAGGAGCATCTTGGAAGCAAACTATCCATCACTTCAAGCTTCCATCATTTGGATTGAGAACATGTTTGCGTCGTCTGAAACCATTTTCTACTAAGTAATTGATGCAAGGGGAGTCTCAAAATCCACTCAAGGCCCTTGTTTTTGGTGACATGAAAGTTCTGGGAGATCCACTGCTGCAATTAATGTGTTTATTAAAATCAACTTCAAGCTCAGTTTCAACACAAGAGAAAACAAGACACAATGAATGCAGGGTGAAGAAGGCATCTGATGAAGTAGGAGATGGACTGATCCATACAACATTTCTTTGTATGGATATGTTATGCAAGTCGATTTTTACAAAAAAATGCTTGTCTGATGTACTTGAGGAAATGTTATATGTTTCAAGCAATGAGGAAGAAGTTGTAGATGACATTGATATTGAGATGGAGGACATTTATAAAAATGAAAGTTAAATCCCAGAAAGCAAGCTAATAAACCTGTTTTTGTGGAAAAAAATCCTACCACTTTTGGTTGAGATTCTTATGTAGATGCATTTTCGAGAGTTTGAGGTATCAGGTTCCTAGAATTTGAAGCTAGATTAGTTCTTAACATATGGAAGTTTGCTTTCTGTAGGCATGTTTAGAGTTAGAGTTTAAATAATCTCTTGTGTAGTTTTAAGTTAAACTTTTGCATATAAAAAAAGATCAATTGCAGCTATGATATTTTATTTTTAGTAGTTGTTTTCCATGCTCCATATTAATGTTTTATACTATTTTTTGTCTTGATCCCCAAACAATAGGCTGATATGTATGTGCGTGCTACATACTTCTTGTTATTTATGTTAAGAAATTTGAACTAAAAAACTAAACTATAGATTTCTCCAAATCTGACTTAAACTCAGTCAAACACTTAGCATTTCACAGATCTCAGTCTTCAACAATCATAAAAAAACAAATGCCTATCACGTGCACACTTTCTAGTGAACATTAAGCTGAAACACAGTAGCTAAGTACACATTTGCAGCAGAAATAACTCATGAAAAACATACTATAAAACACATTTGACACAGGAATATTTGGTCCAATGACCTTGAAAAAACCCCAAAGAGGAAAACAAGTCAAGAGGGAAATGCAGATGCCCAAAATCAGGAAAAGACAATTGTGATGCTTGATTTGGTACTACTCGGATAGAGGTATGTGATCCTTTTCTAGAATTTGGCAAGATGGTGTTAACTGTTGGAAATTTTATTCTCATATCAATCAGTAAGAAATTCTATTTAAGGGTGCTAGCTCAATGGTAGAGCACCTGCCTTATAGGCAAGAGTTTGGTGGTTTGATTCCTTTGTGCCCTATTTATATTCTGAAATTACTAAAAATAGATAAATGACTAAAAAAATGAGCAAAATTTGCATATAAATGACCACCAGTACAACATGAGAGATAAGTGACCAACAAAATGACCAAAATATGCATATAAATGACCACTTTTGAGTTGGTGATTGCTGGTAGCAAATTAGTGGTCATTTATCACGTGACAAAAAATGTGGTCAGTCACAATTAATGACCAAATTAATGACCAAATATACGACCAAATATATGAACACAAGATAAGTTATAAATAACCAAGCTAAACATGACCACATTTTTTATCGCGTGATATATGACCGCTAATTTGATACCAGTGATCACCAACTCAAAAGTGGTCATTTATATGCGGATTTTGGTCATTCTTTTGGTCACTTATCTCTCATTTTGTACTAATGAATGGCTCTCCAACAAAAAATTGACATGACAGAGGTAGAAGCGCCTTCATCTAGTATAGTACGATGGAGATTTTTCCCAGTGACTTTCGTGGAAACTTGAAATGCCAGCTGGTGGGAAAGCCTCAGTTTAAAGTACTCAAGTCAAAACATGATTATATTAGAGGAATCCAGATCAACCGCGCCAATGGAAGCAAGAAGAGTCTTGCGCTAGTTGGGACAGTTCTGCAAGACCTCTAGCGTCGACATGGCATAAGGGGCTTGGGAGAAGTCCTCTACAATGTTGCAGTTCTGAGCTACTCGAGCATTGGGATTGAAAATGGCTTTTTGAATCATGCTCTTAGGAAGATGCAATACTGACTCTAAGGAAGGCTTCTCAATGGTAAGAGAAGTTGTCGGCATGGTAATATCAGGAATAGAAGTGGAAGCTTTTTCAGTATTACTTCCAATGGGTTCCTTCATAGGGACTAAGTCGTACGAGCGTGAACATGTGTTCAAGTTAACCGTCTCACTATGCATCATGAGAACATGCGTGGTAGAGGATGCCTCTCCGTGTGAAGGAGAGGTTTTAGCGATCAGTTGTTGATTCTGAATGGGGAAGGAATCGTTGAGAACTGCGGGAGTGGAGTTTCCCTTGAGAAACTTCTACACTTCGTCTCAGTGGGGACATTCCTTCGAGAAATGGTCACCACCACACAGTAAACAAGGATACTTTAGCTTCCTTTTCTGTTTGGTGTCTTTAGGGGTGGGCTTGGGCTCCTGCTGGTTAGAATATTTCTTCTTACCACTGGATTTCTGAGGCGAAGCTGACAGAATTCACCTCTCCGGTGGAGGCAGGAGTGGATGACTTGGTGGTGGTGCTTCCAGCCTGTGGTAGGGATGGGGAAGAACCCTGGGGGTTCGATGGTCCACCATTTTGGGAAGAAGGATGGGAGTTAAGGGAACCAATGATGCCATCATCCTAAGGTCCATTAGGTGGTTTTGCAGGGTCATACATAGGGAGGGGTTCATCAGGAACAATGTCATACAACGTGCCAGATTGAGCATAGACTAGGTCTAAGTAATGGGAACAAGAAATAGCCTGTTCCTCAGTGATGGCCCCTCCCATGGCCACATCTTGAGCTACAATGGGTAAAATATAGTTCGTAAACCAGTCAGCCAATATTTGGTCTAGAATAGGAGCCTTAATGAGACGTCATATCCTCTGCAACTCATGGATATGATCAGAGATATGAGTTGCGGTGGTTTGACGAAGTGAAGTCAGAAGGTACGTACCAGTTTCCTAGCATATGGATAACTGGAAATGAGTCAAGAAATACATGGCAAGAGAGAAAAAATTGGGAAAAGAGTGTGGTGGTAATTCGATATACCACTTGGTAGCTGGGCCGGTGAGGTTCCTTTTAAACAACATTAAATGGATCGAGTCATCCATCAAGGAATTAGATGAGCACCATAGATGGTAGGTCATCACATGGTTTTTTGGGTCCTCACTGGGTTTTTCATCAAATTTGGGAATATCGAATGGTAACTTGACCAGAATTGGTGGCCAACTATAGCCATGTAGGATGGAATCATTCGTCAGACGAGAAAGGCCGGGTAGGTCTAAAGTAGCCAAAAAGGGCAGTTGTTGGTTCCGCTATGGATATTGATAGTATTGATATGGAATATATGGACCAGTAGGACCTTGGATCGACTGATTATAAGGTGTTCCTGCCGAGAATTGGCCATAAGGGGGTGGGCCTCTGGGTGGTAGACCACAGGTAGGTCCGCCGCCAGAATAAGCTAGTTCACTACCGGAGGGTGGGGGTATTCCACCACCGGAATAAGGTGGACCTCCAGGTGGGGATCCTCCGTCGCTACCGGGATGTGGAGGTTCGCTGCCTCCACTACCAGAATAAGGTGGGCTCCCGCCTCCACCACTAGGATAGGATGGGCCATCGCCCCCATAAGGTGGGGGTTCCCCACTGCCAGAAGGTGTTGGTCCTCCACCACTGTCAGAAAAAGGTGGGCCACTGCCACCGAAATGAGGTGGGACTCCTCCATAAGGTGGGGGCCCACCACTACCAGAAGGTGGTGGTACTCCTCCTTCGCCAGAATAAGGAGGCCCTTCGTCGTTGGAATGGGGTGGGCCTCCGCCTCCGCCAGAAGGTGGAGGTCCGCCCCCTCCTGAAGGAGAAGGACCATATGGTGGTGGGGGTGCTGGGGCATGAGGAAGGGTTGGTGGGGGTCCAATTGGTGCAACATTAAACTAACCCCATGGAGTGTATGAGTTTTGAGGATAAGGTATCCTGTGGAGTACGTTTCTTGGATTAAGTTTTCCCGACACAGGGTTAAGAACTTGGATACGCTTGACTCCATGATGGTTGGGTTCGGTTGGATGGTCCCCCACCAAGGGGTAATCCCATGGTGGATCCCACAACAGGTAAAGAGCTTCCAAGGGAATGACCAATTGGAAATCCTCCACTCAAATTATGGCTAAAAAGTGAGGGTTGGCCCCCAGTGACAACGTGTTGACCGCTAGTTAATGGTTGACTCATAATGGGTTGTTGACTACTTACTATAGGAGGAACACTGCATGTGATCAAACCAGGAGGTAAGGAGTATCCTACCCATGAATTTTGGGGTGGGGGAGGGGAAGGTAACGTTCAAGTAGTTGTAGTGGTAGGGGTGTTGGACTGTTGTCCTTCAACACTTTGAGTCACTTGCGGTGTAGAACCAGTCCCCTGACTAAGAGGTGTTCTTGCAGGAAATGAAGGTTGACCAAGTTTGTTAGTGGTCACGTTGTAAATGGGTGTCTCCGGTGATGTCAAATATAATGAACGAATGGGAGTGTATTGAACAATTGGTGTCTCTGTAATGTTGTTCCTTTGACGTATGAGGCTCTGGCGCTGAGATGTGTCACCACATTGGCGTAGTTCATTCATGATTTCAAAGACGGGAGCCAAACGCTGGGCATGAGGAGCCCAACGAAAAGGGATTTTTTCTAGCTCCTGCTCTATAGACAAATGGGCCCATTGTTTCCTGAGAGAGGTGTCCCAAAAGGATGCAGATGGACCGAATTTTGCGGATATAGGATCGTCCTGGGATGTATTTAATCATTCTATGGATCTAGGTTCTCCTGGAATCACGCGGTGAAAGGACATGTCTTGTGAAGTGGAAGGTTCTTCCTCTTCAGCCCTTGACAGGTTAGAGGTTGGACAATCAAGAGGAAACATGTTTGCGGTGGACTCCATAGTGGAGTTTTCTACTTCAGGAGGCACGACCATAACTTGTGTGGCCATGCTTACCCTTGAAATGACCTCCTGATTAAGGGAGTATTTGGGTGGTAAGGTCAAAATTCTGTGGGACCTTCTCACACGTTTTTAAGCCAGAATGACTTAACCATAATTTCTCCTAAGGGTATTCTAAACAAAAGAAAAGGAGTCTAGAAAAATCTACACAAACTAAGTATGCAAGAAAACTTATGTGATAGGTGTGGATTCAAAAGTATGGAATCTCACAGGATTGTCAAGGCTTCGCAACTCGTGATATACTCTAGGGTCTAAAAGTTATACTCGGTCCAATTTTTTAGAGCAAAAATCAGGGAGGATTAGGACTGTACCCCTGACCATATAACCCGACTACCTGATAGTACGTGTGTAGTAGCTCCCTGAAGAATTGCTCTGCCAAGAAGGACAAATGGTTAGCTCAGTTGGTTTCAGGAATCCTAAGAGTGTCTCTCGATATACGCAAGGTACGTGGGAGTTCAAATCCATGTTGGTGTTGTCTAATGCACAATCGTACGGCAAGAGCCTTCCTATATACTACCGAGTACTTGAAAAACCTTTCGATATAAGCCAAGTATGTGAAGTGCCTTTCGATATACCCTAAGGTACTTGAAAGAGCCTTCGATATACCGGTTGGTACGTGAAAGAGCTTCAATATACTGGTTGGTATGTGGAAGAACTACAGTTCCCCCGAAATGCAGTGCATGAAAATAATGACAATTGCCATGTTTTAAGATGCTGGAATACGTCTCTAACTTAACACACAAGTTACTAAATATTTTAACCTAGTTCTACTGTTGATTTTATCTAGATGGTTAGGTGAATGCATGAGGTGATTGCATAAATGTAAACATAATGCAATCCCTAACTACATGAAAAATGCACTCTTTCTTTTTATGAAATCTATATATGGGAAGGAGAAATCTTTTTCCAATGGTCTCACAAAACAGTAAATTTCAACAACACTCTCAATCTACCAAAAATGATAATGAATGCACTCTTTTCATCTTCCAAGCAAAACATGAAAATCAACAACATATTAAATGCAAATCAAAACATTTTTCTTTTTATCTTTTCCAATTTAGAATGAAACTAAAGATGATGAAAAAGAGAGAATCTCTATCTAGAGCACACTAGCTTTTCAAGTTCCACAATGATGATCTAAAAGCATGAAAATCAAAAGTGCATATAACTTCTTCAAGCACAGAATCACTTTTGCAAAAATTTTACTATACTTGGATTTTTCAAGAAAATGAATGGCTCATAATTCGAGAAAAATACAAATGATTAACTCTTTTTCAAAACTTTCCAAAAGATCTATGATGAATTCCAATGCATGAACCAATTTCAACAACAATTCTCAAATGCACTTGAAATGGTAAAAAATGAATCACTTTTAATTTTTTCAATGATATGCCAAGACTAAACCTGATAGCAATAATGATTTTAAGTGTAAATGGCTGAAAAGAAATACTACTTGCTGCACTCTAATCACTCAGAAATTTTCAAAGAAACGACAAGCACTCCAATCACCTAAAAACACAAAAAATCACTAAAGAAAATCAAATGCAAGACAACAAAAGATAACCAAGTTCAACAAGGGTTTGGAAGTGGATCTAGGATGCTAGATAGATCCAGTGAGGTGATCAGGGAGAATAAGATAGAGTGGATGACCATGGGGGATTGAAATCTCCCACCACTTCAATCAAACTCACTTGATCAAAAAGACCCAGAAACCAACACAAGCAAACCAAACGAAACACTGTTGAATAAACGAGTCTCTTCCTGGAAGATACAGTGCAGAGATGTTTGTACATTAACCCAAAAACTCACAAGTTTGGAGAAAAAGACCCAAGCATCAAGTTTGAAAAATCAATGCAGGTTATGTTTGGGCATAGAGCGCCCAGTGCAGGATGTCAAAATGGAAAAAGCATCGGTGGCGGAGTATAACCATAGGAAAAATGCACTCCTGGGTGGACAGGCACCCTCAATGTACTTCCCAGGTGCGTTGGGTGAATAACTCAAAGAAAAAAAGGAAAAAACTACAACCAATGATCAAATGAATGGACTGAGAACGGCTCCACAGACCCAGAGAAAGTCAGCAAACTCTCAGAAGAAAGAAACTGATGGTGAAAATAGGCTTAAGAGGAAAAGTAATGGCTCATTAAAGAAATAAAGAATAACACACTCAAACTTGAAATCAAAACTATTGTAAATTCCAGTATGGTCGCCAAATTTGTTATTGCACAATCTACTCGAGCGGACACGAGCTAGATCTCCCTAGTTCAATGTGAATCTAGAACAAATAAGACATAATACAAAGTTGCTTTCCTAGATCTAGTTAAAGATCAAGTGATAGACGTCTTACATTCAGATCGTATATCTTCTTCTTCTCATTGTTGCTCCAAATCCCGCAGTCGTCAGATATTTAGCTGCAAGACCTCCCAAGACATATGGAATCAATGCAAGTGGTAAAGTATGTCTAAACAATAATTGATCTAAGTAAACGGTTAAGGAAATAAACTACAAATAAAATCAACATGATCAAATTTGTAGAAAGAGTTTATATTACTATATAAAAGAGGGAATAGAAAATAGAAATATGATCACAACCCAAGCCTTAACGTTGCAATCCTCCTCCAACAAGCCAAGCCAATTGCTCCAGAGGAAGTATGAGTCTCCCAAAAGATGAGTAGGGATATCCTAAGCTAGTTTCACCAGCATGTAAGTGCTATAGACTTCCTCCCCTTGGAATGTAGAGGGTCCTTGTATTTATAGGACAAAGTGGATAGAGTAGGTTGAGGATCACAGGGAGAGGGCTAAGGGATCCTCCCTTGAGGTTAGGGAACAGTAGGACATTTCACCTAGGAGTTAGAGATATGGATACACCTCATCCAACTTCTAGAACTCGCTCAAAAGCTCCCTTTATCCCATTTAACCAACCTCGACGAAGGTTGCATGAAGACAACCAGTGCTTGAGAAGGAAAATGCAGGTTGAACAAAGGTATTCTTCATCGCCGACGCAGGCTGGAAGAATACATTCTGCGCCGACCCTAGTTGGGCGCTACTTTCTCAAGGACATCATGCATCAGCCCAACTAGAAATGTGGACAAAAGGCATCAACTTGCTCTAACTGACTTACTTGATCTCAGGGACTTCAGGGAATCAAGGCATTGAGTTAACAAGAGTTTCATGATGACAAGATTTAGGTGTAACAACAACTGGTAGAATAGGTCAGAAAGGAAAGGGAAGAAAAAGAAGCACATAAGGCATCTAGTCCTTTGATGTTGACATATCCAGATGGAGACAAATGCAAGAGCCTTGTAGAAGATGTCCAACAGGACAAGAAGATCCTAATTCAGTTAGCTGGTGAGTTAAAGAAAGAGATGGCACATATGACATCAATGCTTGACACTCAAGTGGTTGTTTCCAGTAACCCAACCAGTGATATTCAAGTGGTTGCTTCCAATAACCCAACCAGTGATATTCAAGTGGTTGTTGCAAGTAATCTAGCCAAAAGACAAAAAAATTAGATCCTTGCATCTCATATTCCAACATTGAACATTTTTTACAGTGATGGAGAAGATGAAAGACTTCCTCATGTGACTATTGTGCAAGAGATAATTGAAGGTTCCCACGCTGTTACAGATTTTCTTGACAAGATAATGATGGATGACCCTATCCCTAATGATCACTTTCTAGAATTCACCACCACCCTCACTGCATTAATTTCCACACTGCCACTTACTTCAAGTGAGTCCCCTCTCATTTCATTGGACAATATTTCTTTCCCATCAGCTACATCAGCTGAGATATTTACCACTTTTGCAGCTATTTCACAACGAGTTCTGGAAACTCAGCCATCTATCTCAATTTCACCACCTACCATGTCTCAATTATTTATTGCACTAACCTCCATCCCTGATTCACTTCCAACCTTATCAGTTCAAATCACTACTTCACCTCTAAAAGTTATAGAGATCCATTTTTCAACTGTCTCTCTGCAACCATCATCAACCGTTCCTCCTACTTCACCTTTAGAGATTATCACTTCTAGTACTTCTTTAACCTATGAACCATTAGTCACTCTTGTCCCAATTTCCCTGCTTGAAGTTGTCTCTTTGACTACTTCTTCCATTCCTGAACCTTCCACTACTATGCCTTTCACTTCTACCATCTCTGTCACTTCCTCCATACCTACTTCTCAAATCACCCTACCCATTCCAAGTGCTACTGTTTCGCAGATAGCCCCACTAGTTGCAACAGGAGATGTAGCTACATATTCTACCGAGTTGATAGTTGCTTCTAAAGGGGATATTGTTGTCTCCATTGGAGAATGTTTTTATAGCAAATTAGCTAGGGTAGTGGTGAAGAAAGGTAACAAGAGAAGCAAAGGTCAAAGTGTGTTGCAGGAACCTTTTCCTAATCAAGTTATTTGGACCAAATAATCTGATGATATCTAGTAGGAAGCAATGGATACTGCTGCAGCTATGGGAGCATTTGCAGGAGCCAACTTCGATTCAGTGACCTCACTGAATAAACAAATTGACATAAAAAAGGAAGAATTAAAGAAGCTTCAGGAGCAGCTGGCCAAGGGTAATGAGGAGCATGAATATCAGATTCATGAATTCAGAAGTCAACATGAAAATTAGCTCAAATATATCCAGGAATAGAATGCTTCTCTTCAAGATGAAATGCAGGATGCACAAATATTAAACACTACAAATATGGAGAAGATAGAGATATTGGAACAGCAGTTGAAGGATGCAACTGCAAGTGCATCCATTCCTCCTTTCTCTACATTTTCTTAGGAAGAGTTTAGGGATTTGGCTAACCAATTAAATGAAGAACACCATAAACTTTTAGCTAAGTTATTCAGTTATCTCAATGAAATTCAAGAAACTCATTGTGCTTTTGAGCGAATGTCTACCATTCTTGAACAACACATTGAAAAAAAGCAGCAGGCCTCCAAAGCTTATGATGACATTGTTGATTGACAGAGGTATATCAAAGACAGACTAGAAGACATCCCAGTTCTGGATAGTTTCAAATTGAGAAGAATCATAGCATCTTTGAATGCCTGGCACAACATTTCTGACATGGTTGAAGACACCATCAAGAAGGAACAAGCCATTTGTGGGAGAAGATGGTATGCTGCAGACAATATCATGGTTAAGCTGCAGTTTTCTACCATGGATCTCATTGAAAAATGCTTGTCCACAAAAATCAATGGTTGAATAGGTTGAGAGCAGATGCGAGCAGGTCAAAGAGTAGGTTCAACAACTCGAGCACATAAGGATTTCAGAGGTTGACAAGCTCATCAGGCAACCTGCCAGCTTGGAAGGAAAGATCCATATTTTCCTGCGCACTTGGCATAATTTATCAAAGAATGAGATGGAGTCCTTCATGTGTGATTCCTAGTTGGGACTCGAAACAATCAATTATCAAGATATTAATGAGTTGTTAGAACTATGGACCAAGTGGCAAGTTGCCCTTGGTTATTCTTAGATTAGTTGATTTTGTAATCCTTGTTTTATGGGAGTTTATCCTTTGTAACTATTTTGTAATTATTATTTGAATGGTAGAGATCTCATAGGGGGGAGGGGAATCTACAAAAGAAGACTGGAGACACTCTAATTAATGAGCAGATTGTAATTTTTTGCAACTTTGAGCTAATACCGTTAGTTTTCTCTTGATTCCTCTATTGTCAGTTTATCAAATTTCTTTGATGAATGTTGATTTTCACTTCAACTTATGAATGTATACTGTTATAATTTTGCAATCGATAATATATACATTGATCTATGAATTGGATTTCTCTTAATTGATTATCTGTGTATCTTTAGTGTTTTAAGTGAATTTATTTAATTAAAACATTTATCTATTTTTGGAAATGATTAACATAAATTATTAGATTAATGTTAATTTTTCAATTGACATTCCATATACAGGATAATCTTGCATGTTACTAACCCTTAGACTCATATCAGTTGATTTTCATTTGCTGGTTGTATCCTAAGTTAATGAGTAAGGATCCAATTTCACATTTATGTAAAATTGGTGAAAAGACTTATTAAAATTCAAATCAAGTTATCCTACACATAAACAGAATACTTTTCTTTAGATTAGATCTGACTCAGATTAGATTTCTTTTGAAGCAAACTTACTTCTAGAAATAGAAAACTTTTACTCTTCCTTACAGGAAGATAGATCCTTTCAGGATCAAAACCCATCAGTGCCAGCGAAGGCCTTAATATCTGTGGGAGTTAACCATACCAAACAGTATGGGGATAGAATTTCTCTTGCGTAGAGTAATTTGAAGCCTTTCAGATTGGGTTTTCACCCTCTGTTGCTAGCCTTAGAACCCATTCCAGTAACCTACATACATGAGGCTTCAACAGGGAGAATATGGAGGATAAGTCTAAGTTGTTAGTCCCTACTAAAGTAGATATTAGTATTTTCAAACATAATAAACTATGTTAACCTTTTATTAATTCTTTCAATATATCCAAATTTTTTGATAATATTTTTATTTATGTTTATTTATTGATTTATTAAGTTTATAATTCTATTGTGTTACTTGTTAATAGAACTTTTATAGGACTAAATAAATCTAAATAAATTTGTTAATATTACTTTGTTATGGCGTTTCTATGGTTTCAACATAGCTCCGTTGGTTGCTCTTTGTCTTTGGAGCTGGAAGCACCATTGATGCTTGTGGAGGTCTCATCTCTTTAACTTTAAGAATAGATTGTTGTGGTTTTTTTTTTTCTCTTCGTTTTGTGTATAGCCTTGTATTTTGGAGGGACTTTAGGATTTGCATGTGCTTTGGTAGGCTTAAATGACATATGCAGTTTGGGTAAAGCTTCTTTTATTTTCAAATTTTCAAGTGGGTCTGGGTTTGGAGGATTTGACACTCCTCCCCATAGTTTTTTAGGGTTGTTTTATCTCGGGCCTTTAACTCCATTATGGCGTCATCTAGTGGAGGATATGCAAAGCGGAAATGGCAGGCTAATAATTGTAATAGTTCTCTCATCCCCTATGACCTTATATCCTCTGACCAGCTTGAGGCAGAATCCAACAAATCGCTTGGGTTGATGGACTGTTGGGGTATTGTCACGTCTCTTCTACGTGATTTTTTTTTTGAAAATAAACCTATCCAAAGACACAAATGCGGAAATCAACATGCTAGTTGTCGTCACAACCTATTTCATAATCAACTGAACAAGTGTGCATTAAACATCTTTATTATTCTGTTATTTTTCATTTGTGGGCCGCTTATGACCACATATTTATGTGTCACTGCGTTGGCCATCACACAAATACCACAGAAAGTAGAGAGGCTACCTTTTGCACGCTTGTGACAATCAGATATTACAAGAGCAACATTAAATGCATCAATACATAGCTACATTAATGTTCATTAATGAGCTATTAATTATTAACTGTGAATAGTACAGAATTTATGTGGAGGCCACTTGGACTTCAACATCATAAGTTATGCTTGGTTGCTGACATAAATTCCTAAGTGTTAATATCCCCTTAAGACTAGCACTAACTATGTGCATGCTAGATTTTGATATTAACCTACCATAGTTGGTTTGTATGATTACATACAGGAGTTAAAATTGATTATAATTAAACAAATGAACTGCAAACTATATATACATATATATATTGATACTTATTTTTATATATATATAGACATATACCTTTATAATTGAGTTGTTGTAACCATAAATATTTAACACCAAAATGCAATGTTATAGTTTAAACATTTTATAATAAATACACACATATATATATATTGACCTCATATCTATATATAATAGAATTCAAGTTCATTAATGGTCGACCTTAGGTCTAACAATAACATATCACCAAAGCACTTGGACTTACCATATATATATCAACATAGCATATGGGATATGTAATACGACCTATATAATGCAAGGTCATTGCGAATACATAACACTACGACATATCGTAATACTAAGGAATGCAACGTAAAACATTGAGACTTATAACATTTAAATGGCTTGACATGTAAACCCTAGGGTTTACATGTCTGCCTTGTTTCAGACATAACCTTAGAAACAAGCATTCTGCCATTAAAATGAGACCTACTAAGAAAATGATCTACAATACATTTAGATGCATGTACTATTTGATTAGGGTTAGCATAAACTACGACAGTTCAGATCTGCCTCTCTCAGGATTGTACATCAATCAACATAATAATACTCAGTATATTTTCTGCATACATAGTATATCATTTTATCTCTAGAACAATCATGAAAACTGAAAGTACAACATTAAATCATAATCTTCCCAACAATATAGGGGCATAACATTCTTCTCATGACCCACATACAAAATCTAGCATGATAAAACATTCATACTTAGATCTGATAGATAAACAGTAAATCAAAGATTATACAGGATAACTCCAGCAAATGTGCATAAAAACTTATACAATACAACAGAGACACTTATCTGTATTTCCGTAGACCAGTGGAACCAAGCACAAACCTTGCAGACTTTTACCAGCAAGTACTCCGAGTTCACAGTCCCCTAGGTTTAGAGTATAGATTTTTAAGTTACCCTTAATTGGTTCTCAATTTATTTGTGGTATTTCAGTGGCAGCAGGAAACCCAACATCCAAGTTAGTACTCCTGAGCTCTAGGATGCTCCAGGTCCTTTTAAACCTCAGCCATTAAGAGAATCAATGTAACACAGCCTATTCAGGGTAAGAATGCATTGCTCCTACAGCTTGGGGTAGTTCTCCTACCTGCACACAATAAAGTGGCCAATCCAATACCCAGTTGTATGATTCCTCTTAATCTGGACCAATTTGGTACTCCCAAATCTGTTCTCATCCATTCTGGACAGTTTAGTACTCCCAAATTTGTCCTTAATCGTCTACCTCAGGTGTGTTCAGGCTTATGAGAATGTGTAACATTTTTCAAATAGATCATGAATCAAAATGATGATAATCAATAATGAAGTGTTTTGAATGAGTTTCACTTTTTATATATCTTAGTGTGAAATTCTCTCATTTTGTAATTTCTTTTAATTCATTAATCTCTTAAATATTTTCTTTAGGTTTTTCCATTTCTCTCCAATAATAATTTCTCATTATTATTATAAATGGTATTTACCCTCTAACCCAAAGGGGACTGTGACTCCCATCTCTTTAATGTGTTGGTCCACATGGTCACTAGAAATCAACTTATCATATTTCTTAAGTCAACTAAGTAAACCAAAATAATACTTAGCAAAATATAATAGGGGTTAAAAGTCAAAAATTGAGGTATTACATCCCCCCTCCCCTTAAGTTTTCACCATCCTCGTTGTTAAGCAGTTTTGTAAAAACAACAAATAGCATGAAGCAAACTCAGTTTGTGTCATGTACTTCTTTGTACAGGAAAGGGTATGCTGCCCGCATTTCCCTTTCCATTTCCCAGGTAGCCTCCTCAGGCTTATAGTGCTCCCATTGCACTTTTACCTGAAGGATGGTTCGATTCCGAAGTACCACCTCTTTCTGATCCAGTATGCAAATAGGATCCGTTTAGAAGTTTCCTTCTGATTCCACTTGAATCACATTCCAATTCACAACATGCTTAGGATCATATACATGTTTCTTTAGTAATGAAACATGAAACACATCATGCAGTTTGAAATTTTCTGGTAAAGATAATTGATAAACAACAGGCCCTACTCTAGCAAGTATTTGAAAAGGACCACAGAATCTTGGTGCAAGTTTGGAAACCTTGCCCAAGATCAAAGAACTTTTCTTTGCCTTCACCCTTAGGAATACATGATTCCCAACTTCAAATTACTTGTTCTCTCTATGTAGATCATCATAACATAGTTTTAAAGTTTGTTTTCACTTTAATATTGATCAATTCAGCCTTCAAACTTTTGACCTTTTCCATCATTTCGCTAGAGATTGCATCTCCTTATGGGGAACTTTGGTTTCTCCCCTTCCTACTGGCCATCTCTCCTTGTTGGCTGGACATTTCTACCACCAACCGCACTTCCTGTTCCACGGAATTTATTTCTACCATTTACTGTTTCAACCACTGTATTGTCTAAGTGTGGTCAACAACTGTTTGTTAGACGTCATAAACAACAATGGGATTTAAACCATAACTTTTTATAAAATAGTATGTTACAGGAAAAATGAATTTATTTCTAATTAACACACATCATTAGCGCAAAAGAGCCTAAGGTCCAAGTGTAGTGACCGTGCTTTGATACCAATTTGTCACGTCTCTTCTATGCGATTTTTTAATTTTTTGTAAAGAAACCTATCTAAAGACACAAATGCAGAAAGTAACATGCTAGCTCTCATCACAACCTATTTCATAATAAATTGAACATGTGTGCATTAAACATCTCTATTATTCTGTTATTTTTCATATGTGGGCCGCTTATGACCACATACTTATGTGTCACTGCGTTGGCCATCACACAAATACCACCAAAAGTAGAGAGACTACCTTATGCATGCTTGCGACAATCAGATATTACAAGAGCAACATTAAATGCATCAATACATAGCTACATTAATGTTCATTAATGAGCTATTAATTGTTAACTATGAATAGTACAAAATTTATGTGGAGGCCGCTTCGACTTCAACGTCGTAAGATATTCTTGGTTGCTGACATAAATTCCTAAGTGTTAATATCCCCTTAACACTATCACTAACTATGTGCATGCTAGATTTCGATATTCACCTACCATAGTTGGTTTGTATGATTACATACAAGAGTTAAAATTGATTATAATTAAACAAATGAATTGCAAACTATATATATATATATATATATATATATATATATATATATTGATACCTATTAATATATATATATATATATATAAACACATACCTTTATAACTGAGTTGTCGTAACCATAACTATTTAACACCTAAATGCAATGTTATAGTTTAAACATTTTATAATAAATACATATAAATATATTGACCTCATATATATATATATATATATAATAGAACTCAAGTTCATTAATGTTCGACCTTAGGTCTAACCATAACATATCACCAAAGCACTTGGACTTACCATATATATATCAACGTAGCATATGGGATATGTAATATGACCTATATATTACTAGGTCATTGTGAGTACAATACACTATGGCATATTGTAATACTAAGGAATGCAATGTAAAACATTAAGACTTATACCATTTAAATGGCTTGACATGTAAACCCTAGGGTTTACATGTCTGTCTTGTTTCAGACATAACCTTAGAAATAAGCATTCTTCCATTAAAACGAGACCTGCTAAGAAAATGATCTGCAATACATTTAGATGCATGTACCATTTGATTAGGGTTAGCATAAACTGCCACAGTTGAGATCTTCCTCTCTCAGGCTTGTACATCAATAAACATAATAATACTCAATTTATTTTCTGCATACATAGTATATCATTTTATCTCTAGCGTGCATCATGAAAACTGAAAGTACAGTATTAAATCATAATCTTCTCAACAAGATAGGGGCATAACATTCTGCTCATGACCCACATACAGAATCTAGCATGATAAAATATCCATACTCAGATCTGATAGACAAACAGTAAATCAGAGATTATATAGGATAACTCTAGCAAATGTGCATAAAAACTTATACAATACATCATAGACACTTATCTATATTTCTGCAGACTAGTGGAACCAAGCACAAACCTCCCAACCTTTGACCAGCAAGTACTCCTTGCTTTCAGGTCACCCCCAAGCTGAGTTCACAGTCCCCCAATTTTATATTATAGGTTGTTAAGTTACCCTTAACTAGTTCTCCAAGTTATTTAGGGTATTTTAGTGGCAGCAGGAAACCCAACATCCAACTCAATACTCCTGAGCTCCAGGATGCTCCAGGGCCTTTTTAAGCCTCGGCCATTAAGAGAATCAATGTAACACAACCTATTTAGGGTAACAATGCAGTGCTCCTACGGCTTGGGGTAGTTCTCCTACCTGCACACAATTAAGTGGCCAAGACAATACCTAGCTGTATGATTCCAGGCTTAATATGGTCCTGTTTAGTACTCCCAAATCTATTCTCATCCATTATGGATTAGTTTGGTACTCCCAAATCTATCCTTAATCATCTGCCTCAGGTGTGTTCAGGCTTATGAGAATGTGTAACATTTTTCAGAGAGATCATGAATCAAAATGATGATAATCAATAATGAAGTGTTTTGAATGCGTTTCACTTTTTATATCTCTTAGTGTGAAATTCTCTCGATTTGTAATTTCTTTTAATTCATTAATCTCTCAAATATTTTTTTTATGGTTTTCCATTTCTCTCCAATAATAATTTCTCATTATTATTATAAATGGTATTTATCGTCCAACCCATAGGGGATTGTGACTCCCATCTCTTTAATGTGCTATTCCACATGGTCACTAGAAATCAATTTATCAGATTTCTTGAGTCAACTAAGTAAAACTAAAATAATACTTAGCAAAATATAATAGGAGTTCAAATTCCAAAATTGGGGTATTACAAGTATTAATCATGATTTTTCAGTAGCCAGTAAAAAGGGTCCAGGGTTCTCTATGGCGACCGAAAAGTTTCAGCGTGTCTGGGAAGGTGGGGAATATGGACCGCATCCTTGAGCGAAGAATATCAAAATAAAACACTCTTTGAGTTTTTTTTGGATTTAGCTGCGTATGTCTCTTTGAATGTAGTCCCTACTATGTCGATTTCAACCTCGGTTGGTTTTTTTATTTGTTGAAGAACAAGTCTAGTGTCCTTCAATATTTGGAGTAAGCATAATTGGTTAGACTTCCTAGGTTATCTGTCGAGGGTCTACTCTTTTTCCCTGGGGTGGCTTGGTGTGGTGCTCGAATGTCTGGAGGATGCTAAAAAATTGTTAAATGGTATTTAGTTTTGGGACTCGACTCCATTAAATTTTAAGATATGGACCCCATTTTTTTATGCCAAGCATTCAAAGCCTTTTATTCAGGCTACTTGGGTTAAAAGTTTGGGCCTCCCTCTAGAACTATGGACTCAAGAAAATTTTAGAAGGATTGGGTCTTCCCTAGGCTTATTTGTGGCGATTGATATGAGTTTCCAGGAATTTGGAAACATGACCATAGCGAGGATCCTAGCTGATATTGATTTAAGGGAGGGTTTGATGGAAGACCTAAACATTTTTGTTGGAGGGCATATTTTTAACTAGAAGCTTGATTATGTCAACATTCATTTTAGATGCAACGTATGCCACTCACTCAATTATCTGGCTCAAGACTACTGACACCCCATTTGCAGAGGATTTTGGAAAAATAAGTTGGGACCTCCCATTTCAAATAAGATATTTTTTCACTCTATATCACCTTCGGTAAAGGATTATGGGTCCTCTCCTTCTATTCCAGTCTTTTTGGAAGTCATTCCTAAGTTTTCGAATACCTCTCTGTACCAAAATGAGAGACTAGTTAGTCCTATTTGTCCTAAAGGTTCGAGGTATACATGATTAAATATTATGGAGTAGGAGCAGTCTTCTATCTCTCCAATGGTGTTTTATTTAGACTTGAGTAAGCATGGGTTATCTCTTATCCCTCAGAGAAGTTCCCTTCGTGCTTGTTGACACAAAACTAGTCGACAGGGGTTCTCGACACTATCGAAACCACACCCACCACGATCTCCCTGACCACCGGCCCACACAGGTTTTACCTCGTCCAGCAACACCTGCAGAGAAGATGAGGTCTCACCCGAGATGTTCAAGGGAGAGTTGACGGAACCATGTTTCCGCCGAATGAAGGAGGATGTTGTGCATCAATTGACTAAATTATTGCAACATTCAGAAATACATCTAAGCATTCAACTCAGGAATTAATCATAATCACGACATCATTCAACATGAATAAAACCATTATTTTAATAGATAAAACAATAATGCATTAATTGTAGCAAGGAAACATTGCATCATTCATATCGCAAAATGCATTACCACAGATAAACAGGAAAGACACAGGGGTTCTACTCAAAAGCTCTATCACATCATATTATCTTCGCAAAAACCCAGATACAACAAGATATTTAGTCTTCCGCTTCGGATCAATATCAAGATTTTACATTCATGTTCTCCACCAAGATGATCCAGAAAGATGCTCTCAGTACTTACAAACCTACATCTATTGATAGGCTTATGCCTTTACATTTGTGGTCCACTTAGGCAACCACCTAACTACTTCTTAACAAACTTCTACAAAAACTAACCCAAAATCCCACATAATGTGGTCAAATGACCCAAAAACCCCCATAGTGCTGCCTAAATGACCCAAAATATACATGATGCGATCCAAATGACCCAAAAACTACATGACGCGGTCCAAATGACCCAAAGCTAAAAAAATACTTGTCACCTTGCTCGCTACTTTCCTCCTTTCATGGTATCTTTAGCCTTGCGTAGCATCCATGATGTTGACTCAACAAACCGCCTGCGAACAATCCCCCAACACAATCTTGTGGCTCACCCTCGAGCCACGTCATATGGACATGGTGAACTCAGGAACGTCTATCGCTGGACTATAGCTTTGCAACTGTTCTTGCTGTCTAGATCTCGCTGTGATGTACTGCTCCCTCTATTGTGATGATCGTTGGCTTGCTGTCATGCACTTCTCACCAGAAAATGGTCATCCTCCGGCTTGCTTTCATGTACCTCTCAAACTCATCCTCCACTCTCTAGGAACCTGGTGCCGACTGAGGAGAATTTTACGAAGAGCGCCAAGGTGTGAAATAGGCCAACGGCTCTAGCACATCTGTTTCACACCGGTAAACACATACTACTGGGACCAGGGGGATGCCATCCCCATCATCTTTGTGGTTGCAGGGACCACAAAGCTTCAAACTACCACCATCTTCCTAGACATCTCGGATGAGACTTTGTCTCTGTGACACCCGAGTGTCTACGACGCTTCCTGCTCCAGGCGCTCATGCACACTTGTCATTTGGACCCTCAGTGCACTTGGTGCGCTCCCATGCGAAATGAAATGGATCGTTTCCATAGCCTCCTTGGAATTCCTAACTTAACTAGAACCCTGACCCTCGCGCAACATTAATTCCTCTTATCTAATAAATATCTCGTTGCTCATCCAATCTCTGGTTCTTATATTTATGGATCGCCTCCAGTCGGATGCCTGTCTGAAAAATCATTCGTAAACCTGTTTCACGTAAGGTGTCGATCATGCCATCCTCCTAGTTCCTGCATGTGTAGGTCAGACTGCTGACATGCGGAGTGACGACCATACTGCCTCCATCTGTCATGAGTGCCAAAACGTGCAGACCATCACCTCTGGTACCCCCGGCCATACTGCCATGGTGTGTTCCATGTGCCAAACGTGCATGAATCGGGCGCCAACCCGATCCAGCTAACGATCATACCTACCAAATTGAAAAAATCCCTTCGCTCATGATTCAGAATGATTGTTGATTTGACGTGGTTGCGACCTTGCCAATGTCACGAACCTGGTCCCAAACTAAGACGCAAACACTTCTGCTTGTGCATTCTGTCCTTGCTGGTGCACCATCCTACCACCGATCATCTTGCATTTTTCTTTTCCGATGCGACTTAGGCATCGCGTTGCTCCAAGCCCGTCCTGTAGGGATTCGACCTACTACCATTGATCAACTTTGGGAGCATCGCTCCATCTAACTGCTGCAACTGTATCGCTCCTCCTGAATTTATGTGACTAATGCGATATGGACCGAGCCAATGCATCTGTAATTTCCTTGGGTTCTTCATAAACTTGCTTTCGTATAACAGCACCAAGTCACCTTGTTGAAACTATTTGTTCTTGATATGGTGATCATGCCAATCCTTTTGCTGATCCTTCTCCACAGTTTGGTGGAAGCCTGCGATAAAGCGGTCTAACTTAAGCTACATGAGCTGCACTAGACATTCTCCTAATGCCACTCCATCATCCGTAATTGTTGCTACTACAATGTGCAAACTCGGAACAATGTACTCCATAGGCATAATTGCTTCTTGCCCATATACCAACTTAAATGGTGTCTGTCCTGTCAACCTTTTACATGTGGTGCGATATGCCCATAAAACTATCGGAATCTTCAGATCCCAGTTATCGTGGTTTGCATTACACACCTTGGTCAACGTGTGCTCCAAGACCTTGTTGAAAGCTTCTACTGCCCCATTTGCTTGCGAATGATATGGTGCACACTTCTTATGCTGTATTTACAGCTCTACTATCAATGCACTAACAGTGTGATTGATGAAATGACTAGCCTGATTGCTCATCAACACCTTCCGGCATCCAAACCGTGTGACGATCTTATCAAATAAGAAGCGTGTTGTTGTTGCAGCGGTGTAATCTATGATTGGTGCAGCCTCCGCCCATCTTTTCAAATAATCCGTTACTGTGATTATGTATCGTGCACAAGTGCACTTCCCATTTGGGTTGATAGGGCCCATAAAATCCACTTCCCATTTATCAAATGGTTGTAGTGTAACTTGAGGTTTCAATGGCATCTCATCCCTCCTAGAAGGTTTCCCATTTCTTTGACAGACATCGCAGGTCCGCGCATAATTTGTTGCATCATTGTGAAGTGTTGGCCACCAAAGTCCTGCGCGAAGCACCTTTCTAGCAGTCGCACGACCGCCATAGTTCCCACCATCTACTCCTGCATGTGCTTCTAACAAGATCTTCCCTTGCTCATGAGGCAAGACACAGCGCCTCAATATCGCGTCTGATCCCATTTTGTATAACTCATCTGTAATCAACTGGAAATCCACAGCCCTCACCACCAACTGCTTCTTCTAACTAGTGGTAAACCCCTCCAGTGTGGTACCTATCACCAGGAACTAAATGATTTCTTCATATTACTCATCATCTACTTCAACCTTAAACAATTGTACATTGGGAAACTGGTCTTCAATGTTGGTGGGTTCCTCTCCTATCTCAATCCGCGATAGATGATTTGGTACTCGCGTTCAAGCATCCTGGATTCACAATCACTTCAAAATTGAACTCGTGAAAAAGAAGTATCCAATGACATATCTTCCCCCCCAACACAGGCTTGTTGACCAGATATTGTAATGCAGAGTGGTCTATGAACATCTTAAAGTTTCCTCCCAGTAAGTAGTGCCGAAACATCGGTAGTGCATAGACCATCGCCAGACCTTCCCTCTCTGTGGTTGTATATTTCCTCTCTGCAGATGACAACTTCTGACTTACAAAAGCAATGGGCTGAGCCAGATCCCCTTCCCCTGGTTGCATGGGCACTACTCCCAGTGCTATCGATGAGGCATCGACATGGACATGGAATTCCTTGCTCTAGTCCATAAATACCAGTATTGGTGCTGAAGCCATCTTAGCCTTCAGTGTTTCAAAAATAACTTGACATTCAGGGCTCCATTGAAATACCACATCTTTCTTTAATAACTTCTCCATGGGGGGCGTGATCGCTGCATAACCCCTAAGGAACTTGCGATAATACCCAATGTGGCCCAATGCCGCTCTCAAATTCTTGACATTAGTTGGCGGTGCTAAGCTCAGAATAAGCACAATCTTTGCTGGGTTAATTAATAATCCATGCTTACACACAATGTGACCCAGTAACATCCTGAATGGTGCACATAAGCACTTTTTCCAGTTCAGCGATATCTAATGTTGTCGACAGCTCTCCAACATCAATCGTAGATTTTCCAGATGATCGCTGATCAAGATGTAGATTGTCCAATCATCCATGTACACCTGCAAAAACTTCTGAATGAAATCCCTAAAGGCAACAACTATGACCCGAGAGAATATCGTCGGTGCATTCTTCAACCCAAATGGCATCACCGTGTACTGAAAACATCCCCATTTTGTCACAAAGGTTGTCTTGTGGCGGTCTTCTTTCACGATTCTGATCTGATGATAGCCAAAGAACCCATCCGTGAACGAATACATCTCTTGGCCACCCACTCCCTCTAGTATCTCATTAGTAAACGGGGTCAGAAAGAAATCATGCAAGCATGCGTCATTCAACTTCCGCAAATCGACACAAATGTGCACTTCACTGGTCTTCTTGTCCTGCACCACCATAGGACTGATTTAGCCTGACTCCTCAATCGGTTCAATAATGCCAGCATCCAACATGCGATCAAGTTCGACTTTGATCGTCTCCTTATGGCGCGGATTCATTCAATAGGGTAGTTTCCTGATTGGTTTGGCATCCGGTTTCAACAGGATCTTCATCACCCCAGATCGCCTAAGATTCCCTTCATCTCAGAAAACTTAGTAGGGAACAAGTCTTGGAATTCATGCAAAAAGGATGTGACCTTCCCCATCATCTCATCATCCCAATAGTCCCCAACATTTGCCAACTTTGGACTGTTCTTTGTCCCAATGTTGACCTTCCGGAGCTTCAATGGTTGACTGATTGGATTAGTTGGTGCATCAGGTGCTACAACATCGCGACTTCCTTCGGATTCTGGAATATTGACATTCTACAGATCATCACCATATTCTGGCCCACAAGTGATATTATAACATTCCATCATGGACTTTATCTTGTAGTGCGTATGCAGATCCACAGGTTATGCTACTGAAACAACCTTCAGAACTACGTTGTGAATGAGCTGCAAAGCATTATGGACATCCGGGTTGGCATCCACAAAGCTGAACATATGAGTAAAACAAACGGTCAACTCCAACCAAGTGGTAATTTCCCCTCGCAATTTGACCGTAGTATACCATGATCACGGCATCTCATCCAACGTATGAACAAAGTTATGGACCCACTCATCCTTGGGTTGTGATGCCCACAACATCTAACATTCCATCAAATGACTGCCAAGGTCATTCCGTCCATCATATTTTCCTGTGTGGTAAACTTCAGTGTCTCCAAAACGAACCATCATCAATCTCCAGCACTGCGACCACCCTGCAATTGGCTTCTTATGTGTCACCCACTAGCTTGCTGGAGTAGCCTTCAGCACTTCCTCCAATTCTAGCAATCATTGTGGTTCTGAGACCTTTTCCTTGAATGCCACAAGAAAATCAGACAAGCCGGGCAACCCTTCATATACTGGTAGTGCTACAGTCTCAGTCGCAACGTGGCATAATGACTATGTGACTAACCCACACTTGCGGAGTGACACTTCATGCAAGTGATTCTGCAAATTTTCTAAGGCGTCATCAGAGTCAGAAGACACAGAGCTGAAGCTACGCCACCTAAGGTCACTGTTGGTAGTCGAATGAATATAATCTTCTGAAATATTGTATGCATGGTCCCATCCACTGGGAACTTCATCCTTCACCGGTTCGATATACCTTCATCCTTCAGCCGGATCCAACAAAGCTATGACTCTGAGATCGCAGTTTTCAAAATTCATCATCCGCTTCTTAAAGTTGATTACTACTGCACTGTCGTTAGCCCATCCAATCCCCAACAATGCAGGATAGGAGATTCCCCCTTCAACTACTTCGATAAAATCAAAATTAGTGTATGTCTTCATTCCCTCGATGTCCACAACTAGGTGTGGAACTCTCCCAATATGTGTCACCTTGGCCTGATTAGCCAGACGGAGCTATATGGGAGACCAACTCAATGTGGGACTCCCCATTTTCTACTAGGCCTGCTTGATTAAGATGTTGACATCCAAACCAAGATCCAAATAACTGAAACAACTTCGTAGTCTCCAATTTGAATGTTCATTCGCATCTCCTTACCTGTATTCTTCCTTTGTAAGGAGTTTACTGTGGACTCTTTTTGTCCCTTGGCTAGTCACTGCAACAACCCTTCAAGGTCGACAAGAGCATCTAGATCCCTTGCCAGTGATAAACAACTTTCAAAAAAAAATTGTAATGTACTTGTCTGTCACGACGGGCCTGCTTCTGAAGTGGCATCAAAAGCAAGAGGTATATCACAAATAATGGCCTTACCATGATCTTTTTCCATCTCACAATGTGCCTGAAAGAATGCATCACGCTCGGAATCAATGTCAAATGACACCTTCTTCTATCCTACTAGTCGGATGAGTGGGTGTAGGTTATCCTCTCTTGTTGTCGTACCTCCACGAGTGATAACTGCGACAACAAAATCTTGTGTCCTTGGTTCTGCAGAAATTGTCACAATAGTCACACCCTGAGTCTGATTGAGTGGCAGATAACCAGGTTGATTTACATTATGGTTGGAATTTGGACATTGGTTCTAGTTCTACGCCGATTACTACACTTGATTCTGCACTGGTTGCTGCACTTGATTCTAGTTCTGTAGTTGTGGAAGATTCCCCACTTGCCATTGCACAATCAATTGCAGATAGTTTTCCACAGTGTGTTCCATAACAAAACAAAATGTACACTGGGTCTACAATTATGGGCAATCTTGCTGGTAATGTCCCCACACACCGCAGTGATAACAATGAACAGGTACTTGACCTCCTCGTCCTTGTCCTCCTCCACAACCAAAGCCGCCACCGCGTCCTCCCCAGAATCCTCCTTACTGCTAGTATTGCGGTTGTGCATGCTGCCCGAGCTGCACATATTGTGGTTGCTGAACGTATTGTGGCTGCTATGTAGCCATTTGCAACGAAGCATATTGCGAAATAAACTGTTGCGGTACAAACTACACCTGCAGTTGAGGTAGTGGCTGGGATACGTGTGGTTGCAGCTGCGGTTGTTGTATGACACGCTGGTCGTCCTTCACGTAGAATGCATCATACATTTTCATGAAGTAATCCATACACCCGGCAGTCCTTGTCTTCATGTCCCATGGACTTGCAGAATGTACAATACAGACTCATCATTTTTGTGATAATCTTTTGCATGTATTGACACTCCTTGCGGCGGTTCCCATATACCTGACATATGTGACACCAGAACATACCACTGCCGCTCAATGGATTCGGCATTTCTAATACCAGATAATTGCAGAAGTCTGGGAAATTGTCCTTAGCATGCCCCTCGCTACGACATCTCGTACACCATACTTCCTCATGTTGTTCCTTTCCTTTCTTAAGGTCTTGCAGCTGTATTGTCAAGTTAGCCAACTGTGTCTGAATTTGCGACATACCTACAACATTCTCACCAAGCGGCGAAGCTTCCAATCACATCGAAATCTCTAGAGCTTCACTCAGTGTTGTAAGGTTATGTTGCATCAGCGGTAGTTGAATATGAGGGAGCAATACCACGATGAACCATTCTTTTTGCTGGACATTGCTCATGTCGAAAATGACCCTTGCCATCAATGTTTTGAATTGCTGGTCAAAATCCCACACAGTCTCATTGGGGTTCTACTTAATTTCTTTTAGTTCTGTAATATACTATGCTTCATATTTGGGTTTTCTAAACTCTGCAATCAATCTAGCTCGAAATTCATCTAGCATCTTTTCTGGAGTGCCTACAAGAACCTGCACAAACTTCATGATCCAGTCTAATGCGTGACCCTGAAGGGTTGTTGCCAATTGTCCTTTCTTGGAATTATCATTAGTAATTTTCTTTACAGTCCATACTACTTCACATAAGAACCAGTACTGCTTAGGATTATTTGTTCCATTTCCATGGAATAGCAGTAACTTTGTATCTTCGCCCCCCATCCTTGGCTTCCTTCCTACAGTCGCCGAGATCTTAGTAATCAAGTTCTGTGGACCTGATGAACATGGTGGTGTCAAAGTTGTATTTCTTACTGGTTGAGAGATAGTGAGCAGAGGCGTGGGTACGTTGCTGCTGGGGTTTGTTCCTACCTCTATCCTAGGTGTAGCCTAGTTGTCCTTGTCAGGACTGTGAGTTCACTTCATCCCGTGTGGTATTCCTTCGCAGCCTTGCGTTTTGATCGCTGCAGGACCTTCTCTTGTTCTCTGCCTCTTTTCCTATCAAAACCTTGCTCCTCCCCTCATAAGACCACTCTCTTCCTCATCTTCCTTCACAGTCTCATCATGACCTGCACCCATCTACCCTTTATCATTCCATGTACTACCCCCTGCCGTCGCGGTATCCATGGCCTTTGCTCACCAGGGTTCTTACTGATTTAGGTGCATTTTCAGTATGCCCTTCTTGCAAATGAGCATTTTAATAGACAACTTTAGCAACAAAAGAAACCTACCCCTTGGCCGATTAAAGAACTCCCTTTCAACCTCACTATAAGACTTCTTCGTATCAACCGCAAATCCAGTGATATACCCTTCTAGTATGTTGTTGAACCAAACCTCAACAACCCGTGATGCTTTGTTGTCAACTTCTTGCTGCTCCTAGATCAGTTCTGGGGTCCAAGCTGTCAATTCACCACCTTGGAAGTTCCTCTTCTTGAAGGTCAGTTTTTCTAACCATTCATACAGGATGATTGGGAACTCACAGAAAAAGTATTCGTGTGGACCGTCGTGGATATACTTCACCAACCACGAATCTATTGACAACCCAGGGTTCTTGTTTTCTTTTTCAGTGAACTCTCATAGCTTTAGGTCGAACCAATCCTGAATCTCCAGTCTTGTCGGATGACACAACATATCCTCCTTTCACTTCACACTACAGTCCTGGCAATGGAACCATTTGTTGACACAAAACCAGTCGACAGGGGTTCCCGACACTGTCGACACCAAACCCACCGCGATCTCCTAGAGCATTGGCCCAGACAGGTTTACCCCATCCAGCAACACCTATAGAGCAGATGAGGTCTCACCCGAGATGTTCAAGGGAGAGGTTATGGAACCATGTTTCCGCTAAATGAAGGAGGATGTTGTGCATCAATTGACTAACTTATTGCAACATTCAGAAATATATCCAAGCATTCAACTTAGGCATTAATCATAATCATGACATCATTCAACAAGAATAAAACCATTATTGCAATAGATAAAATAGTAACGCATTAATTGTAGCAAGGAAACATCCCATCATTCATATCGCAAAATGCATTACCACCGATAAATAGGAAAGACACAGGGATTCTGCTCAAAAGCTCTGTCACATCATATTATCTTCGCAAAAACCGAGATACAACAAGATATTCAGTCTTTCACTTTAGATCAATATCAATATTTTACATTCATGTTCTCCACCAAGATGATCCAGAAAGATGCTCTCAATACTTACAAACCTACATCTATTTATAGGCTTATGCATTTACATTTGTGGTCCACATAGGAAACCGCCTAATTACTTCTTAACAAACTTCTACAAAAGCTAACCCAAAATCCCACATAATGCGGTGAAATGACCCAAAAACCCCTATAGTGCGGCCTAAATGACCCAAAATATACATGATGTGGTCCAAATGACCCAAAAACTACATGACGCGGTCCAAATGACCCAAAACTACAAAAATACTTGTCGCCTTGCTCGCTGCTTTCCTCCTTTCACGGTATCTTTAGCCTTGCGTAGCATCTGCGATGCTGACTCACCAAACTGCCTGCCAACAGTGCTCATGCTCTTTCTTTTCATTATATTTCAGTTATTTCTTTTAGTTTTGTTTTTAGGGGAGTAGGACCGATAGGCTGGGTAATTTATTGGGTTTGGGGAAGCCTACTTGAAACTCCTCCTTTAATCTTTTATCATTTTCTTTGAATCCTTTAGTGACATTGGGGTTTGAACCTATTTTAAGGAATGGACTGCTCTCCTTTGGAATAGAGAAGATCTTTTTGTCTAGGTTTTATGGTGGGTTCCTACTGTATCTAGTTCTTATTCCTCCTTAAGTTTTTTGGGGGATTCCCCTGAGTCTTTTGACCTTGTTAAAGAGGTTTCCTTACCTCTACTGGCTTTCTCTACTCCCTCTACCTCTGTTGGTTCCAATATTTTTTCTTGAAGTCTATAGGGTCGTATTTCTTGGTGAAGTCCTCTCTTAGGGTCTTGGAGAATCATGTCCAGACTAAAAGATGTCTTATTTCTCTGTGTGGGATGTGGATTTCTTCGAATGTTGTTGTTTTGGATAGGGGCCATGCGGATTCTGATTCTTACCAGTATGAGGTTATTGAAATTTTTTCAAATGATCTTGATTTCCCTAATAACCCTTCATTTGAGGATTCCTCATCTCTCCTGCTTTCTAAGGGAATCAGATTCCTAAATTTTATATAGGTCGACCCTTCTTCTCTAGGGTCCTTTTCTAAAATGGTTCAGGAGCAGGCTATTGTTTCTAATTTACAGGATGAAGGGTGTTTTCTTTTCACCCCTAGTAAATCCAGGTATTTCTTGAGACCACATAGTGGATCAATTTATAAATATGGAAGAGAGGTTCCAAGAGTCCTCTTTAAGGAATTTTTGTCTAGTAATAACAGACTTAGGGGAATAAGATCGGTGATGGCATCTTCTTTGGCATGTTCTTTGGTAGTGTGACACACTCCTCATAATCATAATAAAGTTCATAAGAATAACCTTCATTCCTTATGAAATTTTAAGAGGTGTTGCATGATGACACCTCTTCCACATACCGTTCACATTCTTCTTCATATTGCTCATAAGCATTGTACTCATAGGATTCATCATAATAGTAAGAGATGGCTGAAAATTATTATTCAATGTATGATAATAATGAGTAGGTGCAAGGACCATGCTCTGATACCACTGTAATATACCTAATTTTGAAAGTTTACACAATTTGGCCAATTTTTTAATCTTGGACTAGTGAAACCTCAAACTATACCAAATGATCCCAAATGGTTTCGAATTATATAGGGAGGGAATTATGAGGATATAGGGAAAATTAATACATATATAAGACACCCAAACAACTGATATTCCCATCTATGGCCTGCAATTTTCAAGGAAATAAGTTTCAAGACAAGACTAGTTAATTTGAGAAGTGGAAATCCCCCCAAGGTATTCCATTAAATACTCTACCAAAAATTGTACGAAGTTCACTAATTATTGGTATGAGACTTGGATTTGTTATAGTACATTAAGTAAAATATGTGTGAATCATTATATTTGGTTTTAGGGTTGAATAGGTATCCGAATGAACAACAACTTTTAGAATCTAGAATTTGTGGTGAAAATGGTGGACAAGGAGTCTTGAATTTAGTCATAAACCATAGTGACACTTCAAGAGTCTGCAAATATCATTTGGGACATCAAATTAAATTAATATACATCTAATAACATGGATAAATATCTCAGCAAACTCTGACATAAAATAGGTACAACATCATTCCAAAATCACTATGCAAATGCTATGGGGAAAATGGCTCGAATCCCTTTCTTGATTGGAAATATCACTTGAAATACATGGTGTTTTGAGCTGTGGCTCTCATGATATGACTATTAAATATTTATGTAGAAATTAATATGTCCATAAGTTCTAAATAGCAATCCTCCATTATCTAGATGCAACAAGAAGTGCACCATCACACTTTTACATGACATTGAGAGAAAGAGGAAACTAGCTCGAATATCAATGTCACTTGGAGAAATAGTACATGAAGTGATTAGTATTTCAAGATGTGTCTCTCATGATACATCCATTACATATTTATGCATCCATTAACAATTTCATAAGGTCAAAACAATATCCTTCGATTATCTATATGCAACAAAGAGTGCGCTATCTCACTTTACATGAACATTGAGAGAAAGATAGGAGAATGATAGTAGAGAAGGAAGAGAGAATATGAACTCGAACTCAGATGGGGGTTTAAACTGCATCAAAACATATCCATGAATATCTATTTATAGGTATGAATGACCTCTCCATAAACTAAATTGGATGGGAATCTTGCACCCTCGAAATTGGTACTAAGGTAGGGAGGATGAACATCCATCGTGCAAGGAAAAGCTTGAATCTCTCCAAATTACAAAGATGCAAATAAAAAATGATAAAAAGCTGCTCTCTTTCTTTCCTCTTGTAATTTATTATCCTCCCAAGGCCTCCTTATCTCGAATTCCATCCAAGAGACTCATCCCATGTCAAGTTAGGGAGATATTCCCATGAATGCCACTTGTCCAACTTTTCCTAGCTCTCCTCTTCCATCAATTCGAATGGGGGACTCTTGGATGCCATAAATCCCCTTGTGCACCCTCTTGGAGGATATTTTTAGCCCTGACATGTCATATATGTCATATGTCAGCAATCAGGTATGAAATTTTTCATAAGTGTCATCGAATATTCATCATTGTTGTCATAGGCGTTAGGGAATCTAGGTCCAAGTGTCACAATTCTTCTAAGATGCATCTTCCTCTTCCATGGGAGTTACTCTTCCACTCCAATTCGACCTGACATGATTTATGAGATGAATAATACCTCTTAATCCCCCTCAAGTATGTTACCCTTAATATTGAACTCGAATTGGTGAGAGAATCATGCCAAGTGTAGTGGGGAATCTTGTTGGATATGGTTTTCATTGATTTCAAACGAGTTCAGTAATGACAAAGGAATAACCAAGGAAACAATTGCAAGGTGAAATCAGTGAAAGACAAAGGAGGTGATGACATGGCATGTATGACGATGTGGCATGTAAAAGATACATGGTAAGGTTTTAGTTCTATTATGAAGCGACCCTGTTTGTATCAGGTCATTGTGTGAATAAAGAATGATAGTTAAGTTGGCTCTGTGTGTACGCATGAATCTATGTATGAAGTGTTAATAGTTGAATAATTGTGTATCTCTGTATCAATGAATCAATTGACAGTTTGGGATATCTGTGTAAATTCTTAATTAATCATTGCGTGTATGCGTAGCATGAAGTAAGGTATTTTGAAGATTGAATGTTGCAGCGGATGTATGAATGGTCTCTATGTGTGTAAAACCATGGATTCGATGTGAAAATCCAGCAAAGGAGTTAAGTCAGGTGATGATCGATTGAGTGATTGATTGATTCTCTAATCAATCAATGTAGAATCATAGAGTTGCAAAGATTGAAGTTTGCAGAGATTTGGATGATCCATATTAAAGGAGAAAAGATGGATCAATGATGGAAAAGAGATCATGAGGTGAACGTGAAAGGAATATAATGGATCCGCAAAGAGAAGGTGAGATCCACATCTGATCTTAGATCGATGGTCAGGAAAGAACTCACAAGAAATCGACGATTGTAAAGAGTTGTGGAAAAGGAATTGCAGGAGAGAAATTGTGGAAGTACATTTCGGTAAAATTTGAAGGCACATCCGCAATCCACAATTCACAAGCTGCAGAAATAGAATCCACTATTGATCAAGATCTGACAGTCCACGATCACTGTAGAAAGAACCTTGCAGAAAGAGACTTGCAGAAGAAATATTGCGGGAGACAAATTGCGGAAGCTAGTTTGTAAAAATTGAAATATAGTTACGCAATCCGCAAGTTGCGGAAAGAGAATCCACCGTTGATCAATATTGTTGAGCCCAGAATTGGCCCTTTTTGACCATCATTTATCACTGTCCCTTACCTTGTCTTACACCAATTACCTTGGCAATTCAACTTATTGTCCTTATATATTCCCCAATTTACCAAGGTATGGCCGATTATTGTTTTATTGTGTTAATACTTATGATTGTGATGATTAAAGCTGTTCATCTCTTAATCTGTGCTAACATGATGCGATTTATGAAGGTAGTAAGACAATAGACTGCAGGAAGAACGGAGCTGAACAAGTCATGAAGGAACGATCATCGCTTGTGGAAGGTTCCTTGGGGCTCAAATCGGCAATCAAGGCATAGGCGTGGCAGGGCAGCTGTAACCAAAGAACTATCTTAAGCATGTCGCTGCTCGAATTCAGCTGTATATTTCAGTTCTGCCACGCGTTGTAACAGCTAGATTATTTAGGCCGCCTGAAGATCAGAGATCTTCATGGCTGCCCAATTATAGGTTTAGATGCTGCAATTTGTATGTATAAATATGGGGAATTACCTCGACTGAGGGGTTGGACAGCAATTAATTAATTCATCTTGTATTAGCAGTCAAGCTGAAACTGTGTACTTATCTTTCTGTTAATATAAGGAGTTGCTTCTGATTTAAAGAGAGTGTTGTTCAACCAGCGTCTCTGTGTGAAGACTGGGCCCATCTTCCACAGAGATTGCTGTGTTAAATTAGGATTTCATCTTTCTTGTTGTGTGATGCTTTGTTCTTCCTTTTGTACGCAGCAGCAATATTTATCGTGTGAATTTTCAGTATAGTTAAGGATCATATTTCTGTGAGTTTGGTAGATGGTGTAGAATAACAGTCGACTGAGTAAGGCTTGCTTTATATACAATTCAATTACAGATCATACACACTTGTGTTCATCTTACAGCTGAGTTGCGATCCCCTGGGTTCTTACAATTTATCGTTCTGATTGTGTGTTGCTTGATTTCCATTCTGCAATTTAATATTCTTAGAATAGTTAACTCAATTATTTCACAATTGGATTTCTAGATTACTGCTCAGTTTTTGCTTTACGATTTCCAGGTTGATTAGATCAGGCAAGTGATCGTTCTAGGATATAAAGGAGATTCCTTCCTATTGTTCATTAGATCTGATGTTAATTTTTAATTGATGCATGATAGAGAGGATTTGAATTATAGCAGTGAGAAGGCTTTGGATTGCTTAAGATTCTGGGGATGAACATGACTGATAGAGTATAGAAGTATTTATTGCTAATGGTTTAGTGTTTAAGCATATATTGTGCACTTGTCCTTTGAAATAAAAAGACTTTCTCGGGTTGACAATAAATTTCATACGCTCTGTGTGTTGATATTTAATTATCTGCAATTAGAGTGCTTGACATTTTGGCGCCGTTGCCGGGGAAGGATGAAAATTAAATACTAGTCATTAGTTGATCTAATAATTGCTTTTAGTCAGTCTTTTGGTTGATTTTGAAATGATCTGCTTCGCATGAATACGAGGGGGGTAAAACGCGATCACCTCCCGACCCCCAAAACCCCACAAATTACTAACAGTACAGGTGGTTCGGGTCGTGGTCGAGGTCCACCGCTGGGCAGAAGAACATTCATTGACGACCTTGTTGACAAAACTGATTCAGCTGTCAGATCTCGTCAACAGGGGACTCCTACCAAAAGAGGCCCTGCTGATCCTGGAACGTTAGCATCAGGATCTACAGTGGAAGATACAGAAGCAGCTGTGATTCCTGCATATACTCCTTCTAAAGAAGTAACAGCTGATTCAGCTGTTGCAACCGAAGAATACACAGCTGTTGCAACCGAAGAATACGCAGCTGTTACAACCGAAGAATACGCAGCTGTTACAACTGAGGTAAAGAACAAAGGAACAAACGAAGGAGAAGATACAGGAGAAAAGATGAGTAATAGACATGAGAATGAAGAGGAAGAAGCAGTGGTACAATACCATCATGAAGATAATTCCCCGCCAGAAACTATGGCTACATTGCAATTCCCAATACAGCAGCTAGAGGGGACAGCTCCTATGAAAAACATTTCACCGTCGGTGTTACCCCGCTTCCATGGCAGGGCGGCAGAGGATCCAGACGAATTCTTGTTTGAATTCGATATCCTTTGTCGCAGCTATGATTATATCACAGATGCTCAAAAGTTAAAGCTTTTTCCTGCCACCCTGAAGGACAATGCATTACGATGGTTCATGAGCCTTGGGGGAGGGACTGTTGCTAATTGGAATAAGATGAAACAAGTATTCCTGGAAAAATATCAAGAATATTGTAACACCAGGGACAAAAGGGAGGAGTTATTCAAGATGGTACAGAAGGAGGACGAAAGCTTGGAGGATTTTGTAGAGAGGTTGCTGTACAATGTGCAGAGAGCTGGACAGACGAACATGGGACTAGATGTGCTTAAGATCATCCTGCTTCGAGGAATCAGGGACGATTGTTTAGACATGCTAAATTTATTAGGAAAGGGGGATATCTCTAAAGAATCTTTTGAGACAATTGTGGAATTATGTAAGAGATATTCCAGGGGATCTTCTAGGCATAATAAGCAGCATAAACGAAATAACCTGGAACGTGATGTCTTCGACAGAACTCAGAAGTCATCCAGTGGGGGAGCTACACGTGCAGAGATAGGCAATATTCTTGAAAACTTTAAAACAGAAATGATGAGCTCTATCTCTTCAGAGATTGACGTCTTGAAGGCCAAGCAAAGACAGGCAGTGGAGGATCTCACACTAGGGGTGTTTTGTCCCCGATGTAGAAAGACTCATCCACTGAAAGAATGCCCTCTTGACAAAGTTCAAGTATGTCAACTGTGTGAGCTGAATCATGATATGAAAGAATGCCCCACGTTGCCCCAAGTGAAAGCTGTTCTGCAGGCATCAACTCCAGAGGTGGATTCAGCCTACTTTATTGCACAGAAGAAACCCTGGCAGCCCCGGAATCAAGGTATGTCTCCCGATTCATTTCCATTTTTGAATAATTTGAATAATTGGAATACTAATATGCAAAACGTGAATACACAATTCCCTTCAAATTATGCTCAGTGGAATTCCCCTCAACCTGCGATGCAAGGTTATAATTCATGGAGTCCTTGGACACAGCCACCTCATCAACCTACTTCATGGTCTCCTGGATGGAGGAACTTCCATCCTCGGAATCAGTTTCCTCAACCACCTCCACCTCAACAGTTACCGTATCCTCCATATCCTCAATTTCAGCAATATCCTCAATACCTACCTCAGCAGTCGTAGCTGCAGCTGCAAAATAATCCTGTGCCTAACATACCAATACGGCCTCAGCTGCCTGCCAAACCTAACCCTAACCCAAATAATAAAACAGTCCAGCAACTGGAAACTCTCAATATGCCAGCCTACTCTCTCTCCCCTGTACCTTGTAATGACATTCGCTTACGATCTGGAAAGATAGTAGAACGTGTAACTTCAGAAAATATTCCACCTACTGTTTATGACAAAGGAGAGAGTTCCCAGCATCTATCTGATCTGGTTCCTATTATTGAAGACGCTGAGCATCCCTCAGAAGGGAGGGATGAAACAATAAACGATGAAGTGGATAACACGCAGCCTACCCAGTTGGTAAGACAACCACCTTACCCTGAGAGATTGATGCTGCCACAAAGAGGGGGGCAACCTCAGTTCAATCTCTTAGGAGAACTGAAGAACCTTTATGTTAAGATTCCCCTTTTACAAGCTCTTCAAGATGTACCTATCTATGCTAGAACTGTTCGGGACCTGTGCACTAAAAGACCGGGAAGGAAACCCAGAGATCCTCCTACTGTCCATGTTATAGGGAATTTATCCGCTTTAATGACTGGAAAAACCCCTATAACCAAGTATGAGGATCCCGGCAATCCTACTGTCACTGTACACATAGGACAAACGCAGATACCCAACGTACTAGTAGATTTAGGAGCTGCGATCAATGTTATAACGATGGAGACTGTAAAGCAGCTCGGATTCACCAATATTAGACCGACCCCTACTATCTTAGAATTGGCAGACAGATCCACCATCAGACCTGAAGGGATTTTGGACGACCTCGTTATTTCAGTAGACTCGTGGGAATACCCTGCCGATTTTCTGGTATTACAGCCGAAATCACAGCTGGGGGGACATCCATTGATTTTAGGAAGGCCCTGGTTGGCTACAGCTGATGCTTGCATCAGCTGTCGATCAGGATCTATGACTATATCTGATGGCATGGAAACCAAAAATCTTACCCTGTACCCTCCAGCAAGGCCGAGTCTAGAGACTGAAACCTCCCTTTGGATAGAACAAGAAGAAGAAGAAGATGTTCAGCCATTACTAACGATAGGGAAGGCACTAACTTTCAAAAATGAAACAGAAGACGATGCCATTAATAACTTCATTAGCGAACCTGCTTCTGTAGACAAGGAAGTTTATCAACTTCTGAACAGTACCCTCGGCAAAGAAGAACAAGAACAGCTTACGGAGGAAGCACTAGCCAATGACACAAATATAATCCCAGTATTGAAAAGCTCGAGAAGTATTCCTATTGAGGTAGAGCCTGGAAGAACTTTGAACATCAATCCTGCTCTCTCCTCAGAAGAACAAAAGCGCCTAACCAATCTCTTGAAGGAACGTAAGGGGGCATTCGCCTGGGAGTATACAGACATGAAGGGTATTCCTTCTAGTCTGTGCACTCATCATATTTATATTAAAAACGACTCCCGGCCTGTATGTCAACCCCAACGACGCATGAACCCCAATCTGAGGGATATAGTGAAGGAAGAAATCCAGAAACTCTTGGAAGCAGGATTCATCTATCCTATTTCAGACAGTGAGTGGGTTTCCCCACTTGTAATTGTACCCAAGAAAAACGGTAAATGGAGAGTCTGTGTCGATTATAGGGAGCTGAACAAGGCTACACAAAAGGATCACTTTCCTCTGCCCTTTATTGACCAGGTACTTGATAACTTATCTGGGAAGAAGTTCTTCTCCTTCCTCGACGGATTCAGTGGGTACAATCAAATCCAGATTCGCTCCAGAGGATCAGGATAAGACCACCTTCACCTGCCCTTGGGGAACGTTCGCCTACAGGGTGCTTCCCTTTGGGTTGTGCAATGCACCTGCAACGTTCCAAAGAGCTGTGATTGGCATATTTTCTGAATTGGTAAATGATAGCATGGAAGTTTTTATGGATGATTTCACTCCTTATGGCAGGGATTTTGATGAAGCGTTGGAAAATTTGAAGAAGGTTTTAATTCGCTGTGAACAGGCTCGCCTCTCACTGAGCACTGAAAAATGCCACATGATGATGAGTGAGGGGGTGGTATTAGGACATTTCATCTCTACTCACGGTATTCAAGTGGATCCTTCAAAAATTAAGGTGATAAAGAATATACCAACCCCTTCAACTCAGAAAGAGGTGCGAAGTTTTCTGGGACATGCTGGGTACTACAGGAGATTCATAGAAAACTTCTCCAAACTTGCTTCTCCTTTGTTTTCATTGTTAATGAAGGATGTGCAATTTGCATGGAGTACAGCATGCCAGACAGCATTTGATAAGCTTAAAGAGAAACTGTCCACAGCCCCTATTTTAAGGGGACCTAATTGGACCATACCTTTCCACATTTCTTCAGATGCTTCTGATACCGCCATTGGAGCAGTACTAGGACAGCAGGATGGTCAAATACCTTATGCTATTTATTATGTTAGTAAAAACTTAGCCCCTGCTGAACTAAATTATACTGTTACTGAAAAAGAATTTCTTGCTATTGTTTATTCTATTAATAAGTTTTGGCATTACATTACTGGGTATCCTACATTTGTGCATACTGATCACTCTGCCATTAAGTACTTAATGAATAAACCTGTCACTAATGCCAGAGTAACCAGGTGGCTTTTATTATTACAGGAATTTGATATTACTATTATAGATAAACCTGGAAAAGAAAATGTTGTTGCTGATTTTTTATCACGATTTACTAACAGTGATGACAGTTCACCTGTTGAGGATGCTTTCCCGGATGAACATTTATTTGCACTCTCAGCTCATTCACCCTGGTATGCAGATGTTGCTAATTATTTGGCTGCAGGGAAACTTCCGCCACATATGTCTAAACGAGAGAAAAGAAAAATTATTCAGCAAAGTGCCAGGTATTGTTGGCTTAAAGGCCATCTCTTTTACACAGGACCTGATCTTGAAATTAGAAGATGTGTAAGGGAAGATGAGATCTTTCATATACTGAAGGCCTGTCACGATGAACCTTGCGGAGGACACTTTGCAGATAAAAGAACAGGACATAAGGCATTGCGGATGGGCTATTATTGGCCGACACTGTTCAGAGATGCTAAAAAATATGTTCAGTCCTGCGACAGCTGCCAAAGGATGGGCCAACCTAATAAGACAGATCAGATGCCTTTACAGCCCCAAGTGGTACTAGAACCGTTTGATAGATGGGCATTGGACTTTGTTGGTCCTATCAACCCTCCTTCCAAACAAAATGTTTACATCTTGGTGTGTACAGACTACATGACTAAGTGGGTAGAAGCTGTAGCTTTGGCTAAGGCAAACGACCAGGCGGTGATTGATTTCCTGTATAGTGAAGTTTTTACCCGTTTTGGAGTACCAAAGGAAGTAGTTACCGATGGCGGACCACAATTTATTTCACACCAATTTGAATCCTTGCTCCGGAAGTATCATGTGCAGCACAAGATAGCTTCACCTTATCATCCCCAGGCCAATGGTCAGGTGGAAAGCACTAATAAAGTTATCGAAGCAATCCTTACTAAAACAGTTAAAAGCCATCGAAGGGATTGGGCTGACAGACTTCCAGAAGCACTGTGGGCATATCGCACGACTTGGCGCACCACCACGGGCTTTTCTCCCTATGATCTGGTGTATGGTAAGAGTGCCATCTTTCCAATTGAATTTGAGATCAAGACCCTGAAAACAACCATTGAAATGAACCTGGATGTAGCAGAAGCCCAGAAAAGAAGATTGAATCAATTGAATGAACTGGATGAGAAACGATTAGCTGCGGTAGACCAGACTGTGCTGCTTCAGCAACAGAGATCTAACTGGCATGACCGATTCATCAAAAAGAAAATCTTCCATGAAGGAGACTGGGCACTACTGTACGACTCTAGATTCAAGAAAGATTTCAAAGGGAAATTACGTACAAGATGGCTGGGTCCATATTTGGTTGACAGGGTATTTGACAACGGCACTGTTCGCCTGGTCACCATTGATGAAAACCGTATGCCATTACTTGTTAATGGCCATAGGCTGCGACTGTATCGGAAGCCTATTTCGAAAGATGCATTCATTTCACAGGTTGCTGCTGATCCAAACTACCAATTGGCACCAGAGCAGGAACATTTTTCTACCTTTACCAAATCTTAAAATGAAAATCATATTTGCTGTACATAAATAATTTCTTGCTGTAGCGTATAGTTGTCGTTTTCTTTCTTTTTGCATTTGATCTCTTTGCTTGCTGTTGTCTTTTAAGAAAAAAAATTTTCAGGGAAGCGCCAGGAGAACGATCAGTTTGGGGCCCATAATGAAAATCTCTCTGTGCCGTCCTTGTGTTAAAAAAAAAAAAAAAAAAAAAAAAAAAAAAAATTCGGCAGCTGCAACATATTTTCCGGCAGCTGCAACATATTTTCCGGCAGCTGCAACATATTTTCCGGCGGCTGCAACATATTTTCCGACAGCCGTATATCCTTTTCCAGCAACCATATTCTCCATTTCCCGGTAGCCATAATGCCCTTTCCGTCAGCCGTCAATCTTTTTCGACTGCTGCAATTTCGGCAGCTGCAACATTTGCGGCTGCAACATCGGCGGCTGCAACATTTGCGGCTGCAACATCAGCGGCTGCAACATCGGCGGCTGCAACATCGGCGGCTGCAACTCCAGTTTCCGCGGCTGCCACCTCATTCACCAGCTATTGCCACCTCATTCTCCGCAGCTGCCATTCCATTTACCAGCCACGGCCATTTCACTTCCCGGTAGCCGTAATGTTTTTATTTCCCGTCCGCCGTTAAATCTTTTCCGACAGCTGCAACTCCGGCAGCTGCAGTCCCGGCGGCTGTAACTTCGGCGGCTGCAACATCTTTTTCTCGCAGCCGCCACATCATTTCCCGGCCGTCACCTTATTTCTCGGCGGCCGCCACCTCATTGACCAAGTCACTTCCACACCACAGCTGTCATTTCTTTCCAGCGGCTGCGACATATTTCCCATATTCGTAAAATCTTTTCCCGCCAGCCGTAAGTGTCTTCCGCCGTTGTAAAATTTTCCCGTGACAGCCGTAATTTTTCCCGGATATTGTGAATCTTTTTCCGGCTGCCACGAATTCTTTCCCGATGGCTGTAACTTCTTTCTTGTCAGCTGCAACAAGCTTTTTCATCGGCCGTGTGATCATTTCTTTGGCAACTTGCAGTGGTAACTCCCGTGTTAACAGAAGGATTGTTCAACCTGCTAATTATGATGCTGATTCATCCCAGTCCTGCCGGCGAACTCATCATTTCAACCCGGAGGATGCGACGCCTTGTGTTTTACCGGCGAAGGAAATCTGTGCCTTATCCGAGTCATCATGATTCCACGTCTGACTGTGCACGCGTTCGGCTCTGTGACGTCACCAACTCCAAGCTCCACCAGTTTCCGCAGCCTTCCGACGCACAGTTTTATGAGGTATGGCTTTCATTTATCACGTGATTAAGTATTGATATCATGTAAACGAGATCGGCCGTACCTTCACTCGTACCACCATTTATATCCGATTGAACCCTTCCCTCGTACGACGTAATACTAATAACTGCCACCTTCCCCAATTCGGCATGAAAATTTTAAACTCCTCTCTGCGCTTAACTTTCCGAATTAGTTCATTCGCTCAACGTCTCCGCTCAACGATTCGTGCATTCTCCGCGCTGCAACTTCTATTCTGGATCCTGTACTCTGTCGAAACAGCAGTTCTATCTTGCAGCCAGGACCATGGGCATTCCAGTTCGCCATGAACCTTTCAATACCCGGGAACTTAGACGGAATTTGCAGGTTCTGGCCATTTTTCAAGCCGCTGGCTGGGTCGAGTTCTTTGAACGATTGGATGGATTCGACCGGGACGCAGCCCTGCAATTCGCATTGAATCTTACTAAAACACACTCCACGGTGTGGGGGCTGTGTATAGATGTTTCGGAGGTCATTATATCCGAGGTTACAGCTATCCCGTTGGTGGGAAAACCTTGGTTTAACCGTCGAGTCCCTGCAACGGTTGCACGGGAACAATTTTTACTTCCAGGGGAGCAAGTTGAAGCATCCAGGAGAGGGATTGCATTGAAGTCACTGCCGCAGCCATGGGACCAGGTCGCTATCTTCCTCAAGAAATATATAACTTGCGAAGGTAGATACCAAACTGTGTACAACTCTGAACTTCCTTTGCTTTCTCATCTCCGTCATGGCATTTTGTTAAATATTCCATTTTATCTATTGCATGATTTGCGCCATATGGCAACATTCGTTCAATCTGCAAAGCACCCATTATCCTCCCTCACCCACCATGGCCTCATTAAGTTAATTATTAAAAGAACCCTGGCCCAACACAATATAACATGGGAGCAATTCATCACCCGGCCACAGCAACCTGTTCCCTTGAGGGTCATTCCATTACAGCAATTACCGGTTCCGCCACAACAGGAGGACCGGAGTTCCTCCAGTGAAGTTGGGGGGAGGGATGAAACGGAAGAAGAACCACAGAGGGCACAGGCAGGACCATCCGGGAGGAATGAAACGGAAGAAGAGCAACAGGGGGCACAGGCAGGAACATCAGGGGTTGACAAAACTACAGAAGAAGAACAACCCGAGGCACAGGCAGAGCCGTTTGAAGTATATGAATCCCCAGCACAAGCAGAACCAGTGGGGGATGACACTGCATTTGAAGGAGAGCGAGGGGAAGCTCAAACAGAGCTGCCAGGGGACAATGTAGATGAAACCCTCGCGGAAAACCTAGATAACAGGGCAGCTCCGACAGCAGAAGGTGAAATTGGAGCAGCATCAAAAGCTGCGACAATGGAACCTGAAGATGACGGAGCCAGAGCAATGGAGGACGACATTGAGCTGGTCACAATCGAGTCTTCACCGGAATGGGCAGGAGGAGCAGCTGTGATTGAAGAAGAACAGCATGGGGGGCAAGTAAATATTCCTTTAACTTCAGCTTTGCCTCCCTATATTCCAGCTCCACGAGAAGAAACACTACAAAAAGGAAAGTCACAAAAGAAACCCCCACAGAAAAGGAAGAGGGCCACCAATGAGTTTGATTTAGTGGCACCAATCAGAAGGAAACGAACTCGGTCAATCACAGCAGCAGAGGCAGCCAGAACAAAATGGGCAACCTTAGAGACACAGGTTGAACCCCCAATCCTTACACCGAAACCGAGGGATGCTCCACAAAGGCCAGTGGAGGAAGAGCCGGGGGTTGAGGGACTCTTGTATGAGAATGCAATGCTGAAAGAGGACCTCCAAGCACTTAGAAAGGAGCTGGAAACATGGAAGGAAATCTGCCAAAAGCAGGGTGGAAGAAAGATGTATACATTAATAGAGGCTGCAGACCAAGTGGAGGAAACAGCTTCCGCTGAAGCTGGAGAAAAGGATGAGCGAATACTCTGCCCCACCTGTGGGGAGATCTTTGATGAAGCAGGCCATAAATTTTTACTTAGCACTTATTCAGCACAACAGCCTGTAGCCACAGAAGGGGAAGCAGTGAAGAAAAAGGATGCTGCAACACAAGAACCAGCACCTTTAAACATCCTTGCTGCAGCTGCTACTTCCCATGATGCAGAAGTTATAGAACAGATGGGAGAAGAACAGGGAGTGGAAGATTCCCTGGAAATTTATGAGGAATGTATGGCAATCCCAAATTGCTCCCACAATACAGAAATCATGGAACAGATGGGAGAAGAACAGGAAATGAAGGATGCTCTGGAGCTTATAAAAGAATATGGTGAGACTCCAGAATGTTCCCTTGATACAGAGATCATGGAGCCAAAGGATACCCTGGAGGATAGTGAAGAATTTTGTGCTGTAACCCCAGAACGCTCCCAGGACACAATAATTTTAGAAGAAGAAACGGAAAGGCAGGACATTGATAAGTTGGAACAGGATGCTGTAACACAAGAACCAGCAATTCTGAATTTGACCGCCCAACCGACTGAGCAGACAGGAGAAGAAGCTGGGACAGAGAATATTATGGCATTCAACGATGAACTCTGGGTAGTGACTCCAGAAAGCTCTCATGATACAGAACTCATAGAAGAGAAGCTGCAGCAAAATAAAGATGAAGATGTAAGCCGGGATGTTGCCACACAAGAACCAACATCCTTGGATGCTGCAGCAAGAACCCCTGAACTGCAGTTGGAGGATAACCCGGGAGTAGAGATCATTCCTGATACACAATGGAGTGATGATGAACAGGTACAGACACCCTGCTCAGGTGACACTGAAATCTTGGAGGAGGAGCTGCAAATTGAAAAGGATATCCAATCTCAGCAGCCAATTGACAAAGAAGACACTGTTACACAAGAACCAGTGTCTCCAAAAGCAATAAAGGCAGCTGCTGAAGAAGGTTTAAGGGATGTTGCTGTTACACAAGAACCAGCAACTCCCTTGATAAGATTAGATGCGATGGAAGACACTGTCCCACAAGAACCAGTGCTTCCACCTCCTACAGGTATTATTGAATTGGATTCAGATTGAGTGTGTCTTTTCAACTTCCCCAGGCATAGCATAAGAGAACTGCAGATATTAGCAAGTAGCGGTGGAAAGGGGAACAGTAAAGTTGGAAGATGCCGGGTTGCTCACAGAAATTTTTCAAAGGGATAGAGGGGATGCCTGATTTATCTACATTCTTTCCTTCTGCCTGGACAAAGTTCAGTACAATATTCAGATGCAGGTTGTTGCATGAGGACATGCAACAGGATAGTTGGGGGGAGATGTTGAGCCCAGAATTGACCCTTTTTGACCATCATTTATCACTGTCCCTTACCTTGTCTTACACCAATTACCTTGGCAATTCAACTTATTGTCCTTATATATTCCCCAATTTACCAAGGTATGGCCGATTATTGTTTTATTGTGTTAATACTTATGATTGTGATGATTAAAGCTGTTCATCTCTTAATCTGTGCTAACATGATGCGATTTATGAAGGTAGTAAGACAATAGACTGCAGGAAGAACGGAGCTGAACAAGTCATGAAGGAACGATCATCGCTTGTGGAAGGTTCCTTGGGGCTCAAATCGGCAATCAAGGCATAGGCGTGGCAGGGCAGCTGTAACCAAAGAACTATCTTAAGCATGTCGCTGCTCGAATTCAGCTGTATATTTCAGTTCTGCCACGCGTTGTAACAGCTAGATTATTTAGGGCGCCTGAAGATCAGAGATCTTCATGGCTGCCCAATTATAGGTTTAGATGCTGCAATTTGTATGTATAAATATGGGGAATTACCTCGACTGAGGGGTTGGACAGCAATTAATTAATTCATCTTGTATTAGCAGTCAAGCTGAAACTGTGTACTTATCTTTCTGTTAATATAAGGAGTTGCTTCTGATTTAAAGAGAGTGTTGTTCAACCAGCGTCTCTGTGTGAAGACTGGGCCCGTCTTCCACAGAGATTGCTGTGTTAAATTAGGATTTCATCTTTCTTGTTGTGTGATGCTTTGTTCTTCCTTTTGTACGCAGCAGCAATATTTATCGTGTGAATTTTCAGTATAGTTAAGGATCATATTTCTGTGAGTTTGGTAGATGGTGTAGAATAACAGTCGACTGAGTAAGGCTTGCTTTATATACAATTCAATTACAGATCATACACACTTGTGTTCATCTTACAGCTGAGTTGCGATCCCCTGGGTTCTTACAATTTATCGTTCTGATTGTGTGTTGCTTGATTTCCATTCTGCAATTTAATATTCTTAGAATAGTTAACTCAATTATTTCACAATTGGATTTCTAGATTACTGCTCAGTTTTTGCTTTACGATTTCCAGGTTGATTAGATCAGGCAAGTGATCGTTCTAGGATATAAAGGAGATTCCTTCCTATTGTTCATTAGATCTGATGTTAATTTTTAATTGATGCATGATAGAGAGGATTTGAATTATAGCAGTGAGAAGGCTTTGGATTGCTTAAGATTCTGGGGATGAACATGACTGATAGAATATAGAAGTATTTATTGCTAATGGTTTAGTGTTTAAGCATATATTGTGCACTTGTCCTTTGAAATAAAAAGAGTTTCTCGGGTTGACAATAAATTTCATACGCTCTGTGTGTTGATATTTAATTATCTGCAATTAGAGTGCTTGACAAATATCAGATGGTCCATGATAATTGCGGAAAGGAAATCACGGAATGATTTTTGTTGCGGAAATATCACTGCAGAAAAAGGAAATTTCAGAAGGAATTCTGGTGCAGAATTATCTTTGTGGAGAGGCAATTTTTGGAAATATTTTTGTTGCAGAAAGTCATGACTGATAAACCTAAATAGAGTTAAAGAATTATTAAAATGAAGAATTTTTTTTTCATGAAGAGGCACGATATAAGAATGAAAAGGCACAACTATGAGAAGCATTCATAGAAAACGTGTTAGAAGGTATTTATAGATAGAGTGCTGAGTGAAAGAAGTCGTCTCTGTGATCCAGATCTATGTAGCAGTAGCTGTAGACAAAGACCAAAGAAGGAAAACCAGTAACAGGTTTGAAAACATAAAGAAGACCTGGAAGTCTGATGAAATCAAATTAGGGTGGCAGGGTGCTGCTAGGGTAGGAAAGAATCCTGCTGTGGGCATGGCCTCCATCCAGTAGAAGATGGAGAACAGGGTGTTGTTGCATCATTGACTATAGCATCAAGTAGAAGATCTGGGGTGTCGTAGCATCCTCGTCTGTAGCAGTAGTCAAAATATGGGGTGTGGTTGCATCCTTTATGTAGTAGCAGATAAACAATTTTGTAAAATTCATCTTATTAATGAGTATGATTTGGTGGTTTTCTCTTTGAGGTTTCCATGATAAAATATTGTGTCCTAACTTGTTTGATTATTTGTGTATCTTGTACTAATTGTATTAATAAAAGGAAAAAGAAGATAATACCAATTCACCCGCCCTCTTAGTATTGCTGGATATACCAACAATTGGTATCAGAGCGAGGTTCCTTCATTATAGTTTAACCACTGGAAGGAAGATCCTCATTAAATACCACAATGGATTAGCAGGAAGGATAAGCTACCAACATACCTCCACTTTTCACAGGAATTAACTATGCATACTGGAGTGCAAGGATGAAGTGTCACCTAATGTCTCTTGGATGGAAGGTTTGGAGAGTAGTTGAAAAGAAGTATAACATAGCAGACAACCTACCTACAGACCAAGAAGAACTTGACCAATATGAGGCCAATGCAAAATCCCTAAATGCAATCCTGAATGGGTTAACAAACACAGTGTTTGTGAAAGTCATGCAATGCAAGACAACCAAGGAGTCTTGGGATAAATTAAAAATTATCTATGAAGGACCATCCAAAGTCAAACAATCAAAACTTCAGACATACAAAGGACAGTTTGAAATCCTGAAAATAAAGGAGGAAGAAAATATTGCAGAATATCTTCCAAGTGTTGAAATATTGTAACTTCTAAGAATATTCTATTGGTACTTTATCCGAAGATATTTCATTCCTATGTTGGGACCTTATCGTATATCCAAAGATGTTTATTCCTCCATTGGAATGTGGTAACTTGGGTTATTCGACTTTCCTAGTGGGGTCGGCCCAGAGTTAGTTGTAATGGGGTGTTTAAGTCCCCTAGTGGGGACGACCTAGTCAGCATTATGCTAAGTGGTTAAGATGGGACCGACCTAGTTAGTGTTAAAAGTCAAGGGAGGTAAAGTATAAATAGAGGATGTGTGATCCTCATTTAACACACTCACTCACTTGTAAAACTCACATAGGAGAGAGAGAGGTCTGCAAAGGAGGAGAAGGAGCTCTTGTTCAGGGACTACATCTTTGTATTTGTTGGTCATCTATATTGAGGAAGCTTTGCTGGGTTTTCTACCCCGTGAGGGTTTCCCAGGATAAATTGTGTATCTTGTTTTTATGTTGTGCTTGTTGTTCTTTCAATGATCTTGTATATGCTATTATTGTGAAATTTAATCTAATATTGATGTTATCTATATTAGCATATTGAATCTTAACATGGTATCAGAGCTAGCCTGAAGGAAGGCAATGTATGGCACTTACAACACTTGTCTCACTTGCGACAATTTGAGAGTTAGGGTTTTGTATAGCAAAACCTAGTCATTGTAGAACTTTCTCTATAAATACATTTTGGAAAAGGTTCAGGATCTAAAGATTCGACATGCCAAAGATGAAATTTTCCTATACCCTGTGTTCGAATTTCCGCCTCAGATTCATTGTACTTTTTGAGATATGATGCATACAAGTTAGGGTTGCTGCCTCTTCCAGAATGCAGTCCTAAATAGGTGACCTAGGGACAAAGGTCGTATCTCGGGCTAGGAAGCTCCAAATTAAATTTAGTAAAAAGTGACAGTTAGGGAACAAACTGTAGTTTCCTAGGTCCAATTTTCAGAGACCGAAGTTGAAACAGTGACACATGGCACTCCGTACAAGTTCACTATGTTGTTTCATCACTTAAATAGGTCATGTTGGTAAAATGAGCATATCTCTATGATGGAGAATCCAATGAAGGTCAAACCTATGGGGTTGGAAATATCATAGGTCAGGCTACCACAAGCTGAAGTGTTAGACCCTACAGATCTGAAATTTTGGAGATACACCATAAAAAATACGGAACATCTGAAATGGCTCAACAGAGGAAATCAAGGAAGAAAAGGAAGAAGCTCTCACTTAGGGTTTTTAGTTTTTAGCTATGGAAGGACCTGATACAATGTTGGAGACACCTGATGCAACATTGAAAACTTTTATAATGGATTTGGAATCCATTCATCATAGATATTAATCCTCCATCAAAATGTTGTGGGAGGAAGAAGATTTAAGATTAGGGTTTCCAAGTAAGAAGAAACCCTAGCAAAGTTGGGAGACTCATAGGAAAGCAATGAAGGAGGTTTAAATGGAACTGATATTATGTCATCCTATCACCATGAACATACATAAGATGTTTACAAGTGATCTACCTTGGATGGTTAGTGTTTTACGCTTATAGAGAAGACTACTCGACATGTATGACTTGAGAAGATACAGGTATGTTTTGAAATCTGTTTCATGATTAAGTTTATAATATGTTTGTCTTCATATTATTGAGGTTAGTACAATCATGATTAATTCTAGATTTTATGATCACCTTAGTAAAATTATGAATGCATGTGAATGATAGAAGACATTCATTGATTAGGTTTATGACACTTATGATTGTACTAATGCACTTGTGGTGTTGTATGAGGATGATGTTGTCTGCTAACATGAAAGGTACATCAAGAAAGACAAATCGAGATCTATGACTATGATGACATGTAGACAAAGACTCATCCATAGTCTTTAATCACATAGAAGCTCTACTTACGAGAATGGATAGAAGTTCAAATACATATGATCATGATGCTATCATAAAGGGAAAATAGAGATCAAGCAGGATGCAACCACACAAACATAAAAGATAAGTATTTAAGTTGTTATTTTGAATCTCTGAATATATTCCTCGTAATAGTTATATGCATATTTCTATTCCTAGAATATATCATGCATAGTGTAAGCATTCATATAGCATTGAAAAGTATACTACTAATATGCATATGATGGGTAAGTTGAAAAAACATTCCATTATTTCTTGTCTAGAATGAAACCTCTTTGTTGACATACTGAGAGCTGTGCATGCTCTTGATAGTATGTTTTGGTAGAGATGGAAGGCATCTAGACAGCCATTGTATGCATACATGATATGGAAAAGTGTTGTGCCAAAGTATTGGTCAAGATAGTTGCATAACTATGTGAATCATATCAGTATGCATAATAGGTTATCATGTCAACATGATTTGATGATTATGAAGTATTAATAATCATGTAATTAACTTTTATTTCTAGGAAAGATCATGTGCTATGATCTACAAAAGAAGGATGATGAACACCTGTTCCAAAGAACTAGTGATGTATGTTCAACAAGAAGACTTAAAAATCAAACATACTATAGAAGGCTCATGGCTAGAGGATTCTCTTAGAAAGAGGGAGAGGATCATGACGAGATGTTTGCTCCAAGTGGCTAGACACACTTCCAAGAGATAGATTACACCCATGGATGACAAGACCATTCTCCTGAATGGTGCAATTAAAGGAGAAGTGCATGTCAAGCAAACTCCTAGGATTCGATTGGAGAAAGCTATGTATGGGTTCAGCAAGTACCCAGGATCGATAGTCATTTGACGAGCTTAATGACCGCCATGGGTGATGCAGATTTCAACCTTTGCTGCAAGGTTGAAGATGGTTTCTATATAGAGATGACATTCTTCTCTTAGATGGATGCAAGAAGGAAATCACCATATAGTTCGAATGATCTTGAGGCTCATATCAGTAGACCCATCTGACGAGAGATGGCACGGATAGATATGCAGAAGATCACTCAATGTAGAGTGTGAATGATGTTCAGTCACAGAATTGATAGCTTCTTGACAAGCTTGGGATTTACCAAAAGTAAATTTTATCCTAATCTTTACCTTAAGGCTATGGACGATGAACATGTCATACAATTACTGTATGTGGATGATCTCTTTCTGACAGGAAATGAGAATCAAGTCATGGAAAGCAAGAAGAAGTTAGCTATAGAATGTGAGATGAAAGATCTCATATTGATGCATTACTTCCTAGGTCTGGAAGTATGGAAAGGCCTAGAAGGAATATTTCTCAACCAGGGAAAGTATGTTGTGGAAATCTTGAAAAGATTTGATATGTTGGAATGTAAATCCATGACCATTCCCATAGATTCCAACTTGAATTTGTTGGCTAATGAATCGTCAAAATTGGTTGATGTAACTCAGTACATAAATATTATTGGGTCATTGATGTATCTGATGAATACCAGGCCAGATATATGCTTTCTTGTGAACACCTTGAGTCACTATCTAGTTGAGCCTAGACATGTTCACCTAATAGCTGCAAAGCATGTGATGAGCTACCTAAAGGGTGCGATAGACTTTGGTCTATGTTATATTGGAGATCATGATTTCATATTGTATGGAAACACAGATGTTGATTGGGATGGAAGTGTATCAAACAGGAAGAGCACATCGGACGGATGTTATTGTCTGGGACCTTCCATGATATCATGGCTTAGAAGGAAGCAGTCTAGTGTGGATCTCAGCACAGCTGAAGCGAAATATATAGCTGCTTTCTCTGCTAGTTGTGAAGCGATATGGCTTCAGAATTTGTTATCAGGATTGTTTGACTTAAGAGATGGACCCCACTGTGATTCTGTGTGACAACCATAGTTGTATCAAGATGACAGAGAATCCAATATTCCATGATAAGTCAAAGCACATAGAGATCTGATATTTTTATATATGGGATATGGTGCAGAAAGGAGCTATCAAGCTCGAGTATGTGAGCACTAACGAACAAGTTGCTGATATATTAACCAAACCTCTGTCTCGAGTAAAGTTTGAGTATTTCTGAGACAAGCTTAGTGTAGTTCAGAAGGACCCTCATCGAAAGGGGGAGTTATATGGTCGATGATGATATGTGGATACTTGTATTGATGATCAGGATACATGTATCGATGATGAGGTTTCCTATACCGACGGTAAGGTCGATGATGAGGATACCTATATTGAGGATGAGGATACTTGTATCGATGATGAGGATACTTGTATCGATGATGAGGATACCTGTGTTGATGATATCAACGATGAGGTCAATGTGTGGTCCTTAGACTTTGTCTAAGTCAACAAGTGGATTGTATCATCCTTGGACTTTATGTCCTAAATATATCGGGATTAACCATCCTATAAGTGGTGGGATTGCATCATCCCTGAACAATTGGGTCAAAATGGACATGATAGAATTGCATTATCCCTGAACATTTGGTTCAAAATGTACGTGTCGGGATTGCATCATCCCTAAACGGTTGGTTCAAAATTGACATGATAGGATTGCATCATCCATGAACGTTTGGTTCAAAATGTACATGATGGGATTGCATCATCCCTAAACGGTTGGTTCAAAATGTATGTGATAGGATTGCATCATCCCTGAACATTTGGTTCAAAATGTACATGATAGGATTGCATCATCCCTGAATGGTTGGTTCAAAATGGACGTGATAGGATTGCATCATCCCTGAACGTTTGGTTCAAAATGTACGTGATGGGATTGCATCATCCCTGAACGATTGGTTCAAAATGTACATGATAGGATTGCATCATCCCTGAATGTTTGGTTCAAAATGTATGTGATAGATTGCATCATCCCTCAATGTTTGGTTCAAAATGTACGTGATAGGATTGCATCATCCCTGAACGTTTGGTTCAAAATGTACGTGATAGGATTGCATCATCCCTCAACGTTTGGTTCAAAATGTACGTGATAGGATTGCCTCGTCCTTAGACTTATGTCCTAAAGTGATAAGGATTGATCATCCTATAAGTAGATATGGATTGCCTCATCCATAGACATGTTGTGGTGTCTTAAATTGATAGGGATTGATCATCTCATAAGTGGATCAGGATTACATCGTCCTTGGATTTATGTCCTAAATTGATAGGGATTGACCATCCCGTAATTGGGTAATGTGTGTTGCAGATGCTATTGATCAACAGATCCATACGATGAGGATGTTGATCTGAAGATCCATATGTTGATACTGTTGATCGAGAGATCCAGACGATGAGGTTGTTGATCAAGAGATCCAGATGATGATGTTGTTGATCGAAAGATCTAGATGGTGTTGTTGATCAAGAGATCCATATAATGATGCTGTTGATTGAGAGATACAAATGATGTTGTTGCTCGAGAGATCCAGATGATGATGTTGTTGATAGAGAAATCTAGATGATGATGTTGATCGAGAGATCCATATGATGATGTTGTTGATCAAGAGATCTAGATGATGTTTCTGATCGGAAGATCCATATGTTGATGTTGTAGCTGATAAAGTGCTACAGAAGATGAAGACTCAGTACTGAAGATGTTGATGTTCCACTATTGAATATCTTGAAGATGTTCCAGTAACTGTTTGAGTTACTAATGAGAATTGAAGAAAGCTTCCAATTATTTATAGATGTATCATGTATCATGTAGTTGATGACTCCTTCCTCCTTTAGATGTTGTTAGAATATCCTTCTCGTTAAGGGGGAGTGTTGAAATATTGTAACTTCTAAGAATATTCTATTTGTACTTTATCTACAGATGTTTCATTCCTCTATCGATACCCTATTGTATATTCGGAGATGTTTACTCCTCCGTCAGAATGTGGTAACTTGGGTTATTAGACTTCACTAGTGGGGTCAGCCCAGTCAGCATTATGTTGAGTGGTTAAGTTGGGGCAGACCTAGTTAGGGTTAAAAGTCAAGTCAATTAAAGTATAAATAGAGGATGTGTGATCCTCATTTAACACACTCACTCACTTGTGAAACTCGCATAGGAGAGAGAGATCTGCAAAGGAGGATAAGAATCTCTTATTTGGGGAATACATCTTTGTATTTGTTGGTAATCTATATTGAGGAAGCTTTGTTGGGTTTTCTACCCCATGAGGGTTTCCTAGGATAAATTGTGTCTCTTGTGTTTATGCTGTGCTTGTTGTTCTTTCAGTGATCTTGTATATGCTATTATTTTGAAATTGAATGTAATACTGATGTTATTTATCTTAGCAGATTGAATCTTAACACTAAGAGTAAATGAAATTGTCAATGAGATCCGAGGCCTTGGAGGGGAATTAGAGGAGAAAGAAGTAGTGGACAAAGCAATAAGAACCCTACCATTGAAGTATGACTCAAAAGTATCTACTCTAGAAGAACGAGATCATCTTAAATGCATGACAGTAGATGAACTACATGGGATCTTCACTGCCTACGCGATGAGAAAAGGAGAAGATGGTCAATCAAAGAAAGAAGCAGATTTTAAAGCCTTATCCAAGAATCAATAAGAAAACTCAGATGATGAAGAATCCTTGTTGATCAAGAAGCTTGAGAAAGGTACTGGAAAGTATAAGGGAAAGCTACCTCTAAAGTGCTTTAGATGTGGAAGAATTGAAAACTTTTCTTCAAGATGTCCTCATCCTAAGAAAGATAGAAGTGATGAGAAAGAAGCCTCAAAGAAGATCAGAAATGACAGAACAAGAAACAAAAAGAAGTTCAATAAAAAGAAGAAGTTCCTTTACAACATAGAATATGGTGAAGATGAAGATAGAAGTGAATATGAGGAGACAAAATTCTATTCATGGGAATAGAATACCATGCTCAAGATGATAAACCAATGGAAGAAGGAGTAATAGATATAAGAGATTAATTAATCGGTGCTCTTGAAGAACTTGAAAAAAAGAAGGAAAAAGAACAAACAATCAAACCAAATAATTAGTGACTTAAAATATCAGCTTAGAGAAGCCAAGAAGATTGAAAGAGACCTATATTTACAACTCAAAGAGAGAATACAAGAATCAGAGAAGCTTGAAGAATAAATTATGCAGCTTAGGAAAACGCTCAATGAAGAATCTATTAAATCAAAATATGAAAACAGTTCAAAGGATTTAGATGACATATTGAGTAGACAAAGACCATAAATAGATAAATTTGGTTTGGGATATAACAATAAAAGGAAGATAGAATGGTCCTCCTTCACAAGCCAAGGAAAAAGAAGTTATGTTGATGCACTAAAATAATTCCAAGACAAAAAGTAGAGAAAGGATTGGAAGAAAAAGAACGAAGAGGAGAAATCCATGATTGCTCTTTGTGTGATAGAAAAGCAGAATGTATGGCATATTGACAGTGGGTGTTCAAAACATATGATAGGAGACCCAAGTAAATTCATAAGCCTAAAAAGAGATAATAAAGGTAGGGTCACTTTTGGAGATAATATGTCTTCCAAAATAATTGGCAAAGGTACAACCACTATCAATAACAAGATCAAAGATGAAAATGTGTTGATAGTAGAAGACCTAAATCCTAAACTCATCAGTGTAAGTCAAAATTGTGACCAAGGATACATCTGCACCTTTGACTCTAAGAAATGTGAAATCAGAAAAAAAGGACTCAGGGAAACTTGTTGGGATTGCTGTAAGAAATTCGAGTAATGTGTACATCCTAGAAAATGAAGACCAATGCCACCTGAGTATGATTGATGAAAGTTGTTTATGGCACACAAGGATGGGACATTTAAACTTTGATAATCTTGTCAAGGTAAGTAATAAGGAGGTTGTGAGAGATTTACCAAAAATTGTGAAACCTATGAATGTAGTTTGTAAACATTGTCAACATGGGAAGCAAACCAAATCTAGCTTCAAGTCAAAAGAACATATGACCTCACATCTTTCAGAAATAGTTCACACTAACCTTTATGGACCAACAAGGACTAAAATATTGCAAGGAGAGTATTATTCTATGTTACTCATTGAGGATTACACAAGGATGAATTGGGTAACATTCCTCAAGGAAAAAATAGAAGCCTTTGAAAAATTCAAAACTTTCAAAGAAATGGTGGAAAATGAGACAAACCAAAAAATCAAATGTCTTAGGTCAGATAATGGAGGTGCATTCACTTCAAATGAATTCAATGAGTTTTGTGAAATCCATGGGATCAAAAGACAATTTTCATCTTCAAAGACACCTCAGCAAAATGGCGTGGTGGAAAGAAAAAATAGGATAGTTCAAGAAGCTGCCATAACCATGCTAAATGAAGCAAAACTTCTTGATATATATTGGAGAGAAGCATTATACATAGTTGTCTACATACTTAATACAGGACAGCTCAGAGTGAATAATTACAAGACTCCCTATGAACTATGGTATGGAAGGCCTGCATCAGTCAAGTATTTCAAAGTGTTTGGCAACACGTGCTACATAAAGACGAATGAAGATGATCTTGGCAAGTTTGATTCTAGAACTGATGAAGGAATATTCTTGGGATATTCCTCCACTAAAAAGGATTACAAATGTTACAATCAAAGATTACACAAAATCATAGAGAGTGCAGATGTAAGAGTGGATGACATGAAGCCAAGAAGGATAAGAAACAAAGATGAATATGCAAGAACAAACAATGAAGAATAAGTTTTGCAAAAGAATGAATATATGGTTGGGAAAGAAGAAGAAGAAGAGGAAGAAGAAAGAGAAGAATCACAAGAAAATGAAAATGAAGATTCTTCAAGAGCTTATACAGAGGCACCATCAAGAAGAATGCCAAAGAACCATCCTGAAACACAAATTATAGGTGACAAAGATGCAGAAAATATTACAAGAAAGAGATTATTTACTGAACAAGCTCTATTTTCAATAGTGGAACCTAAGAAATTTAAAGAAGAAAGCAAAAATGATGATTGGATCAAAGCCATGGATGGCGAACTAGATCAGATTAAGAAGAACAAAACTTTGGGAACTTGTTCCAAGACCTACAAACAAGAATGTTATAGGGACCAAATGGGTTTTCAAGAATAAGTTCAATGAAGATGGTAAAGTGATCATAAATAAAGAAAGGCTAGTGTGTAAGGGATATGCTCAAGTGGAAAGAATTGACTCTGAAGAAACCTTTGCACTTGTAGCAAGACATGAAGCAATTAGAATGTTTTTCATATTCTCATGTTATAAAAACTTCAAAGTATATCAAATGGATTTCAAGTCTGCATTTCTAAATGGGAAGCTAGAAGAGGAAGTATATATTGAACAATCTGAAGGTTTCCTCCTGTCAAAGAATAGGGACTATGTTTTCAAACTAAAAAAGGCCCTCTATGGTCTCAAGCAAGCCCCAAGAGCATTGTTTTCAAGGTTAGATAACTACTTGAAACAAAAAGGATATAAATGAGGAGCCACTGATAGCAATCTCTACATAAAGACCGAGGATAAGAATATGATCATTGTTGTTGTCTATGTAGATGATATCATTCTTGGAAGCAATCTACAAATACTAAGTGTAAATTTTGCTTCTGAAATGAAAAAGGAATTTGAAATGTCAATGTTGGGTGAATTAACATTTTTCTTGGGACTACAAATTTATCAATTAGACAAAGGACTCTTCATTTCTCAAAAAAAGTACATCAACGATATGGTTAATATGTTCAAGATGGAAGACTCCAAACCTGTTAGCACTCCCATGATCACTGGTTGTAAATGAAGCAAGAATGATGAGTCTTTAGAAGTGGATCATACCATGTATAGATCCATGATTGGGAGCCTACTGTATGTGACAACTACAAGACCAGATGTGATGCAAGCTGTGGTATTGGTTCCTAGATTTCAATCAGATCCCAAGGAAACACATGTGGCAACATTAAAAAGAATTTTCATATTATTAGAAGGCACTATGGAGTATGGTTTATGGTACCCAAAATGCCAAGATTTCACCTTAAAATCATTTACCGATGCAGATTGGGCAGGAAGTGTTGATGATCGAAAAAGTACCAGTGGATCAACATTCTTTTTAGGAAATTGTTTTGTATCATGGTTTAGCAAGAAACAATCATCCATATCACTATCTACAGCAGGGGCTAAATACATTGTTGCTGCATCATGTTCTACCCAAGTCATTTGGATGAAAAAGACTTTGGAAGACTTGCTTGTGAAGTATGAGAATACAATAATAATCAATTGTGACAACACTAGTGCTATAAACATCTCAAAAAATCCTATTATGCACTCTAAAACAAAGAACATTCCAATAAAATATCATTTTCTAAGAGATCAAGTGTCACAAAAGGTTTCCAAATTGGAATATGTAGACACAAAAGAATAGATAGCTGACATTTTCACTAAGTCACTACCCAAAGAAGCATTTGAGCATCTTAGAGAAGAGATGGGAGTAATTTATTTGCAATGAATAAAAAGGAGAAAAAGGAATCATGTCAGGGGGGGATATGTTGATAGGGGGAGCTGTCAAAAGGAATCCTTTGTCATTAATGTCAAAGGGGGAGTAAATCAAGGAGTGGTTTCCATCAATGCCAAAGGGGGAGAATGTTGGATATGGTTGTCATTGATGTCAAAGGAGTTCAGTAATCACAAAGGAATAACCAAGGACACGATGGCAAGGTGAACTCAATGAAAGACAAAGGAGGTGATGACATGGCATGTATGATGATGTGTCATGTAAAAGACACATGGTGGAGTTTTAGTGCTATTATGAAGCGACCTTGTTTGTCTAAGGTTCCTGTGTGAATAAAGAAAGCTAATTGAGTTGTCTATGTGTGTACGCATGAATCTATATCTGAAGTGTAAACAGTTGAATATTTGTGTATCTCTATATCAATGAATCAATTGACAGTTTGGGCTATTTGTGTAAATTCTTAATTAATCACTACGTGTGTGCGTAGCCTGAAGTAAGGGATTTTGAGGATTGAATGTTGCAGTGGATGTATGAATGATCTCTCTGTGTGTAAAACCACACAGTAGATGTGTAGATACAATAAAGGAATCAAGTCTGATGATGATCGATTGAGTGATTGATTGATTCTCTGATCAATCAATGTAGAATCATAGAGTTGCAAAGATTGAAGTTTGCAGAGATTTGGACAATCAAGATTAAAGGATAAATCTTGGATCAACGATGGGAAAGAGATCACGAGGTGAACGTGAAATGAAGATAACAGATCCACAAAGATAAGGTGAGATCTGCATATGATCTCAGATCGACGGTCAGGAAATAACCCGCAAGAAATAGATGGTTGTAAAGAGTTGCAGAAAAGGAATTGCGTGAGGGAAATTGTGGAAGTCCATTTCGGGAAAAGTTGAAGGCACGTCCACAATCTGCAAGCTGCAGAAAGAGAATCCACCATTGATCAAGATCCGATGGCCCACTATCACCGTGGAAAGAACCTTGTGGAAAGAAACTTGCGGAAGAAGTCTTACGGGAGACAAATTGCGGAAGCTAGTTTGTAAAAATCGAAATATAGTTCCGCAATCCGTAAGCTGCAGAAAGAGAATCCACCATTGATCAAGATCATACGGTCCATGATCACTGCAGAAAGGAAATTGCAAACTGATTTTTGTTGCGAAAATATCACGGTGGAAAAAGGAAAATTCGAAAGGAATTCTGGTGCAGAATTATCATCCCGGAGAGGCAATTTTTGAAAATATTTTTGTTGCAGAAATTCATGACTGATAAACCTAAATAGAATTAAAGAATTATTAAAATGAAGAATTGTGTTTTCATGAAGAGGCACAATCTAAGAATGAAAAGATGCAATTGTGAGAAGATGCATTCATATAAGATGTGTTAGAAGGTATTTATAGACAGAGTGTTGAGTGAAAGAAGTCATCTCTGTGATCCAAATTTATGTAGAAGTAGCTATAGACAGAGACCAAATAAGGAAAACCCATAAAAGGTTTGAAAACATAAAGAAGATATGGAAGTCTGATGACATCAAATTAGGGTGGCAGGGTGGTGCTAGGGTAGGCAGGACTCTTGCTGGGGATCGTGACCTCCATCCAGTAGAAGCTAGAAAACAGGGTGTCATTGCATCCTTTATTGTAGCAGCAGGAAGAAGATTTAGGGTCTTGTAGCATCCTCATCTGTAGCAGCAGGAAAAATATGGGGTGTAGTTGCATCCTTTATGTAGTAGCAGATAAACAATTTTGTAAAAATCATCTTATTAATGAGTATGAGTTGGTGTTTTGATCTTTGAGGTTTCCACGATAAAATCTTGTGTCCTAACTTGTTTGATTATTTGTGTGTCTTGTACTAATTGTTTTAATAAAAGGAAAAATAAGACAATACGGATTCACCCCCCCCTCTCAGTATTACTGAATATTCCAACAAATCTTGCCACATGTGGGTCCCACAACCTCTTATGTGCCCTCATGATCCAATCAATGCCACCTCATTTTATTTTTATTGTTATTAAATTGACCCGCTTTAATGTGTATTTGTAATTCTAAGCTCATTTTTGGTCTTGTATCTCCTTTAATCCAACTTTTAATGCTTCCACCCCCAACCTAGAACTAGTACAAAATGAGAAATTAGTGACTAAAATTCACATATAAATGACTATTTTTTAGTCGACGACTTATAGTAGCTAATTTCCAGTATCTTATATCTCAACTAACTTAGTCATATTTATTTTAGTCATTAATAGTTGCCTTATTTAGTCGTATATTTGGTCATTTATTTAGTCATTAATTACCACAATTAATGACTAAATCAATGACCAAATATACTACTAAATAAGGAAACTATTAATGACTAAAATAAATATGACAAAGTTAGTCGAGCTATAAGATACTGGAAATTAGCTACTAATAGTCGTCTATATGGGAATTTTAAGTCACTTTGTTAGTCACGAATTTATCATTTGTAGTGGTCATTTATTGTTGTTATAATGTAGTGAACTGGTCATTTTTGTAGTCATTGATCGTTGTTAACTGGCAATTTATTTAGTCATTGATTGTTGTTAACTAATCAGTTAATTAGACATTTATTTTTTTATATAGGGCACAGAGGAATCGAAACACCAACCTCTTTTCTTTAAGGCAAGTGCTCTTCCATTGAGCTAGCACCCTTAAATAGAATAATCAAATTTAATGGATTAAGAAGCAAAATCATGCGAGTTATTCAAACGTTACAGAGAAAAAGAAGTATAAATTGCTCCATGTTGAAATGCCACGACTCTTAAGAAAACGAAATAGTAAACACAATTGATTTTTAGTTGAACACATATAGATAAATAGAGAAACAAAAATACATAAACCAATCATAGAAATACAATTCAATCTTCCCTCAGGGGTTTAATTTCCCATAAAATGCAATCACAAGAACAATTAAGTAAAATTTATACTTGCAAACTTTTCCCTCAGGGGAAATTGTTTTGAGTTACTCATCAAAATAATCAAATACATTGTATCATGTAGCAACAATAGACAATATAGTATAGAATCAAGTAATACATCATCATCATCATTTTACATGGCATAATAGTACTAGAACAAGTCAAAAACATGACATCATATCACGGTCATCACACCACCCATATCACATAGAAGGCCCATAAGCAGAAAAATGGGCCACAATAGTCTGGAATACATCAACAAATTGGAATAGAGTGAAACAAAAATAAGTCATAGTATGCCTATACAGTATATGGCATGACACCACAATAACCAAATGCACATACAGTCAAAACAATAATTATCAAGCTTTTTGCCAATGTACAGGATTATTCTAGTATGTTTCAGGTTCCTTCTTGCATATCTTCAGGTTCACAACAAATTCAACCTGCTTTTTCTTTAATAATGGCATATAATGCCCTAAAGAGGTATGATCCTCCTCTACAAGCTCAACAGATCTCTTAAAATAATTATGTTGACATTATGATGTTGAAATATCAAAATTTCTTCCTTGAAGTTCTTCATTAAATTCTTCAACCTCTTGGTCTGCATCGGGATTAGAAATATTGTATCAGGTGCACCAAGACCTGAACTTTACTCTGAAGAGTAGACTCAACATTAGATTGTTGCCATAAATAAGGCACACCAATCGATATGTATGTCAAACTAAGCATGCTATTATTCTTGTGGTTCTACTTACACAGAAGTGATGTGCCATGCTTGATAGCTATATAGTCTATAATGGTCCTCCATATTACCTTCCTGTTTAAAGGATCTTAGACTCATATAACTATTTTAAGTATCAAGGTAGCTCCTGGAATTTCAAAGAAACGGTTCTACTTGTAATTAATATGCCCTATGTTGATTTTCATAAATTTCTTTTACTCTATCAGCAGTCTTTCCTATCTTGCATGTTTTATAACATAAGATGGATTTAGAAGGGCACTGTGAATAGTAATAGTGAAATGGGTGGCAGCAGCACCATGCAACTAGTTCTGAATCTTATAAAAAAAATAATGGTATTATTATACAAATGGATGGGATTTTTCTCGATGTTTCAAGTAATTTGATCCTGCATCTCAGCCAGGGAGGTGAAAAATCCATAGTCAATGCCTCATGATGTGAAAACAACCATGTTCAATTACATTCAGAAAACTAATCATCAAGACCTTTGTGAAGGTATATCCTAGGTATTTTTTGCATCGATTTTCAGAATCAAAGGCATAATACAAAAGGTGCGTTCAAAACGAAAGGCATTAAAACTTGTGGTATGTTGTATGACTACTTTATCAACATGGATGGTTAAGAAGGGAATCATTAGCAAAATGAAGGTTGACGAACTATTTTCTATGCTAATGAATGAAAGTACCTTTGATCAGAACCAACTTAACTTTATATCCAAAATGTTAACCTAGAGCATTAACAAGGATATATAGTGTCGGGTATAAGATAAATTCTTCTCTACTATACAAAAGAATCCCAATGCCTCTTTGAGCAAGTTGATACAAGCTATCCTTGATGACAATAAAGAGGATAGCTACAATAGTAAAGAAGAAAGGGCTAGTTCCTATTAGCTTTGAAGTTCCATTTGACTGACATAGGTGTCTTGAAATTCAAGTTACAAAAGCATAATTTACCAATGGGATTCCCTTCCATAGCTTCCTATGTTTGGATCTATGATATTCACTAGCGTCCTTTCTGCTATATTTATATTTCCACTACTATCTGAGAGGGAAGGATCTAGCCATTCTTAAAGAGAACTTATATGAGTGAGCATTATTCATAATTGAATTGGAGTAGTTTGGACTTTGCCACATTTATTCATTACAAGTGCTTCTTTTACTACACACTTAAATAAATAGTGAACATTTATCAACAATTAGATCTAGACACTTATAGTTAGCTATCTCCATCATGACATCCTAGATTTGTCTAATTCTATACTAATCAAGGTAACTTTTGTCAAATTCAAAAAAATATTCTTCATTTTGAGAGTTTATCTAAAGATGTAATATCCCAGCCAAAATATATTGGAATCTCAATTCAAAATTGTCAATTTTAATTCATATTTTTCTAGTAAGATGCAGACAATTTATTTTAAATTGAACAATGACAATTCCGACCACTGGAAACCCAAACCCAAGGATGATAGGGGAACCTTTAGGTTCTGATTTTTGTATGGGACAACGTGCAGCATAAGAACTTGACATAGGTAAAAGGGCTTATGGATCCTTTGTACAAAGCATCGATACATTTATGTTTCGAGCATTGGATACCGCCAAAGTCTACCGCAATACTTCTGGGTGCATCTGCATATACAAACTAGATTAGGTTCAAGGTAGATAATATTCACTTAAATGAGAATGTTTGGAGATCATATGGTGTCAAGAAACAGCAAGGAACAAAATATGACAAAGGAATTAAGGTTTGGGGATCTATTACTGCAATTTGGAATAATAAGTTGGATTTCCTATTTTCCTTCCCGGGAACTAAATGAAATTCTCTAATTAGTGTTCTGAATCTGGAATATGGTTCATTATTATCCACGTAACTCACAAAAATTTACATAATTGAATTTGGGTTGATATAATATATTTTACAAGAAAAACAGTAAAACACGTAGTTGGACTACCTGACTAGTTCGACTTCTAGTGCACCCAAACATTGTATGAACTGAACTAAATTGAATTATGAAACTTGGTATGGATTAATTATGACACTAATGACCTGCATAACTTTACATAATGACATTTGGCTTTATATAACTCATTTTACAACCGTTTTGGTAAAACTAGTCAAAATTTCTAGTCTAATGAGCATAGGTTGGAAAATGACTCAATTACTTGCACACTTTGAAAGGAATATTGATGAATAATATTAAGGATATTTTCTCAAATAATAACCATCATGTTACAGGTATTTTTGCAGCACCAAAATTACTCTAAGGGTCTTAGTGACCTCCAACATGAACCATGTCTCGGTTACATCAAAGAAAGCTCCATTGGTTGGAGTCTGGAATACATAGTGAAGGTACGTTCCGAGAAGCATGAGTGGACCTGATGTAAATTCAGAGAGAATATATTGAATCCTCCTCCATCATGACATAATTTGAATCATCACAGTTTGATGCCCACAGAGAATTAGAGAGAAGTAAGAATATAGAAGGTTGTTGCAGGAGAGGTTTCTTCTTCAATATTTTGGGAGTCTTCAAGGAATTTCGACCCCAAATTGAGATCAGAATTTAATGGTTGAAAGATGATATTCAATGGATTTACAATAGTATTCAGTACCTATAAGAGAGAGTGGAAGAGATACTGGAACAATAATGGCTAAGGGGAGCATCACCCAAAGCAAGGTTGAGGCACATCACTCAACAAGAGAAGCTAAAGATCTCATATTAAATTACAAAATGGTCAAAATTATTGAATTGGAGTTGGAATAATTCTTTTATAGAATTTAGGGTGACTTGCTGAGCAAGTTGAATAGCTTGGTGACCTGTGAGAACCCTTCCACGTGGGCCACCCATGGGGCCATGAGTGGATATAGTTGCCTTGATTTTGCCTTACAAGATTTTATTTACTTTAGAAACAGTGCCCCCCTTTGTCTCAATATGTTTCGTGCTTTGTAAACTAAGCTCCCTTTTAGAAACTATGCCCCCCCCTTTATCTCAAGATGTTTCCTGCTTTCTTAGAGTTTCCTTCTTTGTAAACTGAGCTCCCTTTTGGAAACTGCTCCCTCCTTAGATTTTCCTGGATATTTCTAATTTCCTTCTTTTGGAAACTTCTTACACCTGCCTGCTTTTGATCTATCTCTAAATCCAATAGGTTTCTTTAGCCACTTGGCTAATTTCTTGTCCTTAGTTCTAATTTAGCAAGCTTATCCTCATGAGGGAACCCTCTTGGCCCACTTGCACAATTTTTAAGAATATTTATTTATAAAAAATAATTTAAAAATAATTAAATTATCTCATATACTAGACTTAGGCTAATTTTATTCTAAGATTACAAAATTGAATAAAATTAATATCCCTAGGGACAAATTTGTCCCCTTTACCCATGGGAACTGACTAAGTCAAAATTGGGGACATGATAGAAGAGGGCTAAATCAAAGTAATCTTTAGGGTTTTGTCAAATTCAAACTGTCAAATTTCAAGCAAACTAATAAGGATAATATTTACTTTACCTGACTTTTACAGTATGAGCTTTCAAAGATGAGTGTCACAAACAGAATCTCCTTAGAGATAATAGAAAACTTGTAATGGTTTCTTAAAGGGATAACTCCTATTCAAAATTTAAACCTATTGCTTTTTTGGTGTGCAAACCATTTAATGATAAACATGTACTTTGTTTACTCTATAACTAACTGGTTTTTGTTTCATATTTTGTATGATGAATAAACTAGCATAATTGATTTTGGACAATTAATTTATAGATAGGGTGCTTAATCTTTGAAATTTTTTCTTCGCTGGTAGATTGGAAAAGTGGCTGACATCCTACATTGAATTTTATGTGATTATAGGAATTTGGTAAGCATGATTGAGACCCTGAAAAATATAGAAAACATTAATGGACTGGTACGAAACCCAAGACAGGAACACGATATTCTTGTGATGTTGGATATGAATGGTTTCTAGCTCCATAGGTTTGTCTCTTTGTTTTTCTCTTAGTGTTCTTCCTACGTCTAAGAGATTTGTGAAATTAAAGACATTGGAATTTGTAGTCAATGCCTTAAAGCATTGCAAATGCCAAAAATTCTGTGATTCTCCCTTCTTTATTGTTATTCTGTGAGAGTTGGAATTTTAGTGTTCATTTGCTCCTAAAGGAGGTGATTTATAGCATGCCCCAGATCACTAGGACTCGACATGGTGACATACTCATCCTGTTTGGACCTGCCAAGCCACAGGATGAACATGAGCTCCTAATATGTATGGAGTTATCAGTTTTGAGTCTCACCAGTTCAAAATTAAAATCAGATTTCTCTTCCTTCACCATGGCTAAACATGTTAGCTATGAAATGAATTGTTATTAACTGTGGTTTACAATCATTGATATATTGGCTAATATTTTGTGGGCAGTGAAGAAAATTTATCCAATTAAAAATATTGATGGTGTAGTCCTTTCTAGATATGCACAAAGTATCAAGACTGCCCCATAGCATGTATTCATTTTATTCTTGTCTCCTTGGCCTCTCTCCTTTTTTCATTCTTGTCATGTAAATAAACATGGCCTACTAAAGTTGTCAATGTTACATGTTCTCTATAGAAGAGGGACGTGTGATGCACTTAAGCATTTGGTTGATATCCTAAATTGTGGGTGTTAGTGGAGACAATAGTAGCAACATGTTACCATCAGGCATCATTGAGTTTCCTTCTAGGATGTGTTATCATTGTGTTACAATTGAGTGTCAATCATCCAACAGGGTTACATGTTACTTCTATGATGTCATCAAGGATGAGCACCTCCAAAGTAATACCAAATTGCTTTAGTATTTTTTTGAACTTAAGATGAGCATTGTAAATTTGAATATGGAATATATGTTAATCATGGGGATCAATCAGGGTTTGGTTGAAATTTGTAGTTACTATAATGGTTATGCATGAAAATTATGATGTTAGAAATTCATTATGCAATTGTGTATAGAAATGTATATGAAGATAGGAAAATAAATGATGGAAAAGACTTGTAGTTGATGGTGTCTCATATAATTTCAGGTAATCGAACTTGCATATGTTTAAATGGATTGATCTACACACACACATAAGATAATTGTTCTGAAAGTGTATTGGTTTTTATGTTTTGTGATTGCATGTTGTTGATTGATCGTTATATTATTGTCTACTCCTAGTACAAGAATGAATGGTTACTACAATAACATTGGTTGGTTGCCTAAAAGTACTACGTATCAAATAGCAGCAAATGTGCACTAATAAAATCAATTTGGTTGGGGTAGGAGGAAAGATGTAGATTGATGAGGTTGGCAATGGGAAATTCTTGATAGACATTCAGAAAAATCCAATCAGTACAGAAGACTCGATGTTTTTTTTATTAGGGGCATGGTGAGGCATTCTTCATGCCATTGAAGAAAATTGTTCTCTTAGCTGATTTATGTTCTAGGAAAAGATGAAGATGGGCACAAAAGAAAGAGGAAATGGGAAGATGTTGACCATGTAATCTTGAGAAAGGAAACTTGAAAAAATCAAGTAGGTTGTAAATGAAACCCCAGTTGATATAGCAAGGGAAGATGAAACCAACTGAGTGAGGGTGGGGGAAGAAAAGAAATTCTTATGGAGTATCTACTTGCTAGACATGGGTGTAAAGAAGAGAAGACGATTCCAGTTGCCCCATATATAGGTGTATACATCCTTTTTCTAAAACCCTATATGAAAATCTTTGGAAGAGCTAGTTGAAGGAGAGTTGTGTTGAATGGAAAAAAGGAAAATGAAGATCCCAAGGTACATCACCAAGTGAACAACCTTTGCATTTTGAATGCTCAAGGAATCGTGGATAACAACATCCTTGCAAATAGAAAATATATATTCCATCGTGATAATATTGATTTCTATAGAATGCACATTATATAGCATTTTAGCATTTGGGATGTCCAAGGAATTTGGATTTGAAACCACAGGATACCAAAAAATTTGGAATTGATGGAAAAGTCACAAAGGAGTACATATTCTATATAAATATGGAGAAATATTTTGTCCAGTATTTACAACATTGATTCCATTACTGATTTTGAATTAACAACTCCCTAATTTAATAATATTATGTTTGTGGTAGAGAGTCAATTAGGTATTTCAATGGGGATAACACAACAATTAATAATTACAAATGTGGCCCAGTTATGATATTCAAATGAAAGGTTTCATTGAGGGTTAGCTCAATTGGTTAGTGGCACTGTTTCAAGGACAATGTTGGTAATCTGATGTGCTGTGCAGGTCCCCATTTTGATTCCCATGGGGTCAGGCGATTGATTCAATCTCTCTAGATTACATTGAGTACCATTCTCGGTATGGGGGAAGTACCCAGGAGTTCCCAAATGAATGTATTGAAACATGTGATTAGCACAAGGATAAGATATGGGTAATGGTTGTTTGCAAAAAATGCTTACAACTAGTAGCAATGATTATCTTGTCAATGTGTATCATGATTGCACTACTACAAAAGAGGATGAAGCGACATTGAAATGCTAGGAACTAGTAAATATTCTTGCAAATACTGACCATGTGAAATCAATTCAACTTGCATTTGGATTAAGAAAACCTTCTAACCTCCTTATTATGTTCACTATACTATACAACAAAATACGTGCCAATGATCAGATACATAAGTGATATGTGAACCTGGAAAAGAAGAATTCAAATTACATTTGGAAGATGGGAAAGAATGGAATACAAAGCCAAAATGTTCCCCTTTTTCCTCCTTCATATCTTCACTGGAATGTATAGAAAATACATGCCAAAGATAAGATACATAAGTGATACATGAACTAGGAAAAGAACTCATATTACTTTTGGAGTATAGGAAGGAATGGAATTTAAATCCAATTTGTTTTATTTTTCAACGTCCATCCTCCAATAGAGATTTCTGAGGCTGAAAGATGAGGAAGAAAGGAAAGCAGAGATAGGTCACTGATAGGTCATAAAGAGTGGGTGAAATATTGGAAAAATGATACTTGTAAAGAATTTGTGCAGAAGCATTTTGAAGAGACTAGTAAGGACGAGGACCTATAACTTCTTAATATGTTTCTATGTCAAATAGAGAGAATAATGCATAATGATGGCCATAGATACACACATTCATCACTATCCATTAACAATGTGTATGCATCCAGAACTTAACAAATCTATGCTTGGAAGAGATTCAGTGTTTCCAACTATAAACTATGAGCACAATCCAGATCATGTAGTTGATTATTGTGGACCTAATTTCCATGAACCAATGTTAGATATACTTGAAGTTTTGAGACAAAAGGAAGACTCATTATTTATAAGTTATCATCTCAATTTATACTCGAAGTTGTCATCTCAAACATTAATAAAATTATTTGATATTATCTTATATAGAAGTATGGGATAGTGCTCTAACTTCTCTCTGAGCCAATGGCATTTCTTCAATGCTGTTGAAAAGTCAAAATATTTTTTGTATCCACAAGTAGGTGTCTTGCCTAGTTCTTTACTCTCTGCATATCAAAAAGTAAAGACACGGGAATAAAAAATCCTCTAGCAGATGCAAGAATAGTTTGCTACATTGGAGCCTCAAAGGGGCGATGTGTAGTAGAAACCAAACAAGCAACTCTAATTACAATCTGAGCCATCGGATAGGGAAGAAACTGGAAGTTGGAGCCTTGGAAAACCCATCCACTACTTCGAATCCATTCTTGATCATGCTGATAACACCCATCTATAGCAACAGATATCTTCACAGAAAACACAGGTGTAGAGAACACTTTATCAGATAGAAGATTATTCATAGGTTTAAGGTCTTTTAAGAATAGACTTATGTTGATAAGTTCGCCCTACAATTCTGTCCCTTCAAATAATTCTCATTTATTTCAAATCTGGAAACCTTCAACCATGAACAACAACCTTTGGATTAGGCAGTATTCTTGTAGCCTTTGATGGCTGCAAATATACAATATCTAGCTGTTAAATATATGCCTAGAAGTTGGATTTATGTCTATTTACTATTGATTTGAGGTTAGAACATGCCTAGGTATGCCCAGACTTGATGTTTGTTGATGTTATGATGCTAAAACATGCCCAGGTCTTCCCAAACTTGATGTTTGTTTTTGTTATGATGCTAAAACATGTCCAGGAGTGCCCAAAAATAATAAATGCTGTGATTTCATTTATGTTGGGAGGAAAATTCATCCTTTATCAACTGTTGGCTGCTATTATGACCCAGATTGCCTTTACTCCTTGTTAGAAATCTTCATATTTTTGTTAGGAGAAAGATCACCATGATACATAAGACAAAAAAAATTATCCATGTCATTAGAACCATCAAATAATGATATAGGGCATCAAATTTTCCACCAGCATAACATTAAAAAAGATCAGTTTTGAGTTTTGAATGGATTCACTAAAATATTTCTTATGTGTATAATTTCATATTTCAGTTGGAGACCATTCCTTACACCCTAAAACTCTGTATCTCCCATTTCTCATTCTGTTTTCATTCCCCTTTCTCACTCCTCATAACATAGGTCCCAGATGTCGCAAATTACACCATCTCCAATGTCAGACCCTCCATTGTGGTCACACTCTATAACTAGGTATATAATGCCTTGCTTTCCTCTAGGCTACCATAGGTTGATCAAGTCCATGCTTCCAACCTGAACTCTACATAGTAGTGTGGAAAAATGAAGTGATGTTGGAACGAGATTAGTCTGCATGAAGTGCAGAAGCCAACAACTGCGAACAAGGACCACCGACGGAAGGAAGGGTCATTCGCGGAGAACGAGGAAGCACAAGACAAGTTAGGTTTTTAGAAATGTGTCATGTGGACCATTTTGTAACCACCATAGTTAGCTATAAATAAGAATGTGAATGTAATCCTAAGGGGATCTTAGCATCAGATCGTTACTGTTTTGACATGATTCCTCTGTTTCGGCACTTTTGTATGAATCTGCGATAAAATTTGTTGAACTGTTTATGCGAAGGTCATACTGCAGGTTTTGATGAGTTAATGCATGAAGATGTTTGGATCTATCTTTTTGTCTCTGGTTATGTCGAATGGTGAATGCTTTATGCTATTTTCTGTAAGGTTTCATTGATGTGATCTCTTGTATCTCCATGTTAATGCGAATGTTAATTGTGTAATGAATATGTGAATGGTGAATACATAGTTGATGTGCGAATGATGAATGTTTGTTTGAATTACAAAGTATGATGCAAAAATAGATCTCTGGTTTCTGATACGATAGAGTTAGAGCAGATGCTTGTCCTTTCTTCACTACGGAAACTCGGTTCCTATAGCCCCCTTAACCATCTCGGGTTAGACTTCACTCACTTGCGGGTGTTGCTGGAAAAGGTAAAAGTTTTATGGGCCGATGCTTAAGGGTGTTGGTTTGGTGTTTGTTGACGACAGTGCGAAGTGAGCCCCTGTCGAAAGAAATGTGTCAACAAATGGTTTCATTGTCAGGACCCTGAAGAATAAGGAAGAGGACATGCTCTGGCACTCAACGAAACCAGATATCCAAGATTGGTTTGACAAGAAGGAAGAAGAATTTACGGAAGGAGAAAACTGAAACCCTGGGAAGACGCCAAGCAATTGGTTGGAAAAGCATATTTAATCTGATATCCATGAGATATTCTTCGGAATTCTTGGTGTTGCTGCACGGGTGGTTGGTGCATCTGAATTTCCAAAAGAACCATTTCCAAGGAGATGAACCTAACCACTGGACCCCATAACTGATCCAACAGCTAAGATGGGTCGACAATAAGGTAGGTGGATAGTATCCTGGAGGGATACATCACTGATTTTGTTGTGGACACGATCAAATCATAGAGCGACGTGGAAAGGAAATTGTTCAAAGGACTTAGAGGAAGGTTCCTTCTATCGCTGAAATTGTGGATTAAAATGCTTGTCTACGAAAAGGGCATACTAAGGATAAATTTCGATGAGTAGAAGATCAGTGTGTGGGAGTTTTGGGTATCGCGTTGATGCGGTTCCGATAGAAAGATGCGGGAGTGACGACAAATTTTTAAGGGAGGCTGAAGATGAGTGTAGTACCTTGAGGAGTGGAATGATATTCCTGCAAACAGAGAAGAAGAGGAGGACTAAGAGAGAGTCTCAAGAGGGGACCAGAACAGAAGACTGTGAAACAGGACCACATGGGACAAAGTGACCTTATTGCGATGAAGAAGAAGGTGAACAGGCTACCCCAGAAGTCGAAGAAGGAAATACCTCAAGAGAAAACGTATCCTCAACTCCGCACACTACTCAGAACTTGATTGCAAGAAATACAAGTTATTCACAAAGCCGCACTACGTGCCAAAAAAGTAGTAAGAGTAGCAGATCAGTAAACAATAACAGTAGAAGCGCAAGAATGGCAGGTGAGGATGCAAAGATGCCAACCTTCTATGGTAACGGGACTGAGGATCTTGAAAAATATTGGTTTTTGTGTGAAGCAGTCTAGACTGTGAAGTAGGTCCAAGATAACGATATCAAGAAGGGACAGTTAGAGATGACCCTCAGGGGCCGTGCACTAGACTGGTATATGAAGTTTACTAAGGTACCAACAGGAACTCCAAATAAAACATTGGCACATATCAAGATAGGGATGATCGATGAGTTTAGAAAACCAAAATCCGAGTCACAGTACATTACCGAGGTCAAGGAGACCAAGCAATTTCCAAACGAGTCAGTATGGGAGTTCGACCGTCGATACAAAACACTAATGGAAAAAGTAAGTTTCAGAATGAGCGATATGCAACATAAAGAATGGTTTATCGCTGGGTTGGTTCCAAAAATTCATGGGCCATTGATGCAATAGAAGGTAGTGACTCAGGAAGAGGTGTTGGAAATCACAATGAAGATGGAGGCTTCACCAATCAGTGAAACATGCCTAGGAATGGATTAGATACAAGCGTATTTGGTGAACTTGACGATCCAGTTACAGGATATCAAGAAGGGAAAAGAGGCCCGTGAAGACGTCTAGTGCATTGGATGCATGAAGGAAGGACACCACAAGGATCAGTGCCTAGAGTTTTGAGAATATTTTCAATCAGGTGCATCGAATCCCCTCAGTCAGGGAGGAATGCCTTGGGTGTCTGTTGGCGTCCATTTTGTCACCATTTTTGGTCATCAAATCTACTTTGAGTGGCGTCATTTTCATTATTTTTGCTATGATAAGTTATTCTTTCCACCATTCAGACCATCAAACAGACCAGGTATGCATATTATCATTTATCATATGAATTTTGGTTAAATCTCACTATATTATGATTTATTAATGTTTAAAGTGACATTTATAGACATGTGTGGCATTTAGTTATTTCTCTACAGGCTGCGGTCTTTACACGAACCTTCATTCAGACTTGCTTTCATTCCAAAGACGCCAATAGTGTTTATCCCATTGTCCAGCCCTTCGTCTAGTCCGCGGAATCATCGGTTGGCATATTCCTGGCCATTAAAGACATAAACAGACACATGGGTTCTGTCAGCTACGTGGTGGTTATGATTGATGAGCTTTGGTTCTAGAATATTTGCCTCCTTTCCTCCTGAGCTCGACAACACACCTCCTGCCCACATCAACACTCCAGCATTCCAACTTTCCTGTTCATTCAGCCTGATATCACGCATGCCTGTTCATGCCAATATTCTAGATGAGCCTCGTTCGCCCATGCTCAGTCCACCAGCACACGCTCTTCCCACATCGACGCTCTAGCATCCCTCTCCTCCATCCATCCGGCTCACCATCATACATTCTATCCACGACTGAAGGAAATGAACACACAGCTCTTCGCGTTGGGTAGGGTCAATGCCGTGAAAGCAGGATGACGACCTCTCCGTTGTTGTGAATCACAAGCAGCCATTTTATAGTCTTAAAGACTACCTATTATTAGAGAAGTCAACCATTAAAGGGTCGACTTTCTCTCCCCATTGAAAATTGTATAAATAGATATATTCATGATTGAGACGAGTTAGCCAGAGTCTGAGTCTCTAGATTTTTAAAACTGTTCGTCCTTTGAGCTACAAGAACTGTGTAATTTTCTCAGTTAATGGAAGGTTCAGTTCATTGATACTCTGCTGTTAGTGATTAAGTCAATTTAGTTTCCATATCTGATTGCTGGGAAGGGCCCCTCATCAACCGGAGGTTTTGTTTATGTTTTTTTGTAATTTCTTTTCTACAAATAACTAGTTCATTTTCCAGTATATGTAATTAATTTTGTTTTCCTGTACATGTCATTTTCTTATGTTTTTGTAATTTGTATTTTGTTGCTAACGTAATTTACTTTTTCAGAGTTAATAGTGGTCGACCAAGCATAGCATTTTGTAGTTCGCTTCCAGTTTTTCATGATTAGATAGAGTTTAGTCAGAAGTTGTTTCAAGTTCTGCTATAGTTAAAATTAGTCTATTAGTTTCTCTTCCTGTAGCTGTAGGTCAAGTTTTATTCATAGCTTAGTTTTGTCTGATTATGTTATAGAAGTAGTTCTTCTCTTAGATAATGATTAGAATAGATCGCTTCCTATTATTGTATCTTCTCAACAGTCTTCTCAATGATTTCCTTGCACTGTAGGTTCATCTGGATTCTCCTGCTGACGTTAAGATAATCAAAACTGCCTCTTTCTTTAGTTTAATTCATTTTCTTCCATCCGCACTGTCATTCAGATTGTCATTCGAATCGTCATTAGGACTCTTATTCTTTCTGCACTATTTTATGCTTATTTTGAATTCAGTTTCTTAGGTTCTTTAACTGTAATCTTTCTTGCTTTTAATTAGCATCTTTAACTATAATTAGGGCTTTGCTTTATATTCTATACGAGTTTTTAATTAAAGTTTGTTATTATTCTTAATCTCCTTCTCATTTTCCTTTACTTCGTTTCAACTATTTTTTGAAATAAGTCTTTCATATCTGATTTACTAATATGTTGTTGCTTTTAGATTTATCAGTCTTATTTGTAGCATAGTTTACTATATGTTTTTAAGATTTATTTTCAAATTAGAGTTAATAATTTCATTCTCCAAATTATCTGAATTTCGATAGTTTCTTTGTTAAGTATAGGATCAGTTTCCCATTCATCTAGATAATTAAGATGTTCATGAAATAGAATTTGGATCAGAAATAAATATCTTTATCAAGTTTTCCACTTGCTTCTATATAACATATCTTTATCAAGTTTTCTACTTGCTTCCAAATTGCATTAGAAATAAATATATTTATTAAGTTTTCTACTTGCTTCTAGATTTCATTAGTTTTATATCATTTTGCTTATGGATAGAGGTTAGATCATAATGTTTAAAGTTAACTGTAATTGGACTCTTTGTAGTTTACATCTCTTTGCAGAGATTAGATTAGATTTAATTCCATTTTGTTTTGCTATTACATTTGAAAGTCATTACGACTCATTCGCTCTAGTTCCTATCACATTTGGCATACAACATCAAGGAGAATGGAATTAGAATTAGATGCTTTAGTGTAGTTTTTGAATTAACATAGTTTTTAATTAACATAGTTTTATGTTTATGAATTTTGCCATCAAATTAAGTTACTCCATGGATAGGTCTTTAATTTCATTTACAGTTGTTTCTAATTCCTAAATTAGAATCTGAAGAATTGATTAAGTAGTTTCCATTCTTTAGAAATGGGTCATGTGGACCATTTTGTAACCACCATAGCTAGCTATAATTAAGAATGTGAATGTGAGCCTAAGGGGATCTTAGCATCAGATCGTTATTGTTTAGACATGATTCCTCTATTTTGGCACTTTTGTATGAATCTGCGATAGAATGTGTTGCATTGTTTCTACGAAGGTTATACCGCGGGTTTTGATGAGTTAATGCATGAAGATGTTCGGATCTATCTTTTTGTCTTTGGTTATTGTTAACACCCAAAAAGTGCTCACTAGCTCATTTACCACATTATATGGCTCATTTGTCCATTTTCCTACCATATTTCCATTAAAATCCCAAAAAAAATCCCATTAAAAAGCCTCCAAAAGGCCTAAAATGCCTCCAAAAGGCCATAAAACCCTCAAAATAGCCTAAAAAAGGCTAAAAAAACCCCCTTTTCCTCCAAAAATAGCAAAAATCCCCTAAAAAGGGAATAAAAAATATAAAATAATGAGGAAAAGGAGGAAAAAACCCTATACAGCTGCCTAAAACCATGTGTTTCCCAAAACCATGGGTCAGCACTCCACCACCAAAAAACTAGAAATAGGTGATGGAGATACCTTATTACATATCCACAGTCAAAAGCACCCTTACTCTGCCAAAATCTCTCTCGAAACCCTAGTTCACCTTTGAACTATTTTCACCTTGAGAGCCACATTTGGCCCATCCCCAACATTGGAGAAGGAGAAAGGAGCATATTGAAGCTTGGAGCATCCTTTTGGACACTACAAAGGGCTTCATCAAACCTTGACACTCAAGGTAACATTAATAGTAAAAGTCATTCTTTTCATTTGATGTTTATGTTTCATGCAATATTTTATAAGTAATTTAATTGTTGTTTTAGCTTAATTAGTTTAATATACTGAACTGCTACTAAGGAGTCCATTCTCCTTAGTAGGTGCTCATTGGCACAAGCTAGGGGCAAAACCCTAGCTACAGTTTTGGTGACTCCACTAGTTTTCGAATTTCTGGTTTCCGTTTGTTAAATTTTTTCCTTTCGGCTGTCCCTTTCGGCCGCCGCATACCGCGTTTTTTCCCTCTGCAGTCGCGTCCCGACCGCGCCTTTCAGGCCTTTACCTGCGATCCGACCGCGGCTCTCAGACTACTTCCGACGCCCTGCCGGCGGATTCAAGTCTGTTACCTGCGATCCGACCGTGGCTAATCAGCCTGTTTGCCGCGATCTGACTACGCCTGTCGGCCTTTTTTCGGCGTCGCGACTGCGGCTTTCTGCCTCTTTCACGCGTCCCGACTGCGCCTGTTAGCCCTTCTGCTGCGACCCGACTGCGTCTTTTTCCCTGTTTCTTGCGTCCTGACTGCGTCTGTTGGCCCGATAGCCGCGACCTAACCGCCGCTGTTTCCCTTAAACCCGCGGTCGGCCTGTTCCAATTCGCCACAGACCCGCGGTCTGATTTCTACTCTTTTCCTGTTTTGAGCCCAGCCCCTTTTGCTGCAATATTTTCTGCATCTGAACAGCCTTCTGTCCCACTTGCAGCCTCACTACCTTACATCCTTTCTGCAATATAATTTCTGTTCCCTTTACAGAATTCTTTTAAAAATTTTAGTGTTTTTTAATTCAGAAAATTTTGCAAATTAAACTTTCAATTTCCTCATTATTGATAGATTGGAAGTTGCCCCCCTTGTGGCACTTCTCTTTTTGGGTTCAACACCTCACGAGCACACACTCTGTCACATAAAATCAAGTGAGCCTTAAAAAGTACCTAACTAAACCAACATTCTAACCCCACTTGGGGAACACAAAAGAATCATTGTAGTTAGGTAGGATCAGGGGGATAGGCTTCCAATAACACCCCTTGGTTACTTTCACTTGAGACATAGTTGTTGTCCAAATAGGGAACCAAAATCCCCTAGTACTTTTTGGCACGGTCACGACCAGTTTACCAGAGGGCCTCTCCCTTAGGAGGGTTGAAGTCGGGAGACTGGTTCCGGAGGCCTGAGTGGAATACCGCACTCCATTCAGTAACCGAAGGGCTACCTTTCGCGGTTCGCGGGATATCCCGGTATAGGGGTATTGCGGTCAACGAACTAAACGGCAGATTCACCTTTCTGGACGTGTCATGAACGGGGTATCTTAGTTGCCATTCTTCTAGGATTGACTTCCCGGTATCCCTCCCGGTAGGGGGATATCATAGCCACTTGGCTTTCCTACTCATATTGTCTGACTTGGATTTCATCACCTTGCAGAGGATATGTTTAGTTAAGTCAGAATACTTTTTAGTTAGGTGTTTCCATGCTCCTTTACCTCCCTTTGGTCTAGTGAGTCCACCATTTTTCTTTTTTAGGAAACCTGCTGCTTGTTGGTATTCTGACCATCTTTGTTGTTACTCCACCTATTGTAGCACAGCTGTTGCAGTGGGTGTTTTGAGTTGGTTGTTGGCCTGAGTGCCTTGTTTTTTAGCTCTCCTTCTGCACACTCGGTTGCATTAGGATTTTTGAGCTGTTTTTATACTCACCTCAACCCACAGAGACTAGACACCATCTGTCACCATTGAGTCCCCGAGACATTCTCGGCGCCTCAGGGGCGAGCCCCCACAGCACGGTTCTCTTGACACCACTCGTCGTAGATTCCGATCATTGTCCGTTGATACCACTCATCACAGATCTAGAGCCTTGTCACTTGACTCCACTCGTCAGAGACGTAGGACTCCGTCACCAGATAGTGACGCTCCTTACTTTACCTCTGATTCTGACGAAGAGTCTGAGAACCCTATTTATACTGCCCCTACTAGCCCCATGGTTGGTACGACTTCCACTCCATTTGTCATAGGGACCATTAGTGGCACATCCACCACTACACCAGTTACTACACCTATTTTTGGTATGCCCTCCATGGGGCAACCATCTACCGTTCCCCTCACGGTACCTATACCCACAGCGGGAATACCCATCCCCACTACATCAGTGGCTCACACTACCCATGGTGGTGCTGGACCATCCTCCACTACCTCAGTTCCCCCACTTGGGGGCACCACCCTAAATCTTGTCCCTCCACTTGGGGGCACTGGCCCCAAATTGGTCCATAGCACTACTGTGTCACAGTCTTCTTCCAGTTTGCCATTCATGGCTAGCCTCAACCTACCTGACCTGGCCAGATTGACCAACGATCCTATTCGACACGACCCTACCTGGCCTCATATGCCTACCAAGCTCCCCTCGGACATCCCTAAGTTCGAGGGCAAGGCCGGTGAGGACCCACAAAACCATATCATGTCTTTCCACCTATGGTGTTCCTCTAACTCCATCGTGGACGACTCTGTTCGCCTCCGTCTCTTACAGCGCACCTTCATTGGTTCTGCAGCCAAGTGGTATATTGAGCAGCCTCATGGGACCCACGCCACCTTTGCTTACCTGGCCTCGACCTTTCTGCAGTTCTTCCAGTTGCCTGTCCGCTATGACGCGGGTGTTGAGATCCTTCTATCTTGTAGACAAAACACGGCTACCCATATCACGGACCACATCCATGAGTGGCGTCGACGCCGTAGCTTATGCAAGATCAAACTTGACGACCGTATCTTCCTAGATTGGTTCCTCAAATCCCTTCTCCCGGTTATCGCTAAGGATGTGGCCTCAGAAAGACCCCAGTCTGAAGAAGAAGCCATCCTTAAGGCCCAATAGTTTGACCTCATTTACGCCCAATCGGGCTACCTTTATACCATTATACCTGACGCCCCTCGCGGCGAGTCCTCCCAGCATGATGCACCGGGGGCATCCCACGCTGCAGATGGTATCATTGGCCGTGTTTCTTCGCATCCCCAACCATTTTCTATAGCACGTCCTACCCCTGGCCCCGACCTATCGCGGGCTACTTCACAGTCTGGAGCAACCAACTCGTATGCTCCTATGACACATCACCATTCCCATGGACCCTCATGCCCACCGCAGTGCTTCGGGTATGCGACTCCTGCTTATGCTCCCCCAGTCGCCCCTCAGCCTTACTACCATCAGCAGGCTGCCTCAGCTCCTGCGCCTTCACCAGCCCCACCAGCATATTATCCGCCACAGGCAGCCCCTGCGGCACATCCACAACCTGCTCCGTAGTCCTATCAGCAACCCCCTCAAGTTGCTGCACCTGCTCAGCCTCAACCTGCTTATCATCCTCCGCAGCCTGCTCCTGTACCTGCGCAACCTCAGAATCCACCTGCTTCCCAAGGGCAAGTTTACGCCCAACAGAACCCGCAGCAAAACCAGAACAACCAACGTAACCAGGGCCAACAGAACCGCGGCAAGGGCCGTAATCGGGGAAACAACCAACCTGCAGACCAAGCTGGTCAACCGGCTAATCCCCCTGACAACAACAATGCGGCCCCCGCTAATCAAAACCCTGATCGCCCACCCAAGCAGGCTAAAAACCCCAATTTGCGAACAAACCACCCTTGTTCTATTTGCGGGGTCTATGGACACTATACCCATGCTTGCCCACACTTGGAGCGAGCTCGCCAACTCTGGGTCGACGAGGCCCATCGCCAAGGGCATGCGGCCCCCCAAGCGCCACCCAACCCCCCCCAACCTCAACAACCCCCTTTGGTGCTGCAAAACCCATTACCGACCCAAGGCGTAGTGAACACTCAACCGTTGGCTCCCCATCAAGCCAATGCACCCCAACAACAACAGATCACTTACGCTGCCCCTGATCAACCCATGTTTGACTCAGGTACCCACCACTTACTGATGATGTCATCCACTGACGTCAACCTCCAGACCCGTCGGAACCAATATGGCTCCACCTCTGAAGCCACTCCCACGGATAAACCTACTAACGCTCATCCCACCGATCAGGCGTTACGTATACCTCCGCCTCCTATAGATGGCGCTGCAAAAGCACCTCGTTTCCCACTTCGCCGAATCAACAATAACCCTAACGCGCGCGCTGCGTCAAACTACAACATCGTAGACGACCTAGCCCAATCTCCCGCAGCCATGTCTGCGTTAGAAGTCTTGAAGAACTGCCCTTCCCAGCGCAAGACTTTACTTTCCGCCATTGGGGGGATTGACCCAACTGATTCGCATTTGATGGCATTTGATTTAGACCAGTCTGAACCATGCCTACCTTCCAGCTTAGCATTCCAAGTTACTGTCTCCGTCAGGAATCTTGTCATCCACCGGTGCATCATCGATGAGGGTGCCTCCACATGTGTTATGTCTACATTCGTATGGCAGAAGCTAGGATCCCCTCCTCTCCAGCAGTCCACCACTGCGTTACGTGCCTATGACGGTCGTTCGGCCCAGCCCCAAGGCCTCCTACCCAACGTACCCGTCCAGTTAGGTGGTAAAACCGTCCTTATTGACATAGAAGTAATCAATGCCCAATTGGATTACAACCTTTTACTTGGCCGCAGCTACATGTATGCCATGCGGGCGGTTTCCTCTTCTGTCTTTCGCACCATGATGTTCCCCCATGAAGGACGCGTGGTTAAGATTGACCAGCTCACCTACTATGATCCCAGTGCTCCGGCGACACCGAAAAATGTTCTCCCCATGGTTGAACAACCTGTTTCTCCTGCCACCACCTCGTTTGTTTCCTCTTCGGGGCCTGGAGTCTACTCAGACGCGCCGATAACCTCCACCTTTCAATCCATTCCTCCGCCGTCATCTACGCCCGAAATGTCTGATTTATGTACCTTGTCCCACGACAACCTACCACCTAATACTCAACCACCCTTGTTGCCTAAACCACCACTGGTACCTAGCCACATTGGTGTTACACCGATCCATATGATCCCCTTCCTAGTCCCTCCATCGGGAGTAGTAAGCGCCCCGGTCATGGCTACCCTTAGCCTTCCTGGGTTAACATTGGGATTACCTGTATGGTATCTTTCACCTCCCATTCGCCCGCCGACACCAGATGTCGTCCTCCAGCCGGTGCAACCCATGGCTACTACCACTCAGCCACCTCCCGGTGTCTCTACCCCTTCGTCCTCCACGACACCTCCTCCTACTCCCAAATCCACTGGGGGCAGAGGTCCACAACCTTACACTGCTGTCCCACCTCCCAAGACAGTCAAGAACCCTCCAGTGTTTCGTGCTCCTCCCAAATGCTCGCTGTGTGACGAGTTGGGCCATGCGACCCACCAATGCCCACAGTTACCCGCATTGCAGAAGCACATGCAAATGCTCGATGATGACCCCAACATCCCAACTGTCGAACTAAACCCCGCTCCTAAGCCTAAAGATAAGTCCCTACGTACCAACCACTCCTGCGCCATCTGCGGTATTTACGGGCACTATTCACATCATTGTCCCGATCTCCCGGATTACAGAGCGGCTCTCTATGAGATGAACAATCTGGATCTTGAGACGGCACCACCCACCATTGAGGAGATTTACCCCCCAGTCTCTCCCCCTTCCGAAGAGGTTAATATCATCTATATGATCTCTTCCACCACTACTTCAACCACTACCCCCTCGTCAACCGATTTGACGACGCAGACTTTCCGTACTGATGAAGAGATTCTTGAGGCCCTTACTGCCCCGGATTATCCTTGGGATGATATGCACCACCGTTCCTATTTCATCCCAGAAGAATCCTCCTCTAGCACCGCTACCCAATACGCGGTTGAATCCAAAGACTTCCTCCCCACCAAGGTCGACTGGTTCACGGACCCTATTCCTGCTCCTGATGCCTTCGAGGAAGGTAACATGGCCAACATCTCACCTGTCATCCAAGTTGATATCGCTGCTCCAGGACGTGCCCCTGAACTCATCACTTTAGGAGCATTCTGCAGTCAACAAGAGATTGAGGACTACATAAACCTTTTCAGAGAATTTCGTGATGTCTTTGCCTGGTCCTATACCGAAGTGCCCGGTCTTGACCCCGCCATCAAAGAGCACTACCTTGACAACTCTGAGTCAAGGGGCATAATAGATTCCCTCGACCCTAGGATAGGGGGCATGATCAATCATTTTGAACCTTCCCCATCACATCTATCTCAGCACGTCAATGAACCCATCGTTCAAACCAACACATATGTGATCCATAATCACAAACCCCATGCACATAGCATGGGGGCAAGTCATTAACTCTGCTCACTTTTTCACACTTGTGATCTCAACCATTTTTTGAGGTCACATATCACTTGTAGATTTGATTTTATACACCTAGTATTCTACCCCCGCGGGCCATCATGATACACCTAGTATTATGCCCTCCATTTTTTCGCACCATTTGCACCGCCGGATTCATATTTCCGTGCCCGTGACGATGCTTGAGATCATTTCTCTCTCTCACTTGGACCAATATCAACATTGTGTCCAGACGCCACTAGTCGCCTCGGTTTACATGCCACATCGGCCGTTCTCCATTTTTCTCATGTTTTATATCATCGGATTCATTTTTCCGAGCTGGTGATGATGCTTGAGATCATTTCTCGCTCTCACCTCCAGATTTTCTGGGCATTTTTCAAAGTGCCCCCGTCACCTCGGTTTGCGTGCCACATCGGCCGTTACCCGTTTTTGACATCCTTTATATCGCCGGATTCATTTTTTCGAGCTCGTGATGATGCTTGAGATCATTTCTCGCTCTCACTCGGTACAATTTCAACTTTGTGTCCCAACACCTTGCTGCCTCGGTTTGCGCGCCACATCGGCCGCCATCGGATTGTTCCACATTTTTACATGAGCCATTCACTCCTGTCATACTGCAAATGTTTCGTTATTTTGCTATCATTTCATCTACCCCGCAAGGAGGTCCATCATTGTTCCCACCTACCCTCGTTCTTGATCACCATTACTGATCCTTGATTGAACACTTCCTCCTTGCCTGGCCATTCCTTTTGTTCGGTATAATTTTATCCCTTTTTCGGGCCGGACAACTCCTTTACGAAAAAGGCACTTAGGGAGTTTCCGTTAAGCTCTTTTCTGACTCCTAAAAGAATGAAAAGATCGCCGAGCAATCTTGCTTCCTTTCATGCTCGCTAAAGTACCTGAAAGGGCGTCTATCTGGTATAAGTTTAACCCTTTTCCGGACCTGGTAGACTAATTACGAAAAAGGAATAATCTAGTCACACCGGCTAGAAGAGTTCTTCATTGCATCCTTTTATGCTTCTTTGGGCCTTGGAGACTAAATCTACGAAAAAGCAACCCCCTGGAGTCTTCTTACTTGCTTTCAGACTCTCTAAAATTGAAAGCAACCACGAGCATGAACTGTCCTGGGCTCGTAAAATTCACACGACAGTACCATTCCATTATTTCAGAGTCTTCTTATTTGCTTTCAGACTCCTTAAAATTGAAAGCAACCACGAGCATGAACTGTCCTGGGATCGTAAAATCCACACGACAATACCATTTTACACACACTTCTTCTAGTTCCTTAACCCATGAAGAAGTTTTTTCCCCGTGCCTCCTGGCACTTTCCTCGATCATCTCGGCAGCACCCCCAATTAGGTCGCCTTTGTTCAGAGTACTCTGCAATCTCCTGCCATTGTACCACAGCTTGAGTCTCCCTCAGCCCAGTAACCTTCCCAGATCCAATACAGCTATGATCCCTTTCCCCTCAGTCAGTTTCATACGCTGCCAGATCATTCCCATTATCATACTCTGAACAAAGGAAGTTTGAGTCCACTCACTCTACTTGCCCAGTTGTCCCCCCATAGTTTATCAGTCCTGCCATCAGTACTATCACATTTCGGTTTTTCACCTCGCGCTTCTGTCAAGGACACATTATTGCCTTGATAGTTGCAGGTCTCCCTCTGTCGACGACAGCTCCTCTATTCCAGAGGATAGGCCCAGAGGTCCCTACGCCTTGGACTTATCACCATCTGTGGTAAGTGCCTACGGATCATTCTGAGAGGAGACATCATTGCCTCTCTGAGTGGTTGTTCCTCACATGCTCGACTTCAGCACCTTGATCGCATCGTTGAGGATCGCGTAGGATTATATCCCATCATTATTTGTCGAAGACCCCGGATTTCCCCCGACTCTAGCACATTGGTGAGTCACTTCGGAACGACCAGTTATATGTTCCCGTGGATGTCCGGGCTGCGTTGGCGATTGTATTCGGAAGCCATCCAGTTCTCTGCTTCCTTGAGTACCCACTTCAGTTCCAGTCCAGTGTACCATTGCGAGTGTACCCCTTGTCACTCTGATCCAGCAGCTCATTCGTTCCTTCGGTACCACATTCAGTAGCACTGTTGATTATTCCAGTGTATCAGTTTTTCAGCACAGACATGGTCAGCTCAGCAGTATGTCCCAGATTTTGTGTCCCCTCTGGGCCCTTATGATGTACACAGTGGCTATGTATTTTTCAGGTCCCCTTTTTCGGGCCTCACAGTTATGTTTATGTATCTTGATACGAGCATGGGTATGCCCGCCTCGTCCATATATTGAGATTATTACTCATTCAGTTTTTGAGGTCATGTATTTTTCAGGTCCCCATTTTTGGACCCCATTGTTATTATGTTATATCCTGATACGAGCATGGGAATGCCCGCCTCGTCCATATGATCAGATGATTCCTCATCCTTTATTGAGGTTATGTACTTTTAGTTCTTGCAGTTGTTCGGGATTGTTGTTTCGGGCTTCAATTTGTTTCTTCTCTCCTCTCCACACCCAGGAAAACCATTCATGACTTATGATATCCATCGGCCATACGATGAGCTCCTGCCCTCGCACATCAGGGGGCAATCTGTTAACACCCAAAAAGTGCTCACTAGCTCATTTACCACATTATATGGCTCATTTGTCCATTTTCCTACCATATTTCCATTAAAATCCCAAAAAAATCCCATTAAAAAGCCTCCAAAAGGCCTAAAATGCCTCCAAAAGGCCATAAAACCCTCAAAATAGCCTAAAAAAGGCTAAAAAACCCCCTTTTCCTCCAAAAATAGCAAAAATCCCCTAAAAAGGGAATAAAAAATATAAAATAATGAGGAAAAGGAGGAAAAAACCCTATACAGCTGCCTAAAACCATGTGTTTCCCAAAACCATGGGTCAGCACTCCACCACCAAAAAACTATAAATAGGTGATGGAGATACCTTATTACATATCCACAGTCAAAAGCACCCTTACTCTGCCAAAATCTCTCTCGAAACCCTAGTTCACCTTTGAACTATTTTCACCTTGAGAGCCACATTTGGCCCATCCCCAACATTGGAGAAGGAGAAAGGAGCATATTGAAGCTTGGAGCATCCTTTTGGACACTGCAAAGGGCTTCATCAAACCTTGACACTCAAGGTAACATTAATACTAAAAGTCATTCTTTTCATTTGATGTTTATGTTTCATGCAATATTTTAGAAGTAATTTAATTGTTGTTTTAGCTTAATTAGTTTAATATACTGAACTGCTACTAAGGAGTCCATTCTCCTTAGTAGGTGCTCATTGGCACAAGCTAGGGGCAAAACCCTAGCTACAGTTATGTTGAATGGTGAATGATTTATGCTGTTTTATGTAAGGTTTCATTGATTTGATCTATGGTATTCCATGTTAATGCCAATGTTAATTGTGTAATGAATATGCGAATGGTTAATACATAGTTGATGTGCGAATGATGAATGTGTGTTTGAGTTACGGAGTATGATGCAAAAACAAATCTCTGATTTCTTATACGATAGAGTTAGAGCAGATGCATGTCCTTTCCCCACTACAGAAGCTTGGTTCATGTATCCCCCTTAACCATCTCGGGTGAGACTTCACTCGCTTCGAGGGTGTTGGGTTGGTGTTTGTTGACGATAGTGAGATGTGAACCTCTGTCGACAGAACTGTGTCAATAAGTGATTTAATGATATCTGAATGTAGCATATCCTTGATGCTACAACCCTTTGATATTCAAAATATGCAATATCAAGCTCAAGGATTTCTTTTGGTATAATGATTCGACATTCTACACCCAAAATCTCACACCATCATATAAGAGCAATTCTTGATGGGGGGAGATCACCACACCACTTTTTGAAGCACCCATGTAAATACACATAAGAACTAGCTCTTTTATTAATTTTAACCAAAATAAACTTTGAAGGGTCTCTTTTAAATGAAAACATCATGCCATCTGCCCTTACATGCAACTTACCACAAAGAAGATGCCAAAAATACTCATCTTGCAAGCTTGCAACATATTTGTCATGACCACATTTGTAAAACCTTTTGATAAAGTAGGGAAATGATTTTATCTCCTTTGGATTTAACCTGCAATATCATTCCCATGCACCACAACCAACCAATGAAAGTGAAAATGCCATCATCAAAACATCGTCATCAACAATGTTGAGGTTTACAACAAAATCCATGAATGATTGAATATCAAGTGAAACCATGGAAGGAGTCCCATTAAATTTTGGAAGATAATTTGACCATATTTCACTTGAAAAATGATGTGGATAACCCAAAACATATGAAAAATATAAATTTCTAAGCCAAACTTCAATAATATTTTCTTCTTTGCACAAAGCCATACTCTGTTCTTTAAAACTTCAAACATACATAGTGCTGATTTTGAAATATGGAAATAGAATACCTCATAGAAAATACATATGTATGGAGTCACCAAGGTGAACCTTCAATGCCTTCACAATGTTACTTTCTTCACCCTACAAACAACAAGTCTTCAAAACTTGTAAAAACAAGGACTTTGTCCCTTCATGCATAAGGTCCCAAACAAGGGGGGTGCCTCCAACAAGCAAGGGATCAATTCTAGGTGACGACACCACGTGGCCTCCAAAGTCCCATTCAACTTAACGACGCCCACGTTAAACATCCAAAGGTCCCTTCAAGACAAAATTTCTTTAACAAGCAATGTCCACAAATAGTCAACAAGCCCCCAAGAAATGTCCACAAGAAAAATCCACCAACCAAATGTGTCCATATAGTAACCACATGTCCACAAGAAAACCAACTTCAACTCTAAGGGATTCTTCAAAGGGGATGTGTCCAAAAGGAAATCCACATTAAAACCCATTCAAACCTCCAAGGGATTCATCTAGAGAGACACTCCTATAACAATGTCCTCAAAGCAATCTACTCAAAACTTTAAATGATGTCCATGTAATAAAAAACAACAACCTAGAAGATTTCAAGTAGCAAGACATCCTAAAGTGGACAAAATATCCCTAGAGGAGGTACATCCACTCTTCCAAGATGATGATAATGGCCTCGAAGGTGGATCGCCGTTTATATGTATACATAAAAGCATGGACAAACCTCTCTAGGGGTGACGAACTATGCCAAGAAGGGTTTCAATTTTGCAAAACACTGATTCAAGGATGGATGTTGTCTTAATATGGTATGAAAGACTGAAATGTTGCACTATAGCCTAGACAATCTCGTCAAACAAGATACAACGTCCAAGGTACAAATTCCTTAAAACTTTGGACATATCCCTTCCTCTTGTGCTAACTATGGGTGCATACTATTGTTCTAGGGTCTGAAATTACCCTAAAAGTGCCTATAATTCATTCAGAACTTCCCATATTTATTCTAGTGTTGATTTTGACAGCTATTCAGGGTAAGAAATGTCCAAAATTGTGAAGGAAACTTCCCAGATTCACTTCAGACCTACCCAGAATTCAAAACTGATGTGTTTACATGCTGATATGTGCTTAGAATCCATGGTTTAGGATTGTTTTGCCACCGCTTATCACTTTCAATAGAGTTGTTTATGCCCAAAATTTCCCTTCTTATGCACAAATCTCTTCAAGATACGACCATACTTGATTTTAGGGTTGTTTATACCCATAGGACTTCCCAAAATAGCTCCAAGTATGCCCAAAATTTGTTTTAAGGCTTAAGTTATGACCATAACTGAGAAAAGGGCTGATGCTTGACGGTTTTACGCTGATTCAAGGTCCTTTTACTGCTGACTTCCCCCAAAAGGAGGACTTGGATCTTATCCATAGTCACTGACACTCAGCCTATGGACTAGTACATTAACCAGCATAGACCTTGATTAATTTTGCAAAAATTAAAATGTTTCTCTGTTTTCTCAATGGCATAATTCTGATTAATTATAGTTTGTGGACTATAATTTAAAGGTGAAAAAAGTACTGAATAAATCAATCACATACACAGTAATAACATCGATTTTACTCTAGAAACCTATTTGAGAAACCAACAAGAAATTCACATTTGTTTTGGTTCTTTTTATGTTTAGGAATGATTACAAATAGGAGCTATAGATTCTCAAGAAAATATTTTGTGTATCCTTACTCCTTGGTTCTGTATTCTTACTCCTTGGTTGTGCATTTTAGTAATATCATAAAGGTGTTGTTGATCTGCATTTGAGTCCTTACCATTTCCAAGCTAGCCCAAATATATTTCATCATCTTGACAAAGATCATCTTCTCAAAGTTGAAAACCATACTGAAAATTTCTTATTGAGGACACAAAAGGTGTGCTACCAGAAACTCTGGGAGTAGATTTCCTTGGATTCCCCTACCTATTTCCATAGCTTGAGGGGATCAACACCTCAAGGGGTTGATGAATAATAAGTAATAATTTGTTTTAATAAATAAAAACAGTGCCTAATTTTGAATGAAGGGTGGTGTGGTGTCTACCCTCGGTGAGTCTATAAATAGAAGAGAGAATCCATGGATTTGGGGGGAGGGGGGGAAATGGAGAGTACTAAAAGCTATAAAAAATATACTACCACCTAAATAGGAGTAAGTTGATCCTTTGGTATGATAAATTTTAAATTAAGCTAAAGTTTTATGAGTGAAACCCCTTGTTAGAGGTTCCATTGATTGGATTGAAAAAATTTTAGTTGGTGGGAAACCCCCCACTGAAATGTATTCTACGTCAAAAATTTAGTATGAGACCACATAGGTTTAGGACCACGGTATTAACAACATGGATTGAATGTTTGCTTAACAATATCATAGAGTAAAATAGCTAATTCTTATAAAATAATTACAAATAGCAAGCATACGTTTTATGGTCCTCTGTACATTTGCAATAGACACTACAAGAAAAAAGGTCATTGGTGAGGGTCCAAAAATGTCACCATAAGCTCATTGGTGATGGTCAAAAGGGCCCCCGTCACCAAAACCAGAGCGTCGCCAAAGGCACCGTCACCTTAAGTGGGGGTATGTGGTGACATTCACAGCCCGTCACTAATAATTATGATTATTCCAGGTTGTGACCGTCACCAATCGTTATGAAGTGTTGGTGACAAACCTGCTTTGGCCCTCACCATTTGATGCATATATGGTGACGACCAATGACCGATCATTGGTGAGGGTTGAGGCATGTCACCATAATCTCATCGGTGATGGTGAAAAAGGAGGACGTCACCAAAATGTGAATGTCACCAACGGCTGTGTCCCCAAAAGTAGAGGTGGTGTGATGACATTCAATGTTCGACACTAATAAGGATTATTAGTGACAAATAGTGACCCTCACCAATTTATATGAAGTTTTGGTGATGAACCTAAGGGCCTCCATTCATGCCCCTCACTATTGATGCATATATATGGTGACGTTTGTTGACCATCACCATTTCATATATAAAAAAATGTCTTTTCCCTGATGTATTTTTAACAACCCTCACTGATGTATTTTTAACAACCCTCACTATTGATACATTATTAGGAACAGATAGTTATCATCACCATTCCCTATGAATATTAGGGCACAATGGAATCAAACCACCAACCTCCTGCTTATTAAGCAGGTGCTCTTCCATTGAGCTAGCACCCTTCAAAGAATTAGAGCTTGAAACTTTGTAAATTCTAAATTCTAAAACTTTCATTAAATTATATAACTTTGTAAAGTCTTGGTGAATATTTTACTAAACAAGTGGGATATGTAGCGTAGCTACTTGGTACCTACCTCTTATGTCTATAAACAATGTAAAAAGAAATCAACTATTTTTACAGTCATAGTAGAAAGGGGCTAAGGCACATGGACATCTTCATATATAACTCTTCCAAGTTAAAATCCCTTTCCGATAACGTGACAACGCTTTTTGTCTAGTTGATATCTGCTCCCTAAGAGTATACTTAAAAGACTGTATAAGGTTATATAAGAGAATCCCAAGTGAGATTTATTAATCCTATCAAATCCAGATATTTCCTTGCAAATTCAGAAAAAATTCCAAACAAAAAATGTACTTGCTCCAAATAAGGGATATACAAATTCTAGTAATCCGATTCAATATCTAATTCATTGTTGTAGCAAAACACAACTGTGCAAAATCAGCATGTTCTGAAAAGATAAGCCCAATACGATCTAGAATGGAGTAATTGACAATATGCTTTAAATCTTTGTCATACTAGTTAGTCTTGTTTCAAAGTCAATATAGTGTTAGGAGCCAGTGGTAAAGACAAGAGTAGAGCCTTGAGGCACAAGTGTTTTCTATACATGTATTTTATATCTAGAGTGATGTATCTAGAGTATTGTTTTTGGGTTCTTTTTATATCTAGAGCAAGATTACACTATCGAGGGTGATGGCACTTGCTCCTAGATATTTGGGTATCATCTTTGACTATATCAACAAAATTGTGTGTAATTCATAATAGTTCCAATAGAGGATTCCAGGTTAACAACACCTACTTGATTCCCAAGATGATGGTGTATCATATTTGACTTGATCAACAAACTTGTGTGTAAGTCATAACAATTCCAACAAAGGATTCCAGCTTAACAACACCGCCAACTTTTGTTTTTACCTTTAGTCCACTACTCTACAAAAGATAGTTTTGTAACTAGACTCTTCATCAAGCTTTTGACGAGTTTCAAACTGGGCTAGCCAACTCAAACTAGGTCCTCTACACATGAATACTTATTTGGATAACTACAAGTGGAACACAACTACATTAGCCATTTCAATTATTAGGTCATGCCTCTAAGCCTCTACTTTAGTAGTTCCAGAAGTTACAATCCATTCAACTAAAATCAGATCCCCTTGGCTCAATTATGTTGGATGGTTTCAAGTGGAACACAACTAAAATGTACATTTTTTATTTAAATATAATAGATGCCCATGTCCTCGTACGCATATATAAAAAAGAAAAAAATTATATCACTTCTCCACTGTATTGAATATTCAATGCACATTGACAAATTTCCTAGATGAATGTATAAAGTTAAGAACAAAAACTCCAAAAAAGATAGTGATTTCTCAGCTACCCACCTGCTCCCATAATATTTGTGGCACTATGCATTCAACACGTCTCAAACAATGATCCAAAGCATGCTTGGCCTTCTCAAATCTTATCAAAATTGAGTCCCCTGTAATGGCCTGAAGAAAAAAAATAAATATATATATATATATATATATGATACAAAAAACTTATGGCAAATTACTTGTCATTACATAAACTTCAATGTGAAAAGGATCTACTACCAAATACATAATTTTTTCCCAACATGAAAAATAAGTCATCATATGATTTGAACAGAATTTCCCAAAGTAAAAGAGCACCAACAAAGTTTTGTAAGAAAAGTAAACACCATTCACTAAAAGCTATGACAAAGAATCACAAATATCAACATCATAGTTTTAATTTTTTACGAGTATTTTGAATGTTGAAACTTAAGATAGTGTCAACATTCATTAAGTTGAAATGGAAAATAGTCAAATCATTGTAAGCTTAAAAGTTAAATGGAAAGGTAAATAAAAAATGCAGAAGATCTTTAAAATAATTACATATAACTCTACTCTTTGTTTCTTTCTTTTTTCTGCATCACCACATCCACACAAATCCACTTCCCGTCATTTTGAGGATGGTACCAAAGGCAAGGTAGATTTTCAAGGCACAAGGCCAATACAACTACTTTCTCAAGAATAGGTCACATAATCTCAGGAATCAACTCACGGAGTGCAAGCATGTCAAAAATTGAGATTTGAACCCAAGTGGGGGCTGGGTGCCAATACATGCCAAGTGTTGGGTTCCAAAACGTTCCAAGTGCCTACACTTAACTATGGTTGTTTATACTAAACTCATGTTTATACCATATTTAGGAAACAATCAGCCAACTACAAATCAATTCACTCAGGCGAGGTTCAATCAACTAACTACAATTCAATTAACCAAAAGATATAAAAAGAGCTCTATTAAATTTTAATTTTGTCAAAAGTTTGTCACCAGCAATAAGAGGATGTATAATTCACAATTTTTGAAACACAATATTTTTTTATCAATACTCTTTTGTATTGCCTCAAATATTATAACATCATCCATATGGAAAGATAGTACAAACATGTAACCTCTAATAGAAGACTACTGGAAAGATAGTACAAACATGTAACCTCTAATACAAGACTAGTAATTTCGTAAAGCCGTATAGAAACAACAAATACTATAGACCTTCAACATTGAAGCTGATTGGGGCAATAATACCCTAAACATTCCAATGGCAGGGCTCAACAACACATTGATATATGGAGTAAAGAAAACCTGGGCATAAGAGAGGTCGGTCGGAGGCAAATTTAGGACTTCACGCAACCATGAACTATAGTCCTGGGCATGATATAGCCATGGACAAAGGTGAGCTTGCAAATCTTGGTGCTTTGGGGGTATTTCTAAGTAATATGAAGGATACATGAATTCTGGGTCCCCAAACAATCATATTCAGTAGTCTGTGCATGATAAATGTCTCACATTTTCTTGTAGTGGCAACTCTGTCGCCTATCAGCATGAGGAATATGGAATTCTAGGCACTTAAAATGTAACCTAGAGTAGTCTAATTAGGGTTGTGGATACTTCATTTTCTTAGTTGTTCGTGGAGCAATTTGAATAACAATATGGTGTCGTATTAGGAAATTGACCTTCAATGCACTTATAGTTTCAATGACTTGCATATCTGAAACATTGTATGTTGTTGAAAGAAGTGCATGCATCCTAACCACAACTTCTTTCCCATTAGAATGCCAATACATCATTCAACCGTTTAGAGAAGTCATTGCTAACAGCATGATATTTGCCAATATGGTATTCCATGGAGCACAATTGTTAGAAAACTTTGAAAACAAGATTTATGGTAAGTCATATATACTTTGACAACAAGATTAATGGTAAGTATTAATATTTAAGGTAAGATGAGATAAACGTGGCCAAATATGGAACCTAGAGAAGGGAGAATAGTCCTCGAGTAAATACCCTAATACACACAAAGGCCACAAGTAATTGGTACATAGTGTTTTGCTAAATTAGCAACCCTTTCCCAGTTGTCAAGATATGAAAGGTACTACTAGTCATACTCATCTTTAAAGCAACCACAAGAAATACAAAGGTGAGCTTGCAAATCTTGGTGCTTTGGGGGTATTTCTAAGTAATATGAAGGATACATGAATTCTGGGTCCCCAAACAATCATATTCAGTAGTCTGTGCATGATAAATGTCTCACATTTTCTTGTAGTGGCAACTCTGTCGCCTATCAGCATGAGGAATATGGAATTCTAGGCACTTAAAATGTAACCTAGAGTAGTCTAATTAGGGTTGTGGATACTTCATTTTCTTAGTTGTTCGTGGAGCAATTTGAATAACAATATGGTGTCGTATTAGGAAATTGACCTTCAATGCACTTATAGTTTCAATGACTTGCATATCTGAAACATTGTATGTTGTTGAAAGAAGTGCATGCATCCTAACCACAACTTCTTTCCCATTAGAATGCCAATACATCATTCAACCGTTTAGAGAAGTCATTGCTAACAGCATGATATTTGCCAATATGGTATTCCATGGAGCACAATTGTTAGAAAACTTTGAAAACAAGATTTATGGTAAGTCATATATACTTTGACAACAAGATTAATGGTAAGTATTAATATTTAAGGTAAGATGAGATAAACGTGGCCAAATATGGAACCTAGAGAAGGGAGAATAGTCCTCGAGTAAATACCCTAATACACACAAAGGCCACAAGTAATTGGTACATAGTGTTTTGCTAAATTAGCAACCCTTTCCCAGTTGTCAAGATATGAAAGGTACTACTAGTCATACTCATCTTTAAAGCAACCACAAGAAATACACCATAGTAGCAAAAAAATGTTTATTTATACCCAAAAGTCTAATACTATTAAGGTTTTCCTATTTAAAAACAAAACCTTTGAAATCTTTATATGTGTTTTTAACTTTTTCCTTTATCCAACCTTTGGAAACGTGTGTTGTTTTTATATACTCAAAAGTCTAATTCTATAAAGGTTTTCTTATTTAAAAATAAAACCTTTATATGTGTTTTTGCGTTGATCCAACCTTTGGAAACGTGTATTGACTTTGTCCTTTTTGTAAATTTTGGCAAATACATGTTTTAGGTTTCAACCCAAAGTCCTCACGTACGCCAAGGTTAACGTCCAGTCCTCATTCATAGTCACCACCGAGACCAATGTCCAAGATAAACAACGAGTACCAAGAGAAGACCACAGCTCAAGTATAAGCTATGCACTACGGAATATGGTTTTCAACACACTTGGATATATAATTAATGTTAAATTGTTTCTTGCTACATATGTGGGATAGTTCACAAGTAGCACAATCAAAAAGGTTTTTATTATTAATTCGTTGCCTTATCCAAGAACTGTTACAAAGGCCCGAGCTCAAGTCAAATGATCACCAGCAAGAAGTGTTATAGAGAATGAATTCACGAGTATGCCAAAAGAGAATGAATTCATGAGTATGCCAAAAGAGAGCCAGCCGAATTTAAAACCAAATGCACAAGGTGTAAATAATTTCCAGCAAAGCTTCTATGTGCCGAGCGATTCAATGTTGGGTTTCAAGTGCCAAAAGTGAGTAGGGATCAAACATTAAAATAAGTGCCCACATGGAGTATCAAATGGATAGCCATATGCCTAAGAAAATCGCTCACACAGACCACCAAAGGAAGAGTTCGCAGGCAGCGTTGAAGATGACAGCTGCTATATCTATCCTGGACCGCCTTTTCTTGTTTTTCTTCATCCGACTCTTGGATCACTTTGGGAGGCGGTTAGGCAGAACTTTCATGGAGGTTCTATTGCAAAAGGCTCTGAGTTACAACTATAATTTGCAGAATTTTCTTGGAAGAATGTGGAGTTAGAACAGGAAGAAGAAATTTTTCATCATAGAGAACAGTGTGGGGATACATATTACAAAATGTTAAGATTTCGAACAAAGGAATTTACTATAATTGCTCAGAAAATGTATATTGGCAGTATAAGTCCACACACTTGGATTTGTGAAAGTTGTGCCTAATGGGAATACATGCATATACAGTAGAATGCAACCTATAGTGGGCGAGATGGAATGACATGGAAGCTGATTTTGACTGAGAAAACTAGGATGAGTTCAATGTCATTCACTCAAGTGATGGTTTCTGCATTAAGTTTTCATAACTGATCATGTGTCACCTTTTCAATTTGGAATTGATATTTTTTTGCTACCAACTAGAAATCATGTAAGGATTCTTCGAGGTGTTGTAATATATTCTATATTTGAACTTTTAGAAATGGAAGAAAATCGGTGGTATATCATCAAATCCGATCTAGAATTGAAGATCACTTGCACTGAAGTGTAAGAGTATTTCAATAATGAAAAAGATATGGATAAGTCAGAATCAAGATCCTTAAAAGCACACCTGACCCTTGTGAATGGATCTTATCATTTCCATATTAGAAGGGGAAAGTATTATATCAATAGTCAAAGGGTCAAATTACATCAAGGGATCAATAAGAATTTTTAAGCAGTAAACCTCAAATCCCAGATTTCAGGCAGATTTCAAGTGTGTCATGAGCATCTAGAAGCCAATATTTAAGCATTTGTATATAGTTCGCAGAGTATTCAATAAGTGGCAGAGCACCTGGAAACAAGGGATCGTCTGTGGGAGGCCACGCACATGGTGGAGAGATAAAAATGGAGAAAGGAAATGGAAAGGCACATGATCCACTCAATTGATCTCCCTTGTCTAGCATGATGGGAAAACTCGTATCCGAATTTATGGTGGCACTTGTTTCAAACTTTCTTTAGGATGGCAACAATCTCGTGAGGATATCATGCCAGTTGGAATCCTGTACAGAGCATTGATACATTTTGCATACCTGAATTTCTATGGCAACAATATCCATTGCTATGGTTGCATGAATTTTTGCTGCTTGGAATCCTATACAGAGCATTGATACATTTTGCAGACTTGAAAAAATTCCTTCGGAGGTTAAACATAATGTATATATCCTTCACCATGCACCTACCATAAATATTTCCCTAGACAATGGCTATAGAAGATTGAAGAATCACTGTCAAATTGCGCTGAATGCAACCCTAAAAAAAATACCCCAAAAGAGTGAAATTTTCTGTGCAACTCTGCCTGCACATTGGTCTTCCAATGGCTGCATGCATGATCTGGTCGGATTGTCATCCTTGATAGTTAAAACATTCCAGCAGATAGAATGCCGCATCCAAGTCAAGTGCTCATTGATCAGAACTATGCGGTGTAAGGCACCGAATGGAGTTACATATGAAGACAAACAGGAGGGAGAAAAATCAAATGTATATCTTGTGAGCTTTTAAGGAGAAAGGAGAATAACATTAATGTGAATGGGATCTCAACATAGATGACAACCACAAATTAAAGAAGGTCCAAAAGGGTTAACATCAAAATTATAGAGTAATAATGTGGAATGGAGTTCCCCCTATATAAAAATATAAATAGAAAAGGGCCCTAGAAAGCCTAATATCAAACTTGTTAGTTATTTTACTATTAAAGTCTAAAAGGGTGTTATCACATCCACTACTATAGCATCAACTTAAGAAACTAGATATTAAAGTTTTAGCTTTTAAATTGACATGAATTTTGCTATGAAAAATTATAAACTATTTCTATTTCACAATTATTATATATACAAAATTATTCATATCACACACTCTACACACTAAAATAAACAACCTAATATGGAAGAGATGTTGTCACGTAACCTAAAATTAATTAAATCTATTCGACAACATATCTCTACTTGATTTAAATATTACATAAAGCTAAAAAAATTAAAACTGACATGGATGCCTATAAAATGCAGCTCTCAAGGGAATTACACAAAATTATTTTACACTTTCAACACTCAAATTTTCATACTTGATTCTTATTAAATATATGGTCGTGTTGTAATACAATCACGTAGTTAAAATATTCTCGATTATTTGAATCTTTAACAACACTTCACATAAATAAGGTAGTAAAGTGAAGAGAGAGATATTGAGAGGAAATTTTATAATTGCAAAAACTATATAATGATGTTAAATATTATATGGTTGAGAATAAATGCTTAATATAGATGATCTATGGATTATGAGGTGCAACTCATTGACCATTTTGAGGATACACTTATAGAATATCATATTTTCACCTCACCACTCTTGGTGAATGTCCTTGAGGATAATTTGTATAGCTCAATTCCAGGGCTTTAGTGCCCATAATGAGTCGCAACAAAATTCATTGGATTGTAGGATTGGGGGTGATTATACAGTACTGTCAAAACATATTTCATTGGGAGTAACACATGGAACATGATCCCCAAGGGAAATTGGGATGGCCTTAGGCCCTAACTTTACACCAAAAACCATGTCGTGGGAAATGAGAACCATCGTTGGAGTTACAAATCTTGAAATGACCACTATGACCTGCTTGTAATCCAAAGATTCCCTATGGTGTTAACATACACACAAACATATAAACATTGTACTCTAATCCTGATACCTAACTTCTTTATACCCTCACATCCTCAAGCCCCATACCCCCATAACCCCTACCCCTAATCACATACCCTCTAACCCACTCTAAACCCATACACATAGCCCTCTAACATCCCTAACCATTGATTAAGTTGTGAGAACCATCTCTATTGTTTGCAGCCTCGAAATAATCACCATATCTTGCTCACATGTCCTAGTTGACATAGTGACAACTTATTTGGTCTCATTGGCTTCAAGCTATTGATTGTCTTGCCTTTACTACATTATTTCATCTAATAATATAAAGCTATCAGTTTACATTAAATATGGATGTTCATGGGCCCATTTGGAGTTTACATTAAATATGTATGTTCCTTTAAGCCACATGTTGGGGTGGTTGATTCTATGTAATACTCTCGCAAATAAGGATTGGGTACATCATCGTGGTTTTCTTTATAGATGTTGCATGGTGTAGCACAAACTTGCAACAATTAAGCACATGTTGTGGAATTTTTCAGTTGTTAGAACATTTTGACCTTTGATAGTTGCTTAAATAAACATGCTACTATTTGTTGTCACCTTTCACTAGAAAGTTGTTTTTTGGAGACAAATTGTATAGAGCATGTGGGATCAAATTGTCGATCTTATTTTTCTTTTGGTGATGTCTATGTTTTGTAACATTTCATGAGGCACCATCCTTCTTCATTTTGAGATAAGTGTGTACATTCCAATTGGGTTTGGCTCAATATACCATAATTAAGTTAGAAATTGAAAGGTGCCTTTTATAGCGAATTGTGAGAGATGTCTTCAGAAAAATCAATTGTGAATGATGCGTACTTAGTACAAGGGAGATGTGTCAAGTATGTAAAGTAATCCCAACAAATTGGGATGTGCATTCACTCATGATCTTAATAGTTCATTATAGCAATATTTTTTAAATTTCAAAACAACCTGCTAGTGGCGATGTAGGAACATTGCCACCTCGTGGCTCTTGTTATAATAAGAGACATTCAAGTAGAAAAAGAAAATTGCTTAAGACTTTTTCCATGCTCAAGCAATCCTTGAAATCATACATAAATGTATTTCTTTTCACCCATATGACACATGAAGGAAAAATATTATCTTTACAGGGGCTTTGTGGTGGTTTTCGACCTTATACATGCCCCATGAGCACTAAAAGCCTATTTTATATCGTAAGATGCTAGTGATCTTCCTCTAACCATGTCTCAAGCCTCGAGATCCATCCCTAATGTGCAATCCTTTAATGTTTGTCTTTGTGGACCATGGTTTGTGCATGAATCAACCATATGCCATCACATATACCCTATATAACAAATATGTGTACTATGAGTTTGATATGGTGGCCATTTCAAGGTTTCACATAATACTGATGGTTCTCATGGCCCATTCGATGATCCAACATCAAACAACAAAGTCTTAAATGATTAACATTAACCTTTGGAGTTCATGGGATATGCCTGGTGCCAACCTAGGCCATCACACATGCACTATATAGGTAATATTTGGCCTATAAGTGAGATATGGTTGTCATTTCAAGGTTTGGTGTGCTAGATATTGTTTTCATGGATTATTAAGTCATGGTACTAGGGAAAATGTGGGGGGGGATTTCGCCCATGGGTTAATTTTCCATTTTTTTTCCCCAGGACCATAAGACACTAAAAGTTCCATTGATATCTTTGATATGCAAAATAAGTACCTGATCTCAACCATCCTTGTAAAATCTCAATCATCCTCTCAAACTTTGGCCTAGTTAACTCTCAGCCTCTCACTGCCATTGTTATCCATTGGAAGCCACTTGAGTCACCCTTCACAATAAGGGGAAAAAAATGAGAAGAAAGGATTATGCAGGGAAAATAAATAGCATGTTGAAATAAAAAGGAACAATTTCATATTTAGGACTACATGTGAGATGGACCAAGGGCCCACACATCTCCCATGATCCCTAATGACAAGTCTTATGGTCAAAATTATGAAGTTCTATATTTGGACCATGGCATGGGAAATAAGAACCATCCTTGCTATGCTATAAAACAAAATGTGGATCATATCTCACTCGTGCGATAATGAATATACATTCCCACCATATCCTACTTATAGACTAAATATTCCCCATGTAGGTCTTGTACGGTGTCCTTGGGACCTCATGTGCATAGGCTCTCGTGAGTCTAAAAGGAAAATGTTATTGTCTAAGACTCTAGGTTTTCTTATCATACTATGGCCCATTCTATGTGAAGCATCCATGATGTGTAAAACCTTGAAATGACTCCCATATCTTGCTCATGAGTGAAATTAGATTCAAAATATTGGGTATATGTGATGGCTTCAGACCCCACACATGGCACATCATGGTGATCGCTCCAAGATAAATGATATCACATAAGTCCATAAATTTTGTCCATGAATGATAGCTCAGGCCATGAGAACCATCCATTGTTCCCATAAAGAATCTTAGAGTACACTAAAGTTTTGATCCAACGACCAACATTTTTGGCATTGAATTTAGCTTGGTGTCATAAACTTTAAATGGAACCATATCCTACTCACATGACCAAGTTCCCATTTATAAGCCTACATAATTCCTAAGGACCCCATGAATTATGGCTCATGAAACCTTTATAACTTGGGTATAGGAAACCATCCATGTTCTTCTAAACCTCAAAATGGCCATGACCATATCCAACTTACAAGCTAAAGATTCCCTATGGAGGGCTTGTTGTGGTAATTTGGGGCCCCATGTATGGACCATGAGCTTTAGAGGAAAATGTTACAACCTAAGACTATAGTTTACAATAGTTAAACCTAACTTAGGAGGAAGATGTATCATATCCATATCCTTCTTGTAGGCCAAGAATTCCATACGCAAAAAGGCTTATATGATGTCCTGGGGCCCACGCATAGTCTATGAGTCCTAAAGGAAAATGTTATGGCTTCAAACTCTATATTTTGACCTTGGACTATGTCTAAAGTTAGATAACCATCCTCAATGTGCCAAACTCAAAATGGCCATCATATCCTAATCACATGACAAAGATTGTTTTGCAAGACATTTGTGTTGTCCAAGGGAAACAAGGAAGTCTCACAATCTCCATAGGCAAATATTATGGTACAATACCCTACATTTTGGAATTGAACCACATAAAAGGAACTGAGAACCATGTTTAGTGTTCTAAACTTCAAAATGAGCACAATATCCCACTTTTGGGCCAAATATTCCCTGTGGAGGGCCAATATGGTGGTTTGAAAACACACACACGGACCATGACCTCCATAGTAAAATGATACAACCTAAGATCCTATATTTTTCATTATACCATGGAATGGTCCTCAATATCCATTCCTAGTGTGATGCTCCTCAACGTGGTGGCCATATCCCACATGTAGGCTAAGGACTCCCTACACAGGCGCAATGCAATGATTTGGATTACTATGCAAAGAACATGAGACCCATAGACAAATTTCTATCCCAATAACATGGGTTTTGGTATCAAACCATGGATTAGTGACAAGAAGCATCCATGATGTGAAAAAACCCAAAATGGACACCATATCCCTGTCACATGAAAAATATGGGCTAGGGCCTCATGGATAGCCTATGTAGAACCGTAAAGCCATATGTTATGGACTAAAACTCCAGATCTTCATCCTGAGACACAACTTGGGTCATGAGAACCATCCTTGGTGTACTAAACCTTCAAAGTTGACACCACATACGATTCACATGCTAAATATTGCCTATCCATGGCCTATGTTGTGGCTTAAGACCCCCCACATGGCATGTAATGCTCAGAGATTGATTCTGTGGACTTAGAACCTAGGTTTTTGCACCAAAATATGGCCTAATCCCCAAGAAACATATCAAGTCTTTCAAAACTTGAAATCACCACCATATCAAACTTGGAGGCCAAATATTATTTATTATTTGCATGTGTGATGCATCGAGTGACGAAACATGACATGTGAGCCCCATAGAAATATATGTTATGGCCTAGTGCCTTGCCTTTTATCCCTATACCATGGCATGGGCATCGAGAACCATCCTTGCGGTATGTTAATTCTCAAAATGATGGATATATCTCACTCATACGCTAAATATTTCCTATGTAGGGCATGTGTGGTTGTTTGGGGTGCTACACATGACCCATGAGACCTAGAGGAAACTATATGAACTTAGACCCTAGAAGTTAATAATGGCAACCATATCCCACTCATAGGCCAAAAATTCCCTATGTAAGGCCTATGCGATGGACTCGAGTCTCGCGTAGAGTTATCAGTCATTTATGGATAATTATGGGTAAATGAAATGTAATTAGGGGTTAATTAGTGATAATTTAGGAGTAAATTGTGGTTAATTATGGGTAATTAAGGGTTATTTAGGGGTAATTATTGGGTAATGAGTTGTGGTAAATAGGGGTTAATAAGGGGTCAATTATGGGGTAATTAATGGTAATTAGGGGTCAATTATGGGTTAACTAAGGGTAATTAGTGGTAATTATGGGTATATTATGGGTAAGTTGGGTCCATGTAATCCCAAAGGCTTAACTAAACTAGTGGTTTCCCACAATGTTGGGAATTAAGTTAGGTTCATGGAGGCATGTGCCCATTTTGAATCCCTGTGTGTGAGGCACATTAGTCTACATCGATGGGTTTACTAGGGAATATGCCATCTATGAGTATTTGGAAGCATCCCTTGGGTTTCTCCATGATGTTTTCCTCGAAAAAAATTAGGGGTCATTTAGAGGCTATCAAGGGTCAATTAGTGGTTAGAATATATTATTTATGGGTAATTAGTGGTCAAGTAGGGGTCATTAATTATGTGAATTAATTAGTGGTTAATTGGGGGTAATTAGGGGTCAATTATGAGGTTAATTAAAGGTCAATTATAGGGTAATTAGTGGTAAATTTCAGTAGTATTTGAGAGGATGGATATTGAAAACATACCTAAAAATATATATTTAGGGGCGGTCCTTCTAACCCCCCTGCACCCAAAAGTCACGAGAATTGAACTTTTGGTAGCAGTCTTTAAAATACTTCCTTCAAAAGTAAAATTCTCTTGACTAATAAGGGGGGTTTTACAAAAACCACCTTGAAACATATATTTAGGGGTGGTCTTTCTAAATTCCCCCCTACACATCATGAGAATTTAACAATTGGAGGTAGGTTTTACAAACTGCCACCAAAAGTTCAATTCTCAAGACTTTTGGAGGGTATTTTCTAAAATCACATTGAAAAATAACTTTTAGGGGGGGGAGTATTTAAAAAAACCCCTCCAAAATTCATGAGAAGTGAACTTTTGGGGGTGGTTTTAAAACAACCACCTCCAAAAGTCTAATTCTCATGACTTTTGGGGAGGGTTTTCTAGAAACCGATTTCAAAAAAACCTATAGGGGGGGGTCTTTCTAAACCCCCCCCAAAATTCCTAAGAATTGGACTTTTGGGGGTGGCTTTAAAAAAAAACGTCCCCCAAAAGTTCAATTCTCATGAATTTTAGTGGGGGTTTTTAAAAACCGCCCCCAAAGGCCTAAAAAAACTTGTAGAGGTAGTTTTAGAAAGACCACCGCAATCCAAAACCACCCCTAAAAGGGTGATTTGTTGTAGTGCTAACTACTATGACCTTGGACACATAATGACAAAGACTCCATAATAGTGGTATTAAACCACTATCTTTTGTCAAAAACTACAGAGACGATCACATAGCGTCATAAAAAATTTATTAGAATGATAAATGGTGACAAACATTTTTCTACGGTCACCAAAAGTAACCAAAACGAGTATTGGTGAGGGGAAATAAAAGAACGTCATCAAAAGTGTCACCAAAGAGAGAATTAGCAACGAGACTTTAACAAACCTCACTAAAAGTGTCAGTGAAAAGGGATGTGGTGACGAACCTTAAAGGACCATCTCAAAAGGAACTTATAGCGACGATGATTTAAGGACCATCATCATATGCGACATTGGTGACGAACCTTAAAGGTCAATCACAGGCATGACCCTCACCAATGACATTTTTTCTTGTAGTGAGAACAAGCAATAACCACAACACCAAGCATACCATTCCCCATATGTCAAGGATGGACCTCATCCACATAGATCACACAGTATACCAACATCCCATTTCCAAGGTTTTGAATTTTCTAGCTGAATTAAAGCTTCAAGATGTGATCGATATAAATGCTTGTGATCTAGAGTGCTTGAAATCCCTTCACTACTACAAGCTACTTCAATATTTCCACTCTCATTTGCAGGGAAGGAAACTCTATTTTTACATCTTACATCTCTTAGAGATTCTTTATTATCATTATCAACTACTTGACTGTTATCATTGTCCTTGTGGCTGAAGGATTCCTCCTTAGAAAAAGTTATATAATGAGGGAAAAGCTACATTGTAGGCACCGTTATCTACATATTCATCTTCACTGGACATAACCTTAATTATGTCCCACTTATCCTTTTCCAATTGAACATCACAATTGTCTTTGTCTTTAGAGGATTGAGAACAGGAAGTTCCTCTCAAATTCACATTCTTTACTACTTCATCTTTCCCTCCTTTGTTCGCCAAAGATGTAGCCATATACTCTAAACCAAACTCTAGCTTGTCTGAACAACAAACAATTTGTTTTGCACACAACCATCCTAAGTTTCATGTAAAGTATAATCTCTACCCTAATCATGAGATATCTCGTTTTGCATTGTGCTATTACTACTGCATCCAGATAAAGTATTTTTTCCATACAAGCCATGAAGAGAACTCTCTTCAAATAATTCATCTTCATAGTCAGGAATTATGATGATTGATCCAATTAATTATTTTGTAATCTCACATTGCAACACCTGAGGGGTATTGCAAGTAGTACAAATGCCACAATCAGCAGGACCAAAAGTACTAATAGCTTGTAACTGGGAATCTGTAATAGAGAGAGACGTTGTAAATATTTAAAATTGAACACTCAGATATGGTATCATAGGTGTCAACTATATAATATACAATCATTGAATGTGTATCCTTTGAAATCTATATTCATTACATTGCAGTTAGGAAAGAAATAAGATTCAAAATTTCTTATATAAGCTTTACAGTAAAAGATTCCCTTCATGCTATCATACCTTCTGGACACAGAACTCTACCTTTCTCATTGCAAGGAAAATTTGTGAGATGTGAAGTCTTATTGTCGCCTTGATTTGGTAGAAGAGCGTGCCCAGAAACCAGGGTATTGTCTTCATAGTAAATAAACAAGTAAGTAACATAATTAAACTGTTTCCAGATTGACAAATTTCCAATACAATGTGCATTTGACTTCGATTATGTACCCAATATTTACTCACTTGAGATGCCTAATGTAGCCAAATTATTTTGTTGCATTGTTTCAAACTATGGCTCTTTTGTAGGTGAATAATGGCAATTTTGGCCAAAATATGAGGCCAACTTCCCCTGAAACATTGATGTGGTAGTACCAGAATCCATTTTTATATCTTTTTTTGGTAAATTCAAATTAGGTAGCACTGTTGATGAATGTGTTACATTTAAAAAATGAATCTTATCCTTTGGTTGAGGACAGGAGGAAGTATCAACATGAGGAATACATATTGAAAAGTGAAAGGAGGAAGAATCATCCAAAAATCCATCAGTATCTGCTTGTTTTATTGTTTTCCCAAGAGAGTGAAAACCCATTATATTTAATCGAGTCGGAGATGACCCCTCTCTATTTATTTATTCATTAAAATCAAGAAGGGAAATTTTTAGATCATTTTTAAAAATACCTTCCACCTTAATCCCTAAACTTTGTGGATTTTTTTTAAGCTAAGTTTCAACAACTGGTCTTGATATTCTTTAGTTTCAGTTTGTCCAGAAGCAAATTTGACCTTTTCCCTAACAAAACTTGACCATAATTCATTTTTCTCATTAATATTCGAAGAACCTTCCGTATGGTCATAAAGTGATTTTACAAGTCCAGTATCACAAAGATATGGATTCTGGACACTGTGATCTTCACAAGGAGAACTTGATGCGCTCTTCATGCATCCTCCAATGGGTTCAACTATCTTAGATTTGGTGCTAACTGTTTCGTACATACCAAACTGAGAATAATTACATGGATTTCCCATACGAAAACAACATGGACATGCATATACTCTTGTATGACACCCATGCGCACATTCTGGTTGAGAACAATAATTTATCCTCCTGAGCGAAGCACCTTCATCAGACTCACTTGAATAATGTTTGTGATTCCTCTTCTTGCTATTACTAGAAAGCATATTACGGCAACATGTTAAGTTCCACGGGAAACATTGGGAATAACTATGTTCATTCACATAAGTGCTTCTTCTTTCAAGACAAGCATGTGATTTGTAGGACAAATTCCACTTTTTCCTTGGGTTTGCTGCTTTCTTGATGCCATGATCATACTTTGAAGTTGAATTAAATTTCCTGCAACACCTATCAAGGGATCTAGAGTGTGATTTTACAATGCTACCAATTGATGTTTTCCTACTCCTGCTTCGTCTCCTTCTAATCTTGCTTCTTCGGCTATGCCTGCTTTTTATGCTTCTATGTCTCCTGAAATTGACTGCATCTGAGGTTTCTTCTATGTACCTTCTCCTTCCTATGGGGTGAGAATCAGTCTTACTTTCCCTGTGATATTCACTCATTTTTTCATCTCTATGACTCATCGAGCCTAACCTATTGCAACCAATTCTCCTCTCATCTTCACTACAATCCATATAACCCCTACCTTCATCTCTACAAACCCTGTAACTCATACCTGCCCTATGTTTTTTAGGTTTCCAATTGTCTCTTCTACACATATATCTATTATAGTGACTGCATTCTCTAGATTCCCTAACTTCATATGTAATTTTCAATTTGTAACATTCTTGTCATGCGCAGTGTCTTCACATTTGCAATTCTCACATGGAAAATCATCACTTAGTTCCATTTGTGTACTATCCAATAGATTGAATCCATATTTCAAAACCAAAAGGAGTTGAACCAGATGTTTAGTCTTTGAAATGACCTCTTACATGTTTCAAACTCAAATATACCATTTTGAATTAAACTTTGGCCATGTTTTGGTTGTGCCAGAACTGCATAAACCAATACCAAAAGCAATCATGACCAACATTGTTTTTCTTCTAAAGCTCAAACTAAAAATTATGAAACTCATTCTTTGAAACAAAATTTGAGAGTCAAAAGCATTGTCCATCCCTTTCAATGTAATGAAATTCATTAACAGGAAGAATCATCTAAAAGGAAAAAAGCATTGTTGAAGCACATTCATGTGATGCTAGTTAAAAGAAAAAAAATTTGTGTTATTTCACTGAAAACCCAGTTGAAGTACACTGCTTTGACATGTTAAATGTGGAAAACGAATCAATCACCCAAAGTTTCATAAAATACTATGTAGTTTGATAAACAAGTTCATGGCACACGCTTCATTCTAGAGATCTAGAAATATTTTCAGCCAAAGACAGTTAATTTACTCATAATACATATCATAATCCTACCACACATAGAAAGATTCAAGAAATACTCTAGAATTCCATGATTTAAGAAGATGAAACAAATAAAGCGAAATAGTACACTGGTATTTTATAAGAAATATATATATATATATATAAGGATTTAAACTCATATTGATATAACTGGTGCATAATATGTATTGTTGGCCAGAACAAGAACAAAAAAAGTTCCATCGTGTAAAAATGGAAAGCAGATACACTGAAAAATAAAAAAGCCATCATGTAACTATCAGTTTCCCTAATGGCTACATCAATTGTTCTCCTTATCACCTCACCAAATCCAGAAGTTGCTATCCATATCTCCTAAACATTCTAGAATCCTCCCTATGTACTTGGTTCCCTCTCTAAGAAGATTCCCATGTTTCCAATTCTTGTGTGCTTATTAACTACATGGTTATTGTATGGTATGGTAATTTTCTATTCTTCATACACAATTGAAAAAAAATTGACATGTTATTACTTTGGAACCTGCAATCTTAGAACAAGGGCATGATTGGATGGCTACCCAACCTTTGATCCACTAAAAATAAACTTCAGACTCTAGATTCCTACCAGGGTTATTGGAATATCCCCAAATCTAGGCCTCTCACCCAATTTCTTATAACAAAAATCTATTAGCACATGGAGCCACACATTGGGAAGGATCACAAGGCTTGCAAATCAAGTTCACAGAGTCCTTCAAGGATTATTGGAATCTCACCAAATCTAGGCCTCTCATAGAATTTCTTGTAACATAAATTTATTAACACATGGAGTCACACCATGGTGGGGATCAAGCTTCCACAAGGAAACTTAGCCAAGCATTCATACTTCAAGCTATCAAGCCCTTCATTCCCCAGTATGATTGACACACATGGAAGAAGGCTTAAAAAGAATGAGGGGATGAGCAACGTAAGAGTACCAATGAGAAGACATGAAAAAATCTCTAGATCAATGTTTTCCTGCTTGGTCAACTCGGACTCAAACTCAATGGAGTTGACCAATGACCATATTGACTCAGTCCTTAAACTGGTTTGAGTGATTGGTTTGGTACCGAACTAGTCAAATCAATTTATGGCTTCGCCATTTCGGTACCAAACCAGTCAACTCGGCTGACTCTATATTGACTCAACTAAATCAATGTGGCACTAGACACCATACACATGTGACACTTAAATTCATTTTTTTCTAAATTTGACCTAAAAAACTAAACCCTAAGACAATAAACCTGCTTCAAAGCAAGTCAACTTGTTTCATTGGATTCCTATAGATTGTAGCACTATTTGGGGTACAAAACAACTTGCTTGACAATGACACAAGCTAACCTGGAATGATAATATAAAATTCTTAAAGTAGAAGGGTACTTCTAATTAAATTTTTTATATGATAATTAATTGTTTCGGGTTGTTTAAGAGGGGTTCCAACCTCATCGGACCTCATTGATGAAAATGCAATTTCACATCCCTTCCAAAATTTAGAAAAGTTAGCAGTTTCTATAATTCCAGTTAATTGAATTGCACTGAACCGAATACAAGTCCACTAAACCATAAAAAGACACCAAATGTCACCCTACTCTTCAACTACATGCCACCTATGAAATATCGAATTACTAAAAAATAGAGATGGAGGATGATCCTGTAGGTCATGCCGAAGATACCATTTCCAACAGTGGTGATAAGTTTGATGACTGATCATGTTGATTAATGATAATATGTAGTAAGTGAGTACCTTGTAGCACATTGTGTTTTGGGTTATAAAGGCCATTTAAAGCTTTGTTGATTATGCATTTTGTTTAATATATGTATTGCACTCTGTTCCATTTTGATATATTCACCCTTACATACATGAGAAAACTTTGTATATTGTCTCTAATGGATTGGAATCTCTAAAATGACTTATTTCCATTTAAAAAAATTATTTTATGTATTTTTTGGCAAACCAAATCATCAGATTTAAACCAATCCAAGTCATGGCCGAGTCTGAGTCCGAGTTGACCCTCAATCTATTACTAGTTCATGCCTGACTTTTAAAACATTGATTTAGATTAAGTATGAAAGGATATAAATGATAAGGAGCAAATAACAGGCTAGTAAAAAACAACAGAGTTGCCTTTGCATCCCATGCTATCAAGATGCATGTCAAAGAAGTTTTAAGTTCTGGTGGATTTAGGGTTACAAGGCCAACAAATAGAGTGGAACCCGTGCAATTAGGAACATGCAATTCAACAATTCAAAAATGCCATCATCAAATGCCTAAGATTTTAATGCTAAAAACATATTCATTCTTACCAGACATCATCTAATCATGTCGGTGTGGTGTAGAGTAAACCAAATTTTCTCCAATTCTTAATTAATTGTTTATTTACATGCTATTAGCAGGACCTTCTCTAAATAAGTAAAGGAGGTAACAAATTGCAAGGACAATGAATCCAGTTGGGTAAGGGAAGACTCAAGGTATGTTGTGACTGGAACTATCTTTCAACCTTTACACATTTTTCACTGGCAATTGGGTAACATGAGATTGGATTTGTAAAATATTCTACAGGAAATGACATTACCAAAAGGAACCATGTAAACGACAATGTAATAAAGAAGCTGATAAAATGGAAAATATATGGAAATTTTAACCCCAAGGTAACTGTAAATTAAATTCTAGAGAGATGCCACTAGGGAAGAGTTATTAGCTGAAGAGGTTGTTTGAGAAGGGACAATTAAGGGATGATGGTTAGCTCAGAGAGAGCGCATAAATTTATACCCACAAGTATATAACACTCTTATGGTTGTAATTAGGTAATAAGGTATTTACATTATTGCTGACATTTGGATCTTATGCACTTTCATAATATCTCTTTTAATTATATAACTAATGTCAATTACATTGCATAAATGAAATAGAATGGTTTATATACAGGACTGGTGAACCCTTACAATAACTAAGTACTTAATTCTTTTATGGTTGAAAACTAGTATCATATCTCCTCCAACATTAACCCAAAGGTATTTTCTCCAAAATGACTGCCCATTCTTTGTTGAAGATTGGTTAGATTTTTCTCCAAGCCCATTTGTTTTACTTATGGGTGAAGTCATTAACCTCAGATAATATTGTTTACATATTTATTTTATTTATCTATTTATGGAGTTATTTCTTGACCAAATAATGCCCCATCACTTAGATGATAAGATGCCTTCTTCGGATAGTGAAGCCACTACAAGGGAAACATGAAAGCATTGTATGGAAAGAAAGCACTATTTTCCTTTACTAAAATGTTAAAATTTTATTTGCTAGCTTGTTTATGATGCTATAAATGCTATAAAACATGGTAAAAAAATTAATATTCACCTATTTCATGCCAAAATAGGTACAATGAAATTTCCAAGGAAGTTTGTATTGTAATGATGCAGTCTGAACAATGTCCACATAAGTAAAATTCAGGGAAAGACAAAGTATTAAGTACAAAAACTACCATCAAAGGTGATGGTCTTAAGGAGTGATTTTCAAAATTTAATAATATGTTAACTGGTACGTAATTTTGTTATGTATGCCACTAATAATTTCCCTTTTCCTTGATTTTCTTTCCTACAAGATTATTCTTATGATTTGGGAGCAAATATATTCAGTTCTTATCGTGACCATATTTTTCATAGAGGTTGATTATATTATGCCATGCTTGGTAGTCTAAACATTTTAAAGTGTGTCATTGTAAGGGATTTCTTGTTTTAGGAGTACTAGCATACTTCATCTCAGTATTTATTTTCATTTTGGATATATACTATGATGGTAATAAGTAATAAAATTTATATTATTGTCCACCAAACTATGTCAAAAGGACTATAGATTACATATATCCTCCAAATTAGCCTCCTTTGGATTTTTGACCCAATTTAAATATGTTCTATCATTCTTGGTTGCGTCACAGTAATGGGACAACAACCTCAAGTTGTAGTGCGCATAAACCAAGTTTTTCTGCTTAATTTGCATTCAAGTTGTTTCTTTTGACAAGCTTTCTAAACTAATAGTTATTCCAAGAAAACTCTAAATTTTGTCACGTTCGTTGGTTTGGGTCATTTAAGTTAAAATATATGTAACTTATGTACTGCATATTATAAAATAACAATAGCAGTAAAATGAGCAACAATAGAAATAGTAACAATAATTAGATGTTCAGAAATTTGGAATAGTTAACTTAAAAAACAACAAATTTAAAAACACTAACAAAATGATAAATCTAGACTCTTGTCCAAAATGGAACCAAGACTAAATCTCAAACAACACAAAGAATCTTTCTTAAGAATGTATGGACTCCAAATTGGGAACATAATATCCAAGAGCAGTATGGATGCTGAAAATGATCATAGTTTAGTTTTACTTTTCATTTCCTTCTTTTACTTTTTTTTAGGGAATGCCAATGAGTTTTTGGCTCATCCTTGAATTCACATCCATTGTGCGAGAGAAGTCCTTCATTGTTCGAATCCAACAAACCACAATCTGATTATTTTCAAATGGGTTGTTCATGGTTTCAATTACCCAACAAATTTACCAACCCTAATGATAGAAACCATAGGTTTTAATGTTATCAAACCCTAGGTCTCAATCTAGAATATTTAGGTAGATTTGCATTGTCTTCATATGCATCATCATTGCATCACAAGTATCCACTTTTTCTTAACCCTTAAACAAAGAAAAAATGGAAGATACAAGGGCAAGGGAAATATGGGAATTTAAAACCTAATGATAGGGAGATGCAAGGTTCAATCTTTCTTCCATGTGGGTTTGTATCAATTGAAAGAAAAAATTAATAATTTGTAAAAAGGGGTGCAGGGACAATAAGATCGATCCTCTTACCTCCATTGAGAAGAGCCGTGGAGGTGCATTTCCTTGAAATATTCGTAGAGAGCTCACAATATTTGCACTTGTGTCTTTCAAATAATTCACTCATTCTCCTCCTTGCCTCTTCTGAAAATAATGAAATTATTTTTGAATATATGGATACACATCGATTTGACATATCCTCCCAATAAATGTCTTAGACAAATTGATGTCGATTCCCAACAATTGGACCTAGTTTATTTCCACCGTAGAATTCTTTAGAATGCTTTACAAGATTGAGCTTGATTATTTATGGTAGGTCATTATACCCCCCGTTGCCTTCAATTTCCTAAACTCGTTTGCTTGAAACAAGTAGTGGAGAGTGCTAACACTAACCTCCTATTTCATACATAATAACTGGATCCGAGAGAGTATATTTCCTGCCAAATTTACCACTTAGACATAGTAGTGAAAGAAATAGAAGTGATTCCCCAAATTAGATATTGAGGGAAGAAAACCGGCCAGAATCAAATCATATATTTTGGTAATGAAGATCCCTAATAAGTGATCTGAGAAGGTGGCTCCACTAATGGAACTCACTAGGAGGGAAAAAAACTTGCAGTAAAACACCCTACTGTTCAAGAATCAGAATCATTGCAATTTATTTCTGTCATCTAAACTGAGAATATGCTTGGGTATTAGCAGTTGTGCCAGGCCCTGAGATCTCATCGGATGAGCATCCGTTGAAGCATCGATTTCAGTAGTTGCATATCCAGCATATGTATTTTAATATATTTATGTATTTCAATCTAACAATACCTATGATAACTCTGAACAACCCTGAACTCTAAAATAAGAGAATCCCAGTTGTAAAAAAATTATTAATCAGAGCAATCAATTGATTGATTCCATCGATCTCACTAGGAACACCTAATATTTCTCCTTGGAAACGATTATCCTCTCCATTTATCTTATTTTGCAGAAAATGGTGGGAAATAAAAATTAGGGGAAGCTCCCATAAGCTAAGAAAATACTCCTTCCAAAGGATCAATGACAATGTTTTTAAACTCTTTTATGTGGTTCCCGCCAAATGATCAATAACGATTTTAATCTCTTTGATGCATTTTTTCTACCATTTATTTTATCTCAATCATTAGTTTAACAAAAATTAAAACATTTATTTTGTCTCAATCATTTTACTTTAGTTTTTTCCTTAAAAGCAAATAATTTTATAAGTGATATCAATTAGAATATAACCTATTTTACAAACACAAATCTTATAGGCGTTCTTCCATATAGGAGCATCTTAAATTTGAAAGGAAGAACATTCAGAGTGTAGGGATGGATAATGTTTCCCCCTCCCCTTGGACTCCAATAAAATTACCCAGGGAAAACATCATTAATTTACTAAATGTTAACACTGCGGATGGATTTTGAATCCATTTGAAGTATTAAAATTTAGTACATTGTACAAATTCATTGTCAAAATTTTAATTTTCCATTTCCGGGGTGACACAACTACAAATGACTAATATAAACAACTAATTCATATTCTTAGTCGTTGTTAGTCATTTATATTTGTACTCTTGTGACTAAATTAGTCATTTACGTTAGCCACTTTTTTTTTAGTTACTTTTTTTTTATCTAGTCGTATATATTATCCCGTGACTAAATTAGTCATTTATCTTAGTTGTTTTTAGTTGGCCCACTTAAAATTGCTCAATTTTGGTCATTTATCCCTTGAAAAAACTGTGGTGACTAACTTTTTTAGTTTCCTAGTCACTTATCTCTCATTTTGTACTAGTGTAGGGAACTAGTAATTTTTCTCCATGATAGTTCATTTGGATGGGAATGTTACATACTTTGAATTGGGAATTTCTCTTATTGTGACCAAACTTGTCCATTTGGATCTAATTTTACATTATTACTAACTTGTACATCATGCTTGGAAATTCTTTGACTCTTAGCATCAATTTGACAAACTATCATGAATATGGCCAAGGGGCTTAGTCCATTGTGACCCAATGAAAAATTTGGGGACATAACATATCCTCTCCTCCCAATATTGCTTGTCCTCAAACATTTTCAAACATGGATACTGAAGAACCTTCTTTCTTTCCAAAAATTTTCTTCCAAAAATTCTATTCTAAAACTTTGAGTAGTGGCACTCATGCACCAGAATTGTGTGTTTCCAAAATCAAGGAGATGTGGGTTTTATTTTTCATATTGATATCCTTTGTGACATCACCACTAAACACCAAAATATTAATTAAAATTCTATTCTAAAACTTTGAGTAGTGGCACTCATGCACTACAATTGTGTGTTTCCAAAATCAAGGAGATGTGGGTTTTATTTTTCATATTGATATCCCTTGTGACATCACCACTAAACACCAAAATATTAATTAAATCCATCAAAAAAAAGTTTGCACAATTCCTCTTTACCTCTTTCATATTTTGGAAACCCTTTCTGATACCACTTGTTGTTCGGGATTTCTACCCTATAGTGAGGAGATGGACACTACCGACTGGGCGGGGTTGACAGGTAAACACATTGATTATATTGCATTTAGTTACTGCAAAATAAATAGATTGGAATTGAAAGACATACCTCTTTTCAAAGTTTGATCCTAGTTTTCGCTTGGTCTTTCACTTGATCTCCCACTTGATCTCCTACTTGATGAACTTGCAACACAAAAGATACCTTCCTCAACGTATCTTGACCATATAACATATGATGAAATTACAAAGCAATCTAACATCAACTATAATCAAGAATTAAGCCAAATAGAAATACAATCCAATAGATATCTTATTTGGGACAGGAAGGGTGTTTTGACCTTTTTATTGTCAAAGAAACATGAAATCAATACAATATACCTGATGTGTAGAGATGAATCTGCAACCAGATCCTGGGCTCCATCTCTTCACTCTGACTTGGAACTTTCCTTCGGCGTAACAATACTTTAAGCCTTCTCTCAATATTTTATGGCTATTGTGAGTAACCCCTCTCATGGATCCTCCTTGTATTTATGGGACAAGGTAGGAAGTTAAGATTGAGAGGTGGTTGGATTGGGAGGTTGGGAAAGTTGCAAAACCAACTTCAACTAATCCCAATTCATCCAATTAATATATTTTTGATTTCATCTCAAGATGTATGCGGGTTTCATACAATAAGAGCAGCGTACAGGAAGCAACTTTTATGCTTTACAACATGTGTTTACAACTTCTTGGGAGGTGTACGCTGGTTGCCCTTGAGGAGAGTAGGGTACAATACGCTGGTCTTGTATGCAGAGAGGGGCATACATGTGGCAAAAGCAGGAGAAATTGCAATCTTTTCAGGTGAGGAGTGTACTTCTAGTAGCAAAACATCCAAGGCAATCTAGCTCTTCAATCCTTTGTGTCCTTTTGTGTGATCTACAAGGAAAGGTGATCACGGGACAGAGAAGTGAATATTTGACTTATAACAGATGCCCCCTAACGTGTGAGTTCAAAGGGAAATAATGGCCGAAATACATTATAAGTCCATGTCAAAGGAGGAGCAAGAAACCGCAGAACCAAGTCACAAAAAACACCTGAAACAACGATCAAGGTCAGCGAGCATTACAATCTTGACATCATATAGATGTGTAACATGATCTCCGAGACATAACTAGGAGATGTATATATAGAGCATGGCTACTGAAATACAAGCGCGGATCCATGTCAACAGAGAGATCATAGCCATAACAACAAGCTGGATCTATGTCTCATAAAGAGTCAAAATGAGTGAGGCTCAGTCTTGCGCAGCTTGGGGGATAACATAAATATGGTGATGTTATCATATTCCCAAGGTCTTCATCCAAAACAACCCAAGGTACAAACCCTAACCATGCGAATAAATGAGCTGAGGTCGAACATGGGGGGTATCATTTAATTACTAGTCATTGATGTATACCATTAACAAACGCGAGGAATTCCATCGATAATGATAATGGGGTCCAAGGTACCTAGTACAATCCAATGAGTGTGAATAAGAGGATTTGAAGTTGAACACTTGAGGAACCTGTCGAATAAGAGACATTGATGTATTCCCATTTATTCAACAGCGAGGGAAACTGCCACTCATGACTGCAATCCCCAAGGTACTAACTGAAACTCTAAACTTCGTTCCCAGATCATAATGAGATGAGTTCGATGGAAAGAAGTCTGCTGGAAGGGAGGAATTAATGCATCCTCCATCATCCAACATGAGGAACACTCATAGGTATGAGCTGATGTGGAGTAGGACAAGTAACAAGATGAAACAAACTGACACCAGGATGGCTGAAACATGAAGTCAAGGTAAAATACGGAATGGCCGACACAGGTTATATCCTTGATCAGTGAGCATGACACAAAGTGACTTAGGCAGTTTTCAACATAACGAGGAATGATATAAGTCTGCAATGTAGGAGACATAACATATCCTCCATACGGTTAGAAGATTAACCAATTGGGGAAGTAAAAAATCAGAGATCAGTTTCACCCTAAGGTCAAAAACTAAAACCCAATTGACATGAAAGACTCAAGTATGTGCTGTGTTCAAGGATATGACTGACTTAACTTCCTTTGAAACTGAAAGAAATGCGATACACCCTTCTTATCCCTTATTCTTTTTGGTAAAAGATTGTTCTTCTTGTTTATTGAATGAGTCCAAGAAAAATAGAAAACTCAATAGGTCCAACCATGTAATAAGTTTAACGAGCCCATGGGAGGAAGACTTGGGACCTTCTTCATTGTTTACAGAGTTCGAAGAAGAGATAGAAGAATACTCTATAGTACTGATCTCTAGATTTTAATATCGAGCCGAGATCTGTTCTTGCTCGCTGGTGTTTTCAATTTTAAGGAGTCTAAAAAACTTAAACAATAAATCCATACAACGACTCGTGAATTTTAATATCGAGCCCAAGTAGGTTAATGCTCATTGGTGTTTTCTTGTTTATAGAGCTTGAAAAACTTAAACAATCCTCTATTTACCTTCTTGTGGATTTCACATCAAGCCCGAGTAAGTGAATGCTCGCTTGGTGTTTTCATGTTTAGAGAGCCTGAAAACCCTAAAGAGAGGCTCCAAAAGGCCTTTTTCGTATAGTTAGTCGCCTCCCCTAAAAAAGTATAAAACAATTAGAGGAGAACTCTTCTAGCCACGTATGACTAGAGTATTCCTTTTTCGTAACTAACCCGCAAAAGTCCGGAAAAGGGTTAAACTTATACTAAAGCAGATGTTGCTTCAAATCCTTTAACGAGTCTGAAATGACAACTATACTCGGAAATATTGTGATATTTAAAGAGTCTAACAAGACCATGAAAGAACTCTGTAAATATATTTTTCGTAAAGTTTTAATGAGCCCAAAAAAGTAAACTCGTGACCTCCTTACTATTTTTAACGAGCTCAAAGAAGATACAGAAAAATGCTCATAACTTCTTTACTTTTTTTAATGAGATTGAAGTGAAGATGGAAGAAATGCTCATAGCCTCCTTACTTTTTTTAACGAGCTCGAAGTGAGGGTGGAAGAAATGCTCATGGCCACCTTACTATTTTTAACGAGCTCAAAGAAAAGGTGGAAGAATGCTTGTATCTTCCTTACTGTTTTTAACGAGCTCGAAGTGAAGATGGAAGAAATGCTCATAGCCTCCTTATTGTTTTTAACGAGCTCGAAGTGAAGGTGGAAGAATGCTCGTAACTTCCTTACTATTTTTAATGAGCTCAAAGTGAAGATGGAAGAATGCTCATAGAACCCTTACTTTTTTTAACGAGCTCGAAGAAAACGTGGAAGAATGCTCGTAGCCTCCTTATTGTTTTTAACGAGCTTGAAGAAAAGGTGGAAGAATGATCGTTTGTGGATCAATGTCCAAATGAATGGTAGACTGCATTATAGAATCTAGGAAAAATTCATCAGAAGGAAGTATATTATCCTAGATGGAATACATATCTTAAAATTGAGATGGAGTCATCACCTGGTCAATTGCCGGGACCCAATCTAGAGAAGGTAAGCATGAATTCAGAAGCTTCTTCTCAGTAGCAATTGGACTCAAAGAACAATATGCCACATAATTTGATTGTGACATAGTAGTGCCTACTAGAGGGGGACTTACTTGGTCTATAGTTGGGTAATAAGAGAGATCAACAAATGTAAGTTGATCGATAGTGACAACGCTTCCGTTGTGAGGAAAATATATCACACGAAAGAGGGTAGACACCACAGCCTGCATAGCATATACGTAATCATGCCCAAGGATCATATCAAAGTCCATAGGGTCCTTTAACACCATGAAATCAACTAAGATTGTTTTTCCACCCAAAGTAACAGGCACCTAAGGGAGGAATCCCAACGGTTCACTAGGTCTTCTGTAGAAGGTCAACGGCCAATTAACAGCTATATCAAGGTTAGGTAAACCTAAGTCTCTCCAAGCATAAGGGGTAAGATACTTACAGAGGCTCCTTCATCCACAATACATCGGTGAACCGCATGGTTGCCGCTATCAACCTTTACCTGAAAAGGTGAAGAAGAAGGTAGGAGAGGCCCAGTTAGACTATTCCAATTAAAGGAAATGATCCCAAAGCTTGGTAGGGGTTCACTCGGCACAGATGCAGTGCCCCCCATTTCAGAAACATATGAACTGGTAATGCAGAAGACTTCAGGGACAGGTGCATCAATCTCCAAACGACTGATGGGATCGGTCGAAGATTGCATCGATTCGATCACTTCACTCTCTAAAGGAAGAGTGGGGTTGACCAAAGATTGCATTGGTTCAACCACTTCATCAACCAAAGGTTGATCAGGTTGTTGGGAATCTATAGACAATTCAAGAGAAGATGATCCTTCAGACATGGACCACACTCTCCGCACCTCTAGAATAGCAGGGCATAGGTGGTAAGGTGATATCCCTTACAAATTTTACAAGGGAACTTTGGCTTCCATCCTATAAGCTTAGACTCCTTTACAACAACAGTACTCTCAGCGTGACTAGCATTGGCTGACAGCTTGCCCCCATCATGACTTGTAGTGGCTAGCTACTCAGAAGCAAAAGACTTTTGAACTAAGGACCACACTCTTTTCACTTCTGGAAGTACAGGTCATAAATAGGTCAGGTGGTCTCCCTCGCAAAAATTACAAGGAAACTTAAGCTTCTGTTTATTAGGTTTTTCAACAATGTTAACATTCTCAGCATGACTTGTAGTGGTCAATTCAATGTCTCCAGTATGACTCACAGTAGCTGGAGACTTGTCATTAATATGACCAGCAATGATCAATGATGTGTCCTCAACATGAGCAATAGTGGTTGAAGACATGCTTTCAGTATGATTTGCAGTGACTGAAAGTTTTCTCCCAGCATGACCTCTAGAGGCTGGGTAGGTTCCCCTAGCATGACTTCCAGAGGATAGGTGGTTGCCCCCAACATGACTTCTAGAGGCTAGGTGGGTGGGTTCAGTATGATTTACAGTGACTGTGTGAGTTCTCCCAACATGACCATCAGAGGTTGGGTAGGTTCCCCCAGCATGACCTTCAGAGGCTGGGTGGAAAGGTTCAATATGATTTCTAGTGACTAAAAGTTTTCCCCCAACATGACCTCCAGAGGTTGGGTGGGTGCCCCCTTGCTTTGGCATATTCTTCTTATTCTTCCTCTGTTTATTCCTTTTAGACTGCTCGTTACTATTATTACTACTTTCACCAAATGAGGTAGAAGGAGGGGGAGAAAATGTTATTGGCGAAGCAGGCGTAGGGTTTTGATACTCTTGATGTGAGGTGCTTACTTGAGAAGCATCAGGAGAATGCAAGGTGTTTGGAGTGGAAAACAACCAAACCGGTAGGCCTATAGTGAATCCCGAAAGATTCAAGGTAGCCATTAAGGGAGTACCAATGTTCCCAATGAATAGAAAAGCACAAAAAGCCCCTTCAACAGGGGTCCCTTGATTGGTGCTCACCGAATTTATTTCCATAGTTTCCAACTCAATGGGCCAAAAATATCTAAGGCCAAAAAACAAGTGGCACAAAGAGTAAACCACTAAGAATGTCCTAAGGTAATCCAAACTAGGAAAACAGAGGCCTTCCGAAGGGAAGTCTGAGATGATTAGGGCCCAGAACTAACCAATGAAGGATGAAGAAAAGTTACCTGGGGTCCACATACAGGTCCTCTAGGTGCAAGCATTTGAATCACCAAACCACCTTCCCAAATTTCTATAGAGGGTTTCCTCCCACATCTGTCCTAGGTACAACAAAAATAGTGTTCCGTCATCACCTGTGTAGAGTCCTAGATGGTCAAGATACTAAGGCTACCATAAGTACAAAAATTCTTGGGGGGGCAGTTGTCAGTCTAGCCATAACACATGGGCAGGGTAACAAAGCCCGAAATCCAAAAGGATCCCCGAACGTGAGACAACTCTAGTTTATGCTCGAAAAGAAAGTGAGGGGTTATCCTCAACAATTCTAGTCTCACATGACCTTGTGCTTAGCTATGGTTTCAGTAGAGTTTCCCAAGAGATTTTGATACAAATGGATTTACCTAAAAGATAGTCCTACTATGGTTGTTGAGTAATAAAGCCAATTTCAAGCAGTTTAAGGTGTTTTAAGCTCGAAACTCTAGCCTAAGCTAGTTGATGTCATGTATACCTAAAAAAGAAAAATGTTGCTAATTAATTTTATTAGGATTTATTTTTAAATGGTTATTCTTACTCAAAGGATGTAGTGAAGTGTGTGGCATGGTTGTGACTGAAATGGAAAGTACATAAAAGTAAAGAACTTTCACTAAAATTTCTCATTCATTGTTTTCCAAAACTAAAGATAAGCAAAACTAAAACAAAATATTTTTGTATTTTCATTTTTAATATTTCAAAGCAAACTATGCTACCTTGAAATAATACAAGATCTTACTACTAAGAAAATTGAACATGTTTTTGTCTTTTCTGATAAATATAAAAGAAAGAGAACTTTGTACAAAAGCAAGCAAGATCTAAATATCAAATGTGTGTAAGACAAACATAAATAATGGCTCAAAGCAAACAAATCAAGAGACATGATGAAGACTTGACTTACCAAGTTTTTGCAAAAGAAAAACTTGAGGCTTGGAAACAAAGTGAAAAGAAACGAGGAAAATAGACACTTATGACGGAAAGGAAGACCTAAATAGGTTGTTAATGGACAATCTACCAAAGACAAATCTAAGGCATGATCTCCCTAGTTCAATGCGAGTCTAGAACAAATCAAACAGAATATAGATCTACTTTCCTAGATCAATAGAAGTGCAAACTAGTGGATAGATGACTTACCTCATATTTGCAGATCCCTTTTCTCTTTGTTGATCCAATTCTCCAGCGTCGTCAGATCTCCAGCTACAAGACCCCGTTGAACATATAGATACTAGCAAACAATGAAAGCATACATTTCATATGATTGATCTAAGTTAATAGTTAAGGAAGAAAACTCTAAACATCATCATCAATGAGACAACAGTTTATGGAAAGAGATTATATTAACTCTATAAAAGTGGGAATTACATAGAAAAGATGAAGCTACAACCAAAGCCTCAACGTTGCATCCTCCATCCAACATGTCCAAGCCAAGTCTCCAAGATGGTACAATCTTCCCAATCCCCAATATGGATCCTATCAGCATAAGGGTACCATAGACCTTCCCCCCTTCCATGGAGAGAGTGGGTGTTTATATAGGGCTAAAGAGATAGGGTAGGTTGAGGATTATGGGGAGATGGTTAAGGGATCTTTCCATAAGGTTAGGAACCGAAATGCCACCTCACCTAGAGCCTAGGGATAGGCCTCCACATCACTCATCTTCGAGAATGGGCTCGAAGATACTCTTTTATCCAAATAACTGATATCATCGCAGGTTGCATTAGGACAACCTGTGACGTCGCATGTTGCACAAAGGCAAACTGCGATGACTTTGAAAAGTAGGTCAGTTAAGCCCTCCAGTCATGGGAGACTTCAGGGGTATGTTTTTACTCTAAAATGGGTTTAGGTAAAAAAGAAAAGAGTTTACACAATGGTCAAGATGACGACATTATCACAACAGTCATGATGACAACACTTGGTCATAATGAAGATACATGCAATGGTCATGGTGACAACACTAGGTCAAGACAACGACACTTGCAACGCTTGCGACACTTGCACAAGGGTGACAACATTTTGGTGTAACAGAATGCCCCCAAAGCATGAAGTTGACAGAATGAGACAGGTGAAATGCTTTGTAATAAGAAAAATGGCAAGGACTTGCTGGTTGGAAGGAGTTGCTGCAGAAATGACCTAAGATCCACAAGTCTCATACAACACAAAACATGGCTGTCGACCAATACATTGCAAATCCATGATATTAAAGACTGACTGAACACAATCATGGCTACTAGACACAATTGTAGATCCATGATGAGATGATAACACAGCCATGACCAATACAAAAGTGGATCCGTGTAACTCTGAACTAACAACACATCCACGACAAATACAAAAGTGGATCTGTGTGTCCCAAACAATCTCCATCGCAACCTGGGTAGGTAAGAACTTCCCCATGGTCTTCAAGATGAACCCGTAATGATACGAATCTATCCATGTGATTACAATGTTTTGGAGTCGAACATGGTAGAAACCACTTGATTACCGCTTATTAATGTATACCGTTAACAAGTGCGAGGGAAATCACCATTAATGGAAAAGATCCCCAAGGTATCATAGTACATACCATAAAGCATGAATCAATGAGCTGGAGTCGAACGCCTAATGGAATCTTTCAATCAAGAGTCAATGAGGTGAACTCATGTTGAAAGCGAGGTAACCTGCCATTGAGGCATGCAGGGCCAAGGTACTTGGTTCGTTTCTAGATTCAATCCTTGGATGATGAATTGATGTCGACAAGGATGAATCCATCGAAGGAGGGCCATGATGAATCCCCCATCAATCGACACGAAACACGACAAAATATGTGTAGAGTGGATCGGATGGTACAGTAATGTGCAAGAATGACTCAAGGTAGACCAACATGATTGAAGGTATACTGACTGCAGATGATGAGTAATGAACCTCTCTTGAACATGGGCATGGCATGACTTGGTAGTATTGACATGATGAGAATGATACCAACCCCTAATGCAACTTATGGTGGAAGCATTCTTTGGCTGATCCAAAGGAGCGACACGACTCATGGAATTGACAAGACTCGAGGACAAATAGATTATCCAAGTACTAAATGCAAATGCAAATGAGTTCCATGTTCAAGAGTGACTATGTACTACCGTAATTAATATGTAACACAAAATCTTCCCTTTTTCCCCATCATGATTGATGAGTGCCGCATGTGTTTTTTGACAAGCTTGATGAGGGTAACCAGATGCTCGGTATAGCTCATCTCACAGATGAGTCCAATCCAAAACGTTTTACAAACCTAGGAAAGGAGGGGTTTGTTCCATAATGGGCCCTTCAATGTTTTAAAATTTAACGAGTCCAGAGAAGGAAAACTCGGGGTCATTTCATGTTTAGAGAGTCTGAAAAGAACTAAAGGAGACTCCAACAATCCTTTTTCGTAAATTTAGCCTCATCGCCCGAAAAAGGGTAAAACAACGCGGGAGAGGACTCTTCCAACCATAGTTGTTTGGAGTATTCCTTTTTTGTAAATAGTGCTTCCTGGTCTGGAAAAGGGGTAAACTATCACCAAAAAGACGATCGTTCAAATGCTTTTACAAGCATGAAACCATCAAGTTCGCTTGGCAAGATTTTACTATTTAGGGAGTCTGAAAATAGATTAAAAAGGACTCCATGAACAACTTTGTCATGGTTGATGACCGAGTATGGCAAAGGAAAAATTAAACTTGGAACAGTTCCTTTTCCATAAATAGTCTAGCGAGGCTGGATAAAGTGATAAACTTATACTCATTAGACACACCTTTTTTACTCAAATTTTTAATGAGCACAAGAATGGTATCAAAAGCATTTGGAATCTTTTTCATATTTGAACTAGAGCACAAAAAAGTAAAAAGTAAGCTCAAACAACTTTTCATGTTTCAACCAGAGCACGAAAAAGGTGAAAAGTAAGCTCAACACCATCTTATTGTTTTTAACGAGCTCGAAGATAGGTTGGAAGAATGCTCATGATGTCTACTTCATTTTTTAATGGGCTTGTAACATAAAATGAACTATGCTCTAGATAATTTTCATGGTTTAATGAGCTCGAAACCTAAGAAATGAAAGTATGCTCGAAAATGTTCCCAATGGTGGACTTTTTCCCAACATGGCATCCAAAGGTTTGTGTGTGCCCCCAACATGATTGCTAGAAGTAAGTGACTTATCTCCACCATGGTGTGGAGAGGCGATCAAGTTGACTTCAACGTAACTTCCAGAGGTTGAAGACATGCCCCCAAGCTTCATTTCATCCGCCTAAAGCATAGGTGGGTGAAAAAAAGGTTCAGGTACTAAGTCTACGAGGAGACTTGACTCAAAGGGAAATGATATGTTTCATTTTTTAACGAGCTTGACACAAGATTAGAACTCTACTCATGGGAACCTATTTCATTTTTTAACGAGCTTGACATAGAAAGGGAACTATTCTCATAGGTTAAGGACCATTGATGGGTTCCTTCCCAACACGATGCCCAGAGGTTGTTAAATGCCCCCAGCATGATTGCAAGCGGCTTAACATGGTAGTTTTCCTTCAACATGATTGTTGACGGTATGACATGTGACATTCCCCCCAAGTTTCATTTCGTCTGAAAATGTTGCTTGCTAACCCAACTACCAACCTGGCTACTAATATGAAAATGTTCACCCAGGGGGGGGGAAACGAGAATCAAATGAACTGAAGGTTCAAGTTCTAACTATAGCAAGAGACTCGAACCGATGGGAGGGAGATCTATTTCATTTTTACACAAGCTTGAAATAGACAATAACTATGCTTGAGTGGGCCCATCTTACTTTTTAACGAGCTTGAAATGGAATAAAACTATGCTCGAGGGGGCCCATCTTATTTTTTAACGAGCTTGAAATGGAATAAAACTATGCTCGAGTGGATTGGTTTCATTTTTTTGTAAGCTTGAAACCAAAGGTAAACTATGCTTAGAGGGGTCTATCTCATTTTTTAACGAGCTTGAAATAGAATAAAACTATGCTCCGAGGGATGGTTTCATTTTTATGCAAGATTGAAACCAAAGGGAAACTTTGCTTGAAGGTTGGTTTCATTTTTTAACAAGCTCGAAACATAACATAAACCATGCTCGTAGGAACCTATTTCAATTTTTAACAAGCTTGACATAGAACGGGAACTATGCTCATGTGAAATGGTTTCATGTTTATGCAAGCTTGAAATCAAAGAGAAACTTTGCTTGAAGGTTGGTTTCATTTTTTAACGAGCTTGAAACATAACATAAACCGTGCTCATGCCCCCCAACCTAAGGGGGAAGAAACCACTAAAACATGTGGAACATTCAGGGAAGTCTGATGACTAGTAGTCATATGATGATTGGGTGTCACAAAGGAAAGCTGATCAATGGTCACACTCCTCCCATCATAGGGAAAATACATCACTCGAAAGAGCGTGGACACTACAGATTTCATAGCATAGACAAAATCACGTCCAAGGAGCATATTGAAATCTAAAGGACCTTGGACAACCATGACATCAACATAAACAGTTTTACCTCTCAACGTGATAGGTAACTGCGGAAGAATCCCTAAAGGTCCAGTAGGCCTTCTATTAAAAGCCAAAATCTTATCAGTTACTGGCACAAGCTGAGGAGAACCTATAGCTTGCCAAGCAGTTGAGGATAAAATACTAACAAAAGCTCCTTCATCAACTATCGTATGAAAGATTTATTTATCGAAAACTCCTACAGATATTTGAAAAGGAATACTCGAATGAAGACGAGATTTTGTTAGACCATTCCAATCAAAGGAAATGACCTCAGTACTTGGGGGGGTCCTGTAGGAATGGAAAGGGTCTCCCCTTGCCTAGGACATTCTGAACTGACTAGGAAAACATCAACGGTTTCCAATTCACTCTCACTTGGAAGATAAGAATAAGACGAAGATTGTGTCAAGGTGACTGCTTCAGTCTGGAATTTCTCCAATGAAAGAGCGGGATCGAGTGGAGATGAGATCGACTCAATCACTTCACTCTCCGAAGGAAGAGTGGGATCAATTACAGATGAAACTAAATTGACCACTTGGTCAACCAGCGGGGGATCGAGGGACAACTTACTATCACTTGTTGGAAGCACCTGTTGAGAACTAGTAATATCTTCCAACCACCGTGAAGCTTCATCCATGCTTGGACAAAGGTAAGTACGATGCAAGCCCTTGCATATCCAGCAAGGGTCTGCAGCTCTATCCTTTCGACCCATCACCAATGGGTCACTGGTCGAGGGAGTATCATCAATATGATGGTCAGAGGTTGACGATACAAGCGGTTTTGGTTTTTTAGACCACACTTCTGACACATGGGAAAGACCGGGACAATTCTTGAGAAGGTGATCACCCTTGCAAATTTTGCAAGGGAACTTTGGCTTGCAAGGCATTCTCATAGAATGAGTGCCATCAGAGGAAGATGGTTGACGCTTGGTGTCTTTCTTATTTTTCTTCTTTTTAATCTTCCTTTTCTTCTTCTTCTTCTCCACTTGATTACTAACATTAGAGTTTTCAGTAGGAGAAGAGGAAGAGATGGAAGCTGGTTCAAATTTCGACGGAGAAGGAGAACGGTCACCATGAGATCGATGCTCATGTGGTGATGGACCTAGGTTTGACGTAATTGGTGCACTTGGTGTAACTGGATTGGAGAATAACCATAATCCCAGTGGAGTCACCAAATTTGTTAACGAACAATCTACCAAAGACAGATCTAAGGCGTGATCTCCCTAGCTCAATGTGAGTCTAGAACAAATAAAATAGAATATAGATATACTTTCCTAGATCAATAGAAATGAAAACTAGTGGATAGATGACTTACCTCAGATTTGCAGATCCCTTTTCTCTTTGTTGATCCAATGCTCTAGCGTCATCAGATCTCAAACTGCAAGACCCTGTTGAACATATAGATACTAGCAAACGATGAAAGAATACATTTCATATGATTGATCTAAGTTAACAGTTAAGGAAGAAAAGTCTAAACATCATCATCAATGAGACAATAGTTTATGGAAAGAGATTATATTAACTGTATAAAAGTGGGAATTACATAGAAAAAATGAAGCTACAACCAAGGCCTCAATGTTGCATCCTCCATCCAACATGTCCAATCCAAGTCTCCAAGATGGTACAAGCTTCCCAATCACCAATATGGATCCTATCAGCATAAGGGTACCATAGACCTTCCCTCCTCCCATTGAGAAAGTGGGTGTTTATATAGGGCTAAATAGATAGGGTAGGTTGAGGATTAGGGGGAGATGGTTAAGGGATCTTCCCATAAGGTTAGGAACCGAAATGCCACCTCACCTAGATCCTAGGGATAGGCCTCCACATCACTCATCTTCAAGAATGGGCTCGAAGATACTCTTTTATCCAAATAACTGAGATCGCTGCAGGTTGCATTAGGACAACCTGCGGCGTCGCATGTTGCACAAAGGCAGACTACGACGACCTTGAAAAGTAGGCCAGTTAAGCCCTCTAGTCATGGGAAACTTCAAGGGTATGTTTTTACTCTAAAATGGGTTTAGGTAAAAGAGAAAAGAGTTTACAAAATGGTCAAGATGACGACATTATCACAACGGTCATGATGACAACACTTGGTCATAATGAGGATACTTGCAATGGTCATGGTGAGAACACTAGGTCAGGATGACAACACTTGCAATGCTTGTGACACTTGCACAAGGGTGACGACATTTTGGTGTAACGCAGGTTTCTCCTAAGCATCAAAACCCTAAGAAAACACTAAGCCAAGGAAAAAGTAACCAAGCAAACCAAGAATGACTTAAACAACACACGGACTCAATAGCAAGAAGACTAGGAGGCTTTGACTCACTTAAGATGAACTGATAAAACAATCAACAAGTGTATGAACCAAGCAACCTTTCGAAAGCAACCCTAAGGACTCAACTTGACAGTCAAACCCCAATGAATGGATGAGACCAAGTGAAAGCATGCTAAACATTGCAACAAACAACAAACATTCAAAGTGTAGGTCTGTATGACTGCAACAACAACTAGGGTGAAGAGATGCAGCTATGTCCAAAAAGAATAGCGCATGAACTTCAAAAAAGGGATCGTAAGCGGAAAAGACACTTAAACAAAGGCTCAAGCAAGCAAAATAGGCTAAAAGAGATTGGAGAGGCTTACAAGACTCAACCGAGACATATGAGGTCTCAGGGGTCAGTAAAGAAAGAAAAGAAACAGGTTGGAATAACAACCAAAACTTGGAAAAAAAACCCTAACATCAAAATAGGACACTACAAGAACATACACCACTGTGTAGTGTTTGTGAAAATCCTCATAGAAGATCTAAGATATGATGTATACCTCACAAGAGTAATTATGATTAAGCATGAAAATAGAATAAAAGTGGTCAATACAGTATAATGAGAAACAGAATAATAATACAGTAGAACTCAGATAGAAGCAAAAATACTTCACACACACTAATTAATTAATCACAATATGGACAATAAGTAGTACAATGCATGAGGATTCAAATTCCAAGGTGGAAATTCGAATTATCCTTCATGTAGTGATCAAAAGATCACTGGGGTGTCATCAGAGCACAACTAGTAGTCTATCTTATCATCGATGGAGTCATCAATGCATAAGTAACTGTCAACCATTAGTCAAACTGAGTCTAACTGAGTGTGGTAGGTGTAACTGGCACATGGAGACACTAACTGAATGACGGAGGCTCAATGGAGGGCGCGTTAGGAGCTAACTAGAGTCAAAACAGGTAGTCATGTCTCATCAGAGGTCAATCAGAGTGATAACAGCAGTGAGGATTCAGTCTGGCCTCAAATCAAGGAAAGACTGGTGGATAACTGAAGTAAACTGGACTAGTAGGTGAGAAAGGCGCCCTTCTCATGCAGTAGGTGAAAGGAGGGCACATGACAGGATAGGAGGGCTAAAAATGAGTTGAAGGAAGATCCGGGGGCTAGATAACTGAGGGCTAGGTGCTAGGACTGATGACTGGAATGCATGCAAACCCTAAAAGTGCATGCATGACTAAAAATTTAAATGATCAAAATACTGGTGGGACTAGAATGGAGTATAGGAATATCTTAACACCCCCCCTTAATCCATCCCAGGACCTAGTAACTAAGACCAAAGGTCACCCAATACAATGAATAATAACAGTCAATAACCCAAGGAAGTCGGGAAAATTTCATGGAAAAAATACCCCCCCTCAAAACAGACTGTAAGGCACACACAAAAATAAATGCTCCAAACTCAAGCAAGTGTGATGCTTGGTCATATGTCTGGAGGTATCTACTTCTTGGGAAGAAGTGGATAATGCTCAAAAAGCATGTGCTTGTACTTTCTCTTCAGATCGAATGTGATGAGAACAAATCCAAAAGTATGAGGATGATCCTTGAACCTGTGATTCGAACCAGTTGAGGTAGGATCAAAAACATGAATATGGAGATAGTCTTTTGTCTTCTCCTTCAAACCATAATGGGTGAGATTATGCCAAAAAGAACCATCAAATAATAATGATTGCTTGAAATCCAAATCATATTTAAGACTTGATGAATAGTTTCTTGAGATCTCCTTTTAACCAGCAGGGGTGAGATCAAAACTATCATATGCATGAGAAATTATCCCAAGTAGTAATTGCTTACAATCCAAATTAGATACAAAACTTGAATCATGGTTTCTTGAGATCTCCTTTGAACCATAAGAGGTGAGATCAAAACCAGTAAATGCATGAGAAGTTATCATAAGCGAATGGAAATGGCCATATTCTTCAATAACCTTCTGAAAGCATGGAATAATGATCATATAGTAGTAAATAAGAGGTGATTGCTTGAGGAGGGCGAATGCATTATCTCCAATAGTTTATCTTACCTCTAAAATAATCATGTGATCATAATGCAAACCAACAGACTCTGGTGCAAGAGAGGATTTAGGACCTTCTGCAATATCTAGAGTGTGAGCTGGCACAGAAAGAGAAGAATTTTGGAGCATGCGTGTAGAATCTGCAAGTTCTTTGTGGACAACTTCAATATGAGATGTGTTTTATATTGGTTCATGATCAATGAGATCATCAAGGAGGGCGAATGCATCACTTTGCTTGTTCTCGAAAGGGTTTGGACCAACTCCTTCATTCAGTTTGCCAAATCTTTCATCCAAGTAAGCCCATATCTTTTTTTGGAGATGAAATATTAGGGAGGTCATATAACATGCATAGAGACATAGTATAACTCATGACTGCACAAGCTTGTTCACCTTCACTTAACCAGTCATACTCTTCATCATAGGATTCGAACTTTCTTTCAAAACAATAATCAAAGAGACCATGTATGTTCAAATGTGCTATCATTTGTGGTTTCCATTCATCATAGTTGAATGGAGAAAGAGGAGTAATTCCTGATGAATACATGGAAGCTATAGAAGACCTACAAAAACAATAGAGAATATCTGCAAGTGCTACTGCTGCAAAGATGCAGAAACTGCTGCACTCAAAATCTTGGTAATAACTTGCAAAAAACTCTCAAGAATTGAGATAAACAATACTCTCAACATGCTTTGATACCATGTGAAAATCCTCACAGCAGATCTAAGAGATGATGTATACCTCACAAGAGTAATTATGATTAAGCAGGAAAATAGAAGAAGATTGGTCAATACAGTATAATGAGCAATAGAATAATAATATAGTAGAACTTGAATAGAAACAAAACTACTTCACACACACTAATTAATTAATCACAATATGGACAATAAGTAGTACAATGCATGAGGATTCGAATGCCAAGGTGGAAATTCGAATTAGCCTTCATGGAGTGATCAAAAGATCACTGGAGTGTCATCGAAGCACAACTAGTAGTCTATCTCATTATCGGTGGAGTCATCAATGCACAAGTAACTGTTAGCCGTCAGTCAAACTGAGTCTAACTAAGTCTGGTAGGTGTAACTGAATTTAACTGGCACATGGAGACACTAATTGAATGAAGTAGGTTCAGTGGAGGGCGCATGAGGAGCTAACTGGAGTAAGAACAGGTAGTCATGTCTCATCGGAGGTCAATCGGAGTGATAATAGCAGTGAGGAGTTAGTCTGGACTCAAATCAAGGAAAGATTGGTGGATAACTGAAGTAAATTGGACTGATAGGTGAGAAAGGCGCCCTTCTCATGCAGTAGGTGAAAGGAGGGCACATGATAGGTGAGGAGGGATAAAAATGAGTGAAAGGAAGCTCTGGGGGCTAGCTAACTGAGGGATAGGTGCTGGGACTGATGACTAGAATGCATGCAAACCCTAAATGATGCATGCAAACCCTAAAAGTGCATGCATGACTGAAAATGTAAATGATCAAAATACCAGTGGGTCTAGGATGGAGTATAGGAATATCCTAACAGTATTGCAACCAGCGTACACCAGGATATGTACGCTACTGTGCATTGCAAGGAGGGGCATTCATCAGGTGAAAAATGTAGCTATAAGTAGGGGAGACCTGCGTACAGGCCTCAAAAGGGAAGAAATAGGATTTGCAAACCAAAAACTGAGTTGAATCAAGCAAATAGGAAAGATAACACAGACCTATAGGGCCTCTCAGATAATCAAAACTGAAAAATGGGTTGGAAGAAAACCAAAATTAAGTCTCCTAGAGCAGAACAACTAAGCGGTTACTCCCCAGTGGAGTCGCCAGTCTGTTGTTCGGGATTTCTACCCTATAGTGAGGAGATGGACACTACCAAATGGGGAGGGTTGATAGGTAAACACATTTATTATACTGCATTTAGTTACTGCAAAAGAAATAGATTGGGATTGAAAGACATACCTCTTTTCGAAGTTTGATCCTAGCTTTCGCTTGGTCTTTCACTTGATCTCCCGCTTGATCTCCTACTTGAGGAACCTGCAATACAAAAGTTACCTTCCTCAACGTATCTTGACCATATAACATATCATGAAATTACAAAGCAATCTAACATCAACTATAATCAAGAATTAAGCCAAATAGAAATACAATCCAATAGATATCTTATTTGGGATAGGAAGGGTGTTTCGACCTTTTTATTGTCAAAGAAACATGAAATCAGTACAATATACCTGATGTGTAGAGATGTTTCTACAATCAGATCTCGGGCTCCAACTCTTGACTCTAACTTGGAACTTAATTTCCTTCGGCGTAACAATACTTCAAGCCTTCTCTCAATATTTTATGGCTATTGTGAGTAACCCCTCTCATGGATCCTCCTTGTATTTATGGGACAAGGTAGGAAGTTAAGATTGAGAGTTGGTTGGATTGGGAGTTTGGGGAAGTTGCACAACCAACTTCAAATTATCCCAATTCATCAAATTAATATATTTTTTATTTCATCTTAAGATGTACGTGGGTTTCATACAACAAGAGCAGCGTACATGAAGCAACTTTTATGCTTTACAACATGCGTTTACAACTTCTTGGGAGGTGTACGTTGGTTTCCCTTGAGGAGAGTAGAGGACAGTACACTGGTCTTGTATGCAAAGAGGGGCGTACATGTGGCAAAAGCAGGAGAAACTGTAATCTTTTCAGGTGAGGAGTGTACTTCTAGAAGCAAAACATCCAAGGAAATCTAGCTCTTCAATCCTTTGTGTCCTTTTGTGTGATCTACAAGGAAAGGTGATCACGAGACGGAGAGTGCATATTTGACTTATAACACCACTGTATAATTCTTTGAAGTTTCCACTGAGTTTCTCAACTTTGCGTCTTCAATATTCCATGAATATTTTAGATAGGAACCACCATGCTTCTTGATGCACTACTCTGATTACAATAACCTTATTAAGTGGGGACCCAATCTCCCATACTACTTGTTTCCCAAAAAATTTGAAACCAGTGAGACTAAAATTTATCCCAGGGTCCCAGTGCTTGTATTTCACTCCAACAATTAGGAGTGCTCTCCAACCTATATCATCAGGCAAGAGAATTCTTGGATCCCATTTCCTTTTATGAATTCTTCCAATCAAAGTACATAAAAACATAATACAAATGTACATCAATGAGGTGCCTCATCAAAGAATCATTAAAGTGCTTATACCTTCAAGTAAGTAGACCACCATTTTCCAAGTGCATACAAGCGTCAAGTGACCAATCAAATATTCTCCAATGAAATAGGTGAGGATCCCGTGTCCTATAATGCTACTCCAAAAGGATGTAAGATGCATCAAAATAATCAGCCATGTGTTCTTTCATCCAAGAAGTGTGACTAATCTCCATTAAAATCTCAACCAAGTAGATAACAAAGAAAACAATGAGCCTTCAAGGGGCTCACAGAAGTACCATTTGTGCATTCATGAATATGTGTATCATCAAGAAATAACAAGGGATGTTTTTGCCAATAAGAATTTGCTACAATTATATATCTCTTGACCCAAGTATTGGATGAAGTTCCTCCAACATCAATTGAACTAAGCAAGGATCAAGGAATGACCCTTCAAGAGACTCAAGTGAACATCATAAGTGCATCATCAAGAAATAACAAAGGATGTTGCTTCCAATAATAATTTGCTCCAATCATATATCTCTTCACCCAAGTATTGGATGAATTTCCTCCAACATCAATGTAATATCCTAGCCAAGATCTAACCCAGATATTAACTCAAATTCATAAATTTTGATAAAATTCACTGGATAAATTTCTTAATAATCTTTTCAAACCGAGAAAGATGTTAGTGAGGGGGATGGAGACTGAATCTAAGGATGGTGGGATGAACTTTCGATTTTGGAATTTGTATGGGGAAATTTGCAGCAGCAAATATTAATATCAAAGGGAGAGTCCTAAGCACAAATCACTGTGGCCATTTATGTTTCGGACATCAGCTACTGCTGAAGCTTACCGCAAAACTTCCTGGGCGCACCATCATATGCTTACTAGATTGGTTGGGTACAAACTGAGTTATGATGGTCAAATAGGCACAAGGAATTCTCTGCACAACAATCAGAAATATTCGGGAAGAGTAGAGGTGGTTTGGAGATTTTAGATCCTGTCGGGATGACAGAGCTAGTCTATTTTCAATATTCACAAACAGTGGGTAAATACTTCTAAATTCTTAATGTATGAACTGATATGGCTTGTATGGTATATTATTGACCTCCTACAACTTACAGAAAGCATATCTGACATTTAGAATAAATTTGACAGTCATTTTAGTGAAACTAGTCATTAAATAATGCTCAATGAGCTAGTCTTCTATTATGAGTTAAGTAATGACTTCTTTAAATGTAATACTTTGTTCTGAAATATTAGAGTGCTCTGATATAATGTAATTAACAGAAATAAGATGAAATTTTACTCATTGAACCATATTAGTACTCATTTAATAGCTCCTCCTTAGTAATGAACAGATCTCTATTCCGAAGATGTATTCTGATATACAACAAGTCTAAAACATAGTGTGGGTTGTGCACTGAGATTCCTAAGCTGTCATTGGTGCATTCACTGAACAAGAACTTCACACGTGCGCTCCTTAACACATGAAACCTTGGCTCTGGTGAAAATTGGTGTATCTTGGTCATCCGGACACCTTTTTCGATGAGACAAAAAGTGTTTCCTACAAGAAACGGCCCTCCGGAAGCAATGGAATAGGTCTCACAACCCAAAAATGATTAGAATTGCTGAACCCGAAACCTCCATTTCGGCCCTTCAATGTTGTCTCCTCCGAATGTACCTTGTATGATGATAAATCCTTGTAAGATTGGTTCTTCTTAGTATTGGAGTATATGAACCTGTATATCAGATCTCCATGGCTGCAAATCCTAATAAATTATTAGAGAAGAGAAGTAGAATAGGAGAATGGGGCATATCACCCATTGATTAGCTTAGGCACATCACCAAACCTTGAGAAGCTAAAATGCTTCACTCATAAACTCATAATGACAAAAGTTGTGAAATGGAGTGGGTTGGCTTCTTTTATAAACTTCATGATGACCTACTGAGAAAGTTGAAGAGCTTGGTGACCTGTGAGAATAGGTCACCCATGAGTGGACATACTTTCTTTCATTTTTCCTTGCAATCTTTTCTACTTTAGAAACTGTGCCCCCCTTTGTCTCCATATGTTTCTTTCTTTGTAAAAGTTGTTTGATTTGTAAACTGGACTTCTTTTTGGAAACTGCACCCTCCTTTTTCTTTTTTCTGGTTGTTTCCATTTTCTTACTTTTAGAAACTCTTACACCTTTCCTTCTTTTGTTCTTTTCCTAAATCCACAAATTGATTTAGCCATATTTCTATTTTCTTGTCTCTAGATCCAATTTGAAAACCTTATCTCCATGAGGGCACTCTCATTGGCCCACTTGCCCAATTATTTTAGGAATATTAAGTAAAGGAATTAATTTAAATTAATAAAATTAATTCCTCCAAGAGAACTTAGTATAAATTGTTTTATATAGTTACAAGATTAAATTATCATTTATCTTCCTAGGAAAATAATGTCCGCTTTTACCCATGGTCACTAAATTAGCCCAAAATTGGGGACATGACAATTAATTGAGCTAAGCAAGGAGAAAGGAAAATCATGAGTCTTCAAGTGACTCAAGTGAACATCATAGGTGAATCCATGTAGATATGTATCATCATAAGGTAACAAAGGATGCTGATGCAAATGTAAATAATAAGAAAGTGCTCTAATAATTTCATCATATAAAGGATATATAGGAGTTTCATACTCCCATATGGCACCCTCAAAAATAAACTTTTCACCCATACATCATTAGGATGAATGCTGCAAAATATGGAAGTGTAGGATGTAGGAGAATGAACCAAATCTCCCAAGTGATCAGAATATGCAAAAGTGTCATCATGTGTAGGATCCATAAGGGTAGGATCATGCACCTTCCTCAAAAGGGAAATACTTTCCTCATAGGTTTGTTCGAAGGTAGTGGAATCATACACTTCTTCAAAAATTGTGTAACCATTTCCAAGAGAAAAACCTAGTTACTCTTCCACCACAACAAGTTCTTGGTTCTCATCAAACTCATCTTCAAACACATCAAGCACCTTCAATTTTCCATGTTTATCATGATCCATCATGTCATGAGAACCCTCCAAGCAATCTACCATTTGACAATATGAAACATAGGAGGAAGAACAAGTATCTTGCAACGTATCAAGAAGTTGCTCATTTTGCATTTTGAGTTTATGAATATCCTCATTATTATTCAAGTATGCTCCATGTAACCATTCAATAAGCTCAACCAAATTGTTTCTATAAAAAATCAAGGACATGAAATTACCTTTGATGTTGCACATTTCTCTTTGAGTCTTCTCCATGTATTCAAGGAAGGATGGATCTTTCAATGAAGAAACTCTCCAACAAGAATTTGACACCAATTCTTGAGTGTCATGGAGTATGCTAAGGGTCTCTTGGATCTTATTTTCAGTCATATTTAATTACCCTTCAAGAAAAAGAGGCTCTTGTAGAGGGACCTCCTCTTCTTTGTACTTTCTACTTGGATCAACTTCATTAAGCTCAAGTGGTGATGGGGAAGTTTATATTGGTTCTTCTTCAAATGCTACAAGGCCTTCATTTTCATTCTTAATGGAACTTTGGCTTGCAACAACAATTTCAAAAGTGATCTCTATGTCACCAACATAGAGGTTTGAGCACCCATCATTAGGTACTCCTACATAGTTCAAGCATCCATCAGTAGATGCTCTTTGATTCATCTCCAAAGTAGAGTGTGTCTCATAATGTAACTCTTCTTCATGCTCATGTTATGGTTCTTCATATTTTTCAGAGTCACTTGGGAGTGACTTTCGATGCTCTTCATGTAATGCTTATTTTGCTTCACCTATTTCAGAACTAGGTGGCTCATGGGTCTCCTCCTTTTCATTCAAACATATATGATTTTATCTCCAAGGTATTTTGCGATAAGGGCATAGACATTTCTTCGCTAACTCAACATATTCATTTTTGGGCCTATTTTCAAACACCCAATCAACAAAGTCTTCAAAAGGACAAGGTTTTAGGGCAAGGTTTTTAGGACAAGGTTTTAGGGCAAGGGTTTTAGGGCAAGGTTTTACATGTTGATCTCAATATTTGTAATTCAGTCATAGGATTATCCTTTGGTAGTGTGACACACTCATCTTCATCAGATTCAAGGTCATAAGAATAGCTCTCATTCCTTATGAAATTGTAGGAAGTGATGCATGATGGCACTTCTTCCTCATACCATTCACATTCTTCTTCATATTGCTCATAAGAAATGTACTCATAGGATTCATCATAATATTAAGAGATGGATGAAAATTATTCTTCAATGTATGATACTAAATCACAGGTGCAAGGACCATGCTCTGATACCACTGTAATATCCCTAATTTTTAAATTTTACACAATTTGGCCAATTTTTTAATCTTGGACTAGTGAAACCCCAAACTATCCCAAATGATCTCAAATATTTTCAAATTATGTATGGAGGAAATTATGAGGATACACGGCACATTAATACATCTATAAGACACCCAAAACACCAATATACCCATCCATGGTCTGCAATTTGCAAAGAAAGAAGTTTTGGGACAAAAATAGTTAATTTAAGAAGTGGAAATCCCCCCTAGGTCTTCCATTAAATGCTCTTACAAACACTGTATGACGTTCACTAATTCTTGGTATTGGACTTGGATCTATTATAGTACATTAAGTAAAATATTTGTGCAACATTATATTTGTTTTTAGGGTCGAATAAGTATCCCAATGAACAACAAATTCTAGAGTCTAGAATTTGTGGTGAAAATGGTGGACACGGAGTCTTGAATTTAGTCATAAACCATAGTGACACTTCAGGGGTATGAAAAAATCATTTGGTACATCAAATTAAATTCTTATATATCTCATAACATGTATTAATATTTCAAAAAACTCTAATATAAAACAGGTACAACACCATTCCAAAATCACTATGCAAATGGTAAGGGGAAAATGGCTCGAATCTCTTTCTTGATTGGAAATATCACATGAAATACATGGTGTTTCGAGCTGTGGCTCTCATTATGTGATTATTACGGAGTTAGGAAGCAACTAAAATTTCCATAAAGTTGAAACATAAATCCTCCATCAGCTAGATGCAACAAGAACTACGCCATCACACTTTTACATGACATTGAGAGAAAGAGGAAACTAGCTCGAATATCAATGTTACTTGGAGAAATAGTACATGCAGTGCTTAGTATTTCAAGATGTGGATCTGATGATATATTCATTACATATTTATGCATCCATTAACAATTTCATAAGGTCTAAAAAATAACCTTCCATTATCTATATGCAACAAAGAGTACGCTATCTCACTTTACATGAACATTGAGAGAAAGATAGGAGAATGATAATAGAGAAGGAAGAGAGAATATGAAATTGAACTCATATGGGGGTTGAAACTACATAAAAACATATCCATGAATATCTGGTGAGAGGTATGAATGTCCTCTCCATCAACCAAATTGGACGGGAATCTTTCACCCTCGAAATTGGTACTAAGGAAGGGAGGATGAACATCCACCGTGCAAGGACAAGCTTGAAGCTCTCCAAATTTCAAAGATGCAAACAAAAAATGATCAAAATATGCTCTCTTTATTTCCTCTTGTCTTTTATTAACCTCGCAAGGCCTCCTTATCTCGAATTCTATCCAAGAGACTCATCTGAAGTCAATTTAGGGAGAGATTCCCATGAATGCCACTTGTCAAACTTTTCCTAGCTCTCCTCTTCCATCAATTCGAATGAGGGAATCTTGGCTGCCATAACTCCCCTTGTTTTCCCTCTTGGAGGCTATTTTTATCCCTGAAATGTCATATATGCCAGATGTCAGCAACCATGTTTGAACTTTGACATAACTGTCATAGAATCTTCATCATTGTTGTCATAGGAGTTACGGAATCTAGGTTCAAGTGTCACAATTATTCTAAGATGCATCTTCCTCTTCCATGGGAGTTAATCTTCCACTCCAATTCGACCTTACATTATTCATGCCATGAATAATATCTCTTAAGCTCCCCCAATTATTTTACCCTTTATATTGAACTCGAATTGGTGAGAGAATCATGCCAAGTATAGTGGGGAATCTTTCCACATGTGGGTCCCACAAACTCTTATGTTCCCTCATGATCCAATGCCACCTCATTTTCTTTTTATTATTATTTAATTGACCCCCTTTAATGTGGATTTGTAAGTCTAAGGCCATTTTGGTTCTTGTATCTCCTTTACTCCAACTTTTAATGTTTCCACCCCCAACCTAGGGAACTAGTAATTTTCCCCCATGATAGTTCATTTGGATGGGAATATTACAAACTTTGAATCGGGAATTTCTCTTAATGTGACCCACCTTGTCCATTTGGATCTAATTTTACATTATTACTAACTTGGAAATCATGCTTGGAAATTATTTGACCCTTAGCATCAATTTGACAAACTATCAAGAATATGGCCAAGGGGCTTAGGCCATTGTGACCCAATGAAAAATTTGGGGACATGAAATTTGTGTTCACATAATAGTATTCTAAGGATTTATACATGTAAATATTTCATAAAATATATATTCTCCTTTGTAGTAAAATATTAGTACTTTTCATAATAGTCTATTCATTTCACGTGATTTTATGCACTTATTTAAGATATAAATAATTTACAATTTACTAAGTTCAACTGAGTAGAATTCCTGGATCAGATAGGGTTGTATTAGCTTATTTATATTCTCGTAGATACCATATATCACTTAGAAAAAAATGACAAATCCACCCCATTTACCAACTATTATCTTGTAGGCCCTAGGAAATCAATGGATTTCCTAGACCCTGATCCCACAAACCGATAATCCCAAGAGAAGATTCCTCTATTGCAATTCCTCTGATAGATAGTATAGTGCAACCACTCCCTTTGAATTTCCCAAAAGAAAATCCAACCCCTCCTAGTCCTGTAAACCTTCCCTATATACCTTTTCCTCCTCCGAAGAATTTCAGCTTACTCCACCACCCCCATCCTATTTCTCAAACCCCTCAATCATTCAATTCCTTACTTCCTTACTCTTACAAGTTACAATATAATATTATTTGATTATTTTTTCCTTTTCTTGATTATTCCAATCTCCTTAAATTTAAATAAATTTTGTTAGGTGAGTTGTTTACTTCATTTATTATTAAATTCATGATAGGTTCAATTGGGTCCTTACGAGGATGTGGTTTAATTACCCATCCATCCATCGTCTCCATATTAATCAAGTTAAATTAAATATCATTTTAATATTTATGTTGTTGACCCTTCAAAATTTGAAGTGGGGGGTTTGTTTTAATTATAAAATCCAAATTTGATTCCGTTGTGTCTCATGGAAGTAATTTAATATTATAACTTTTAATGAGCCTCATCTTTACTCTCTTGGTACATTTAGTAATTTAATAATCCAATTTTTTCTTTTCATAACAATGTTTTAGTCAATCCATTTTATAATTTACTAACTTACTAATTAAACGATTCAACTTATTCGCTTATGATATTTGTTAATGGATAGACCATTATTATTAATATTAGTATAATAATATTTATTATTAATGGTGAATAATAACAACATTTATTTGTTTAATTGATAAGTAACCCAATATCGACATAGTACCTTTGTATTAATAAACAAGGTACCCTTAATGGGTTAATTAATCATGACTAATAGTTAAAAAGTACAAATATCCAGTGTTAATGTTTATCAATTACTCTTCACGTTGACGACACTTATCTTAATTGTTTATTACAGTGTTTTCATACAATGACTAATTCAGTTATTTTACACATTAACAAATTAACCATTCATTACCTAAGTTGATTAAGATATCCTTAAATGATTTATCCATGACATTTTATACCACAATTCAAGCGTACCAAGTATGTTGTACACCAATACTATCGTACATGTACAAGGTTTGCATGCATGGCCAATGTATGCATAGGTCGGATATGCACTATAAACAAACACCATCCCTCCTATGTATACCTGCTAACTAATAATAGTAATACCCCATGTAGAAAGAGCAATAATATATATATAATATAATTACTTTAATATTCTTAGTTATTTAACAGTTAATCCCGTTTATGATTTCATATCCTTATCTTTATGTTCTTTTTAACTTAACTAGTCAATACAAGATGGGTAACTACTACCACTAACTTGGTATCAAGGAATACCTAACCCTTAACAGTACTAAATAATGCATCATCCCATTCTAACCTACGTCTGCATCATCCCTATCCTTCCTCTTCTAGTAAGGAAGTGGATGTTGTCGTCATTGACTTGACCACATATAAACGTGACAGCGATACCATTGGCTGGACAAGGAACCTAACCTCTCCTAGAAGGCTTTCGACCATCATCATCACAACAACATGGGGAGTGTGTCTCAACACGTGTCTCCCATGACCTTGGGTATAATAGAAACAAATGGTTGGAAATACATCCATTCCTCTCGACATACTAGGTCTATACCCTTATCAAATCATACTATGCTACTATCGAGATTATCAGACCGTGTCATCATATCATCACTTTTGTTTGCTAAGGTTTACTGCATAACAAGTTCTTATTCCACATATCATATCAAGTGCTCGACATTCACATAGTCCATGTGTCCTGTGGGTTAGTATTTCACAAAACACACATTTATAACCATCATTACCACTCGATCATCAATTGATCCACCTCATCATCATTATTTGTTTTCACGTAACAAATTTTAGTTCATCGTAGGTACACATGACATATAATAATTCAATCAATCACATCAGAAGATGGTATCCATGTACCACATCATATATTTCACATTTTATCAATGAAAACATTTAAACATATATTGTCATAGTAAAAGAAAGGAATCCCATGATAATCATGACTTCATAACCACAAAAACATAGTATCATCATAATCATAGTGATAGAATAAACATAGTAACATCATAATCATAGTGCCAGCATAAACATAGTATCAATGTATACTCGGGTCCATCATGTCATAAATAAAGTTTACTCAGTCGAGCTGATTCCAATAGATAATAGGAAAATAAAGTGTAGTATGTCTAATTGATAAATATTTCTAGTCAAAATATGGGGTGTTGGACACACCCACCCTTAGGGAAACTTCATCCCAAAGTTATGGTCAAAATAGTGAGCAAAAATATCGACGCATTTGGTCTCTATGTCCTCCTAGGTAGCAGATCCTAGGATATAATTGTCCCATTGTACCTTCACTTGGTCCATGTAGCGACCACTAAATTGTCGAACCCTACGATCAAGTATTCGTAATTGTTAGACCATGAAGGTTTCCTCGTCCGAGACCTACAATTTCTTCTAATGAAGTTTGTGATTTTCATCAACTATGTAATGCCGTAATACAAAAACGTGAAATACATTATGATTTTTATGCAAGTGGGGTGGAAACACAAGATGAGAATCTATTGGTTTGATTCTCTCAAGAATCTCAAATGGATCTATTAAGTGAGGTGAAAACTTAGTACCTTTTCCAAACCAAATGGTACTTTTATTTGGTCTAATGTGAATAAATACAAGATACCCTACCTCATAAATTCTATTTGATTTTTGTGCATCAACATAACTCTTTTTCCTACCTTGTGCTTCCTTTAACCGCTACCTAATCTGTACCACCTCTTCCTCCATTTCCTAAATCAACTCAGGTCCAATTAAAACCCGATCCTCTAACTTGACCCAACTAAGTGGTGTCTTGCACAGTCTCCCATACAATGATTGATATGGAGGCATACTAATGGAGCTATGATGAATTTTTTTGTATGAAAAATCAACTAGAAGAATATATTTATCCAACTTGGTTTGTTGATCCATAACATACATCCTAATCATGTCCTCCATTACTTGATTTACCCTCTCAGTCTATCTATCCGTCTCAGGGTGATAAGTCGAGATTAGATTCAACTATGTACCTATGCTAACTGCATGCTTGTCCAAAACCTTGAAGTAAACTTAGGGTCTCTGTGAGAGATTATCTTCTTAGGAACTCCATGGAGATGTAAAATCTCATTTATAAATAATCTTGCCACATCAGTGATGTCGTAAGTGTGTCTAACTAGAATGAAAGGAGCGCTTTTGGTTAGCTTATCCACTACTACCAGGATAACATTATGTCTTAGACATGTGAGAGGTAATGCTACAATCAAGTCCATGGAAATTACCTCCCACTTAGTCATAGGAATTTCATGTGGCTGTAAAAGACTAGCTGGGTGATGGTGATTAGCTTTAACTTGCTGACATTCAAGGAATTTATAAACTAATTTCACTACATCGCTCTTCATACCTTACCAAAAGAAGAGTCTCTTCATGTCTACATACATCTTCTTCACTCCTAGATGTGCACAGTAATGTGCTCTATGGGTCTCTCTAGGATTATTTCCTTGATATCTACTTCCTCGGGAATATACATCCTCCCTTGATATCGCAACAATCCATCTTCCTCTAGATGGTACCCTTCATACCTAGACTCTCATTTCCTTCCACTCTGAATTTTTTATGTCACCTTTAGATACCAACTATCCCCCAAGAGTTGTCCCAACACCCTCTCCTTCAAAATGATCTTTAAAGGAAATAAGGAGAAAAGTCTTGGTCTTCTACTTAGGGAATATTCCACCACATTCTCCTTCCCTTTGATGTATCAAATACAAAATTCATACTCACTCATAAACTCACTCCATCACCTCTTCCTAGCATTCAAATCCCTTTGACTAAAAATGTATTGTAAGCTTTGATGGTCTATTTTAAGTGTGAAGCTTATCCCTACAAGGTAATTCCTCCACAACTTTAGTGCCAATACTACTGCTGCCAACTCTAAGTCATGTGTGGCATATTGCTCCTCATGAGGTTTCAACTTACGAGATGCATAAGCTATTACTCTGCCTTCTTGCATTAGAACAACACTTATCCCTTGCTTTGAGGCATCGATTCATACCATGAAATATTTATCCATGTCTGGTACCCGCAAGATTGGCACACTCATTAACAGTTTATTTAACTCTGTAAAAGTGACATCGCATTCATTGCTCCATTCATACCAGATTCCCTTGCGCTGCAAGGTGGTAATAGGTTTCGCAATTTCGGAAAATCCTTCCAAAAACCTCTTGTAATAGCCCGCTAACCCCACGAAGCTACACACCTCATGATAATTATTTGACAATGGCCAATCCTCGATGGAGTTCATCTTTTCTGGGTCTATTGAGATCCCTTCCCCCAAGATAATATGTCCCAAGCAGTAAATCTCCTTTTGGAAGAAGGAATACTTTGACAACTTACCATATATTTTATGTTCTCTTAAGCATGTTAATACAAGTCGTAAGTGTTCATTGTGCTTATTTTCATTCTTAGAATATATAAGAATATCATCTAATAAGACTTGCGCAAAATGATCCAAGTACTTCTGAAAGACACTATTCATGAGGCTCATGAATATAGTTGGTGCATTGGTTAAAATGAATGGTACCACTATGAACTCATAATGCCCAAATTGAGTTCGAAAATAAGTATTAGAATCTCACCTTCTTTGATCCTTAGCTGGTGATACCCTAATCATAGATCGATCTTAGAGAGGACAGAAGCTCCTTTCATATGATCAAAGAGGTCATCAATTCTTTGTATAGGGTACCGATTCTTCACTGTGGCTTTATTCAAATATCTATAATCTATGCATAACCACAGAGATCCATCTTTCTTCTTAATGAAGATAACTAGTGCACCCCATGGTGATATAATGGGTCTAATTAGCCTCAAATCTAGTAGTTCTTTCAACTGGATCCATAGTTCCTGAAGTTCTGGTGTTTTCATCCTATAGGGAGTCTTTGAGATCAGCTCTGCATCAGGTTTCAGTTCAATCGTAAAATTTAGTTCCCTTTCTGAAGGTAACCATGGAAATTCTTTTGGAAATACATCCTTCAAATCAGATAGTACTGGGTATGAGTTTAAAGAAGGTCCTTTACTATCTCTCACTGCCTCGACTACAAATAGATGGTATCCTTGTCTTAGGCACCGCTTAGCTTTCATCGTAGAGATGAAACAGAGAGACACCTTCCTCTTCAAACCTTGGATTTGAATTGTCTTTCCCTCGTCGTCAAGGGACAACACCTTCTTCACATAGCATGAGTCTCAGAAAGCTCTATGGAATTCTAACCAATCCACGCCAATAATGAGGTCATAGGTCCCCAAATTGGTGACATAAGGATCCAACTTAGTGGTGAAAACTCTGAAGTCAACCTGACACCTCCTCACATTAATATCTATTGCTTGCTTAAATGCCAAATCCATTTCAACTAGTTCAAAGTCATCATGCTCGTAGGATTCCAACTCACATTTATCTAATGCAAATGGTGAAATAAAACTATCAAGTGCACCCGAATCAAATAAAATTTTAAGTTTGACATTGTTTACTTCACCGGTAAATTCTACTACGATGGAATGATGTTCTGCTTGGCAGTTATGAACCACTGCATGAATCTGATTATTGTTACCCAAACTATCCATGGGTGAGTTTCCTTCCATGTGCCTAATGCTTGAATGACCCTTAAGATAGTCCCCTGGTAATGAGGACCTCCGCATCCCCAGCATGAGATATTGGGCAAGGCTTGCATGCTTTTGGGAGGATTCCTCTGAGATGAGTTCTTTCCCCTGGATCCTCTAAAACCCCTGGATCCTCTATAGGAACTTCCCTATGTTCTTCCTAGGATTTGATGGGTTGCAAACGATGCCTGCGATACTGAGTTAACTAAAGTATTACCCCTTGGTGTGAGCCTATTACCATAAGGACCAAGCCTAGATTTTCCTCCCTTGAAGTAGAGTCGTGAGGCCTTCCCTGAAACACATTGATTGGATCTTGTCAATTTACTACCCCCTCTTTCATCCGACATATCTTCTACATAATGAGCATACTCAACTGTCATGTAACCTAAATTTTGTTTCCACATCCGCACAACATCCCTTATCTTATAGTTAAGTCCATACACAAAATGCTCTACACGACGATCATTTAAGTCTAGGTAAGGAACATATTTTACTAGTTCCATAAAACTAGCTTCATACTCCTCCACATTCATGTTTCCCTGTATTAAAGCATGGAGTGCACCGGATTTTTCTTCCTTGTAATAAGATGGCAAGTACTTCATGTGGAATCTCTCCTCGAATAATTCCGAAGAAACAATAAGAGGAGTAAGGTGCATCTTCTTCTTAATATGTGACCACCAATTCAGAGCATCACCTTTAAGTTGAAATATGGCCATTATAGATTTGGAACTAGAAGTATACTCATTCAATTTGAAGCATCTTTCCATGCCTTCCAACCATGCTTCAGTATGCTTATCGGGTCGTCCTCCAGAAAACTTAGGAATATTTATCTTTTGCAACTCCCTCAAGATGTCCTGAAGTGGTTCCTTCCTTGGTCTCGGTGCCCTCTCAGAGTTCTCTCGACTCACTTGAGTGGTTTCCACCTCAACAACCCTTTCAAACTTCATGTTCATTGTGGTCATGATAGCCTCCAAGGATCTCATTATGATCTCCTTTCCGGTTGTTGAGGTTGACCTTAGTGGTGTCGGTGGTGGTGGTAGCGGTGATGGTGGTCAACCTCGACCTCGACCTCTGTGTGTTGTTACCATGATTGATCTTGGATCGCGGGAATACAAAATCATATTGTTAGTTTCTAAAGAGAGTGTTGGTCGATTCTCAAAGAGGTGCATTTCACAAAAAGAGCTATAGTTATGGGAATTTTGATTAGGCCATCTTGAGGCCACCCAGTACTAAATCTACTAAAGAAGGCATGCATGGTAGATCATTTAAGTAGCGGTAATCTAGCATCGCTAGATCATTCATAGTTTATAAATTTCTAATTTGATAAATTTACTCTTCAGAGTTAATTTTGTTAGCCAAGACATGAATTTATGTATTGAATTCCAAGTAATTTCTATAGGGTTCAATTTAAAATCTATGAAAATTTGACAATAGTCAATTTTAATTTAATATTTCATATTAACCTCGATTTACAAATTTTAATTGGCATTTTAAATAAATTTTTTTTTTAGCATTAATAGTAACATTTTATTTAACTTTAAATGTTAACCCTTAACCTAACTATGGTTAAATTTATAATTCAAATTCAAATTTAAAATTTAAAATTAAAATTTTAATTAAACAATAATATAATAAACTATAAAATTTATATCAAATTTTAAACCAAAATTTATATAAATGATAAGAATTATAAAAAAAATTAGAACAATTATAACAAATTACGTATATAACAAATTATAACAACTTAAACATATATATATATATATAATTATTTAAACCTAACTCGACACCTCTACCCATGCATGCATGAACATAACCCTAATATCCACATGCACACTAGAAGCCTTGCATTACTTCCACATGCCCGGTCTCACCCAAAGAGTTAAGATGGGTTTCGCCCCCCCATTCGGTCATTTTCTCGCTCAATTTTTTTTGTTCCTTCTCTCTGGCATTCAATATCATTAGAAGTGGGGTAACTAGAAAAACCATGGTTGTCAAGAAGGGGCGGCCTCTATGCCACCTCCTTCATCCATATGGAGTGGCATCCCAACTACCCTCCCTAACATTCCTTCTGTGTGGCGAGCTCAACTCCATGGGTTTTGGCTTGGCCATAGCTCCATAGGTTTTTGACGGGGCCGTGTAATGCAATACTTTGGCTCCTTGTGGGATCTATTTAGAACCTTTAGTGGTGTGGATGATCTCGTTTTAGGAATTGAACATCACATGAAGCATGGATTTAGAATTCAACTTGGAAATTGGGCTAAGTCTATCTATGCAATTCATGGATTCGGTGGCTTCTAGGTTCCCCCTCCTCACTTCCTCACCTACGCATCCTAGGATGGTGGAATATCTACCAAGTATAGAAATATTGGTATATGTGGAGCTACTGGTTCCCAGTCTGGAGTCACAGTTACACCCATGCTCATAGTCATCACCCACACAGTGTATGTTAGCCTGTGTGGCGACCACTGAAGGAGAGACACCATAGTGGGTCAAGCCTCCTGGAAGTGCTTCCTGTGGCACATTGGTGGATTCATCGACCAAAGTGGGAGGAGGCCATCGTCAAGATAGCGTGTCTGGAGTAACTAGTAGGGTTAGCAATATTTGGATTAAGGCATAGGAGGAGGATTTTTGGAGAGCCATATTAACAATGGTAGTATCCCAGAAAACGTTCATTTTGTTGGTATTTTGTGTTATAGTTATGTAGGTGAATTTTTCTCCCACTTAGATTTGTGTCATACTAATAACGTTAAATAAACATTTGACTGAAAATGGTTTTGATTTGGAGAGAACACAATGTCAATTGCTACAATGGGTATGTTATTCATTATTGCTTTTACAACTTTATGTTGGGTTGTTTTTTAGTGGTTCATTATTGCTTATACAACTTTATGTTGGTTTGTTTAGTGGTTAGGTTTTCCATAAAATGTTTAGGTCTATATTTTAATTGGATTAAAGAATTTTGTATACTTGAAAAGTCATTTAACCAAGGATATCTCCATGACCTCTATTGCAGAGCGAATTCCAAATTATGAAATAATTTGGAAATTCTTTGGACTAGGACAAATTTCGTGTTCAAATGTGGCAGCCTAAGAATTCAGTTGCCTCTAGTTTTTGTTGGGCATGGGTTGGTAGGAATAGTAAACATTCAAAGAAGAGGAGGATATGTGGGTTTCTTCGACAAACTTATGTTTAGGCTATCTAATATGGGAATCCATTTGATCCTTAATCCATTGTCTATAGTTGCTTCAAAGCCAATTTCTATTTTTCGTCGGTTCATCATACTAGTGTACTTATTTGTGGCCACTACAAAAGTATTTATACTACATTTATGAAGAATACTTACACTTGCCTCCTAGCTAAATTGATGGGTGAGGCCACCTGAAATTAATATTTTCCACATCGTACCTATAGTTGACTCGAAATCTATGGGCTTTTCCTGCGCGGGTTTGAATCCTGCTTATGGGGTAACCGCATAGAGCATAGGAGTTTGTGTTGTATATCTTCATGGTAGGCTTGTGAACATTATTGGACTCACGGCTACTTGGGTTGGACACTTGATGGATATTATGTCCTTGCTTCTCCTGTCTTAGGAAAGGACAAACATCCCATCTTTTTAATTTAGATAATCATATATATCTGGTTAAGGATTAAATAATCTTTGGCTATATTCTATGTTAGCGGGTATGCAAAGTATTTGGAAAAAATCTGATTTTTTTTTTAAGTCTTTATATGTACTTAAAGTAGAAAATACAGTTGAATGTACTGTATGGTTCTGTTTTTTTTTGTTCATCGGAATATATATGTACTGTTTATTTTTTAAATGTATATAAAAATATTTTGTTTATTGAATATATAGATATTTTATTTCGTTTGTAAATACAAATAGATAACCAATATTTCAATAATTGAAATATTAATAATATCAAATCTAACTCTATCTATGTTTCTGTTTCTATAGGTAGTCTTCTGAGATCTTGCTGTTAATTTTTTGATAATTTCATTCAATATTATCTAGGATCACTAAGAGAATAACATGTACAACATATCAATCATAAACACAAGAGACAATAGACACAGAGTTTCCTCAAGGAAAACCAAAAAGGTGAAAAACCCCACAACTTCCTCAGAGATAGAATAAGCCACAAACCAAGATCACAATGATCAAACCCAAAGAGATGTCTCTAGTAGATACTCCTCCTCCTCCCCTTGTGTGCCACTTTCTCTCTTAGCTATGCGAGCTTGAGAAGTGAGTGAATGAACAGAATGAGAGAGGCACACCCTCTATTTATACATTGACTTGACCTGCCAATAAACCAACAAGGCTGACTTGATAATGAAGTGTAATAACCCAACCACATGACCTAACTAGGGCCGACCCCACACTGCTGGTCTAATAACCCATCAATACAAATGACGACACTTACAATGTAACTTGTGACACTTGCAAATACAAATGGCGACACTTCCAATCAGAGGAATAATACATCTCTGTTGGATAAACAATAAAGTACAAATGTAATATACAAGTGAATATCTTCCAAAGTTACAAATACATCAACACTCCCTCTTAACTAGGAAGGTATTCTCTAGACATAGGTCATCAATACATATCGACGCAAGTCTTCAATTATGGAGTTGGATCATCATCATTGGATCACGGAGCATCATCATCCTCATTGTTGCTGCACTAGACATCTCGATCACTAGGATATCTCTGAATTCTTCTCGTCATAGGAAGCTCTACAGAGCCATCCCTTTTCCATGCCGGTTGTAGGCCTAGCCTCCTACAGGTATTCATCATCACTGGCGATACTGTGGAATCCTCGGGACTTATTACATGCATCAATAAAACCTTGAAAGAGAATCCTAGCTCAGACTATAGGATCTCCTAGGATCTTTTACATCTTGACTGTCACAAAACCTTAAAAGAGTGTCTTGCAACCTGCAAGAACTCTAAAGAGTATCCCAGGACTGATTACGAGCTTACTTCTCAACCTATCGGATATCCAGGGATGATTACATGTGACCACCACCACAAAACCTTAAAAGAGTGTCTTGTGTCCTACAAGAACTCTAAAGAGCATCCCAAGACTGATTACGAGCTTACTGCTCAACCTATTGAATCTCCAGGGATCATTACATGTGGTTAGGAAAAACCTTTAAGGAGTGTCTTGCAACATGCAAGAAATAGTAAGATCATCCTAGGACTGATTACGAGCTTACTGCTCAACCTATCGGATCTCCAGGGCTTATTACATGCCTCTAGTAGCAAAAAATCGAAAGAGAATCCTAGCTCAGACTATAGGATCACCCAGGATCTTTTATATGCTACATGCACAAACTGTCCACAACCACGGAGTATCAACCTAATACTCATGATCATACTTATCATCATCATATAGTACATCATCTTGATGCACATCATCATCGCATGATCATCTTGATCATCGTCACAGCATCGTCCTAATGCATATCATTTGGAGCATCATATGGATACTCGTCACATATGATCATCCTAATCATCATCATAGCATCGTCCCGATGCATGTCATCTGGAGCATTGTCCTGATACTCGTCATCATCGTATAATCAAACTGATCATACAAAGAATCCACCTGATGCATCTCATCACATGTGATCATCATGATCAACATCATGAAGAACATCATCCAGAGCATCATCCTGATGCTCGTCACACAGCGCTTACATCCACAACCATGGGAAGGACCCTCCTATCACCATGCTTGGAATGGCTCCTGAAAATGTGTCCCATCACTTCTTCCTCGAAGTATCTTCTATCTAAAGAACACCAAGCCTCTCTCTGAAGTATTCAAACTTCACTCTGGCTAGTGGTTTAGTCAACACATCTGCAACCTGCTCATCCTTCGCAACATACAAGAGCTTCATTGCTCCTCTCTGCACCATATCCCTGATATAGTGATATTTGATCTCAATGTTCTTCGACCTATCATGGAACACCGAGTTCTTTGACAACTTCACACAACTCTGGTTGTCACAATAGATACAGGTAGCATCGAATGGGAGATCCAATATCTCATACAATAGCTTCCTAAGCCATACTGCCTCACAACTAGATGAACAAGCTGCGACATACTCTGCTTTGTCTGTACTTAGTGCTACGGAGGATTGCTTCCTGCTAAACCAAGAGATCACACCTGATCCCATACTAAAGCAACACCCCAAAGTGCTCTTCCTATCTGTAGCATTGCCTGCCCAATCTGAATCAACATAACCCTCCAACTTAAACTTTTGATTCACATCATACTTGAGCCCATAATCAACTGTACACTTCAGGTACCTTAGAATACGCTTTACAGCAATTAGGTGAACATGTCTAGGATCTGTCAAAAACTGGCTCAAGGTGTTCACCGCAAAGAAAATATATGGTCTTGTTTTCGTCAGGTACATCAAGGACCCAATCATCTGATGATACACCATGAAATCAACTGACTCAAATGAAGAATCACTCAAGAGCTTCAGGTTTGATGCCGTAGGTGTGGCCATGGCTTTACCATCCATCATCCCGAACCGCTTCAAGATCTCTACTATATACTTCCCTTGTCCAAGGAAGATTCCATCTGCACTCTGCCACACCTCCATGCATAGAAAGTAATGCATCATTCCCAATTCCTACATCTCGAACTTGGAAACAAGCTTCCTCTTGGTGTCAGAAATCAACCCATCCTCACCTGTAACAAATAGGTCATCCACATACAGTAGTAGTATCACTGGATTTCTTTCCTCAACCTTGTAGTAAAGGTTGGAATCTTCTTTACTTTTAGTAAATCCCAAACTGGATAGAAAGTTGTCTATCCTACCATGCCAAGTCCTAGGAGCTTTCTTCAAGCCATACAAGGCTTTCTTCAACCTGCACACATATGACTCCATGTCATGTGTCTCAAAACCAAGTCGCTGCTCCACATACACTTACTCTTCAAAACTACACCATTCAAGAAAGCTGTCTTTACATCCATCTGGTGTATCTTCCACTTCATCATTGTAGCCAGAGCAAGTATTGTTCTGATGGAAGTGTATCTGGCTACAGGTGAAAAAATCTCTTCATAATATATTCCCTCTTTCTAGGAAAATCCATGAGCTACAAACCTCGCCTTGTATTTCTCTATGCTACCATCTGCAGCATGCTTGATATTATAGATCCACTTGGAAGTCACAACAGACTTCCCTTCTGGTCTTGGGACCACATCCCAAGCATCATTCTTCATGATCGATTGGTATTCCTTGACCATGGCATCCTTCCATTCTTTCTTTTCCGCTACCTCTTCATAACTGGAAGGTTCTTTGTTCATAATGTCACAGAGAAAGCAAACATAGCTAGTGTGTGACCTTGTCCTTTTCCTTTCTCTGTGTTCCTCTTCTAGAATACCATACCTTTCTACATCTTGGATGACCTCTCTAGCCCATGAAGGTTTCCTCTTGTGAGAGTTCTTCTCACAGGGTGGATCTACAGGTTCTTTTGGATCTTCAATTTCACGATCTTCTTCTAGAATTGCTTCATTCATAGTGGTGTCTTGAATTCTGGTTAACCTTGGTTCTTCATTGTCTTCAACATGTGTCTTCCTTGATTTGATGTATTCCGCGTCTTCATCAAATTTACATCCTTGCTGATGTCAATCTTCTTGAACCCTGGCAAGTAGATTCTTGTAAGCCTTCGAGCTTTCACTATAACCCACAAAGATTCCCTTCTTTCCTGAAGGATCTATCTTTGTCCTCTTTTCCTTTGGAATGTGTGTGTGTATAGGATAGCCAAATATCCTAAGATGGCTAACTTTAGGTTTCTTACCAGAGAAAACTTCTTCTGGTGTCTTATTGTCAAGTATCTTGTGAGGTGTTCTGTTCTGCACATATAAAGCTGTCCTGGTTGCTTCTGCCCATAGGTGCATAGGCAGATCCTGGTCATGAAGCATTTCCCGTGCTGCTTCCATGATTGTTCTATTCTTTCTTTCTACAACTTCATTCTGTTTTGGATTGTAAGGAGTAGTCAACTCCCTCTTAATACTTGAATCACTGCATAACTTCTTGAAGTCTCCTGAAGTGAATTCTTCTCCATTGTCGGATCTGAAGGTCTTGATCTTCTTATCACTTTGATTCTCTATCAAGGCTTTGAATTCCTTGAACTTATCAAACACTTCATCTTTATTCTTCAAGAAATAAACCCAAGTCTTCCTAGATAAATCATCAATTAAGGAAACATAGTATACATACCCACTCAGAGAACTGGATGACATTGGATCGCATACATTGGAGTGGATAATCTCCAAGATTCCTTTTTCTTTGCTTTCACTGCTTGGAAATTCCTTCTTTGTGTTCTTTCCTTTTGCACACCCTTTGCAAATACCTTCATGATTTGACTGGATTTCAGGAAGACCTTCTACAGCTTTGCTTGCAAATAGTGCATGTGTGCAAGCCTTCTATGCCAAAGTTCACTTGGCTCCATGGACTCATGTACCATGGCATGTTCGGGTTCTCCCTTCAATTTGTACAATCCTCCCTCTTGCTCTCTAATCACCACTGCAACATCTAGTGTCTTACCCTTTGGCCACATGAGTACTTCGCCATCTATAAATGCAACTCTCACTCCTTTTGCATCCAAAGATGATATGGAGAGAAGGTTCTTCTTAAGTCTTGGTACTTATAAAACATCTTTCATTTTCAAAGACTTCCCACAGTCTAAATTGTAGGAGGCTTCACCACTTCCTTTTCTAGGATATTGATAGTCATCCCCAAGTTTCACCTTAAGGGGTGACTCATGTTCAGACAGGTCTACAAAGGATTATTTAAATCTCGTCATGTGTTTGGAATCCCCACTATGAATAATCCAATCATCACATCCATGTGAGATAGTACCTGTGAGAGTAGAGATCATGGGGTCTTCACTAGAAGGAAATATAATACCACGTTCATTCATATTGCGGTATTAAATATTCATGAAAACCTAAAAATTATATTACTTATATATTAAGGGGTAAAGGTTTTTTTTCCTTAATGTAACAATACAAAAATACTTTGGGGTCTTTTTTATATGGGCGGGTTGAAAAATATCCTCCAAATGTAGATTGCGGGATCATGGCCGGATGAGAAATCGGGTTGAGGCAAGGATCGGGCTTACCAGTACGCAGGGAAATTGTGTCTTGAGGAATGGCTGAGGCCAGGCGGTTTCATGGTGAAGTGGGTTTCCAGTCGATCATAGTCGAGAGACAGTGGTCATTGACAGCCAATTGTTACCAATATCACTCATCCAGTTGTTACCAATAGCGTTGGTAGGCTCTAAGCCTCCAGGGCCTGTTATAGGCCCTCGATAGGCCGTGGGGCCTTGAATACCCAACCACTCATGCCAATTATAGGCCTTGGGAGGCTTAGTCATCCTCCTAGAGCTTGTTATAGGCCCTAAGAGCTTGGATACCTATCCCACAATAGGCTTAGTCAGCGATTGGGGAACGACAACATGCAATCTAAATGTTGTACTATGTGCATTGGCTCTAGTATACTCTGATTTTGAGATCTACAAAATTTAGCCCCTCAAAATTGCCTTCGAAACTTTTGGATTCACTAGACAGGACCCTGAACTAGGGTTTGATTTTCCTGGAGCTTCACCCAACCAAAAAATTTGATCTTGCACTCTAAACTTTGATTTTTATGAGGAGCTTCCAGCTGTGGTCTCATATTCCAAAAATTTCAACTTTCTCCGAAACCCTAATTTCCCGCAGTAGTGACGGGCCAAAAACTGAAAATGTTCAGAATTGAATTATGTCTCGACATAAAGGTGCTCCCTTGCTAGGAGAGTCAATCTATCCTCCTGCCTTTGATGATATGTGGATAGAAACCCAAAAATTAAGAATCCCTAGCTTCCACAGCTGCATAGTGCCTTCTTTTTAGGTCAGCTCTGATGCCATGTTAATTTTTCGATAATTTCATTCAATATTATCTAGGATCACTAAGAGAATATCATGTACAACATATCAATCATAAGCAAAAGAGACAATAGACACAGATTTTATTCGGGAAAACCAAAAAGGTGAAAAACCACTCAACTTCCTTAGAGATAGAATAAGCCACAAACCAAGATCACAATGATCAAACCCAAAGAGATGTCTCTAGCAGATACTCCTCCTCCTCCACTTGTGCGCCACTTTCTCTCTTAGCTATGCGAGCTTGAGAAGTGAGTGAATGAATAGAATGAGAGATGCACACCCTCTATTTATACATTGACTTGACCTGCCAATAAACTAACAGGGCCAACCCCACACTGGTGGTCTAATAACCCATCAATACAAATGACGACACTTCCAATCAGAGGAATAATACATCTCTGTTGGATATACAATAAAGTACATATGTAATATACAAGTGAATATCTTCCGAAGTTACAAATACATCAACATTGAAAAGGAGTGTACAGTGTTGCATTTGCTCCAATTTTTGTATAAACTCTTAGTTACTCTTATTTAGTTTATGCATATATAATTTCTACATAGACTTATAGTTAATCATGGTCCCTTCAATGCATGAAAAGGTCCCTTTAGGTCTTAGTTTTTCATCCATCACTCTGATACCAAGTGCAGTTCCCCATTCCTTAGGGAAGAGCACTGAATCTCACTCTGTTTAATTTCTTATGTAAACGAGTTAAATGCAAAAAAATCAAGTTTATTCTCTATAATATAAATTATGTCTATGTCCATAATTTGTGTTCACATCATAGTATTATAGGGATTTCTACATGTAAAGATTTTGTAAAATATATATTCATCTCTACAATAAAATATTCGGACTTTTCATAATAATCTATTCATTTCACATGATTTTATACACATATTTAGGATATAAATCATTGACAATTTACTAAGTTCAACTGAGTAGAATACCCGGATCAAGTATTTGTAGTAGCTTCTTTAGATTCTCATAGATTTTGTAGATCACTTAGCAACCAAATTGAAAAATCCACCCTACCGACCAGCTATTATCTTGATGGCCCTAGGAAATCAATGGATTTCCTATCCCTCGAGCCCACAAACCGATAATCCCGAGAGCAGCTTCCTCTGTTCCAATCCCTCTGATCAATAGTACAGTGAACCATTCTGTTTGAATCTTCCAAAATAAAAGCCAACCCCTTTTAGTCTTGTAAAACTTCCCTATATATATTTTCCTCCTTCAGAAGACTTTCGACTTACTCCACTGCCCCCATCCTATTTCTTGGACACCTCAATCATTTTGTTCCCTTACTTGTTTACCCTTACAAGTTACAATATATATTATTTTATTAGTTGTTCCTTTTATTGAGTAGTCCAATCTCCTTTAAGTTAAATAAATTTTGCTAGGTGATTTGTTTGCTTCATTTATTATTAAATTATGGATGGGTCCAATTAGGTCCTTACGAGGTGGTGGGATAATTACCCATCCACCCACCATCTCCATATTAACCAAGTTAAATTAAATATCATTTTAATATTTATGTTGTTGACCTTTCAAAATTGGAAGTGGGGGGTTTGTTTTAATTATAAAATCCAAATTTGGTTCTATTTTTTCTCATGGCAATAATTTAATAATGTAACTTTTAATGAGCCTCATCTTTACTCTCTTGGTACTTTTAATAATTTAATAATCCTTTTTTCTTTTTCTTTTCATAACAATGTTTTGGTCAATCCCTTTTATAATTAACTAAATTACTGATTAAACGATTCAACTTATTCATTTATGATCTTTGGTAATGGATAGACTATTATTATTAATATTAGTATTATAATAATAATAATAATAATAACAATAACAATAAAAATAACAATAACAATAACAATAACAATAACAATAACTAATAATTAATAATAATAATTAATGGTGAATAATAACAACAACATTTATTTGTTTAATTGATAAGTAACCTAGTATCGACATAGTACCTTTGTATTAATAAACAATGTACTCGTAAGGGGTTATTTAATCACGACTAATAGTTAAACAATACAAATCTCCAATGTTAATGTTTATGTATGACACTTCACATTAACGACACTTATCTTAATTGTTTATTACAATGTCTTCATACAATGACTAATTCACGTATTTTACACATTAACAACTTAACCATTCATTAACTAAGTTGATTAATATATCCTTAATTGAGTTATCCACGACATTTTATACCACTATTAAAGCATGAAAAGTATGTTGTACACCAATACTATTGTACATGTACAAGGTTTGCATGCGTGGCCAGTGTAAGCAGAGGTGGGATATGCACTATAAAAAAACACCATCCCACCTATGCATACCTTCTAACTAATATTAGTAATCCCCCATGTAGAAAGAGAAAGAATATATATATATATATATATATAATTACTTTAAAGTTATCAGTTATTTAACAATTAATCCCTTTTATGATTTCATATCCTTATGTTGTTATTAACTTAACTAGTCAATACAAACATGGGTACCTACTACCACTAACTCAGTATCAAGAAAAACCCAACCCTCAACGGTACTAACTAACACATCCTCCCATACTAACCTACATCTACATCCTCCCTATCCTTCCTCTCCTAGTAGAGAAGTGGATGTAGGCTTCACCGACCTGGCCACATATAAACATGGGAGTGTTAGCGTTGGCTTAACAATGTACCTAACCTCTCCTAGAAAGAATCTAGCCATTGTCATTGCAACAACATGGGGAGTGTGTCTCAGCACGACCCTCCCATGACCTCGAGTATCATAGAAACATATGGTGGGAAATACATCCATCCCTCTCAACATATTGGATCTATAACCTTATCAAATTATACTCCATTGCTATCGATATTATTGTACGGTGTCATCGTATCACTACTTTTGGTTGCTAAGGTTTGTTGTGGGGAAAATGCACCTATTGTTCAGGGGAGAAACTACCAACTTACAGTGCTAAAGATAGACTTACAATCGTTCTGCAAGTACAACAAATAAGTGAAGAGATTAGGGTTTAGAGATGTAGGCACCTCATTCAGAAGATTGATCCTAGCTTTGCCTCCCTCGCTCTTCAATACTTATCCAATGTCGCAATGCCCAGACCTGCAAAACAACTTGATACCTTTCTCAAACACATTTGACTACATATATACGACTGATATCCATGACATAACAAGACATCAAACTATAATTAAACAGTAATCAAATCTAAGACACATTAATAGGTCATATTTGGAAAGAGAAGAACGTCTGATCTTTATTAATGAATGAAAGAAAGTACATAAAGTTATACCTTCTTTCAAGATTGGCACTTCATGAAACCTAAATTCAAGGTCTCCTGCTTCTGTTCTCCAAGGATTCCAGCCTCTAATCAACTGTGCTAGGGTTTACCAAAACTGAAGCACAAGAGAGGGGGATGAGGGTCTCCATTCCTCCAGCATAACTTTGCAATTAGGCTTTGTCCCTTCACATGGCCCTTCTACCCTCCTTACATAATCAGTGAAGGACAGGAAAAGAAGTTATAACTGAGTAGGAGGTTCCCCAACCAACTTAACTTCCCAAAATTTTGAGATTTTGACCAAAACAGGGGTGTACACTACTCTACAATAGACAAAGTAGCGTACATATGGAGTTCAAAGCTACTATTTCAATGGTGGAGTAGAGCTCAGAAGGTTTGAGCACTATTGTTGTACACTAGAGTAGGGTACACACGCTACTATCATGCCTGTGTACCAGCGCTCATGTTAAAAAATGGCCAAAAACAGGATTTTCTGCTCATTTTCAGGAGATGGTTTGGTTTGGAAAAATGTTCCTAAGGGTCATATACATCAAATGGGTCAAGAATGAGGTAATTTCAACCATTTCTAGAGTCCCAAATGACTCCTCCATCCACAAATGTCCTGTTGTGTGACTGAAACTTGATCTCAAGAAGTATCGTCATGCGACCAAGGGAAGCAAGTGTCGTCACGGAAGGCGAGGTGTCATTTCAAGCTATAACAAGGTTTACTGCATAACAAGTTATTATTCCACATATCATATCAAGTGCCCAGCTATCACACAGTCCTTGTGTCCCGTGGGTTAGTATTTCACAAAATACACATTTATAACCAGCATTACCACTCAATCATCAATTGATCCACATCATCATCATTATTTATTTTCACGTAAATTTTTTTAGTTTATCACAGGTACACATGACATATAATAATTCAATCAATCACATCATAATATGGTATCCACGTACCACATCATATATTTAACATTTTATCAATGAAAGCATTTAAATATATATTGCCATCATAATAGAAAGGAATCCCATGATAGTCAAGACTTCGTAACCGCATAAACATAGTATCATCATAATCATAGTGACAACATAAACATAGTAACATCATAATCATAGTTCCAACATAAACATAGTATCAATTTAAACTTAGGTCCATCATGTCATAAATAAAGTTTACTCAGTCAAGCCGAGTCCAACAGATAATAAGAAAAAAAAGTGTAGTATGTCTAACTGATAAATATGCCTAGTCAAAATATGGGGTGGTACACTGAGGGACTCTGAGAGAAAGCTATCCTAGGTCTTTGGTTATCTAATTCTTTTTATATCCCTTAATATTAGAGGGTTGGGAATAGCCTCAAAGAAACTGGCCCTAAATATACTTGTTTTGTCCTATAATCCATATGTCATTAGGCTACAAGAATCTTTAGCTATCGATTTGGAAATTGTAGAGGATCTTAACAAACTTCTTCATGGTTGGGATTTCATTAATTCTGATGTTGCTGGAAGTTTTGATGGTATGATAATTGGTTGGAATAAAAATTTGATGTTATGTTTAAACTATTGGTTAGTTAAATCTTGTCTTGGTTTTGTGCTTTTCTCCCAAGAGTTTGGGATTGCATTCAATTTCATTAATATTTATGGGCCTTACTTGCATAGAATGGCATATTGGGAAATCTTGTTTAATTCTGGTTTGCTAAGTTGTGATAGATTTATCTTGGGAGGAGATTTAAATTTCTCCCTAGGGGATTATAAGATTTGGGGCCCTAATTTCCAAAAGGAATCTCCATCTTAATATTTTCTTAGAATATTGGATGGACACTCTCTTTTAGACATTATTCCTGTCAATCTTAGACCCACTAGCAGGAATATGAGGATTGGTGATGCCATAATTGCAAAGAGAATTGACAAGTTTCTTTTGAATGAGGGTCTTCTTCATATTCCATCCAGCATCAGATAGTGGATGGGAGAGGATGGTGGTTCATACCATTTCCCCATTTTCATGGAGGCCATGATGGATCTTCAAAATCCTCCTAGTTCATTTAAATTTAATGTGTGTTGGCTGGATGCTGACGATTACCAGCTTATGGTAAAAAGTTGTTGGATCAAACTTGATGCAAAGAGGGATGAATTAGTTGGTATCCAATTCTTGAACACATTAAAGAGGGTTAAGAAAAGCGCGATCTCATGGGCTGCAAAAAGAAAACTAAAGTTAGATCAGGACCTAAGAAAGATGGAAAATACCCTGGATTTTTTTCATGGCGAAAACAAAGAAGGTTTTCTTTATATTCAGCAAAAGAGAGAAATTTTTGATTTGGAGACTATGAGAACAAAGATCTTGGATGAGAAGGAATTGAATTGGCGGCTCAAAAGTAGGGCTTTATGGATTCATAATGGTGATGATAACATAATTTCTTTTCACAATTTTGTCAAGCACATGAAGAATACATACTAGAACTGGAAGATTGAAGAGCCTTGACGGTTCACATGTCACTGGTTTTAATAAGTTGGCAAATTTTGGTGTGGAACACTTTATGAATCTTTACAAAGAGGATAGTAGATCTAGTGTTGAAAAAATGTTAAGGTCCACTACTCTTTTCCATAGCTTTGTTGGTCAAGATCATAACATGGAGCTTATGGAGGAAGTCAACCTAGATAAACTAAAATAAGCAATTCATTCCATGCAGAGTGACAAAATCCCGGGTCTAGATGGATGGCCGATAGAATTCTTTAGGGGATTCGTGTATTTGTTTGAAGATGATTTCATTTCTTTGTTGGAGGATTCCATACTTAATGGAAGAATTATCGCTCCCTTTAACACTACTTTTATAGCGCTCGTTCCTAAAGTGGAACATATGACCAGATGGGAGGATTTTAGACCCATCTCTCTATGAAACGGTTTCTATAAGTTGATAGCTAACATCATAGATAACAAATTAAAAGGAATTTTAGCTTAAGGGGTATCAGAAGATCAATTTTCTTTTATAAAAGGGAGACAGATTCATGATTCCATGGCCTCCATAAGGGTTGTCCAATGTCTCAGCTTATTTTCATCTTGATGATGGAAGGTCTCAGTCGAGCTATCTCCCAAGCTTGTAGAACTGGTGCCCTCAAAGGATTCAAGATTCCTTGTAATATCTATATTATGCACCTTTTTTGTGGATGATATCCTTATTTTTACTAACAATTCAATGTAGGATATGACTAAGCTTAAATATTTTCTGACTTTCTTTTCTGAGGCTTCAAGCATGATTATTAATAGCAGAAAATCAACAATCTTTGTTATCAATTTATCTCAATCCTCTATAGATGTGATACCATCCTATTTTTATTTCAATGTTGAGAATATGTTTGATGGTTTAAACTATATGGTTTTATTTCTGAAGCCCAATGGGCCTATCATAGAAGAGAATGGGAATGGATGGTTGGTAAATTTGACAGCATACTTCATTTATGGTTCATCAAGTGGTTGTCTAGAGGGGAGAGGTTCATTTTTCTTAAATCAGTTCTTGAAGGTCTTCCTGTCTATTGGTCGTCTTTATCTTGCAGGCACTATGGAGCAAATTTAGAAGCTTTCCAATCATTTATTATGGAAGGGGTCCCTAGAGGATAATTCATTTGCTTGGGACTCTTGGGAAAAGATAGCTCTCCCAAAGGAGAAAGGAAGATGGGGGTTAAAACACCCAAAACATTTTGCTAATGCTCTTGTTGCTAAAGGAATTTGCAGAATAATCAAAGGTGATGGCATGTGCGATAAAGTGGTTACAATGAAATATATCTCTCCCTTATCTGTTAAAGAATGGATAAGGAGTCTCATCAAATCCCCAAGAGGATCTTCATCTATTTTTAATGCTATCTTACAGGTTTTTGAAGTAATTGCTTCTAGGCTCACTTGGAAGATTGGAAATGGCCGAAAATTCCGTATTGTCCAAGATCCTTGGGTTGGCCGCTCTGTGGATTTCAAGCTTCTTGACCACCTGATCGCTTACCTTCATAATCAGAACATCCTATTTATGAATCAAATTGGCTCTGGTTTGAATCAATTTACTTTGTATCAACAATGGAAGCGGGCTGGAGATTTGCATCTGGATGGGGAAAATAGCCTAATTTGGGCTCGAATCATAATGTAAATCCAGGCATATTACATCTATCTCAATGATTTGGAATACGAGTTTGTTTAGCTTTGAAATGATTAGGGTGGAGCTTATACTCCCATTGCAGGTTATCATTCCATCAGAGATGAAGAAGATCACCCGCAACCTTACTAGTGGAATTTAGTGATATGGATAAATGACCCCTAAAGATAAATTTGTTCCTGTGGTTATTCCTGCACAAAGTTGTTCCTGTATGGGACATAATGGAAAACATTACTGGATTGGTCCTGGTAGATTCCTACTATTCCTTAATGATGAAGAATCTATTGAGCATATGTTCATTTTCTATCCATAAATTGTCAATATATGGGATTTTTTTGCAAGAGTTAAAGAGATCAATTCTAAGTGGTATGGTCTGAGCATTTCAGATGCTTTGCAACACTGGTTGGATCAAAAACATTGTGTTGATTTATTTTCTCTACCTATCATAGTCTTATGGTTTGTTCGCATTGCCAGGAATAGGGAATTTTTTCATGAGGTTTTCATCCTCCATCCTTTTATGGATGCAAATATTTATCAACTCTAATTATTTTTGCTCAATCTAAAGGCCTTAAAAAGTGTAGGAATGTGCCCAAAGTTATCATCGACAGATATAGAAGTTCCATGTATTTCTTTGATGGGGCTTATTAAGATCTTCCTTTCAAATGGGGAGATAGGGGAGATGTTTTTACTGATGATAATAATTGGTATAAATATGTTGTATTCCTGGGATTGGTTACCAACAATACAACATAAATGCTAGCTTTAAATTTTACCTTATTTTTTTTATCTCAATCTCAACATTCAATATCTTCAACTATTTTGTGACTCATAGTTGGTGGTGGGTTGGATGAAGCATAGAAAGCCTCCAAAATTCTCCATTTGCTTGCTATTTTTTAGGAGATTCTCATAATTGTGGATAGGTTCCAGAAGATTAGCTTCTCCATATCTATAGAGAAAAGAATGTTTTAGCGGATCAACTCTCCAACTTGGGTTTAAAAGTGCTTGATGGGATGTGGCACAAATGGGAACAAGTTAATGATACACTGACATAACATGATCTAGGCCCTTTTTTGTATTAGTTATGCTTTTGACCAATAGTGGGGCTCCATATATGTGTGTATATTTTTGAAAATTTGAAAAAATATGTCTATATATTAGAACGTTTTTGTTTGATATACCTTTAGAAAGGTTCAATGTTGATGTTTCTCCTTTCAAGGTGAAGGTATTGGCCTCTAAGATGTATGGATAGGTTTTTTATAGTCATTTGTATTGTTGGCTATGTGTTTTGTAAATATTTCTACCTCATGTATTTTTTTATACTACCTTTTTTTTTAGGAGTATAAGGAAAGTTATGACTTTGTTTAGTCTCTATGGAAGGTGCTCTAATTCAATTAATAGAATTTGGGTTTTTTTAGAGAAAAGAAAAATACCTTTAATGGTTGGCATTTATTTTGGATTATTGGTCAAAATTTAAAAATGAATTTATTATATAAAAAATTCAAAATAAATAATTGGCCTCATATTCGATGTCCTTAATTGATTAATAATCTCTTTAATTGATTGACATATATGTTAGACAATGTTGGATTTTAATGATATAGTAGTATTATTTTCACATAATCAAGCACAAGAACACAAGAGACACAATAGTTTACCCTAGGAAAACCCAAACTCAGGAAAAAACTAGCAAACCTTTCTTACTCTAAGAGTAAATACATAATACAAGTACATACATATATAGAAGTGATATTGAACAAGATAAATCACAAACAGTGAAGATACAAAAATAAAATCCCTAGAAATTATTCTTCTACAACCTGGAGTGAAATTCCTAGAGTGAACTTCTTCTTGCTTTTTGTCTTCTTCACTTGTCCTCCTAGAGAAGTACACATCACTTGAGAGAGAGAGATGAACTTGTTGCTGTAAAATGAAGTGTGAAAGCACTTTATTTATATTCTTCTTTTCACTAGAAGTTTCCTCAATTAGGTCACCTTGACTTTTATTTATTTATTTATATTTTAATTTATCTTTCAAGCTGACTTGTCTTTTTATATTCTAGGGTTATTTTACCCATTTTATTGTGGTAATTGTTCTCTTCATTTCTTCCACTTTATCTAGGACTTCTTAAGAATATATTTTGATGCTACATAAACATCAACATTCCCTCTTAGCAAGGAATGTATTCTTCTTGCACAATCTTCAACATTGTTTGTCTTCTGGAGGTTCTTCTTCATCTGATCCCTCTACTAATTATTCCACATGGATAATCAGGGTTGGAACTCATGAAAACATCAACACTCCCTCTCAACTAGGGAGGTATTATCACTTTGGAACACATCTGGATATCATCTAATCGTCAAATATTGACTCATACATCTTGTCATCATAAGAAAGGTATTAAACACAACTCATTCCATCGAGAAGTATCAATATCCCTCTCTCTCCCTCTCAAGATATATTAGCATCAATGTCTCATCGATGCTGCAATCATCAACACACCCTCTCAATGAGGAAGGAATTCTCATGAATACATATTGAAGTATGAACATATTATTCTTGCACTGGATAGGTTGATCATAATCTTGCATGGGCATCTAGGAATTAATCTCCCCATCTCATCATAGGATGGTTGGGACAAGTCACTACCCCATTTTGAGTCATGAGTTGATGAGTGAGCATCTAGGGACTAATATCCCCATCCCGTCATAGCATGGATGGGAGAAGGCACTGCCCAACTCTAACCATTTAGGGACTAATCTCTCTGCCCCACTTTATGTCCAAGAGAAGGAACTTCCCCATTTTGAGTCATCTTAGGGACTAAAATATCCACCCCACTTGGTGTCTGAGAGAAGGCACGGTCCCACTTGACCCACACCTAGACAAGTCACATGGATAATATTGGGGAAATGCTCTACCCTCAACCTCTAGGAAGATAGTGTGTGCAACTAAGGGCTAATCTTCCCACCTCATCACAGGATGTCTGAAAGAAGGAACTACCCTACTTTGAGCTATTCACCTCTAGCCAAGTCACATGGCTAATACTGAGGGAATGCTCGATGCATCAACACTACTCATCAAGGACCAGCCTCCCCACCCCGTCACAGGGTGGATGGGAGATGATACTGCCCTGCCTCTAGAATATTCATCCCTAGCCAATTCACATGGATAATACTGGGGGAATTTCCACTCGATGCTACAAACATCCATATTCAAGATCATCACATATTCCTCTTTGTTGGAGCACCTTGCTCCCTCTACATCTGAGCATACTGCTCGCTTTTCATCTTAGCATCATGCTCCCTCTCCATCTGAGCATTCTACCTGATCTGCACCTAAGCATGTTGCTTCCTCTACATCCAAGCATCTTACTTGCTCTACATTTGAGCATATTTCTCCCTTTTCCTTTTCTTTTTTTGCAACTGAGCATCTTGATCCCTTTGCATCTCATCATCTTGCTTCCTCTACATCTAAGTATTCTGCTTGCTCTTCACCTAGGCATCTTGCTCCCTCTACATCCGAGAATCTTACATTCTCCGCACCTAAGCATATTGCTCCCTTTTTAGGACTTAAAGCTAACTCCCCTTGAAAATCATCAATCCTAGAGTGCGTATAATATCTACAAATATGGGATGTCTTCTCATTTATCACAAGCCTCTGATATTTCTCCCTCTTGAAAACTAAATATCAACAGGATCTGTAATATGGATGACTTCTCATCCATCACTTGCTATTCAAAAAAATTCCCATCATCCTTCTCTTGTAGGCCATATCATTTGGTCTTTCCTACAAGACAAATTCAGTCAAATAATTAGTAACATTGCATAATCATGAAATTCAATCAAATCATATTGACATTTCAATGCAATGGAAATAATGAAACAGTGCACACAGTCATGAATATTTAATATCTTAGCCAGTGCTTCAGCACAACACCCATCCATATCCCAACACACTCAGTAACTATCTGAATGCCTTCCATCTCCTCCAGAACATACCAATGCTCCAGTATGCTAGCAAAGAGGTTTCTTCCTAGGCTAGTTCCATCTAAGGTTCATGGAATGCTGTGAAGCACTACATGATTCTTACTCAACATATACATAATTTGTACTATAAGATCCTATTGCTCGTCAATCTCAGTCATATATAAATGTATAATATGCTACATTATAACATGCATAACACACTTCCTAATTCTAAGAATACAAATATACATACAACTATGACAAACATTCAAATCTGATTTACAAGATCAATAATGACAAATGATCATCCAAATACAAATACTTATATTTTATTATTTTGTGTGGGATCCCTCTTGATCTCTACCTCCTTGCAGGGATCACTAGAGTCCTTCAATATTTGTCTTCTTAATTGGAAGCTAACTGCAACCTGAATCTTCATACAACACTAATGACAATATCCTCATCTAGAGATAATTCAATCATTGGTATACTAAAATAAATACTCCTTTTGACAGTCATAATATTCTGCATTCCTTGAATTCTTTGTGGAGAATCTTCATGAGCATCATTGTATGAAATAAGTCCTCAGAGAGTAGTAAGAAGGTAATATTTTTATTTTTTCTTCTTGTTTTTTAAATTTTTCTCAAGATCCCTCTGGCTCTAGAATATCCCTGATTTCAACAATCATCTTAACATATCTAGCTCAGAAACCCTAGTAGAAGAGGGTAAAAAATTGAAACCTAGACTTTGATAAAAATGACTCCATAGGTTAATGCACCCTTCCAAGGTGAGTTGGATATATTTCATTTTCTTCTGGATCTGTGGACATAACAACTCGTAAATTGAAACCCTAATTTCTGCAGTTTCTACAAAAAAATCAAACTTTACCAAAACTGAGATTTCAAATCTACAAATTCCCACCCTTGATTTTCGCCCCCTAATTTTCAGACCCTATATTTAGGCCCCTGATTTTTAGAGTAAATATTTTTTCTTTACACGCAACATGATAACATATGTGGGCCCATAACTTGTTATATTTTAATGATATAGCAATATAATTTTCACATAATCAAGCACAAGAACACAAGAGACACAATAGCTTACCCTGAGGAAACCCAAACTCGGGAAAAAAACAACAAACCTTTATTCCTCATAGAATCAATACATAATGCAAGTACATCTAGATATAGAAGTGATCTTGAACAAGATAGATAACAAACAGAGAAGATACAACAATAAGATCCCTAGAAATTAGTCTTGTCCAACCTAGAGTAAACTTCTTCTTGCTTATAGTCTTGACCTTCACTTGTCCTCCTTGAGAGGTGTACATCACTTGAGAGAGAGAGACATGAACTTGTTGTTGTAATAATGAAGTGTGAAAGCACTTTATTTATATTCTTCTTTTCACTAGAAGTTTCCTCAATAGGTCGGCTTGACTTTTATTTATTTATTTATTTATCTTTTATTTTATCTTTCAAGTTAACTTGCATTTTTATCTTCTAGGGTTATTTTACACATTTTATTGGGGTAATTATGCTCTTCATTTCTTCCACTTTATCTAGGAATTTTTAAGAATATATTCCAATGCTACATAAACATAAACATAAAACACATAATAGAATCACATTCTGGGAGCTTGCAAAGGACATTAATGCACTGGAGAAATTAATCATTAAAATATTTTCTCTGTATCCATTCTTACGATATCCATGCACTATTGCACCTCCTCCAACACTAGAAAAATCCTTTGTAGGAGCATGTCAAGCTCCCTCACCATGTCTCTACATATGTAGCTAGGAGATTATTCAAGAATATCATATCCCACAAAGGAGAAAGGCATCCATTAGTATTGCTCATATCAACAAAAGGAACTTTATTCTTTGCATTATGCAACAAGATTTCACAAATTAAATTCAAATCCATTATTGAATTTGTTTAACATGTCTGCAAGTTAATTGAAACATACCTTTAAGAGGAGTCTATAGAATCTTAAACTCTCAATTTTCCTACATGTGATGTAAATAGGTATGCTATGAAATTCAACTCTCACTAGTTTCTTCCTTTGTATAGTGAGAGCTAAAAAGATTACCCATAGAGCCCAAGGAATTGTTTCCATTGTCACTAAGTGGCACTCTCTATCTACCTGCACCTCTCAATTATTATTCAAAATCATGTTTACCTAACTTTTGGGGGAGGAGTACATTACTATCAATGCTTTCTCCATATTAAAATTTGATAGTGATTCAAAGTTATTAGAAGTGGTTTTCATGTTTCCTTAAAAGGATGTCATGGAAGCAATAAAAATGAGGTAAGCCTTCAAACCTTCCATATGTGCTCATTTTTGTCTTATAGTTTTTCTATTGAATGCTTTCTTTTAGATTATAGACAAGTTTAAGGACAAAAATTAAGAATTCAATCCTTTCACAACTTGTTAGAACTACACACTCTTGTAGATGATGTATTCAAAAGGTTCTAATTTTTATTTTTATTTTTTTTATCTAGATGTGGCATGTAGTAGTTGAGGGACACCAGGTAAGAACATGATCTCCTCTTCTCTGAATGCACCTACAATGCTTCTTATGCTTCAAAAATAGTATATTAAATAAATAAAAGATTACAATTACGAGGTTAGATATGATTAAAGCCTATAAGTAGTTAATATGTTTGCAGATATTTGCATACCATATACAATAAACATGAAGATAGGAGAGAACATGAAGTTGTTGGATTCTTTATAAATATTTCCTCTTGTAAATGTTCGGATATCCACATCATCTATTTCGGGATACATCATCTATTTCAGGATCTTGCATGATCTATTTCAGGATATTATCTATTTCAGGATTCCTATTTCAGGATATGATCTATTTCAGGATTCTGCATGCACAGGCATGCATCCCAGTCACCAGTTTGATGCCTCCAGCACCTTATCCACCTTCTTCTAGCACCCGGGAGCCACTTACCACAGAGTTTTAGCCCTCCCAAGCTGAAAGGCGCCCTCTTCTCACCTACTGACAGAGAAGGGCGCACTTGTTCACCTACCACTGCAGATTCACTCCAGTTACATTCAGTTAGCTCCGATTCTGATTGATTTCACTCCTGACTGACTGTTTCACCTCCGATTGACCTCCAGTTCGATTAGGTGACTTGTTCTGACTCCAGTTAGCCTCCCATGCGCCCCCACTGAGCCTCCAGATCCTATATCAGTGCTACACACTTCAGTTACATTTATTATGATCAGTTAGACTCAGCTTGACACCTGGATGACTGGTTGGTGTGATTGATGAGCACCACCGATGATTGATGAGGACTCCTAGATAGAGTCAAGCTACTCCATTCAGTGATTCGAATGACCTCCTTAGGCAATTCGAATTGCTCTGTTCATTGTGACAGTTTCTATTGTAATTCATTCACCCTTTCTGGGATAGAGAGCACTGCTGCATGTTTTGCACAGTTTTGCACCATATTTTCTATGTTCATCTGTTGTGATTGATTTACTTGTTCATTAGATCTGCTGTGACTAATTTTACATGGTATCAGAGCCATTGCAGGGACAAGATCTCTTTTCTACAGGTGTTTATACAAGAAGATTTGACTGAATTGCTAAAAATTGCAATAAGTTTGGCATGAGATATCTCAAGGGCATTCGCTCCCGTGCATGCAAAGCTTGAAAAATATTCCAATACCACTCCAGAAGCTTGAGTTACCACATAATTCCTGGATCTGATACATTGGACCTATTCAACATTGCTTGAAATCCAATCCCAGGTGTGATGCAACTCTCAAAGGGTGGATTGTTTGACCTTATTGTGGTTGTTTTGATGTGATTTGCAGGTTTCTTACTTCCTCCATGTGCATTCGCTAATGCAAAGATGGAGACTTCTTCTTCACAAAATATTCTTACTCCATTCAACTATGATGAATGGAAACCAAAGATGATTGCATTCTTGAAGAGACAATGTCTTTTTGATATGTGCATTGGTAATACAAGAGACTTTGATTCCGATGAAGAGGAGAATGATTGGCTCAATGATTGTGACAGAGCTTTTGGAACAATGTGTCTTGCAATGTCTCCTTGTATGCGCTACCTCAGTAATACTGCTGAAAATCCAAGTGATCTATGGGTCCAACTTGACAGAGAATTTGGAAAGCAGGAAGAAGAGGATCATGCTAGCCTTTTGGAGAACAAGCCCAGTGAGATCTCCTTATGTGTTCTTTTCGATCATGTGTTGGCCTCAACAATTGTTCAAGATGAAGAAGAAACTGTAGATTCAACACTCATTCTCTCAAAGTCTTCTATTTCAAATTCTGAGCAAGATAAACAAGCTCATACTCTAGATTCCGAAGAGGTTCTTGAATCATCTCTTTCACATGAGTTTGTCGGCATGCGGAATAATGATCTACTTGATGTTTTGGAGGTAAAATCTGATTTTGGAGGTGAAGCATTCGCCCTCCTTGATTGCATGCCTTCTATAAACTTATGTTCTATCATTTGCAAAGTTTCTCAGAGTTTTAATGAAGATGAAGAGCACTACCATTCGCTTGAGTTCAATTCTCATGCACTTTTTGCTGATTTTGGTTTTGATCTCACCCTTGTTGGTTCAAAGGAGATCTCAAGAAACCATTCATCTATTTTTGGAGCTGATTTAACTTCTATTGATAAGAAGTTCAAGTTTCAAGATCTATTTGATCCAGTTGGAGCTATTCCTACCTCACTTGGTTCGAATCACAGGTTCCAGGATCATCCTCATATTTTCATATTTGTTCTCACCTTTTTCGGTATGAAGAGCAAGTTCATAAAGTCTCCACATTCGCTTGCATCCACTGATGGAGAATTCAAGCACATGTTTTTGGAGCATGATCCATTTACTCCCAAGAGTAAGATACCTCCAGACATATCTACTTGATTTTGGAGCAGTTAAATCTTTTGGTGTACTACAGTCTATTTTGAGGGGGGGTATTTTTCCCATGAGGTTTTCCCCATTTCCTCGGTTTATTGACTATTATTTTTTTTGGATTATTGTATTGGGGTGACCTTTGGTCTTAGTTACCAGGGCCCCACATTATTTTAGTTGGCACATCATAGTCTAGCTTGAGGGGGGGTGTTCGGATATCCACATCATCTATTTCGGGATACATCATCTATTTCAGGATCTTGCATGATCTATTTCAGGATATTATCTATTTCAGGATTCCTATTTCAGGATATGATCTATTTCAGGATTCTGCATGCACAGGCATGCATCCCAGTCACCAGTTTGATGCCTCCAGCACCTTATCCACCTTCTTCTAGCACCCGGGAGCCACTTACCACAGAGTTTTAGCCCTCCCAAGCTGAAAGGCGCCCTCTTCTCACCTACTGACAGAGAAGGGCGCACTTGTTCACCTACCACTGCAGATTCACTCCAGTTACATTCAGTTAGCTCCGATTCTGATTGATTTCACTCCTGACTGACTGTTTCACCTCCGATTGACCTCCAGTTCGATTAGGTGACTTGTTCTGACTCCAGTTAGCCTCCCATGCGCCCCCACTGAGCCTCCAGATCCTATATCAGTGCTACACACTTCAGTTACATTTATTATGATCAGTTAGACTCAGCTTGACACCTGGATGACTGGTTGGTGTGATTGATGAGCACCACCGATGATTGATGAGGACTCCTAGATAGAGTCAAGCTACTCCATTCAGTGATTCGAATGACCTCCTTAGGCAATTCGAATTGCTCTGTTCATTGTGACAGTTTCTATTGTAATTCATTCACCCTTTCTGGGATAGAGAGCACTGCTGCATGTTTTGCACAGTTTTGCACCATATTTTCTATGTTCATCTGTTGTGATTGATTTACTTGTTCATTAGATCTGCTGTGACTAATTTTACATGGTATCAGAGCCATTGCAGGGACAAGATCTCTTTTCTACAGGTGTTTATACAAGAAGATTTGACTGAATTGCTAAAAATTGCAATAAGTTTGGCATGAGATATCTCAAGGGCATTCGCTCCCGTGCATGCAAAGCTTGAAAAATATTCCAATACCACTCCAGAAGCTTGAGTTACCACATAATTCCTGGATCTGATACATTGGACCTATTCAACATTGCTTGAAATCCAATCCCAGGTGTGATGCAACTCTCAAAGGGTGGATTGTTTGACCTTATTGTGGTTGTTTTGATGTGATTTGCAGGTTTCTTACTTCCTCCATGTGCATTCGCTAATGCAAAGATGGAGACTTCTTCTTCACAAAATATTCTTACTCCATTCAACTATGATGAATGGAAACCAAAGATGATTGCATTCTTGAAGAGACAATGTCTTTTTGATATGTGCATTGGTAATACAAGAGACTTTGATTCCGATGAAGAGGAGAATGATTGGCTCAATGATTGTGACAGAGCTTTTGGAACAATGTGTCTTGCAATGTCTCCTTGTATGCGCTACCTCAGTAATACTGCTGAAAATCCAAGTGATCTATGGGTCCAACTTGACAGAGAATTTGGAAAGCAGGAAGAAGAGGATCATGCTAGCCTTTTGGAGAACAAGCCCAGTGAGATCTCCTTATGTGTTCTTTTCGATCATGTGTTGGCCTCAACAATTGTTCAAGATGAAGAAGAAACTGTAGATTCAACACTCATTCTCTCAAAGTCTTCTATTTCAAATTCTGAGCAAGATAAACAAGCTCATACTCTAGATTCCGAAGAGGTTCTTGAATCATCTCTTTCACATGAGTTTGTCGGCATGCGGAATAATGATCTACTTGATGTTTTGGAGGTAAAATCTGATTTTGGAGGTGAAGCATTCGCCCTCCTTGATTGCATGCCTTCTATAAACTTATGTTCTATCATTTGCAAAGTTTCTCAGAGTTTTAATGAAGATGAAGAGCACTACCATTCGCTTGAGTTCAATTCTCATGCACTTTTTGCTGATTTTGGTTTTGATCTCACCCTTGTTGGTTCAAAGGAGATCTCAAGAAACCATTCATCTATTTTTGGAGCTGATTTAACTTCTATTGATAAGAAGTTCAAGTTTCAAGATCTATTTGATCCAGTTGGAGCTATTCCTACCTCACTTGGTTCGAATCACAGGTTCCAGGATCATCCTCATATTTTCATATTTGTTCTCACCTTTTTCGGTATGAAGAGCAAGTTCATAAAGTCTCCACATTCGCTTGCATCCACTGATGGAGAATTCAAGCACATGTTTTTGGAGCATGATCCATTTACTCCCAAGAGTAAGATACCTCCAGACATATCTACTTGATTTTGGAGCAGTTAAATCTTTTGGTGTACTACAGTCTATTTTGAGGGGGGGTATTTTTCCCATGAGGTTTTCCCCATTTCCTCGGTTTATTGACTATTATTTTTTTTGGATTATTGTATTGGGGTGACCTTTGGTCTTAGTTACCAGGGCCCCACATTATTTTAGTTGGCACATCATAGTCTAGCTTGAGGGGGGGTGTTCGGATATCCACATCATCTATTTCGGGATACATCATCTATTTCAGGATCTTGCATGATCTATTTCAGGATATTATCTATTTCAGGATTCCTATTTCAGGATATGATCTATTTCAGGATTCTGCATGCACAGGCATGCATCCCAGTCACCAGTTTGATGCCTCCAGCACCTTATCCACCTTCTTCTAGCACCCGGGAGCCACTTACCACAGAGTTTTAGCCCTCCCAAGCTGAAAGGCGCCCTCTTCTCACCTACTGACAGAGAAGGGCGCACTTGTTCACCTACCACTGCAGATTCACTCCAGTTACATTCAGTTAGCTCCGATTCTGATTGATTTCACTCCTGACTGACTGTTTCACCTCCGATTGACCTCCAGTTCGATTAGGTGACTTGTTCTGACTCCAGTTAGCCTCCCATGCGCCCCCACTGAGCCTCCAGATCCTATATCAGTGCTACACACTTCAGTTACATTTATTATGATCAGTTAGACTCAGCTTGACACCTGGATGACTGGTTGGTGTGATTGATGAGCACCACCGATGATTGATGAGGACTCCTAGATAGAGTCAAGCTACTCCATTCAGTGATTCGAATGACCTCCTTAGGCAATTCGAATTGCTCTGTTCATTGTGACAGTTTCTATTGTAATTCATTCACCCTTTCTGGGATAGAGAGCACTGCTGCATGTTTTGCACAGTTTTGCACCATATTTTCTATGTTCATCTGTTGTGATTGATTTACTTGTTCATTAGATCTGCTGTGACTAATTTTACAGTAAATTCCCCCCCAAAAATCCATTATTAGAGCTTGAGACACTACTATCACTCGCAATACATTCAAATTTGGGTACTTTTGAGAAATTGCGAGTATGAAAATGATTAAATCTAGTACAATAAGTTGATTAGAAACATATTCATGTAGAAGTGTAGTAGCTATGCATGGATAACTGGTAGTTAATGCATGAAGTTACCAATAAGTGTTCACCTGTCACAAGTTAAGAGGTTGATGTGCTAGTTAATACTTTATCCACATTACTATAGTTGAAAAAGGTAATATAAATACCAATGGTGGAAGCTTCTGAATATTAAAAACCAACCACTTACCAATATAGTTCCTCTAACTTATGTAGATGAATTTTTTTGGAAAAATATTTTGAAATACATACCCTCAATGTGGATGACTGGGGTTTGATCCCTAGAAATGGAGATAACATTTTTCTTCCCAAATACCATTATTTTGCAAATCACGTATTAAACACAATGTAGACTGATGGTGGATCACTAAATATCTATTAATTTTATGATCATTTTAGTTTAGTATTGAAATATTGAATAATGCAATATGGGGTTGTATCTCAAATGGTAAATCCCTCTCTTCGCATGCAACAGCTACAAGAATTGATACCCTGATTCTCCATCATATCAATTCTATCAACATTTTTGACATTTGAACTTAATCTACAATTTATATTTAGAATACACGTAATTATTTCTACCACCTAGCATAGCTATGGAATGCATGAAAAAACGAGTTCACCTCAATATGAAAATTGATTTAGAGTGCATAGAAAATGGGCCAAGTAGGTGTGATAGGGACAAGTGAAATTTGTAGATGTGGAGAGGATGGAAAATGCTTCATATTAGGTGTCACACGGACAAGTGAGCCATCACACTTGTCATTATAAATTATTGCATTAATTTTATGCATTGGCTTTGATTTCCATTGGGAGTGTCATTACTTTTAAACACTTTGATTAGATGGACACCTTAGGTTTAAGGAACTGTGGAACTTAGGAGAATTGTAGGTGTTTGCAGAAAAGTTATTAGCATAAGTGTATATAATGCATAGCTTACTTTAGTAAAATAGATAACCATAATAACACAATAATATTAGAAAAATGGGATCATGGTGTATAGCATAGTTTCATAATAATGTAATGAATAAAAAATTGAATAGAATCACGCCATATCATCTAGTGTGAAGACTTAGTGTAGTGAAGTTTAGAGAGGCAATGTAAATACAAAGAGGAGGTTCAATACGAACATGGAAATTAGAGAAAATTTGAGGTCTAAAATGGGCATTCTAAATAAAATATTAAAGAAAGTCATGTCAAAACTTAATAATATGCTATGTCACACTAAGTTAAAGATGTTATCTAGTGAAGGATAATATTTATTGTCTCAATAATGATACTTGACAAGAATCTTGAGTTAGTGTAGGAGTAAGAGGTGAGAATTGAAAATACTAATAAAATGTTTACATTCTTGTGCACACACAATAAATAATATAGTAGTACAAATTTTCAAATTATATCATAATTCATAATTAATTAAATACACTATTTTTTTTTTTTTATTAAACAATAAATTTAAAATTCACAAAATTATTATAATTAAAATTAAAAATTATATATATATATATATATATATTTGTTAAATTATTGATTAATTTTTAACTAGAATCTATTATATAATATAAAATATATTATAAATTTTAACTAATTACCATAAACACCTACAAAATATAATATTAAAATATCAAATATAGTAGTAATATGCTACATATTATATTAGTTATTTATAACATATTACATTATATATTATATTAATGACTATATTGTATTACATATTACATATTGTATTACATATTACATATTGTATTATATTACATATTGGATACCGCCAGACATAATTGTGGCATTGCTCATGTAGAAAATGAAGGAACATCGTTCAACTCCTAAATAAATCAAGCAGAGGTAGATTATATATCCGGTCATAAATAGGAACATCCTTTGGGCGTACTTCGATGGAGATAGCCAGGGGGAGCCACCCCTTGGTGGTGCAGGAGGTGTGATATTTTTATTTAATAATGTTAAACTTAGCATCAAGTATGCCCTAGGTCAAGCCTCGAATACCAGAGCAGGCCTCACGGATCTCTGGGAAGTCCTCAGGGTAGCCTTGCACAAATAGGTTTCAAGCTTGCAATTGTTCGGTGATTCAAAAACAGTTATAGATTAGGCCGACGGAAGAATTCGGATTAATGCACCACATCTTCAATATGTGATGGTTGCAATTCAAAGTTTGGTTTCTATTTTGAATAATGTTTCCTTTGCACACATATAAAGAGAGGTAAATATGGAAGCAGATTCGCTGTCAAAGATGGCTTTGCATTGCAACCAGGTTAGAGGTATAAGAGCAGATAAATGGATAAATAATAAGTCAATAAGTCAATACATGATGTTGTAAAATATTTGTTAGGCCTTGGTTGACAGGCTTTTCTTTGATATGAAAAAAAATGCAGGAATATAAGACGTATCTTTTTAGTGAATGATAGCCTATATGCCAGAAGAATGTAATGTAGCCTTAATGGCTGTGCATAACTAATGTAAGTTCATTATGGAAATTTTATATTTATTCTATATAAATAAAATGAATTTTTCCTTTAGAAAAAAATTATTATATTACATATGACATTAGTTATTTATATGGTATGTTAGTTAAAATTTATATTATGTATGATATGTTAGCTATTATATAAAATAGGTTATATATATATATATATATATATTATTTTTTAAATAGTTAATGATATAAAATATTTTTGTATTTTAAAATAATTTTTAGGTGTTTAAATTGTATTTTTGAATCTATAAATAGATTTAAACTCCCTCAAATACCTTCATGGCACTTAAATTATACAATTTTCATAGTTAATATATGTGATTTTAATAGTTTTTAAATATTTTCAACCGAAATACTCGGAAAATGTTGAAAACTTAGAATATTTAGACTAATCCTTCAAGAAATCCAATATCACGCTAAGAATATGAAATGTCACACTAAGTTAGAGGCGTTATCTAGTGAAAGATAAGCGTTAGTGTCTTATTGATAATACTTAACAGGTATCTTAAGTTAGTGTAGGGTTAAGAGGTGAGAGTTGAAAATACTAATAAAAGGTTTAGATTCTTATACACACAATAAATATAGTAGTAAAATTTTTCAAATTATATCATAATTTATTTAGAATAATTCATAATTGATTATATATATATATATATATATATTTAAAATTCAAAAAATTATTATAATATATATATATATAATTTTAATTATATTATATTATATTATTAGTTAAATTAATGATTAGTTTTTAACTAGAATCTATTATATAATATAAAATATATTATACCTTTGAACCAATTGCAATAAAAACCTATACAATATAATATTAATATCAAATATAGTATTAATATATTACATATTATATTAGTTATTTATACCATATTAAATATTATGTTATATTAATTATTATACGATATTACATATTATATTATATTACATATGACATTAGTTATTTATATTGCAGGTTAGTTAAAATTTATATTATATATGATATGTTAACAATATTTTAGTTGTTTATATATATATATATATATTATTTTATAAATATTTAATAATATAAAATATTTTTGTATTTTAAAATAATTTTATTATAATTTTAATTAAAGTGATTTTTATGTTTCTAATAATTAGAGGTAGTGATTCAACATTAATAGAATTGGGGTAGTAAAGTATTGTCACAAAAGTTGGATTACCTTCATATTATTTTTAGATGTTATTGTTGTCGAAAAGTTGGGTATCTGAAAGCTAAGTATCCTGTTTTGGTTTCTGGTTCTCCATTGGCAGACTCTGAGACAAATTCGGGTGAGGAAACTTGTGATATAAAGGATATTTCCTCCCAGATTATTGATCCAACATCTTCTAAGTGGAATTGTACGCCTCTATTAGGTAAGTCAACATCCTTCTTAGACTCCATATGAGGTTGTTTTTGAAGGAAGAATTAAATTTCATTTTATCAGTAGAGAAGAATTTGGATAAAAGATTATTGTTGTCAAATTCCAAAGGTGTTTTGGATTGTGTTACACCTTTCTTAAAGTCTAGGGAAGATATCTCTTCGAATCCCCCTTGTATTGATTTTCTTGGAGGAGACCATGCTCAAAACCCTCCTTCTCCCATAATTGAATTGGTAAAGACTAATATCCCTTTGTTTGAGAATCCTGATTCCATTGATTCCCTTGATGAGTTTGTTGCTCCCTTAGGATTAGTCACCCCTGTTATAACAAATGTGAAAACTCCCTCCTTGTGCAAAACCCTCAACAAGTTTTTTCAAAGATTCCTAATTCAGGTGAGGAATTTATTCCTACTCATTCCATTCGTTTCTAGAATGTGACAATTCGAAGAAAGAAAAAGAAGAATGAGAATAATAATTTAGAAGGATTGGATACTACCTATAAACCTATTTCTTCCAGGATTGATGAATTTCCTGGTTCAGACAATATGCGGGCCCTTAGAGCAAAGATGCCCCTTAGAGATATTTCCTAGTGTCTTTTCTGTCTCTAAATGTTCGTGGATTAGGTAGGGTTGAAAAGGTTAGGGCCCTATCAAATCTTATCCAGTCTACTAACCCTTTAGTGATTTTATTACAAGAAACTATGTGTGAAGATTTGAAGGCGGTTGAAATTTTGTCAAACATATTACCTAATTGGGAAATGTCTTCTTTGAGATCAAATGGTATGTCTATTGTTTTGGATTCTAGTTGGAACCCACTCTATGCTCAGTTTCAAGCTTATAATACTCCAGGGGGAATTATATTGGAAGGTTTTATTAATTCCTTAGATTTGCAAATGGCTATCCTTAATTGCTATGGGCCTTACAGAAATCGTGAAACATTATAGAATATTATAGAATCTAGTGGATTGTTGGGTATCAACAATTTACTTCTAGAAGGTGACATAAAATTTACCCTTTCATCTAAAGAAACATGGGGTCCTAGTGCTAGAATCGATCCATTATCGGATTATTTTCAAAACCTTCCTCTGAGGAATGATCTAGTGGATATTTTTCCTGTTAACTAGGAGCCTACATAGACAAATGGATATTTTTCAAAGATTCCTAATTTAGGTGAGGAAGTTATTCCTACTCATTCCATTCGTTTCTAGAATGTGACAATTCGAAGAAAGAAAAAGATGAATGAGAATAATAATTTAGAAGGATTGGATACTACCTATAAACCTATTTCTTCCAGGATTGATGATTTTCCTAGTTTAGACAATATGTGGACCCTTAGAGCAAAGATGCCCCTTAGAGATATTGCCTAGTGTCCTTTCTGTCTCTAAATGTTCATGGATTAGGTAGGGCTGACAAGATTAGGGCCTTATCGAATCTTATCTAGTCTACTAACCCTTTGTTGATTTTATTACAAGAAACTATGTGTGAAGATTTGAAGGCGGTTGAAATTTTGTCAAACATATTACCTAATTGGGAAATGTCTTCTTTGAGATCAAATGGTGTGTCTGGTGTTTTGGATTCTAGTTGGAACCCACTCTATGCTTCGTTTAAGACTTATAATACTCCAGGGGGAATTCTAATGGAAGGTTTTATTAATTCCTTAGATTTGCATATGACTATCCTTAATTGCTATGGGCCTTACAGAAATCGTGAAACATTATGGAATATTCTAGAATCTAGTCGATTGTTGGGTATCAACAATTTACTTCTGGAAGGTGACCTAAAATTTACCCTTTCGTCTAAAGAAACATGGGGTCCTAGTGCTAGAATCGATCCATTATCGGATTATTTCAAAACCTTTTTCTGAGGAATGATCTAGTGGATATTTTTCATGTCAACTTGGAGCCTACATGGAAAAATGGTAAGGGTGGAAGTGCCAGGGTTTGAAAAAGACTTGATAGATTGTTTGTGAAATTTGATCTTTTGGACTCTCTTTAGAGATTCAGATCCTAGGGGGAAAAGTATACTATTTCAGATCACTATCCTATTTTTCTAGAATTTGAAGGATCTCTTACTGTGGGGAATTTTCCTTTTAAGTTCAACAGCTTGTGGCTCTCTAATGAATAGTTCTACAGGATGATTAAAGGATGTTAGACCTCCTTTCAAGTCCCGTGTGATCTAAGCCCTATGGGTAGCCTGATCTGGAAACTAAAATCCTTGAAAAAGAAGTGATTTCTTGGATTAATAATCAGAAAAGAAAAGATAGAGCAAAACTGGAACAGATTGAAAGCCAAATTGTGGACCTATTAACAAAAATGCTGATTTTATGTTGGATGAAGAAGATAATCTGGTCTTGAAGGATTTAATTTCCAAAAAAAACAATATTTTGGCTCAAGATGAAAAGGACTGGCACATGAAGATTTGAGCATTATGGATCAAATTAGGTGATAACAATACCAAGTTTTTTCATAAATTTTCTTCACATAGAAGAAATTTGAATGCCATTTGGGAAATGAAAACTGATGAAGGACAATTAGTGAGGAAGTAGTCTGATTTGAAAGATCTTGCAAAATCATACTTCCAGGATATATATAAAGAACTAGAGAACTTTCAGATCAAGGCACAATTGAGAGTTTTAAGTCACATTCCCATCTTTTTTTTATCATGATGAAGGTGTTGCTATCGGTAAGCCTGTAACTTTGGGGGAGATCAAAGATGTTCTGAAACAGTTTGCTAAAGAAAAAATCTCGGGCCCAGATGGATTGACGGTTGAGCTTTCTCTGAGTTTCTTTGATAATATGGGGGAAGATATTCTGGCTATGGTGGAACAATCTAGAACTGAAGGTTACCTTTTTAGGGCTTTGAAGTCTACTTTCCTTACATTAATTCCAAAATGTAATAAGTCGACATCCTTTAATGAGTTTAGACCGATTTCCTTATGCAATCTTATTTACAAAATCATCATGAAAATAATTTCCAATTGACTCAAACCTTTTCTCTCTAGAATAATTTCCTTGGAACAATTTGGATTTCTGATGGATAGGAAGATTCTTGATGCAATAAGTATTTCTCAGGATAGTTTGCATACCATTAATAAAAACAAATAGAAGTTGTATTATTGAAGATGGATTTGGTGAAGGCATATGATAGGGTGAATTGGGTTTATCTTAGGCTTCTTTTGCTTCACATTGGATTACCTCTTTTAGTGACTAATTGTTGAATGGCTTGTATTACCTCTTCTCAGTTCTCATTTTTGATAAATGGTTGTCCAACTACTTGTTTTGGAAGCTCAAGAGGTATCATACAAGGTTTCCCTCTATCACCATTACTATTTATGTTGGTAGTAGAGGGATTAAGTCATTTGATCCTGAAATCTAAGTCAGAAAAGAAAATAAAGGTATAAAAATATCTGTATCAGTGATCATTACACATTTACATTTTGTGGATGATGTTTTGTTGTTTGGAGGGGGATCGGTGGAAGAATGGAAACATTATAAGGAAATAATTTCAATTTTTTGTTGAGCAACAGATATGGATATCAAATTGAAAAAATATAGTTTCTTTGTTCATAATGTGCAAGAGGAAGCCCTCTCTGAGATCTGTAGATTGTTTCCTTTAAACACTGGCTTACTGGATGAAGGCATTAAATATCTGGGCTACTTTATAAAACCAAAAAGATATCTTATCAAAGACTAGATGTGGCTTGTAAAAATATTTAAGAACATAATTAGTAATTGGTCTTATCGACTTATGTCTTTTGGGGGAAGACTCACATTGCTGAAAGCAGTTCTTATGGGTATACCAGTATACTGGTTATCTTTAGCTAATGTCCCAAAAACTATTTTGAAGTGGATTAAAAGTATCATGTTTCGTTTCCTCTGGTTTGGTTCTGCTTGTACATATAAGCTTCAAATTGTAATACCCGAATTTTGACCCTTATGAAATATTGGCTTTTAATGTGAATATTGTATACAGGCGATGTATGTTTTCCTAGCGTGGAGCTCAAGGCCAAGGCCCTACTAGTGTATGCTCATAATTATTTATAAAGGAAAGTATTTGACATTTTGTTATCCATATGCTATTAAGCCATGGGATATTGTAAAATGATGTAAATATTTAATATTGCAATAAAATACTAAAACTGGCTATGGAAGCAACTAATGAGAAGGGGCCATTTGTATTCCATTAGGGAGTGGTGAAGAGGTTGTGGGGTTGAACCATAAGCTGTCAAATGTCATCTTGAGAACCCATTTGACTTTCCTTGCTGGCATTTATTTCTGTTGTAAGAAAGTGGTTGAGAAATCAGTCTATGGCTTCAATGGAGCATGGGCAGCCCAGAAATTTGTATGGCAGGTATGGGCTCTATTCTTCTTGTACCACAAGTCACCCTACCTCATAGGATTTATGGTTCTTCCTCATTCCCATTCCATTTTTGAACACCCCAGCTTCAGTTTTCATCCATTACGAATTCCCAGCAGTGAGAAAAACTAGAAATCGCAACTTTGCAAGAACCCACATTTTGAAGTGCCATAAACGCCCAAAATTTGGTATTGATAGTGAAATCCAATGGGGGATCCATAGATATGAACCTTGGGGTGAAATTGAGAGTATTATATACCCTGAAATCCATTGGAAAACCCAGTTTTTATAGCCCAGAAATCCAGTGACGAGATTGAGTTATTTGATGACAGAATTGTGAGAATTCCAAGTGTGAATGATTGAACAGAGGTTGTGTTTGCTTGATAAACCCAGTGAAGGATGGAATCTCAAGGAATTAGCAGCTGGACCTTTCTATGCCCACCCTGAATAGAACTGGAGGGAAGGGATGCTTGAGGGACTATGCAACAGAGAAGGGCACCTCCCTTATGTTGGGTGAGGTAGGTATTGTGGGTTCCACGACTGTTGAGTTCATTTGAGATGCTTGTAGCTCTATGGTTGAGCTCACTGGCTTAGAATCCTCCTCATTTTTTTATTGCATTCTTGATAAACCCAACTATGTGTTGGCTTAGTATGACTGTTTGAGTGAAACCATGGTTGTGAGTGAGCCTGTTTAGTTCCTCCTTAGTGGATACAAAACCCATCTCGGGGGTGATCTCTCAGCTAAAAGCATATAGGCTGGACATAGATCTATGGTTGGGTGGAACATTGTTCTCACATAGCCAGTTGTTTGGACAACTTCATCTCAAATATAAGTGTTCTCTGTGGTTTAAATTATATGCATTATGTGTTTTGCAATGTTTTAGTTAATGACTAGTGTTTAATTCTGTTGTGTTTGTTGAGTATGAATATGTATCCATAAGTTTTTACTTGTCCATGAATTTCTTAGTAATGTATGGGGTTGAGAATTTCAAATAAGACTAGTATGTTGGTCATGTTTCCTCCCTTGCACTGAATTGATGGAAAGGGATGTAACAGAGTGGTATCAGAGCCCATGTTGCAGCACTGGGGCTGCTTGGGCCAAAATATGAGTTTGCAGACAAGTAACAGAATGTTTTAACGCAATATTGGTGAAGTTTGGGGCATCATTTTGATTTGGAAAAATGGCAGAAGCAGAGTTATTAGGTGTTGTAGGGGATCACACCATTGCACAGATCACTCCAACATCTTTCCAACGGTACCAGACTTGCCTCATTTGGCTAAGGGACGAAGGAGATATGAACCCCGCAAGTTGTAGGGACGAAGGTGTTCAACAGTTGCGGATTTTGGGAATGAGAATTTCCAAATTTTTGTGTTTTGGATTTCTGCGATTCCGCACCCGCAATTGCAGGATTGCGGGTTGCGGGTTGCGGAAACATAGAAATTTGAAATTTGTGTTTTGGAATTTCCACAATTCCGGTTCTGCAGTGCGGATTACGGGTTGCGAGTTGTGGAAACGCAAAAAATTGAAATTTGCGTTTTGGAATTTCCGCAATTCCAGTTCCGCAAATCCCGGTTCCGTAGTGTGGATTGCGGGTTTCGGAAACACAAAAAATTTGAAATTTGCATTTTGGAATTTCTGCAATTCTGGTTCTGTAGTACGGGTTATGGGTTCAGGTTAAAAAAAAAGAGTATAGAGCCCGAAAATTGATTTTTGGATTATAGGAGCATGCGGAATCAGAATTGGATGAGTTCAATGACATTCTGAGGCCATTGATGAGGGCCAGGAATGAACCAGTGAAGATCCCGAGCTCATTATGCTCCAATTTGGCATAAAATTTGAATTAATGGCTTTTATAAATTAGTGTCCCAATGCTTGACAGAAGGTCGAATTGAGCTGAACTGATATGGAACGGTCATGGAGTAGGAACGGTGTTAAGTTTGGAATTTTGGAGCCAAAATCCGAAGGATGTGGAGTCGGGGTGAGTGAGAACGCCAAAAAGCACTATTCCATGCCACTTTTTGGGGATTTTGAAAAGCTTGCAGTGGAGGAAAGAGACCTTAGATGAAGGATTCAAAAAATTTACTAAACTTAACATTTCATATTCTCGTTAAAATAGACAATTCACATTAGACAAAGATTTTCCAAAAATGCACCGTTTGGGAAATAGCTAGACCTTTCTATGCTCACCCTGAATAGCACTAGAGGGAAGGGATGCCCGAGGGACTGTGCAGCAGAGAAGGGGACCTTCTTTGTATTGGGTCAGGTAGGTATTGTGGGTGCCATGACGGTTGAGCTTATTTGAGATTCCTGTAGCTCTATGGTTGAGCTCACTAGCTTAGCATCCTCCTGATTTGTTTATTGCATGCTTGATAAACCCAACTGTGTGTTGGCTTAGCATGACTGTTTGAGTGAAACCATGGCTATGAGTGAGCCTGTTTAGTTCCTCCTTAGTGGATACACAACCCAGCTCGAGGGTGATCTCTCATCTAAAAGATTATAGGCTGGATAGATATCTATGGTTGGGTGGAACGTTGCTCTCACATAGCTAGTTGTTTGGGCAGCTTCATCTCAAAGATAAGTGTTCAATGTGGTTTAAATTATATGCATTATGTGTTCTGCAATGTTTTAGTTAATGACTGTTGTTTATATGTTGAGTGTATGACAAAACTGTGTGTATGTATAGTGTTTAATTCCGCTGTGTTTGTTGAGTATGAATATGTATACATAAGTTTTTACTTGTCCATGAATTTCTTAGTAATATATGGGGCTAATATTGTCAAATAAGCCTAGTATGTTGGCCATGTTTCATCCCTTGCACTGGATTGATGGAAGGGGATGTGAGACAAATGGTCAGTTAGGAGAAGCTAGCCAGGCCCAAGACTTGGGTTGGGTGGGATTTTAGGAATATATTTTGATTCAGATTGGAATTGTGTTTGAAAATTTTATGGAGAGGACTCTTTGGAAAAGGATTATGGTCAGAGGTGTTAACAACTAAATATATACAAAAAATTTTGTGTCTTGACTAAGAGACCCAATGAAGATTAAGAGGAATTCATCAAATTTTTGGAATGGTTTTATGAAAGTCTATCCATGGATTGGAAAAGGTTTAAGTTGGAAAGTTGGATAGCACTCAAAAGTGTTGATAGGATTTGACCCTATAATTTGTATGGAAGAATATTTTGAGCTCTTCAATGACATTCTAGAATATTTGGCATATATTGGTATTAAAACTCCTGACTAGATTAGAAGACCCAACAGGCTCTTTCCTAAAGATTCCTACTGGCTCACGGCATCTGATCTTGACCTTGGTTATAGGTGGGATTATGAATGGAATTTATATATTTCTAAATTAAATCATGTCGTTATGCATCTTATGGATAGCGAGGACTAGCTCATTTGGTACCCAAATGTTTCCAGTGGGATGATCACTGCCAAGTTAGCTTACTTCACTATTGCACAGGAAAATGTCTTCTTTGTTCCCAGATGGTGGTTTAATGTTTTGTGGTGATGGAAATTTCCTTTAAAAACATTTTTTTTTATGTTGTGCATTTGAAGATTGTTTAAAGACATGGGACAATTTGATACATAGAGGATGGTCGCGACCAAACTAGTGTATTCTCTACAAAAAAATTATGGAATTGAAGGAACATTTGTTGGTCACTTGCTCTTTTACTGTGAAGGTTTGGAAAAATATATGCAATGCTCTACATATTAATCAGACTTGGGGAATGCAACACTTTGAACAAAATTTTATAATCTAGTACAATGATGAACCAGTACACAAGACTCTTCTAGGATATATCTCTTGGTTTATTTGGAGGGAGAAGAATGCTTTAATCTTTGAGGATAAAAGACTGGACTTGGATGATCTGTGCAGAACAATTTTACTTTTCTATAATGATTGTCATATTATTAACCATGATGTCGAAAAGATTAGGAATCCTAAGTCCCTTGAAATAGCAGAGGTAAGTACGGGTTTTTTTTATGGAGCGGCTCAGAATGGTATCTACGCAATGGGTGTTGTCATTTTTATCAATCCTGATCATTTCTTTAAATTCAAAATGAATGGTGGAAGAGGTTCAAATACAAAGGATGAATTGATCTCTCTTTGGTGTATTTTCAACATAGCTACAAGATTTGGTATTGATGCTTTTCAGATTTATGGTGAATATATGGTTGTTGTGAGTTGGGCCAAAGGTTTATATGAAATTAAGGTGATGGCTCTCTGTTATTGGTGTTTCTGAACAAAGACTCTTCTTACGTCTTTCAATTATGTGGATATAAACCATAATTACAAACAACAGAATGTGGTAGCAGATCAGTTATCAAAAGAGGCTCTGCTGGATGAAGAAGGTATTCTCTTTTGGATGGAATATGAGGATTCTATCCTAACAAATCATGGATCTTTAAATTTGTTCGCCATATAATGTGTCAATGGACTGGATAATGATGCAATATCTTGCTTCATGTTTGAACATGTTTCTGGTTATGATGAAAGACTAAATGTCTCTTTGTTGTTGGTGAATTGATAAGGCAGTATGTTTTGGTTGAGGTCTATAGGTATTGACTTTGAATTGAAGACTGAAGATGTTTAAGACCTGTTTCTGTATTAAGTTGCCCTTGAATATTTTGTTTTTTTTGGAAAAATATGATAAGTTGTAATATTTTTATATTCCTCGATGAATATCAAGAATATGGTTTTTTTTGCTGAAAAAAATGTTAAGTGTTAATTATATTATATTATATTATTATATATTAGTTAGATTATAAGTTAATTTTTCTCACATAAAATATATTATAACTTTTAAATAACATGTACCATTATAACTTTAACTAATGTGGAACATTCAAACCTACCATATAAATATAAATATAAATATAGTATTATTATATATTACATATTTTATTCTAAGTTTTGAATTTTAAAAATAATATAATTTTTTTTAAAACTATGGAAATTGCATAAGCTGAATAGCAAGGGGATTTAAAGGTGTTGAATCTATTTATTGATTGAAAAACACAATTTGAACACTTCTAAATTTGGATTTTACCATGACCAAAACCCACTGAAAAGTCCAAAAAAAAAGACTCCTCCTTATATTAGTTAGTTATATTAGTATGTTAGTTATTATAGGAAAAAAGTTATTTTTTTTAATATATATATAAATAATTGATTATTATTTATTTCTTAAGAAAATTAATGATATAAAATGTTTTTCTATTTCAAGGTAATTTTATTATGATTTTAATTAAACTGTTCTTTATGTTTCTTAGGATTGGAGGTAATGATAATATAAACTATTGTATACTTAGTATTTTAAGAATATTTATCATATTTTGAGATGATCTTGTTGAAATGTTAATTAATGTGAGTTTTATAAGTAGTTAACCTTTGTCAAATAAAAATCTGATACATAATATTCTTTGACTTCTATATGTCCAACTCAACTATAATCATTGACTTAATTTCTTGAAATTATATTGGTTTTTGAATTCCAACTCATAAATGAAATTTTTTTTTATAAGACATATTTTAGACCCCAAATTTTCTCTAATGATTAGCCTAACCTATGTTATTTAAAGAATGAAATCAGAATATTGAATTACCTGTCCTCAAGGGATAGGGTTGCACTCACACGAAACAAAGGTTAAGAATGCTTACTCGAGGCACAAGAGAGAGACAATAAAAGGTTGCACATCAACACTATCTAGTACAAAGGTATGAATGAGATTGCACTAGTTGACTCAAACAATGGATTGACGAGATTCAATCACTTACTACCGATCGTCGTAGGGGAGAGAAGGGTTTAACACCAACACCTATGAAAGAGATTGTATTTTAAGCCTTTATTCACATTAACATAGTTGAAAACTAATTAAATGTAAACAACAGAGATGAAAGCTTAGTGATATTAAAAACTAACAACCTACCAATATAGTTCGTTAGCTAGCTTTAGGTAGATTAAGGTTTTCGGATAAATATTTTGAAAGACATAATCTCAAAGTGGGTGACCAAAATGGGTGACCAGGGTTTGACCTTGGTGATAGTATTATTCTTTCCATACACCATCCTTTTGCAAACCACACATTAAAATTATAATAAAACGCCAAGAGATGGTGGATCAATAAATATCTTTTTATTTTATGATCATTTTAGTTTGGTATTGAAATATTGAACAATGCAATATGTGGGTGTAGCTTAGATGGTAAAGTTGTTTCATAGCATGCGATAGTTATAGAGATTGGTACCCCTATCCATTGTATCAATTCTGTTAGTGTCTTTTATTTGTCTTTTATTTTTCAACTTAATTTATGATTTATATATAGAATATAGGTAACTCTTTCTTCCGGCTAACATACTTATAGAAAGCATGCAAGAACTAGTTTACCACAATAAAAAAATTAATCCAAAGGGCATGGAAAATTGGTCAAGAATCAATCACTGAAATGAGTAGAGGTAGAGATCATGGAAAATAGTCTATTGTAGGTGTCATAAGAACAAGTGAAACCAATAGTTGGAGAGAACGTGATCTATCAAACTTGTCGTTATAAATTAATGCATTAACTTTAAGCATTGACTTTTTCTTCCATTGGGAGAATCATCACTTTTCAACCATTGTCATTGGAAATTAATACATAAACTTTATTCTTTGGTTTAAACAAATATTTACTAACAGAAATTAATACATAAACTTTATTCCTTGGTTTAAACAAATATTTACTAACACTCATTGAGTCGATTTCATAGTGCCGAACACATGCCGTTGAATTGGTTCATTGACATAATGTGTATATATTTTAGGTTTCCATTCCTTTTTATGTCTGTGACATCTTGTAACCGATTTGGACATATTAGTAATTATGTACAAGTAATTTTTTTTCGTTAGGAAAATTTTTATAAGGTTTTTTAAAGTTAAATGCCAAATCGTCGCCCCGTAGTTTTGTGTGGGGGTTTGCTCGCCGTGTGTCCCTCGCACTTGTCTCTGCTGGTACTATTTATCACATCAAGTGATCAGTGAACATTCTGGATTTCGAGGTGCATCCGAGGTAAAAAAGGAGGGCAGGTTCATGTCGAGGCATGCACGTACTCCTTATCAGGTAAAGCGATCAGCCTTTTGGGTTTTGAGCTGGAGCCAAGGGTGATGAACGAGGCCATGTTCATGTGCTATGTGCCATCAGAGAAATATTCAGATCATACCGTGGTTTTGAGCTAGAGCCGAGGGTGATGAACGGGGGCATGTTCATTTTCTATGTGCCCCCGGAGAAACATTCAGAGCATACCATGGTTACCAGGTTTAGATTTAGGGTTTCCATGGCCTTTTTCCTTGTGGGATGAGTTCACATATGAGTTCTAAATGTGTCTTTTGGATTGTGAGATGAGTTCAATGGAGCTTGAAAGATCAGGAAGTATTGAGGGTGGTTTTCCTCTACCGGTTGGTAATTGGAGCGAGGGATTTTCGACGAGTTGTAGTTGTCGAGCAGTTGGGGGAGTTATTGAATTGGGGATGGCCTTTAATGCGGGTTTGTGTTGGATATGTTGGTGCGTTTGTTACTTAAAGGGGCTTGGGGCTATCTTCTTGTTCTAGTTTGCTGGTTGTGGTCTCTGGTGTTTGGTTTGAATATCCATCTACGGGGACGAGTATCTGTAGGTGATATTTCTTGGCAAGCAAAGGGGTTTGGCGAGCATTGTTCCAGCAATAGAAGTGGCGATGACATTCCTCGGGTATGTTTTGACTAAGGCTGAATATCATAAAATCGAATGTGCTTGGATTTGTGTGCAGATGAGAAGTTGAACCAACATTCATCCACCTTAAACCGTGTATCTTGTCATTGCTTAAAAGATGTGGTGTTCAGTAATATTTTTTGGATATTTGTATTAATACAATTAAAATAAAAATTCTTAACTCGTCATAGGATTGTATAAGAGGGACATGGATCGTAACTGTACAAATTCTACCCTAATTTTTAGGTCTAGTATTTTTATTTATAAAGGATGGCCATGTTTCTTAATTTATTTCATCAAAAACACATGTAGCTATCACATAAGTGCCCTAGATTGTAATTAATGGCTTCAGAATTTTGGACAGATGGTAATGTCTCCTTCCCCTATTGTTTAACAAAACTGTACACAATATATGGAGCTTTGGCATAGTATCATAGCAGGTGAGCAACATGGTTGTTGTTAACAGATAGAGGCTATAGTGTAAGGCTTGAGCAATTTTCAAATAGCTTTTTCACAATTGACCTGGATATGCCACAGAAATTGCTTGTTGCATATCGAGGTCAAACTGTTGTAGTATGTACTATGTAGACATTGCATTCCTAAAGTGTAACTTTTATATATAGTTTAAATCCATCCACAAACCAATTACATGTGGTATTTTTCAGGCATATAAGACATCCTAGCCACTAGTGATTCCATTCTGTGACTATAACATTTCATTGTTCATGTGTTTTTCATATTTAGCCATTGATGAAAAGCCTCAAATTCATCATCCTCGGGGAAAACCAATAGAGTAAGGTTTCATTCAATTTCTACATCTTAGTTTTAGGTGAGAAATGGAATAGTTATCGTGTTTAGGATCTCTCTTCAGCAGTTGGGGTTTTGTTCTGTTATTCTAAGTGTGTTGATAGTTATTTTGAAAGAAATTTTCTATGTTGTATTCTTTTTAAAAAATAAACGCACCATTGAGGTGAAATGGGATTTTATTTGCTCTGTCAATTACTTAAAGCAATAGTCTTGAAATCTCAATAGAAGATGAAATTGCTTGAAGGCCAAAGAGCTATTTACTCTTCAACAAACACAAATTGGAATCTAGAAAATATTTTGGGCTTTAACCATACAACCAAAACTTTGCTAAACCACTCAGTACTTAAATTTTAAATAAACAGTTTGAATGCATTGACAAAGTATGCAAAAATCCCCAATATGACATATATTGTCCAATTTTCATGCCTCTCATTTTCTATATTACAAATAAAAATACTACACCAGATATACAAGCTTAAGTTTGCCATTAATGGTTTTTTTATTCCCTGGTTTCTTTATTAGACCTGCGACACAACAAGTAGTGCCTGCTATGTTGGAACCCATAAGACATTTGTAGTTACCACTTTAACCTTAACAAATTGTTGGTATAATTGAGTGGACAATTCAGTAGCTTTGTTGAGGAATTCATCAACTTATGATCAATAGTACATCACTACATAATTATTTTCTAAACTAAGCAATGATGTGTAGACCCTAGCCTCTTAGGAGGATGTACAATGCCTTGTGAAACTAGTTCTCAACTAGCTTCGGAACTAAGGTCGCAGGAATTCATTTGGCCTTATTGGAGCTCTACAAACATGTATTATTTTCACACTACATAGATTCCTAGTCATGATGGCTTTGACTTTGATGGGCCTCATTTTCCTCTCAGCCTCCTCCAACAGTTGTACAAGTGTATTATCCTTGGTGCTTGTTTCTTCCTCCAACCTGTCTATTTTGCATACCTTTCAATATTTTTAGTGACCTGCAACCTTACCTTGCGGTACAGCTTGAGGTCCTGTAACTCAATCTTGTTGCAGATCTTGGTAGTGCTTTCACGAATTCAACGTTCAAGCATTCACAAATCACATATGCAACTCTGCTTCAAAGTAAGTTTTTAAGGTCAAAATTTTCGACCCCACAACTTGTCATTGCAGAGTAATGCTTGCAACAAATGACTTTGATCAAGTTATTATGTCACATTTTTTTCCTCATTGGCCTTAATTTTACATTATTATGGATTTAGTATAGAATTTCATTTCCTAATGAAGGAATTAGTGCCCCTTTAATAACCCGATTTAAACGACATTTCTCATTTTTATTTTGTGGAGAAGTCTAATGAAATATTGGATGAAGGAATGTTAATTCCAACATGGATTCCCACTTGTGTATTAATTTTGATATACCTAGCAGTTCCTTTGACCTATTCATGGTCATTTGTTGCACATCAATAAAATTATCTCATCTTACCTTATCCAGATGAACTTTAGTTTCGTTGGAATAATTACATTCAATAAAGCAAACATGTGCCATAAATCATATATGGATGCATTGCTCACTAGATTCCTTTATAGTCCAGATGGTAATCTGGAGATTTCTTGATTGATATCTATTGCAAAATTTCCGATGTGTGTCTTGTACCAAATGGCTAACTTCAGAAAACTTGCATGCCCTATACCATTGCTTCATTTACCATAGGGGGTTTAATGTATATTTTTAATTAGATGAATGTCTATTCAATATGGATTTAATTTACCTTCCTTTTAAGATTAACTTTGATTTGATTGGAATAATTACATTCTATACAACAATAAATATCCCATAAATTGCATGGATGAATTCATTGCTAGAGTTCTTTGGAGGCTAGGAAATAATCATTGTGGAGGTATCTTAACCTATCTATTGCAAAATTGTTCGTACCATAAATGGAGAAGTGTTTCATAATTATAAGGATCAAAGACAACCAAATTAACTTAGGATTTTCCATCTTCACAAACATTTTAGTCAAAATGTGGTAGAATTTATGGTGGCTTGAGCCCGGGAAGAAGTTGCCTGAATTCCTGAAGTAAGTTCTTGTGCTCTTTGCCTCTAGCTTGGAAAGTGGACAAGGCCCATTCATGTATGAATAATGAAAGAAAAAATAAAATTATACTAAGGTCTATGGATGATCAAATACAATCATCAGAATTGTCAAATACGTCATGTACAATTTTCCAAGGTAATGACCAAGGCATGTCCAACTAAAAGAAAAACATAGAAGTACCATTGCATGCTATATCCTTTGTTGTAGCGATGTACAATTTCCATGAAGGGGATTCCATTAAGTTAAACAGTTGTTGCATGTCATGATAATCCACCCCCCATGGGTTATTGTGGAGGTATATTAGTCGATATCTATTGCAAAATTGCTCATACTAGAAATGGAGTAGTATTTCATAATTCTAAGGATCATTGATAGAACCAAATTGACTTAGGATGGTCCTATTTTTTAGGATGCATTGATCGCTCTACTTTAACATTGTTTTTATATCATAGCCAGTGGAGATCAATTATGGTTGTGAATGTGGACTTGCCCCCCTATCACTTGTGTGAGGTTGTGATTGCTTTGACCCTGAGACCTGCTAGCTTGAAAGAATTTGTATATGCTATTTTTTTGTTAGGAACACATGCCAGTGATGGGTTGGATTGGAATATCCCCTGCTGGAAACCTGGGCTTGGGATTTTGAGCCAAACCAAATACATATATGATTACAGGACTATTCAAAAGACCTGTTACTTTTTTTGAAAAATTGAGCACAAATTTCCTTGAAAAAATTGTTTCTACAAAATGGCATAGTGTGCCATGGCCTGCAATTGCTTCGTAGTCCCAATTATGTGTTCAAGAGCATGGACTCAGCTTTCTTTTAAAACCCATTTGTTTTTCCCTCACCTTTATTAGTATTTGTTAATATTCAACTTCACCACAAAACAATTCTAAGTACATTCTCTGTTTAGTCTTGATCTGCAATAAGCTTGACAATTCTCTGTTCAATCTTGAGTCAGATTAAGCTTGATAGTTCAACACGCCTGTATAGATTCTTTTACATTGTATTTATTTACATGTGCATATCTTGTTGGTTTCTTTAAAAGTATGTAGATTTTTTAATTTAAATTGAATTTCTAATATAATATTAGTCAATAAATTGGAAGTTTGAATCGTTGCCAAATTTGGACAAACATTTATTCCTTGTGAATTTCCTTCAATTATACTAGTTATGTTCATTTCTATTCATTTTCTTCTAAATTTTTTCCAAAAAAAATTATATCTGAATTTCAAATTTTCCTCAATCGGATTAGCCTTTCCTATTATAGTATAAAATCTAGTAAATTTGTACAGAGTGTGTCTCCTTAGGTTGGATTGTATTGCTTTCAACTTGATGCATTGTTGTATCAACTTATTTTCTTTATTGATTACTTTGCAATTTTTAATGTTGATATTAAATGATAAATCTATTTTTGTGTTTTCATATATATATATTCTTGTGGCATCTACATAGAATATATGTCTTTGGCTGAGTATTTTTATTGGTTATATTTATTCTTGAATTATAATTATTGTTTTTAGGAAGTATTTTTTAGTGTGTTCTTTCATCAAAGATGATTTATGGAAAAATGTTAGGAAGTTGGAACAATAAGACATTTGTCACGATTTGAATTAATTGGCTTGTGTTTCTATTGAATGTATGGTTTTTATTAGCTTTTTTTTTAAAGAAATTTTCAAAAAACATGATGTGCAAGATGTTGATGTTGAATGATAGGCACGTTATGGGTTGATTAATGTTTAGCAAAGTATTTTATCATTAATGAGACAAATGTATATTAATATTTTTCTACAATGTCCATTCTAATTACTTTCTTTTGGATAAATTGTGGCCTTGTTTGATTATTTGGATGGCTATACTAATGCCCAATCGCTTTGAGTCATTCAACCTTTAAATAGAATTAGATGTTACTTGACATGATTCCATTGTTTCTCTATTAATATAAGATCAAGTTCATCAACTTGGGACATTGAAATTACAAAGTATATTGGGTGACTATTATGATCTTAAGGCCTAAATTTTATGACATTTAATTATTGTTGTGTTCTAAGAACTAAAAGAGAAAACCTATCACTATCATATTGTTTAACATCATTAGCACTCCCTATAATTTTCTATCAAGCCTTGTGGTCCCTCTATCACTTGTAGTTGCTCTCTTTGTGATTTCCATAATTGTTTGCATCTTTCCTTTCTTCTGAAGTTTGACATTACATGTTTCATGATTAAGTGCATGTGATAGGATCCAATAGTCATTGTGATCTTTATACTGTGAGTTCTAATGATTTGTTCATGAATAGTCATGTGCCCTCATTTTAGTTAAGGTGCTCCTCAACTAAGGAATTTTTACAATTGACCATGCCTTCTTTTCCATAAAATAAGCCAACAAGACCTTCCTAGGTGGAGTGCTCTTTATCTTGGGTGCACCTTTTATCATCCCATAAAAACTTCCAAATAGCCCTTGTAATGATGGGAAATTCCTCCAATAAGGAACTTTGACCACGCATCAAGGTATCTAGACGACAAGTGTCCCTCTCATGAAGGTATTTATTCTTCTCTTGCATGTAGATGATTCCAAACCCCATCAAGTGATATGCTATGTCTCTGATATTAAGTTTCCCTTGTGAAGTGCAAGATGAGCCCAAGTACAAAATTCTTGCCAATGGGGCTTTCTTTCTGCATAATGTTGCAAAATCCTTTATAGCTCAAGTTTTTTTTTAAGATCTAGATTGCAATTTTACTGAAAACAGGCAATGTAATATGTTGATAAGAGAAAACCTACATAGATTTAGTATACGACGAAGATCCTTATTTAAATTACAGATGCAGATTTTGTGGACAAAATTTACTTAAATCTCAGGCCCTGTAAGACCAGATGTTATTAGTCAGATCGGCTCTTCTCCGTTTGTGATCACAGTACATTGTCGGTCACACAAAAGGACCTTATGGATGGAAGAGCCTAATTGACTATAGATTCTTTGTCCCAAATGTTACAATGTTCTCCTCAGCATAATTATTTTTTGTGACATATTTTGAGCCATAACCACGACTATCCTATTAGTCAACTGTGGGTTAACCGCGGGAGTCTATACTGACAACCCGTGGGTAACACCTAAAAAGTTGCACCCGCTTGTTGCTGACACTAAACTAGAGATTTACTCATTAGGTTTCAAAATATATACTCGTAGGTATCTCTAAATCACGAGAAAAGAAATATTAAAAGATGATTAGGGATTAGTCATGGAAATTATTCTAACTACCATAACCTCCCCAGCCAATTACCTTTTGAGTCTATCCTATCATCCTTGCTATAAATACGAGGAGAGGGCCTTCAGAAAGAGGGAACCAATTTTGATAAGGAAATGATGGAGAAAAATCCATTGAAGGGAGAGGAGCAAGGAGCCCAGGGTCAGGTTTCGACGGTATCGGTTATAGAGAAGGTATAGTTGATTTCCATTAATGTAATTAATACAAGAGAATTTCTTTCCCATAGGATTTGTCTATTATAAGAGTCTAGTTTATTGAATCTTTCATATTTTCTTATATATGAGTTTCATGCCAAGTTATTCATTTTTTTTTAGCAAACATCTTTGAGAATGGTATCTTGTTTATTGCAAGTTCTTCATCCAGAATAGTGAAGTAGGGGATTAAAGCTTAAATCTCGGATCATACGTCAGTTATCCAGGTATGTGTTTTAGATTTAAGCCCTAATTCTTTTGGATTGAGATAAGTATTGCATGTTGTGCTTGTTTACCATCCAGTCTTTGTACCTTAAATAAACATATGTTGATGATATATGGAATTCCCAATCATAGGTAGATTTATTGAACAACACCATATTTGTGGACAAATGTTTCTTTTATTTATACATAAAATTGCAAAATCCGTCACCTCCTATGTTGTTTTTAAGAATCTTGATTTCAATTTCTATGAAAACCATAGTGTATTATATGTATTGTGCAGATAAAAGAAAATGGACATCGTCAGAATCAAGAGAATTTAATACAATAGTATAATCATGGACATAATTATGCTTATATTAAATTCTTTATTTACTATAGGTTACATAATGAATAGTTTAGAGTATTTAATATTGTCTTCTAAAATTTACAATGAAAATTAAAATATTTTCAATATGCCTTGGGATCTAGATTTAAGCAATTTGGAAAAGAAATCACTTCATTCATAGGGACAAAATCGCTTCATCTGGACAGTCACGAAAGCTTTAAATTGAGGTGACTAGATGATTCCACTTTTATTGAGGCTCGGTCTCTGGCTTGGGATCTTAGATTCATTGTTTGACAGAGTTCATGTCATGAATGAACAAATTTCCATCAAATAATTGCAACAATATTAAAGCTTAGCCTTAGGCTTGACCCGCCTGTGTGGAAGTGTTCATATCATGAATGCAGAAATTATCATCAAGATAATTGCAACATAATTATAGATTGGTCCTTGACATTATGTGCTACTTTCTCCTCTTATCTTAGTTACTTTTAACAGATACTAGTGTCCATGTTTTGCAATAGGGATATCTTGACATTTTCTGTTGCTTTCTCCTCTTATATTAGTTACTTTTAACAAATACTAGTGTCCATGTTTTGCAAAAGGGATATAGACTTTGACCATCGTGCTCCTTTTTCCTCATATAGTAGTTCTTTTAAACATAGACAAAAATCAATGCTTTTCCTGGCTTAGTTGACTAGATTAGTTTTGATCAATAGAAACAGGGGTATATTATTTCACCATCGTACTCCTCTTTCCTCATATAGCAGTTATTTTAAACAGAGACAAAAATCAGTGTTTTGACTGGATTTGTTGACTAGATTAGTTTTGATCAATAGCAACCGGAATATAGTCTTTGACCATCGTGCTCCTTTTTTATCATATAGCAGTTGTTTTAAAAGTGCTAGTCCATGGTCTTTAGATTCTTTTATTGCATCTAAGAACCCATGCAAGGAGGGTCCGTTCTTCCACATTGGGCCTTAAAAACTTCTCTTTGGAACAAAGGCCACCCTTTAACAAATTAGCCATAGGCCAAAGGTGAGGCCCTTGCAATAGGGATTTTGGAATAGCCATATGTCAAAGTGAGACTTTTTTTTATTTATGGTCCATCAAGTATCAAATCCATTTTCATATACCATGTGAATCCAAATGGCCATGCATGTATAGTTTGGGATTTGTACACTTTGTAGATGGAAATTAAATATGTCATGTTTCTGGAAAAAAAACCTAAAGACTTTTTTCATTGCCACTATGTCTTTCTTTCTCACCTAAATTGTGTTGTCTTCTCTCTATGAAGCCTAGAACCTTCTCCAGACTTGCAAGGCTTGTCAAAATGGTCAAAGTGTGTGAAAAATGATTTTTCAAATGGTCAAGGTCACTATCATCTCACAACTCTAAAAAATTATCTTAGTTTAAGTCTAATTAATATAACTTGATATGTATGTAAAAGACCCAATCTTGCAAGCACATTTGTCCATCTACTCTTATTTCCTTTAGCAAAATTCAATCAACTAATCCATCATTTTATCCAAAATAATAAATCGGGTATTAGTCATTGTCATATTTATACAGTAAGTTCTATTGATATGTCCATGGAATGGCCTAGCAACAATGTCTTCATCCTTTCAGTTCACCGACAATTTTCATCTATACATACGTAGTTTGGACTGGAAAAATATGTTCCATTGTGGAAACGTAGGCACAAAAAAAAAGATGAAAAGACTATAGGGAAGCAAACATAGGTACAGTCTCAAAGTAGTAGAAGAGTAGACTATAGGTAAGAGGAAGAGGCAATGTCTACGATACTCAAATCCAACAATTGCCTTTGGATATTTTCATTGCGGGCAATAGAAGAGGCTAGAGCTAAGGTCGAAGCCAAGGAAAAATCTCCACTGATATCTGAAATACTCCATTGTCAAGATGCTTTAGTACTTTTCCTAATGCCATATATGCTCTTGCTTAGTGGGTGGATGGAGCATATTGAGGGATCGTGAGTGGATCGTGATGATAGGATGTTTAACCCTTTTGGTATCTATGGAATATAAAACCTAAGGAGGGGCATTCTTGCATTTTTTTAATGTGTATTGGCATCTAAAAGTTGGATGATGTGAAAAAAATTGAACATTTTATGCCCAATGAGTATGCTAGGGTTTCCCCCCACTTTGAAGTTTGAACATTTATTTAGTGTCCAGGGCATGCTTTCACAGTCCTTGAAAGAATGCATTATGGAAAGTGTGATAACATAAAGCTTCTTATATGGAATTCACAAATTCATGGTTCTAGTTCTGGTTCTGTGTCCAAATATTGAATGAAAACATCTTCTCACAATCCTAGATTTCCTCAATGCAACCATTTATGAACCTTTGAGAGTTCCAAGCAACATAAACTTGTATTTTCCTATAGCAATAGGGAATTGACCCAAATCGAGAACTTGAAATAAACACTTGTTGAACAGGAGGCCTTATCCTCAATAGTCATAACATTTTCCACAAACACTAGGTGGATAAATGCAAATGCTATACTAGATAATAATTGTGTATGCAATAGGTTTCTTTATAGTTATTCTAATGTATCTATGGGAAACAAAGTTTCAAAGTTCAAATTGTCACAAGGCCTGCAAGGCTATAAGAAACAGACTCAAAAAAAAAATTCCATTTTTCTTTGGCCTTCATAGGCTTTAGATTCCCTGAGATAGCGAGGGTTGTGAATAGAAATTTCTTTCCATGTGTGGTTGGGTAGGAGGAATAATACGTGTTCACTCCTTCCTCTCTTTGATCAATGTGCCATTCTAATGACAAGACTGCATTGTCATTGTGTTGGGGTGCACCAAGAAGGTCTGGGTGGCTTTTGACTCATTTTGCAAGGGGTGTTCCCCTAGTATTTCAAAAGTTCCTATAGGTTGTCGATATTTATTCTTATTTTTGACATGTACAGTATTATCTGAAAAAGCAAAGAAGGCATAGAAGGCTTATGCCTAGTCCATTGTCATTCCTAGATAAGGTACAAGAAGGCTTATGCCTACTAAATATAGCAGCAGTGTACTTATTTTTTAGAAAGTAAAAGATTTCGGATTGCACAAGAATCCATTTTAAGTTCAATTTCCACCCTTTCTTGTGTAGAAGAAACCCTTGGCTAATGCAATATGTCTAAATGGGATTCTCGAAGCTTCATTTTTCATAATTCTGCTCTCCACACATTTAGCACATAAGGACTAGGTTTGAATTCTTGTTTGTGTTTATACAAATGCCACTCAACTTCCCAGGAGTATGGAAAAGGTCCCAACAAATTCCGTGAAATCCTTTTCCATTGGTGGTGCTAGCCTGATGGAAATCTATCAGTGCCTTTCCAAGGTTTTTCAATGCCAAAATTCATGCAACCCAATAACATGAAAAATCAATCGTTTTGACCATCGTAGGGTTTAAGTGCCGCATGGCTTAATTTTTCATCTTTTCCACTAATAATAGTGCCAATCTTGGAAAGGATCAAGAGAAAGAAGTCTTCTATCGATCTTCTTACTTCATTCTAGTGCCTTTTTTTTATCCAAAGGTAGGACACCATCAAAGTATAATGTCCCTTGGGCTCAACATCCTCCTACAAGGGAGTGCACTATCCAACAATTTAGTTGAACACTCTCTTTTACATTATGGATTTCTCTCCAGGTGTCCACATGCAATGTGATGCATTTATAGCTATGTTGGGATTCTTGTCTTGTGCCCAATTCCCCTCGACATCTATGCAAATGAGTATGGATATGCATCTAGGCATCCTCAACTCATGTATCCAATGTAAAAGATCCATGTCACATGTTTGCATGCTCTTAGGACTAATTTCCTTCATTCAAATGTCTATCAATCATGCTTCTAGGTAGCTATGTCTCCTGGTTGAGCAATCAACTGCTCCACTATGCAGTCTCAACATGCTAGTTATTATGCCTAGTGACAACTTTCTAGATAGTTGAATTGCTTTGCAGAATTTTGGATCTACATTTGTTTTTTCTACTGCTTTTCCTTAATTCATTTCCAGAATTCTTGATTTAGTGCTATGGCTATCCCCATAATTCATATAATATTGTTCAAATTCCTTATAAATGTCCACAAAGTATAGACTGGTAACCATCTAAAGCACATATTTTAATGCAACGTTTCTTTGTACATAGGCACCATTTAGAGTCACATTGTTTTCTTATGTGTGTCGTACATGTCTTCTTAATTAGGTCAAAATGTGAATCTTGGAATATGCATGTGTTCTTTATATAAACAAAATATTGATATATTTTTCTAGCAATCAAGTACTTGGTTATTCACTTAACTTGTAAATCAAAAAATTTCATTTTCAAATGACCAAATGTTAGGATATTTAGACACTTAGGAGTTAATTAAGATCAACTTGTGTAATATATCCATTAGGGATAATGTGTTTCTTTAGTATGCATTAGTATGCATTTGTAAATACTTAATCCGACAGTCACGATATGTTTCCGACATAGAGTGATCCGACGGCTCAACTTCTCTTAGATCAAACCTAACCTTGATCCGTGACTTAACACCCGATTGGTCCATGATCTCTATTTAAAGAGCATGGAGGGTCATTGTTTAGTTGATCGATTATGAGAAGTTCATTTGTAACTTTCTTTCTTTGCATAATAAATTGTCTCGTAGAAGCTATTTGGCCGGGGCCGTGGAGTGTTTCCCTCAAGAGGGTTTAAACCACGTCAAAACATCAGTGTGTTGATTTGTGATCTGTTTGTGTGAAGTGGTTGCTCTTGGTGTTCGGTCCTTTGGTAGTACCCTGTCTACCTGAACATGGTATCAGAGCTTTTATGAAGTGCCGCTTTCAGTTATGATCTAGATCTTGAACTACTGTTGCCAAAACTCGAAAGGGTTTCTAGTTTTGGTATTTTTGTGCATTTCTGGGCTGTGGGAGGTGTTCCATTGCATTCAGAGCGTCGTTTCCATTGGGAAATAGTTTTCGTTTGATCGAAAACGGTTCCCAGTTGCTCCAGAAACGCGTATTTCATCAGATCTGAAGGTATAATGTTACAGTGATGCATTTTTTTATTTCGTTTTTCAAAAAGAAAAAATCTCATATTTCATCTTTTTTTACGGTTAGGATTTTTTTGGGTTCAGATTGTTGCTTTCCCGTCTGCGTATGCTCTTTTCCGTGCACTTTGAGCGATCTCGACAAATCAGAAACAGAAAGGGAAAGGGTTTTTCTCGGCTGCGTATGCTCTTTGCCATGCACCTTGCGCGATCTCGGCAAATCAGAAACAGAGAGAAAACGTAGACTTTCCGGGCAAGCTAACAAGATCTAACTCCACAAGTGTGGAAATTTTTTTTGTTTCAATTTATGGTTTGTTTTGCAGGAAAAAGGGCAAGCACGCAAACCGAGCAAGAAGATAAAAAAAAAAAGCCCCCTTCCTCACTCCCATATTTTACATACCTTTTAATCTAGCTCACTTGATTCAAAGTTGCTTTATTCCTTAATAAGTCTTGAGTTCAAGTCTTAGGAAGTTACTTTTAAAAGGAAAAAGTGCATGCAATTTCTAATTTCAAGTTACTTTATTGTAAAAGTGCATCTCACTTAAATAATAAAAAATAAAAATACAAGTAAGTCACTTAAGTTTTTTTTATTGTTGCACTTTTTAAAAGTAATATCATTATAAAAGTGAAATCACTTATTTTACAAAAGTGATTCACTTAAAACAACTTTCTTGTAAAGTGATTGTCAAAATGTTCATCTTGGGAAGAGGGGGGTTCTTTTTTGGCTGGACATTCTCTAGCTGCCACGTCACTATTGGGGACACCTTCAACAGTTTCTTTGTTCAAGCATAACTTCATCATACAGAGTCAGTTTTCAGTGCCGTTTTTTTTTAAACCACCTATTTTTTCGAGCTCTTCACATCCAGACTATTGGTTTCTACTTTTATAGCCATCAATTTATAAATATGGCCTCCCATTGTGATATTCTACTTAACAGTTACAACTATTTCTCATGGAAATCTCGTATGGAGGATGTTCTACGAAGTATGGGACTTTTCAGAATTACCACAGGGAAAGAAAAAGAACCCACCGATGATGATAAGAAAATAAAATGGAAAAATAGATGTGATGAAGCTCGTGGATTGATTGAGATGTCAATCTCTACTGATTTGCGATTCCACATATCTGGAATTGATGAACCTAATGCTGCTTGGGACAAGTTGGAATCTGTGTTTGGTAAACACAATGAAATTCGAGGTCACCAACTCGAAAATGAGTTGATTTCTTTAAATCCAAGTGACTTTTCATGCATTCAAGATTATTTATCTAAGTACAAAACTCTTAAGCTCTTATGTGCAGAATGTAAGATTGAGAGGGAAGACAAACAATGCATTTATCATATTCTTTCCAAACTTGGACCTGCATATTCTGTTTTTGTATCTACATTTTACTCCATGAAAGAATCCTTGAATGCAGCTAGCTATCAAGAGCCTAGTCTTGAATCCTTTTGTGATTCCTTGATTAGGGAACAAGATAAACTCATTCATCTTGGAATAATCAACAATGCAGATACATCTGGGAAAGCCTTATTGTCCCAATAGAAAGAAAATTCCAAGCCTCCCAAGAAAAAAAAATTTCGCAATAATAAGTCAAACAAGGGTCCAAAATCCTCTCAGTTAACTCCTTCTTTAAAAAATGACAAAGGATCCAAGCCAAAAGGCAAGAAGACTGAGCGTCATTGCAACTATTGCGGGAAAGATAATCATGATGAATCTAAGTGTTTCAAGAAGATGGAAGCCTTGGAAGCAACAATGAAGAAGCACCACATCAGCCTAGATTCGCATTCAAAATCTGCCTCTCATGGACATGCACTTTGTGCTTCTGGTTATTCTTATAATGCATCTTCTTCTTCTACTTCAAATGAATGGATCATTGATTCTGGAGTATCTTATCATATGGATAAGGATCAAGCCATCTTTTCTACTATGCATGAATGTAACACCAAACAAATATTTGTTGGTGATGATAGATCTCTAAGTGTTGTAGGAGCTAGAACAGTTCCAGTAGATAATGGTCATTTTAGTGATGTACTATGTGTTCCAAGAATTTTCTGCAATTTGTTATCAGTCTATCAGATCACTCATTCTGGTGAAGGTAAAACTGTGACCTTTACACCTCACCAAGTTGTAATCAAGGATTTTAAAGATCCTCAATAGGTCATAGCTACCGAAATTGTTGATGATATTACCAGGTTGTACAAGTTTAACAACTTTGGGTCATCACCTTTCCCTTCAGTTTTTGTTGCTCATAGTGATACCTTGAGAAAACTTTGGCATGAGCGATTTGGTCACTTAAATTATCGCTCATTGCAACAACTATGTAAAGAAAATATGGTGACAGGTCTTCCGATGGTATCTTGCAGAGATGGTGTTTTCTCTGGTTGTGTACTCGGAAAACATCACCGGGACAGTTTTGACAAACGTGCCTCTTGGCACGCCTCGGTTCCCTTGGAGCTTGTGCATAGTGACTTGTGTGGTCCTCTTCCATCTGCTTGGCTTTTCTGGTTTCAAATATTTCTTAACTTTCATTGATGATTACACCAGACGCACTTGGGTTTATTTCCTAAAACTTAAGAGTGAAGTATTTAGCATGTTCTTGGCCTACAAGGCCCTTGTTGAAAAACAATCTGGTCATCAAATTATTAAGTTAAGATCTGACAATGGAGGAGAATATGTTAACAAACAGTTCACTACTTTCTGCACTGAACAAGGCATCCAACAACAGCACACTGTTCCATATACACCACAACAAAATGGTGTAGCTGAGCGGAAGAACCGCACTTTAAAAGAAATGGCTAATTGTATGATCCAATCTAAGGGACTAAGTCTTCAATTTTGGGCTGAAGCCATTAATTGTGCAAATTACATAGTTAATCGCACCCCCACTAAAGCATTACAAGGTATAACACCAGAAGAAGCATGGAGTAAAACTAAACCTGATTTAAGTCACTTCCGTGTGTTTGGTAGTGAAGCATGGGCTCACATTCCGGATGAAAAACGGAAAGCATTGCAGCCTAAAAGTGAAAAGTGCATATTTGTTGGATATTCTGAAGATGTAAAAGGTTATAGACTTCTTCAACCACATTCTCATGATATAATCATTAGAAGAGATGTTAAATTTGATGAAAATATTTTGTCCTGCGAGCCTAACTCGGCGATTGTGCCATCTTTGGCCTGCGAGCCTGATTCGATGTTTGTGCCTTCTTCTTCTTCTTCCAACTTCCTTGACAGGTTTCCAACTCCAGTTTCTGATGATGACAGTGAGGATGAAAATCCACCTCCGCCTGCTCATGTTCCTCCAGTTGCACCAGCACAAGTGCTTCCTCGATGGGTCCGTTCAATATGTGAAGTAGCTGGTGATCTTGCCGGTGATCCTAGAGATCAACGTCGAACACGTTCTCAGTTTCAGCGAGCCTCTTCTCTTTTGGCTCAAGTTTCCGAGAATCATGATCCAGAAACTTTTGCAGAAGCTTCAGGGAATCTAGATTGGGATGCAGCCATGGATGAAGAATATCGTTCCCTAATGGTGAACGATACTTGGGATCTTGTACCTCTTCCAAAAGGAAGAAAACTTGTCAGATGTAAATGGGTCTACAAAACTAAGTATGCATCAGATGGAAGTGTTGAAAGACTTAAGGCAAGGTTAGTTGCCAAAGGTTTTTCCCAAGTTGAAGGGATTGACTACAATGAAACCTTTGCTCCTGTCGCAAAAATGAACTCCATCTGCCTTGTTATTTCCCTTGCAGCCTTACACAACTGGGAAGTCCATCAAATGGATGTCAAGTCTGCCTTCTTACATGGTGATTTACAGGAGGAAATTTACATGGAACAACCTCCTGGCTATGTTCAGAATAACTCTAGCCTTGTCTGCCACCTTAAGAAATCCTTATATGGCCTTAAGCAAGCTCCTAGAGCTTGGTATGCCAAAATGGATAAATTTCTCCTTGACACTGGTTTTTCTAGATGCCATTCTGACCCCAACGTCTATACCAAGAAAGTAGAAAACCATCTCATCATACTTGTTCTATATGTTGATGACCTTATTCTTACTAGTAGTGACCCTAAGCTTATAACCCATGTGAAATCCAGTCTTAAACAAAATTTTGAAATGTCAGACTTAGGACATTTGCATTATTTTCTTGGTCTCCAAGTCCTACAAACCAAAGAATGAATCTTTCTTTCTCAGTCTAAGTATGCTTGTGACCTTCTTCGTCGCTTTCACGTGGAAGATTGTACACCAGCCCCTTCTCCCTTCTAGTCTGGAGTCAAACTTTCTGCCACTTGTACTTCACCTGAAGTCGATGCCACCTTGTATCGTCAGCTTGTTGGTAGTCTCTTATACTTGACTCATTCCCGTCCTGACCTTTCCTTTGCCATTGGTCGTGTTGCCCGTTATATGCAGACACCTCATGAAAGTCACTGGAAAGCAGCTAAAAGAATACTTCGATATATTCGAGGTACAGTTCTATTTGGGATTCATTATAGTACAGGGGGGGAACCTTTGTTGGTTGGTTTCACTGATTCAGATTGGGCCGGTGATCCTGATGATCGAAAGTCTACTGCAGGTTATGTTTTCAGTCTGGGATTTGGACCTATTACTTGGGCTTGTAAGAAACAACAAGCTATTGCTCTTTCTTCAGCAGAGGCAGAATATCAAGCAGCAGTTAATGCCAGTCAGGAAGCTTTATGGCTTCGATAGATCCTTTCAGAGTTTGGATTCGAGCAGCAGCAGCCTACTCCACTTTGGTGCGACAATCAAAGTGGCATCAAGCTTGCCAAAGATCCAGTTCTACATCAATGCAGCAAACACATTGAGCTACATATGCACTCCATCAGAAATCTTGTTCATGATCGTGTTCTTGAAGTGCTCTTTTGCCCTACAGATGATCAAGTTGTAGACATCTTCACCAAGTCTCTTACAGAAGCAAAGTTTTCTAAACTTCGATCTATGTTAGGAGTTCAGGAAGTTGTCATTAAGGGGGGATAGGCTCTAATGCCTCCTTCCTTCTCCTAATAGTGTCACTTTTGTAAATCCTTCAATCCTATCCCAAGTTGTTCTTAAGGGGGGATGTTGGGATATTTAGACACTTAGGAGTTAGTTAAGATCAACTTGTGTAATATATCCGTTAGGGATAGTGTGTTTCTTTAGTATGCATTAGTATGCATTTGTAAATACTTAATCCGACGGTCACGATATGTTTCCGACATAGAGTGATCTGACAGCTCAACTTCTCTTAGATCAAACCTAACCTTGATCCGTGGCTTAACACCCGATTGGTCCATGATCTCTATTTAAAGAGCATGGAGGGTCATTGTTTAGTTGATCGATTATGAGAAGTTCATTTGTAACTTTCTTTTTTTGCATAATAAATTGTCTCGTAGAATCTATTTGGCCGGGGCCGTGGAGTGTTTCCCTCAAGAGGGTTTAAACCACGTCAAAACATCGGTGTGTTGATCTGTGATTTGTTTGTGTGAAGTGGTTGCTCTTGGTGTTCGGTCCTTTGGTAGTACCCTGTGTACCCGAACACCAAATTAAAAATGGATTATTTATCAACATTGATTAATGCTCATCATCTATTGAGTAGGCTGTGGCATATTTTTCCTAGAAGCATAGAAATTTTGCTAGTTGCTTGTGCCTGTTTTGACATATTCATATTGGAAGGTCAAAGGAGGTCTTTTGCTTGTTGCACCAACCATTTGCAAATGTAGAAAACATAAGAAACATATGTTGTATTCTTTGTGCGTTGTTCTGTAGACACATTTCCTAGTTGATAAAATGGATATGCATATTGGAAACTATTGCAATGAATCTCACCTCAACAGATCGTGTGCTTTCAGAAGTGATATCCCTTGCATACAAACAATTGATTGTGCACTGGCTAGATATGGAATTATCCTGTTAAAATGTTTTGTTACTGGCCAAGAGATTGTTTGTATGATGCACTTGGAGTGCTGCTTCATTTTCGATATTCATCCATTGAAATTAGAGAAGGAATTGTAAATAATTTTAGAGCATGTTTAAGTCAGAAATATCTAGAAGCATTTTGTTCAATGAAATGAGAGTTAATCAATGGTTTTTTGCAAGACTTTAATGGTGTACATGATTCAAATTCATATCTTCATCGAATGGCTCTTTCTACTACAAGTGTGCACACTTCTTCAGAGTCTGGTCTATGGGGTGATGTCTTATGTTTGAAATTGTTTTCAAGATGGATAGATGTATCTGTATCTGTTTGGTCATTTGAAAAAGGACAAAGATACTTGTATTTCAAATGCGACTATGGTAAGCATGAGATTGATATTTTATTCCATGACCAAGTAACATCTTCTGGACATTTCGATCCATTGTTGTCATATAGAATAAGAATAAGTATTCTGCATATGAAAATTGCACGACCTGCATGCCCATTTACAATTAATGATCGACATGTACAGATAAACATGGCATCAATCCAAGAGGTGTTGTCCAAACAATATATTTTCCCAATGGACATGGTTTTCATTGACTTCCATAACTCATTGTTCGAGTCAATTTGCAGCATGGTACCGAATTTTGATGTCCTTTCTTTATGGAAAGCGATTGCACAAACATTTTTCAATTGTTACAATGAAAATGATATTAGAGGGATCAATTTCTTCATAAAACATCTACAACATAAAAGAATTATGTAGGATCAATGTATTGGAAATCCAAAATCCTTTGTTGTGAACCTTTCAATGCTATATAGAGAAGGAAGAATATAAGGAAATGCATTTTCATTACGATGGATAAGTGAATTTTTCAATATAAATATAGAAATTTGGAGCATGAAAACAAATGTATTTTCACAAAAATTCCAACCATCTAATGGCTCTTTGAATACAATTTTTCTAATGCATTTTGCTAATGACAATTCGCATGTGCACTTTTGGCCATTGCTTAAACACCAATAGACCAATTTTATTCCATCCAACCACCTTGTAGACATAGATACATGTATCCAAGGAAATTCTCAATGCAAATAACACAATGCTAGAAAACGTCTCCAAAGTTGAAAAAGAACATGGCTATGAATCAGAACATGGCTCATTAGAAATTTTCCAAGAAACAACAAGCACTTAAAAAAAAACAACATAACTAGAATTAAAACATTGCACAATCTTAAAACAAGAATAAGAACACAAAATTATGTTCTCCTCACTAGGAAGAACAAATATGAAAAACCTCGCACAATAATAAAAGCTTATTTAACTAGTATTCAAGATACACCAACACATGTCTGCATTCTCTGTGAGATATTGCAATTCAAAAAGGACATGGTCAAGGTTGACAGTATTGGAATGAAAAACTATGCATCCTTGTGCATGGATAATAAATCAAAGAAAATTGACATAGATTAGGAAATATGCAAAAAATGCAGAAATAGCCTTCATAATGAAAATATACCTGTATTTGCAGTTCCTTCGCAAATTCACCGTAATAAAAAAACTAGATTCTGTCACAATTCTAACACCAATGGAAGAAATATTGGTGTCACCAAGGCTAGGCTTTGCTCAAATAATACCATTGGGATACAAAAGAGCACAAATTGCACTCACATTAATAGTTATTAATGTTCCCGCAAACTTGAACAATATACAGAAAGCTTTTCCTAGAAGCTTTGAAGATTCAAAAACAATTGCAGTGTTGTTGAAAATAAAACTGGAATATAAGAGTGCTTATTTCTCTGGAAATGTCTTCCCCTATATTTTTATGACTACATTAAATGACCTTTGTGATACTCCACTTTACAAATTTGAGTACATTACTATTGACAATGGATGGGATCAAATTGTCAAAAACAACATTGGATTAGCTAATCCGCCCTCGATACATATAGACACAAATGATTTTAGTGACGATGAAATAGATATAGAAATTTCAAATGAAACAATAGTTCACGGCTATGGGCAATCTCATCAAATAGAGGATCTAGAAAATCAACTTATACAAATTGCACCTTCTAAACGATTTCAACCATTGGGCATCTTCCAAGATAAGTTTTTTGAAGAGATGAACTTCCCTATATTGTTATTCAGATAAAGTCGACCTGAATATATCATAAATCGATTTACCTACCAATGAACTTCACAATGGGAATTGCAACACGTGTCAAGAGACTTTGCTAGACATTTTACAAATGTATTTTTCAAAGCAGTGTGTGTTCTGATTTAGCATATCCGAGGCTCTGCATGGATTTCAATATGAAAAGGAGAACTATAAGGAAAACCTCTAGTCGCAAAGGACGTAAAATATAAACAAAACCTTCAAAAATAATTAAAATTGCCAGTTTCTTACCAATGTTTAAAAAGAATACATACATCTCCTGATTACTTCGAACAAATAAGAAAAGATGTCTTTGTGTTAACACCTAAAAAGTGCTCACTAGCTCATTTCCTTATTCACATGACCCATTTGTCCACTTTTCCACTATCTGAGCCTCTAAAGCCAACAAAAGGTCACCAAAAGACCTTAATACACCCCTTTTTCCACTCAAAATGAGTATTTTTCCTAAAAAAGCATAAAAAACCCTAAAAAATGGTCCAAAATTCCCAAAAATATTAAAAAGGGAATAAAAATATTCAAAATATTCAAAAAATGAAAAAGGAGGGAAAAGTACCTAAACCATGTTGGTCAATACCAGTGGTTTCCACAAAACCATAATGGTATTCCCCACCACCAAAACCTATAAAAAGGTGGTAGGGGCTCCTCATTTCACATCCATCCATCTTCCTATCCTCATGCTGCCAAAATCTCCCTTGAGCTTTTGGCCATTGTAGCTACCTTGGAGAAAGGACCCTTTGGAGTTTGGAGCTGCTCACCCTTGGAGCTTCTCAACTATCTTCATCACTTGGAGGTGTTATTATTGCAAGCACTTGCTTGCCCCCATTTTCAATACAAAGTTATTTTTTCTATTTCTTGTTCTTGTTTTTTAATTCAAAAGTTTATTATGATATGCACATGCTAGTTTAGTTTAGATTTAGATTTAGTTTATTGTTTTTGCTTAATATTGAAACTGCTGCTACTAGTTAGCAGGTGCCCATAGCACTAAGCTTGGTTTCAAAACCAAGCCAAGAGTTTTTGGCGACTCCGCTGGCTTGAATCTTTAGATCTCAAAATTTTATTTTTTGCTTTAGATCTTAGTTTTTGTTAGTAATAGTTAGTTTAATTCATAGATCTACCACCCTAGACAGCAGATCCATTACTGTTCTAGATCTTGGCCCATTTTATTGCCATTAACAGCCTGAAATCGTCATTTTCGGGTTCATTTTTCGGCGTCGGCGTACGCTTTTTCCTCGCGACTTTTTGCCTGACAGTCGCGCGGCTCTTTTCTGTGCGGTTCACCGCGGCTTTGTGGCCAATTAGCGCGCTGCACATCATGGCTTAGCGGACATTTTCCGCGCTGCACATCGCGACTGTGTAACAAAATCCTGCGCTGCATAGCAAGGCTTCGCGGCTGAAACCCGCGATGCCATTTTTTCCATTCGGCCAATCCGTTTAAAAAATTAATTTTTTACTGTATTTTATACCCCCATAACACATTTTACAGTATTAAAATTCCTGCATTGTTTACAACCATAGAAAAATTTTACTATTTAGAATGCACGTTTGAAAAAGTATTTTTAAAAATTTTCAAAAATTGAAAGAAGGATTTATTTGCATTTCATCTAGATTAAAATTTTGTTGTTTACTTCCTTAATATTTTGCCCATAGCAATTTTTGAAAAAGAAATCCATTTATTTCTTGAAAAAGTCATATTATTTGCTTTCCTATTTTCAAAAGATCCTTTGTTTTTTGAATATTTTCTGCAAAGCATTTACTTTTTTAATTTCAGTTTAAAATATCACACGTGCACCCACTCAAACACATAATTTAAACTGAGCCTTAAAACTTACCCTAACTTCAACCAACTTTTAACCCCACTTGGGGAGCACTTAAAAGAAATTTGTAGCTAGGTAGTATTGAGGGGATAGGTGTTCCAATAACACCCCTCAGTTATTACATTTGAGACATAGCTGTTGTCCATTAGGGAACCAAAATCTCCTAGTATTTTTTGGCACGGTCATAACCAGTCTATCGGAAGGCCTCTCCCCTAGGAGGGTTGAAGTCGCGAGGATGGTTTCGGAAGCCTGAGTGGAATACCAAAATCCATTCAGTAACCAAAGGGATACCATTCGCAGTTCTTGGGATATCCCTGTATGGGGGTATTGCGGTAAAAGGACCAAACGACAGATTTACCTTTTCTGGACGTGTCATGAACGGAGTATCCTAGTTGCCATTCTTTAGGATTGATTACCCGGTGTCCCTCCCGGTAGGGGGATATCTAGCCGTTGATTCAACACTCAATATTGTCTGACTTGGATTTCATCACCTTGCAGAGAATATTGTTTGTTGATTCACAATACTTTTATTTAGGTGTTTGCATGATACAATCCACCTTTGGTCTAGTAGCAACTCTTTTTTCTAGAAGTTGTTTGCCTGTTGGTACTCTGACCATTTTTTGCATCCCTCCACTTATTATAGCACAGCTGCTATAATAAGTGCTTTTTGAGGTTGATTTTTTGGCCTGAGAGCCTTCATTTTCACTCCCCTTTTTGCACCCTTGGTTGCATTAGGGTTTTGAGTTTTTTATACATTACCATCTTACACAGAATATTTTTTCACAAAAACTTATTTGTCACCATTGAGAATTTTAGACGCTCTCGTCGTCTTCAGGGAGAACTCCCAGAGTTCAGTCTACTTGGCTCTCCGCGTCACCAACGTCGAGCCTTATCCCTTGACTCGACACATCGTCGGTTGAACAGACAGTCATCCGATTCTGACATGCCTCACTCCACATCTGATTTTGAGGCAGAATCCGAAAACCCTATCGAGTTATTACCAACCAACCTCATGGTTGGGACACAATTCGACCCACTTTTTACCAGCACCATAGGTGATACATCCACAGACCCTTCTACTGTGGTTCCATCCATGGCAACAACCACCCCCCTAGGTATGCCGAATATGGGGGACACTCCATTTTTAGGGATGCCCAACACAGGACCACCTCCTATTACGGGTATGCCGAACATAGGGGTCACACCCCCTCTCATTTCCACAACCCATATCCCATGAATCCCTACTACTATTCCTAACCTTGGTGTAACCCATGTTGCACTTGGAAACGCTGGCCCATACTAGACCACAGCTATTGGAGGACACATACCTTCAATACCTAGCATACCCTTAGGCGCTACTGGACCCCTACATCATACCACCATGACTAGTCATGTCCCAGTCACTACGCCACATCCATCTGCTAGCTTACCATACATGGCGAGTCTGAACTTACCAGACTTAGCCAGGTTAACCAATGATCCTATCAAACACGACCCTGCGTGGCCTCACATGCCCACCAAACTCCCCTTCGACATCCCTAAGTTTGAGGGCAAGGCAGGAGAGGACCCCCAGAACCATATCATGTCCTTCCATCTATGGTGTTCCTCCAACTCCATAGTGGACGACTCTGTCCGCCTCCGTCTGTTACAGCGCACCTTCACTGTCTCTGCAGCTAAATGGTATATCGAGCAGTCCCATGGGACCCATGGCACCTTTACCTCCCTTGCCTCGACTTTCCTGCAGTTCTTCCAGTTACCCGTCCACTATGACGCGGGAGTCGAGATCCTACTGTCTTGCAGACAGAACACGGCCACCCACATCACTGACCACATTCATGAGTGGCGTCGATGCCAAAGCCTCTGCAAAATCAAGTTAGACGACCGCATCTTCTTAGATTGGTTCCTAAAGTCCCTTCTCCCTCTCATTGCCATGGATGTCGCATCCGAATGACCCCAGTCTGAAGAAGAGGCCATCCTTAAAGCCCAACAGTTTGACCTCATTTACGCCCAATCGGGTTATCTGTATACCATTATACCAGATGACCCTCAGGGCGATTCATCCCAACACGATGTGCCGAGGGCATCCCATGCCGCAGATGGAATCATTGGTCGTATGGCCTCACATCCCCAACCCTTTTCCATTGCACATCCTAGCCAGGGCCCCGACCTTTCACGAGTTACATCTCAATCTGGAGCAACCAATTCATATGCTCCCATGGCACATCACCACCATATCCACGGACCTTCATGTCCACCTCAGTGTTTTGGTCATGCACCACCCGCATACGCCCCCCCAGCCGCACCTCAACCACTGTATTACCCACAGCAAGCTGCGACAGCTAGCCCAACACCTCCAATAGCTCAGGGTTACCAACAACCCCAGCAGGTAATTGGACCACCTCCAGCCCCACCGGCTTATTATCCACCACAACCTACTCCCGCACCTGCGGCAAACCAAAATACTCCCACTGCTCAAGGGCAAGTGTACACACAACACAACCAGCCCCAGCACCAAAACAACCAGCGCAACTAGGGTGGGCAACCAAACCGTGGAAGAGGACGTAACCGCGGAAACAAACAACAACAACATCAAGGTCCTCCACCTCCCAATCCTCCGCAAAATAACAACGCTGCTCCTCCCAACAAAAATCCGAATCGTAATCCCAGGCAGCCCAAAAACAATAACCTCAGAACAAACCATCCTTGTTCTATTTGCGGGGTCTATGACCATTACACACATGCTTGCCCACATTTGGAGCGAGCTCGGCAACTCTGGACTGACGATGCCCATCGTCAAGGACAAGCGGCTCCTCAGCCGCCACCCAACCCTCCACCACCTCAACATCAACCTTTGGTGCTGCAAAACCCCTTTCCAACCCAAGGCATAGTGAACACTCAGCCGTTAGCTCCCCCTCAGGGCAACGCGCCACCACAACAAATCACTTATGCTACTCCTGATCAACCCATGTTCGATTCAGATACCCACCACTTGTTGATGATGTCATCCGCAGATGCCAACCTCCAAACCCGCCGGAACCAATATGGCTCCACCCCTGAAGCCCCTCCCACCGACAAGAACACTAATGTCCATCCCACAGATCAGACGTTACGTATACCTCCGGCTCCACTCAATGGTGCTTCTAAAGCACCTCGCTTCCCACTTCATCGCATCAACAATAATCCCAATGCTCGAGCTGCATCGAATTACAACATCGTAGACGACTTAGCCCAGTCTTCTGCAGCCATGTCTGCTTTAGAAGTCTTGAAAAACTGTCCGTCACAGCGCAAGACTTTGCTCTCTTCCATTGGCGCCATTGACCCCAATGATTCACAACTGATGACATTCGATTCGGACCAATCCGAACCAGGCTTACCTTCTACTTTAGTGTTCCAAGTTTTTGTTTCCGTTCGGAATCTTGTCATCCATCGGTGCATTATCGATGAGGGTGCCTCTACATGCGTTATGTCCACATTCGTTTGGCAGAAGTTGGGATCCCCTGTCTAGGGTGGCAGATCTATTAATTAAACTAACTAATACTAACAAAAAATAAAATTTTGAGATCTAAAGATTCAAGCCAGTCGAGTCGCCAAAAACTGTTGGCTTGGTTTTGCAACCAAGCTTAGTGCTATGGGCACCTGCTAACTAGTAGCAATAGTTTCAATACTAAGCAAAAACAATAAACTAAATCTAAATCTAAACTAAACTAGCATGTGCATATCATAATAAACTTTTGAATTAAAAAACAAGAACAAGAAATAGAAAAAATAACTTTGTATTGAAAATGGGGGCAAGCAAGTGCTTGCAATAATAATACCTCCAAGTGATGAAGATAGTTGAGAAGCTCCAAGGGTGAGCAACTCCAAACTCCAAAGGGTCCTTTCTCCAAGTTAGCTACAATGTCCAAAAGCTCAAGGGAGATTTTGGTAGCATGAGGATAGGAAGATGGATGGATGTGAAATGAGGAGCCCCTACCACCTTTTTATAGGTTTTGGTGGTGGGGAATACCATTATGGTTTTGTGGAAACCACTGGTATTGACCAACATGGTTTAGGTACTTTTCCCTCCTTTTTCCTTTTTTGAATATTTTGAATATTTTTATTCCCTTTTTAATATTTTTGGGAATTTTGGACCATTTTTGAGGGTTTTTTATGCTTTTTTAGGAAAAATACTCATTTTGAGTGGAAAAAGGGGTGTATTAAGGTCTTTTGGTGACCTTTTGTTGGCTTTAGAGGCTTAGATGGTGAAAAAGTGGACAAATGGGTCATGTGAATAAGGAAATGAGCTAGTGAGCACTTTTTAGGTGTTAACACTTTGCAATGATTCAGCAACTTGACCCGCTCACTTTCTTTGTCACTTTTACCAATGTTGAACATATTTGGCTTCCTCTTTGCTATTTGGCTTCCTCTTTGCAATGCATTGGAAAAGGTTGAAGAGAATATTTTCTCCAACATTGGCAATGAAGACATTGCTCACACAATTGAAACATTGATAAAAGAAAATCCAGTAATTTGCAGTTTTTATTATGGGCATAGAATGTCAGCAATGCAATCTTTGATTTTAGCAAACAATGAATTATTTGGAGATGTAATAGACTAATTTTTCATCACTAAATTCTAAATTAGAGGCAATGAACATGACAATGCTTTGATATGGACAAAAAATGCCCATGTGTATGGGAAAACATCTGATAAAAATGTGACAGCATGTGTCTATAGAAACCTTTCTTCTAGCTATTCCATCCTTTTTGAAGAATTGGCCAATATCCAAACACATCATTATACAAAGAGTTGCAAAAAGCATTGACATTCTAGTTGTATATTTAATTTTCCTTTTCCTCTAGTTGATGAAACTGCCATTTTGCAACCTCTAGAAAATGTTGACAAGAAAAAAATTCACAAAGCAAAGGAGCTATTTCTAGTTCTAGAACAAAATACTTTTCCAACTGCTATGTCCTTTGATATTTTTCTTTCATAACTCAACATAACAAGGGATGAATACCTAGTTCTTCTTCGTCCAGTGTTGCAATGCCCTACTTTTATTTTAAAGAGAGACCCAGCTAATGTCTGTATCAATGCATTCTCCAAGAATATCCCAGGCCTATGGAATGCAAACACAGATGCACAATTCATCCTCGATACCTTTTCTATGGAAAATTATTGTAGCTCCTACATTGCAAAAATTGATCGCACAATGACAACTGCTTTGAAAAAAATAAAAGGGCAATGCCTTCTTGACAATGAGGGCAACATTGAAACAATTCGCAAACTTGGAAATGCCCTCTTGAACATGCAGCAAATGTCCATTCGACAATATATTTATATTGTACTTCCATTTCCTTTATACACAAGTTCTAGGAAAACTATATGTATTAATACAGGGCCAACTGACAAAAGACCCTATGTCTTAAAAAAACCTAAGATTTTGGACAAAGAGCCAGATGATTCAAAAAAAATTCTATGCCCATTTCTTATTGAAAAATACACTGCAATACCTTTTGAAATTGACCATATTACTTTCTATGAATATGCCTCATGTTACACATGCTATAACTCATACCTTAGAAAAATAAAGCAAGCTGCAGTCATACGCTATGTTCGATACAGTGAGCATAAAGATCCAGACAACTTCAATAGAGAAAAAATGATGTTGTTTGTCCCCTTTAGACAAAATAAAAATGTTCTAAAAAAAGCTACAAAAACATGGGAAGAAGCATACTTGCGAAATAGAATATTCATAGAAAAAATTGGGCAAAAGTTCATAGCTAAATCAAAAACTACTCAGGGTGACATTGACATAGTCGCCAGGACAATTGACTCAAAAAATGAACAACTTTTTATGAAAGAAAATTTTTGCAAAAAGAAAAATGGCCTTTCTGTATCTGATAAATTTGACATTAAAAAGGATACGATGCATAGAACATTATCCAAGAAGGTTACAACTGGTCCTGGAAATGAATTTGAAACTATAAAGCTTCCCCACAGCATTAGCAAAGAAGCCTACTATTCCATTAGAAAAAAACTTAACAAAGAACAACAAGCAATAGTAAAATAAATCATAATGAGAAAGAAAGCTATCCCAACCACACCAATTCATTTGTTCCTGACTGGAGATGATGGGATAGGAAAAAAATTTGTTGCAAAGTAAATCTACCATGGGCTTTCTCATTTTCACAACATGGACCTTTGTAGCGATCCTCTTAAAAAAAGGAATTATACTTGCATTTACTCGAATAGTTGTGCAAAATGCAAATGGTGTTACAGTGCATTCAGCACTTCACTTGCCATTAACATTGAAAAACATGCTTCCGCTAAGTTGCAACTCATTGGACATATTGTCCAAATATTTTGAACAATTGTGACTCGTTCTAATAGATGAAGTGTAATTAATTGGTGCTCAAATGCTCTGGAACATTGAAAAAATATTATGCAAAATTATGCATACTCCCAACTCTCCATTTCAAATTTTGGACATTATTTTCTGTGGAGAATTGTGTCAAGTACAACCTATCAAATATTCTTGGGTGTTTGAACAAGTGAATCTTGACTCATATCCATTTCCTTACAGCTTCTCAAGAAATAACATCAAATGCTTCCATCTCACACAAGTTATGAGACAATAAGACCCAACCTTCATCTCAATCTTGAATACAATTAGAACAAACTCACAAACAAACATTGACATTGAATTCTTAAATAGGCATTGCTATAGAGAACCGCTGAATGACCCGACATTCCCCTTCCTTTTTTAATAGAAACAAGGATGTTTATGAACACAACAAAAAGATGTTAGCATTTTTCCAAATAAAGGCATGTACATTGCAATCATTCGACAAGGAAATACACACAACAAAATTTAACTCATATCAAAATGGCCAAATGGACTTGCCATTTGCAATTGTCTTGAAGAAAAATATGCTTGTTGAACTAGTTTGGGGGAACTTTGCAACAGATGATGGGCTTGTAAATAGTGCATAAGGAATTTTCAAAGACTTTACGTCAAATGGAATTTACATAGTGTGGATTTAATTTAGCCTACCATCAACTGGTGCAATGCAACAAGCAAAAATGAAAGATCACTTTACATCAAGCACTCACTGTACATGGACACTTATCACACGAATTACTAGGAAAATGAAATCCACAGGTAAAAAACACATAATTCGACAAAAATTCCCAATCTAATTAGCATGTGCATGAACTATCCATAGGTCACAAGGAATTACAATTGACAGATTGACATTTGATACAAAAGGCATCACCCAAGATGGACGCGTATATACTGCATTGTCACGTGTTAAATACATGCACCATTTATACCTACTAAACAAATTACAAAACAAGAATTTATGTCCGTCGTATAAGGTTTCCATGGAAATAGACAAGCTCCAGAAAGAGTAATCACTGCAATTCCACTATGTATTTTTGTCAATTGACAGCAAAGAGCACTTGCTTCTATGCTCATTGAACACAAGAAGTCTTCCACTATATATGGACAATATTGTCAATGAATATGACATAATGAAATTTGTTATCCCGTGCCTGCAAGAAACACAAACAAAATATCTTCCAACTGATTCTCTCCTTCAAGGAAATTATTCCTATCAGTCTATATACAATTTCCATGGTGTAATTAGATGATATAGAAAAGAAATGAATATTCAGAAACAACTGGCATATGCAATAGAATTTGTTGAAGCAACAATCTCATGGTTTCCAATTAACAACACTATTGTCACATTAGAAAATGTCTATATTTCACCATGCGCGCCAATTGAACAACTATATTCAATTGTTCTTTATACCATATAAAATAGTTATTGAAATGGATATATCGTCCTTGCTGGCGAATTTAACATTGCCATATTGCAAAAGTGCAATAGGAAAAATGCATTTGTATGCTTTATGCATGGAAATAATTTTTCTTTGCATACAACACAACCAACAACAACTTATGACTCCCTGCTTGATCATTTTTTGACAACATTATCATCTGATCATGTCAAAGTGCAAATTTACAAAGCCTATTGGACAGATCATCATGATGTTTGTCTTTCAATCCCCCTCAAAATATTTATAGTCTAGTGTTGAAAACGTTAACTGCTAAAAAAAATTCATATACTGCTTCAAACAATTTCAATGGATCCATGTACACAATCTAAACTAAAAAAATGCATCTGCAATTGTTACAAAAATTTACCTATTGCAACATGGATGCAAAAAGCAGTACTTCAAACAATTTTGAAGCCAGAATTTCCAACCTTCCTCCTAGTGATAGTTCAAAAATGTAAGACCACTTTGAACTCTCCATGCACAAGCATTTTTCCACTCTTCTCACATGAATCAAAGTTTTTTTTCCTTTATTTCTAAAATTCATATATTTGAACATAATTCGCAATACTCCCACTTATTCTAGATCAAAGAAAATTCCAACCACAACATGCACTATAATGGAACTATCTTCACCGACACATCCAAATGTATTTGAAGGCGATGTGGTTTCTTTGTACAGACTAGCATGCAACAGGAATTCAAATTCCCCAATCAAAGAAGAGTTGGCACATATTGATCTTGTGGACAGATACGGTCAGTTGATAGTCACTGTTAACATGAAAAAACACCCTTGTTTCACATTTCATGAAGTATTTCTTGTCTGAAAGCAGTGTGCAGATTTCAAATTTCATTACTAGAAACAAGGGAGTCTATGATATTGCAGATGCAAAACACTGCATTGTTTTGCATCAGCAGACTGTTGTGGAAACAATTCCCCATATTTCCAGCAACGTAAAATGGCACCATATACAACAATACATTCTTTGTCAATATCAACAAATTCTTACTCTGTTGGTTCTGTTGCGGTGCTCATTATTGTATGTGAACAATACAACAAGAACTATGAGCTATATGTCAAATATGGAGAGAAGATACAAGACAGTGCAAAGTTTTGATTGTATTTGATCTTGTAGCTACTGTCAACTTTTGTTGCAACCAGCAATTGGAAAATGCATTTTCTTGTTTCAATGAGTTTACTAACAACCAGCAACAAATTTCATTCTATTTCAGTTTCAATTTCAATTTCCTGACAATTGCAATAAACATTTCTTCAAGATACATCAAGAATTGATATCAGAAATACCACCCATGTACCTGTTCAAGAACATCGTTATAAATGGTGCAACAAGTTCACATCTTTGTTAGCAGGCGGTTTGGTAAGGAAGAATCGCAGCTTCATCAATGTTGCGACACGTCAGAAGAGGTTGCGGAAGGCAGAAGGATGGACTATTTTTATGTATTTTTGAGTCGATTGTACCGCAGAATGCGGGTTTTTGGGCCATTGGGCCAGATGATATGTAATTTTGAGTTAATTATACCGTAGTAGGTGGGTTTTTGGGTCATTTGGACCGCGTCAGCTAGATTTTGGGTCATTTGTCCAAGTGTCGGTTAGGAAGTCGTTAGTAAGTGGACAAGCATTGTAAAGGAGGAAGCGTATATAAAGTCATAAGTTGTAAGTGTAATGGCATCTTGGTACGGATCTTTGGATGTTGATTTGTGCACATCTTTGGCTCTGTATGTGAGATCGAGAGATATTGCAGAGATATCGTATTAGGGTTTTTGCTGAAGTAATATGATATGACTGAACTGTTTGGTGAAATTCCTTGTGTACCTTTTATGCATGTTGCGATGGTTTCTTACTACTGTTAATACTTTAATATTCTAATTGTCGCGATGAATGTTTCTGTGGAATGATGCTATGAATATGAATGATGTTGAACTTGAATGCATAGATCTATCTTGAATGTTGTGATAATTTAAGTAAGTAGGTATTGCCACAATCATCCTCCTTCATTTGGCAGAAACATGGTTCTGTCCACTCTCCCTTGATCGCCTCAGGTGAGACCTCATTTGCTCCGCAGGTGTTGCTGGACAGGGTAAAACCTATTTGGGCCGGTGCTCAGGGAGATCGCTGTGGGTTGGTGTCGACAATGATGGGAACCCCTATCGACTGGGTTTGGGTCAACAAATGGTTTCGTTGCTAGGACCATGTGCGAAGTGAAAGGAGGACATGTTGTGGCATCTGACGAAACTAGAAATATAGAGATGGTTTGATCAGAAGTTGTAGGAGTTTGCTGAAGAAGAAAGCCAGAACACTCGATTGACAGTAGATCAGTGGGTGGGTAGATATATTCACGACGGTCCGCATGAATGGTTTTTCTGTGAATTCCCGGTCCTTTTGTTCGAGTGGTTGGCGAAGTTGACAGTTCAGAAAAGGAACCACCAAGGTGGTGAGCCGACAACTTGGACCCCGCAGTTGATCCAAGAACTGCAGGAAGTTGACGATAAAGCATCATGGGCTATCGAAGTGTGGCTTGATAGCATCTTGGAAGGATACATCACTGAATTCACAGTTGATACGCAGAAGTCCTATAGTGAAGCTAGAAGGTATTTCTTCCGCGAACCCTGAGGAAGGTTTCTACTATCCATTAAGATACTTATTTGCGAGAAGGGTATATTGAAGATGCATCTGGATTAGTAAGAATCCTGGTGGGAGGAGGCCATGGGTGTCACGACGACAAGGGGGTGGTGCATGGAATGCTCAGGGGTAGACGGGTGCAGGTCACGATGAGACTGTGAGTGAAGCCGAGGAAGAGATTGGTCTTACAAGGGGAGGAACGAGGTTTCGACAAGAAAAGAGGTAGAGGATAGGAGAAGGTCCTATTGCGATTGAACCGCAAGTTCGCGAAGGAAGACCACATGGGATGAAGCGACCTCACAATCCAGACAAGGATGCACAGGCTATGCTCAGGATAGAGGCAGGACCTAACCCCAACAGCAACGTACCCACACCTTCTCTCACTATCTGTCAACCAGTAAGAAACACCACTTCAACCCCACCAGGTCAAAAAAACTTGATCGCTAGTAGTTCAGCACCTGCAGGAAGGAAGCCCAAGATGGAGGGTGATGATGCTAAGTAACCATTGTTCCATGGGAATGGGACAGATAACCATGAACAGTATTGGTTTTTGTGTGAAGCGGTATGGATTGTAAAATAGATCACTGATGATGACGCCAAGAAAGGACAGTTGGCGACAACTTTGTGAGGTCGCGCATTAGATTGGTTTATGAAATTTGTTTTAGTCCCTACAGGAGCTCCGGTGAAGTCACTCGATGAGATCAAGGATGGGTTGATTGCATAATTTAGGAAGCCCACGTCTGAGGCTCAATATATCACAGAATTGAAAAAAATTAAGCAGTATCCCAACGAGACGGTGTGGGACTTCAACCAGCGGTTCAAAATGCTGACGGCAAGGGTTAGTTTCGACATGAGTGCTATCCAACATAAAGAGCGGTTCATCGTGGCACTGTTACTACACATTCAACTACCACTGGTGCAACAGAACATCACAACGCCCAGTGAAGCTTTGGAGATTTCAATGCGATTGGTGAAAATGTAGCTGGGATGTTGCAGATACAAACACATCTGGCTAACTTGACCATACAACTGCAAGATTTGAAGAAGGGCAACGAGAAGCGCGAAGAAGTATGGAGCACGCAATGTCAAGGGGAAGGGCATACGAAGGACAATTGTCCCAATTTCCGCAACTATTTGGTTTCAGGAGCGCCAAATCCGTTGAATGGGGGTGGCATGCCATGGTCTCGTGTTTGTCAGGTATTTGGGCACCGCCATGAAGAATGTCCATATATGAAGAAAATGGTCACCAAGTCGATGAATTTGTATTGCACTTTCTATAAATCGATGGGACATGATGACAAGGATTGTTGGGAATATGGGTTTCTTTACGAGAGAACTTATGACGCATTCTATGTAAAGGATGACCAACGTTCCATACAACAACTGCAACTGCAGCCGCAGGTAGCCTAGCCGCTACCTTAACCGCAGGTAGCCTAGCCGCTACCTTAACCGCAGGTATAGTTTGTACCGCAGCAGCCACCACAGCAGCAGTTTGTGCCACAATATGCCCAATGCAAATGGCTCCACAACAGCCACAGTACGTTCATCAACTGCAATATGCGTAGCAAGGGAAAGGCATGCAAGCAACTCCAATGTAGCAACAGTACAACCAACTGCAGTACCAACAACAGGACGGATTCTGTGGAGGATTTCAGGGTGGACGCGGTAGAGGATTTGGTTGTGGAGGAGTATGAGGAGGTCATTGACCTGTTCAGTGCTATCACTGTGCAGTATGGGAACACTATCATCGCGATTGTCCACTATTGTAGATGCAGTGTACATTTTTCTTTGTCACAGATCATACAGTGGAGAACTACCCACAGTTGATTGCACAATGGTAGGAAGGGAATGTTCCATAGTTGTAGAACCAGGCACAACCACCAGTATAGAATCAGGTGCAGCAACCGGTGCAGAACCAGAACCAACGTCCCATTTTGAACGCTAATCAAAATGTGAACCAACCAGGGAACCTGGCACCAAATCAGAATCAGGGTGTGAATGTTGCGACATTCTGCAGAGCCGAGACCACAAGATGCAGATGTCGTAGTTATTACGTGGGGAGGCGTAGCAACAGGAGGGTATATTTGAAAGGCCGGGCAGAAGAAGGCATCATTTGATGTTGAGTCGAAGCGTGATACATTCTTTCAGGCACATCGTGCATTGGACCAGGATCACGGCAAAGCTATCATCTACAACATGCCCACTGTTTTTTATGCGACTTCAGAGGTGGGTCCATCAGCACAGTCTGGAACCTTGCAGAAGTTTCTTGAGAGTTGTTTATTGTTGGCAAGAGATCCTATAGCCCTTACTGATATTGAAGGGTTGTTGCAGCGTCCAGCTAGGGGATGGAAGGAGTCTGCGGTAAACTCCTTACAGCAGTGGAAGACAGGTAAGGAGATGCGAATGAATATAAAGATTGGGGACTATGATGTTGATTCAATTATTTTGGATCTTGGTTCAGATGTCAACATCTTAACCAAGCAGGCATGGCAGAAAATGGGGATCCCCCCATTGAGTTGGTCTCCTATATAGCTCTGGTTAGCTAATCACGCTAAAGTGAGGCCGATTGGGAGAGTCCCACAGTTGGTGGTGGATATTGAGGGCATGCAGACCTATGCTAACTTCGATGTCATCGAAGTGGTTGAAGGAGGGAGTTTGTATCCCGCACTGTTGGCGATCGGATGGGATAATGACAGTGGAGTGGTAATCAACTTCAAGCGGTGAATGATGACTTTTGAAAACCACGATCTCAGAGTCATAGCCCCGTTGGATCTAGTTGAAGGAAGCCGACACATTGAGCCAGTAAAGGACGACGATCCCATTGGATGGGACCATGCATTCAACATTTCTGAAGACTATATTCATCCAACTGCCAACGGTGAGCTGGGATGGCGCAGTGAGAGCTCTGGGTCTTCTGACTCTGATGACGCACTAGAACACTGGCAGAACCACTTGCATGAGGTGACATTGTTGACCAATGTGACCTCAGTTGATAGGGGTTCGCCTCACTGTCGACACATACCGTAGTCTCCCTGGGCACCGACCCGGGCAGGTTTGATCCCACCCAGCAACACCCGCAGAGCAGATGAGTTCTCACCAAAGGAATCCAGGAAGAGGAGACGGAACCATGTTTCCACCGAGGGAGGAGGAGAGTTGTGGTTGTGCAGACTAGCTCTATTGCAGTACTTAACCAGAACTCAAAACATGGAATTATAACATTTTAACTAATCGCAGCATTCATATTCCACATGAAACAGATCATTTAATCGCATCATTTATCATTCCAGCAATAGTAAGCAGACATTACATCAAACAACATTTATATATCATACCATTGCACAGAGATTGCACCAAAACATCATTATATTACTGTTGCGGTCAAAATACCAGAAGCAAAACATACATCGTCTTATCTCTCACCTACTATTCTCCTATCTTCTATCTTGATCTCTCGCTATCTCTCTTCTTTCTCTCTTTTTTCTAACACTTACAATTCTCATCTATTTATAGGATTCTGCCATTACAATATTTGTCCACTTACAACTAACTTCGTAACCGACACTATGGACAATTGACCCAATAACCCCAGAAACCCGCATACTGCGGTACAACTAACTCACTATTACATAATATATGGTCCAACTGACCCAAAACCCACCAACTGCGGTATTCTTTAACACAAAATACTCCTTTTGCATCCTCATCCAATGTGTCGCAGCATCGGCGGTGCCGCAACCTTTCCCCATCAAACCGCCTGCCAACAAGCCCCCAACACAATCGTGTGGCTCGCCCTTGAGCCACGTCAACTGCTGGACATAGTGCCTTCGAACTAAACTACGTGTCTGTAACTGTTCTTGCTATCTGGATCACGCGGTGTTGTCCCACTCCTTCTGCTACACTGATCGTCGACTGATTGTGCTGTATATTTAACCCAAAATCGTCATCGCCCAACTTGCTATCATGTACTTCTTAAACTCATCGTCGAGTCTCTTGGATGGGTACTGACGGGAAGAAAAAGAGGATGAACAGTACCAAGCTGCGAAATTAGCAGATGACTCTGGCACATCGATTTCGCACCGGCAACTGGTTCCTACTGTGGGCGGGAGCTACTGCCCCAACCTGCTCAAAGGTCGAGAAGAGCACAATCCTTCGAACAACTACTGCGTATTTAACCATGTTGAACCGCCCCTCGGCTCTGGTATAACACAGTGTAAGTGCACCTGCCGTATCAAGTCGATCAGGGACACTCGTCGTTCAGGCTCGTAGGGCCCCTGGGGTGCTGCCATGGGAAACGAAGTGAAGCATTTCCACAGCCTCCTTGGAATTCCTCACAACTCAATTCACAAATTGATCAACTAGCATAACCACTCTATTTCATAACAAGCGTTGTTGTAGCGAATTACCAGCTGCCTCGGCTACTTATAGTCGAATCATTCATGGGTCACGACAGTGGGAATGATGCTCCACTACCTTTCATCTGCGTGCGTAACCCCATCGGCTGACGCAACGCGTGGGTGACCATACTGTCACCGAAGATCCCACGTGCTGACATGTGAGCAATCTCCTCAGATCATGCTAATCGTACCGACCCAGTGTGCCATGTGCAAAACATGCCGTCGTCTTGTGGTAATCCGGCCGAATCTGTCTAGTGCAATCATGTATAGGGATGATGGGAAGTGGTCACAATATATTAGTGGAATAGTAGTGACAACACTGCCCTGTACCTCTCAAATCCTCCGTAATCATCACTAAATCATGCATTAACTCACCCAAATCCTTATATTAATGAGGCAAATCCGCCGACGATCCTGTCCGCCGATCGGCCGGATCCGCCATTAATTCCCATCATTCGAACAACGCCTGTTAATTAACTATCCAAATGTTGGTATTTATTATTGATTTGATTGGGTCGCGACGCTGCCATGTGTCTCCGACTGTTCCAAACCTGTGGCACAAGCCTCCCTGCTTCCACATACCTTCTTCTGTTGGCACGCCATCTGCCACCAAGCAACCTACAACACACACACTTTCAGTCGATAAGGTCGCTGTCGGACTGGCTTAGCATCTGGTTTCAGTGGAATCTTCATCTTTCCTAAATCACCTAGGATTCCCTTCACTTCGGAAAACTTCATGGGAAACACATCTTGAAACTCATGAAGTAGCTCAGTAACCTTACTCATCATCTCATCGTCCCAATAATCCCCAACATTGGCAAACTTGGGAGTAGATTTGATGCCGATATTCATCTTGCGAAGCCGCAATGGTTGACTGAATAGATTACTTGGCGCAATAGGTGGGACTACATCGCGACTTCCTTCAGATTTGGGAATGTTAACATTCCGGGGATCATCATCTTCCTCTGGGCCACCACTGATGTTGAAGCACTCCATGAGAGACTGCATCTGATAGTGTGTGTATGGGTTGACAGGGTAGGCCGTCGAAACAACCTGAAATATCATGTCACGGATGAGCTATAGGGCATTATGGACATCAGGGTTGGCATCCACAAAAGTGAACGTATGAGTGAAACAGATCCTCAACTCCCCCCATGTTGTAATGTCTCAACGCAACTCGACTGCAATGTACCATGAGTGCGGTATCTCATCCAAAGTATGGACAAAAGAATGGACCCACTCATCTTTGGGTCGCGCTACCCATAAGCGTTGGCATTCCATCACATGATCACTAGGATCAGTCCGGCCATCATACTTTCCAGTGTGATAAACTTCAGTATCGCCGAACCGAACCATCATCAGGCTTCGACATTGTGAACAACCTTTAATGAACTTCTTATGTGTCGCCCACCGTCGTGATGGAGCAGCCTTCAGTGCTTCCTCCAAGGCCAGCAATCGCTGTGCTTCTGGGACGCAGTCTTCAAACTCTGCTAAAAAGGTGTTTAGGCCAAGAAACCCCTCATAGACAGGCAATATGATCGTTTATGTCACAACAGGACATAAGGATTGCATAACTAAGCCACATTTTCAGACCAGTACTTCATGCATTCGATTCTACCAATGTTCCAATACATCATCAGAGTTGGAAGACGCAGAGCTCTCGCTGCGCCACTCCAACTCACCCTGGACAGTGGGATGAATATAATCTTTTGAAATGTTGAATGCATGGTCCCATCCAATGGTATCATCCTTTCTTACAGGTTCAACATATCAACGTCCTTCAACCGGATTCAACGGGGCTATGACTCTGAAATCACGATTCTCAAAGGTCATCATGCGCTTCTTGAAGTTGATTACAGCTCCACTATCGTTATCCTATCCGATCCCCAAGAGTGCCAGATAAGAACTTCCTCCCTCAACCACTTCAATAACATCAAAGTCTGCATAAGTCTTCATGCCCTCAATGTCAATCGTAAGCCGCGGAACTTGTCCAATGGGTGTTACCTTTGCATGGTTAGCCAACCGGAGCTGTACAGGAGACCAACTCAATGGGGGACTCCCCATCTTCTGCCATGCTTACTTGGTTAAGATGTTAACATCTGAACCAAGGTCAAGAATCACAGATTCAACATCATAGTCACCAATCTGAATATTCATTCGCATTTCCTTGGCAGTCTTTCATCGTTGTAGGGAGTTTACTGCGCACCTCCTGCCGTCCTTTCGGAAATCACTGCAACCATCCCTCAATATCAACCAGGGCAGTCGGGTCTTGTGCCAATGACAGAAAGCTTTCAAGGAAATTTTGCATTGTCCCCGGTGGTGGTGGTCAATCAACATCTAATGTAGTATCAAAGACAGGCGGCATATCGCAAACAACAGCCTTACCGCGGTCTTTCTCCAAAGTGCGACGTGCCTCCAGGAATGTCTCTCGCTCTGTATCAATGTCGAAGGGTACCATCTTCTGACTAGTCAACCGAATCAGTGGTCACAAACTATCTTCCCTAGTCGTCTTGCCTCCATGAGTGACAACAGCCATCGAAGCATCTTGTGGTCGCGGTTCTGCAGAAATGGTCGCAATATTTGCACCTTGCATCTGGTTCTGCTGCAGATTCCTCGGTTGATTGATATTTTGATTGGCGTTTGGCGGTGGTCGCGGGGGCTGGTTCTGTACTGGTTGTTGTACCAGGTGTTGCACTGGTTGTTTTGGCTGGGCCTGATTCTGTAGCTACGGAGCATTCCCAACCTGCCATCGAGCAATTAACTGTGGACAATTTTCAACCGTATGATCATTACCAAAACAAAACGTACACTGATTCTGTAGCAATGGGAAGTCGCACTGATAATGCCCCCATACCTCATAGTGGTAACATTGAATAGGTCCATGACCACCTCAGCCTCCTCCTCCACAATCAAATCCACCACTGCGTCTGCCCCTGTATCCTCCCTAGTAGCCGCCCTGCTACTGGTACTGAGGTTGGTTAAACTATTGCTGCATCGATGCTGGTGGAATCCCTTGCCCTTGTGGTTCATACTACGGTTACTGTACATATTGTGGCTATGGGGGAGCCATCTGCATTGGGTTGTATTACGGCATGAACTACTATGGTTTTTGTTGTTGTGTTGCGAACTGCATCTGTAGTTGCGGTAGCGGCTGGCCTACTTGCGATTGCAGTTGTGGTTGTTGCACGGCACGTTGATCGTCCTTGACGTAGAATGCATCACACATCATCTCATGTAGCAACCCATATGCATGGAAATCCTTGTCACCATGACCCACCGACTTGCAGAATGTGCAGTAAATATTTCGTGGGATTGTGACCATTTTCTGCATATACGGGCAATTATCATGACTGTGCCAAAACACCTGGCAAACGCGACACCACGGCATACTGCCGCCACTCAACGGGTTTGGTGCACCTGATACTAAATAATTATGGAAATCCAGGCAATTATACTTCATATGCCCTTCTCCTCGGCATCGCGTACACCATACTTCCTCCTGTTGTTCCTTGTTCTTCTTCAAATCTTGCAATTGTATATTCAAGTTGGCGAGCTGCATCTGTATCTACGACATCCCGATTGCATTATCTCTAATCGGTGATGCCTCCAATCGCATTGCAATCTCTAGAGCTTCGCTAGGCGTCGATATGTTCTGCTGCATCAGTGGCAGCTGAATGTGGGGTAACGGTACTGCAATGAACCATTAATTATGTTGGACAACGCTCATATCGAAACTAACCTTTGCCATCAACATCTTGAATCACTGGTCAAAATCCCATACTGTCTCGTTGGGATACTGCTTAATTTCCTTCAATTCAGTAATATATTGAGCCTCCGACTTAGGCCATCTAAATTCAGCAATCAGCCCATCCTGAATCTCATCCAGGGACTTCTCTAGGGCCCTCGTAGGGACTAGAATAAACTTCATGAACCAATCTAATGCACGACCTCCCAGAGTCGTGGCTAACTGTCCTATCTTAGCATCGGCATCAGTGATCTGTTTCATGGTCCAGACCGCTTCACACAAAAACAAGTATTGTTCTTAGTTGTCTGTCGCACTTCCATGGAACAACAGTAACTTAGCATCATCGCCCTCCATTTTGGGTTTCCTTCCTCCTGTCGCTGTGCTACTACCAATTAACTTCTGCGGAATTGACGAACTTGGCGGTGTCGAAGTAGTATTCCTTGCGGGTTGAGAGTCAGTGAGCAGAGGTGTGGGTACGCTGGTGTCAGGGTTTGGTCCTGCCTCTATCCTGGGCGTAGACTGTTTATCCCTATCAGGACTGTGAGGTCGCTTCATCCTGTGTGTTCTTCCTTCGTGGTTTTACGGTTCGATCGCAGCAAGACCTTCTCTCGTCCTCTGCCTCTTCTCCTGTCAAAACCTCGCTTCTCCTCTTGTAAGACCACTTTCTTCCTCAGCTTCGCTCATAGTATCCTGATGGTTTGCACCCATCTACCCCTTACCATTCCATGTACCGATCCCCAGCAGTCATAGTACCCACGACCTCCACCCACCAAGCTATCTACTGATCAAGGTGCATCTTTAATATACACTTTTCGTAGATTAGCATCTTAATCGACAGTTGAAGCGACAACAGAAACCTTCCCATCGGTCCTCGAAAGAAGTATCTTTCAGCTTCACTATAGGATTTCTTCATGTCGACCGCAAATTCAGTGATATATCCTTCCAAGATGCTATCAAGCCAAACTTCGACAGCCCGCGATGCCTTATTATCGACTTCCTGCAGCTCCTGAATCAATTCCGGTGTCCAAGTTGTTGGTTCACCACCCTAGAAGTTCCTCTTCTGGAAGGTCAACTTCGACAACCATTCGTACAGAATAATCAGGAATTCACAGAAAAACCATTCGTATAGAATAACCAGGAATTGACAGAAAAAACCATTCGTGCAGACCGTTGTGAATATATCTTCCCAACCAGTGATCTACTGTCAATCACGTGTTTCGACTTTCTTCTTCAGCAAACTCCCACAATCTCTTATCAAACCAGCTTTGTATCTCTGGCTTCGTCGAGTGCCACAACATGACCTCCTTCTACTCTGCACACGGTCCCGGCAACGGAACCATTTGTTGACCAACGCGACCTCAGTCGACAGGGGTTCGCCTCACTATCGACACATTACGTGGTCTCCCTGGGCACCGGCTCGGGCAGGTTTGAGCCCACCCACCAACACCCGCAGAGCAGATGAGGTCTCACCCGAGGCATCCAGGAAGAGTAGACGGAACCATGTTTCCATTGAGGGAGGAGGAGAGTGGTGGTTGTGTAGACTAGCTCTATTGCAGTACTTAACCAGAACTCAAAACATGGAATTATAACATTTTAACTAATCGCAACATTCATATTCCACATGAAACAGATCATTTAATCGCATCATTTATCATTCCAGCAACAGTAAGAAAACATTACATCAAACAACATTTATATATCGCACCATTGCATAGAGATTGCATCAAAACATCATTATATTACTGTTGCGGTCAAAATACCAGAATCAAAACATACATCATCTGATCTCTTGCCTGCTATTCTCCTGTCTTCTATCTTGATCTCTCGCTATCTCTCTTTTTTCTAACACTTACAATTCTCATCTATTTATAGGCTTCTGCCATTACAATATTTGTCCACTTACAACTAACTTCCTAATCGACACTATGGAAAATTGACCCAATAACCCCAGAAACCCGCATACCGTGGTACAACTGACTCACTATTACATAATATATGGTCCAAGTGACCCAAAACCCACCAACTGTGGTATTCTTTAACACAAAATAATCCTTTCATGCCCTCATCCAATGTGTTGCAGCATCAGTGGTGCCGTGACCTTTCCCCATCAAACCGCCTTCCAACAGTCGTTCCGCAAGTGTGGATTAATCATGCAGTCATTATGTCGCATCGCAACTGAAACGGTCACACTACTAGTATATGAAGGGCTTCCTAGTCTGTCTGACTTTCTAGCAAAGTTCGACGAACACGTTTCAGAACCCCAGTGATTGCTGGCATTGAACAAAGCACTGAAGGTTTCTCTAGCACGCTGGTGGGCCACGCATAAGGCATCAATTGATGGATGGTCGAAATGCAGAAGATTGATGATGGTTCGCTTCGGCAATAGCGAAGTTTACCACACAGGGAAATATGATGGTCGACATGATCCTGGAGGCCACTTGATGGAGTGTCAAACATTATGGGAATCATGACCAAGAGATGAGTGGGTCCATGCATTTATTCATACTGCAGCTAAATTATGGGGAGAAATCACTACTTGGTTGGAGTTGACAATACATTTTACTCATACGTTTAGTTTTGTTGATCCCAACCCAGATGTCCATAACGCTCTGCAGATCATATGCGATGTGGTTCTAAAGGTTGTTCCCGTGGCATGCTTGGCGGATCCACATACACACTGTCAGATGCAATCTATAATGGAGTGTTATAATATCACTGGTGGGCCCAAAGACGGTGATGATCCGCGGAACGTCAATATTCTGGAGTCTGAAGGAAGTCGCGAAGTGGTTCCGGGCTTGGTGCACCAACTGATCTGTTCAGTCAACCCTTGAAGCTTCACAAGATCAATATTGGGACAGAGGAAACTCCCAAGTTCACGAATGTTGGAGATTATTGGGACGACGAGATGATGGGAAAGGTCACTGAGTTGCTGCATGAGTTCCAAGACCTTTTTCCTAGAAAGGTCTCTGAAATGAAAGGTATTTTTGGTGATCTAGGCGAGATGAAGATTCCCTTGCGACCAGATGCTAAACCGATTAGGAAGCGACCTTATCGGCTTAATCCGCAACATAAGCAGAAGGTCAAGGAAGAATTTGATCACATGTTGGATGCTGGTATCATTGAACCGGTTGAAGAGTCAGAATGGATCAGTCCTATCATGGTACAGGACATGAAGACTGGTGAGGTGCGCATTTGCGTTGATTTGTGGAAGTTAAACGATGCCTGCTTGCATGATCCCTTTCCAACCCCGTTTACTAATGAAATACTTGAGGGAGTAGGTGTCCAGGAGATGTATTCTTTCATGGATGGGTTCTCAGGCTATCATCAGATCCGTATTGCAAAAGAAGATCACCATAAGATGACTTTTGTGACACAATGAGGTTGTTTTCAGCATACCGTGATGCCGTTTGGATTGAAGAATGCACCTACAATATTTTTCACGAGTTGTTGTTGCTGCATTCAAGGATTTCATCCATAAGTTCTTGCAGGTATACATGGATGATTGGACAGTTTATGGTTTGATCCGCGCTCATCTAGCCAATCTCCGGTTGATGCTGGAGCGCTGTTGCCAACACCAGATATTGTTGAATTTGAAGAAGTGCATCTTTTGCGCACCATTCGGGATATTGTTGGGTCACATCGTGTGCAGACAAGGGTTGTTATTTGATCCATCAAAGATTGCACTCATTTTTAGCTTGACACTTCCAACCACTGTTAAGCAGTTGAGGGCGACGTTGGGACATACTAGGTATTATTGCAAGTTCATCAGGGGATATGCAGCAATCACCACCCCTATGGAGAAGTTATTGAAGAAATATGTCGTATTTCAATGGAGCACTGAATGTTAGGATAGTTTTGAACAACTTAAGGCTAAGATGGCTTCAGCACCGATACTAGTATTCCCGGACTGAAGTAAGGAATTCCATGTCCACGTTGATGCATCGTCAATTGCACTTGGTATGGTGCTAGCACAACCAAGAGAGGGGGATCTCGATCACCCTATTGATTTTTCCAGTCGGAAGCTATCATTAGTTGAAAGAAACTACACCACTACTAAGAGGGAAGAATTGGTGATGGGATATCCATTGCAGAAGTTCCGACACTACTTATTGGGTGGACATTTTAATATGTTCACAAACCACTCTGCATTGAAATACCTAGTCAATAAGCCTGTGTTGGGGGGAAGATATGCCGATGGTTACTTCTTTTTCAAGAGTTCGACTTTCAAGTAATTGTGAATCCAGGGTGGTTGAATTCTATCCCCGATCATCTATCGTGGATTGACACAGGAGAGGAGCCAACTAACATTGAAGACGGGTTGCCTGATGCACAACTGTTTAGGGTTGATGTAGCCGATGGCTATTTTGAAGACATCATTCAATTTCTGGCAATAGGTACCGCACCAGATGAGTTCACCACTAGTCAAAAGAAGCCATTGGTGGTTAAAGATGTCGACTTCCAGCTCATCGCAGGAGCATTATACAAGATGGGTGCAGACGAGATATTGCGACGGTGTGTCTTTCCACATGAGCAAGCATAGATATTGTCCGAAGCACACAGAGGAGTGGCTAGAGGGCACTATAGCGGTTGGGAAACTTCTAGGATGGTTCTTCGTGTGGGGCTTTGGTGGCCCACGTTGCAAAATGATGCGACAGACTATGCATAGTTCTGCGATGTTTGTCAGAGAACCGGGAAGCCATCCAGGAGGGACGAGATGCCACTGGTCCCTCAGCTAACACTACAACCATTTGACAAATGGGCAATGGATTTTGTAGGACCAATCAATCCACCGAGGAAGCGCATTAGGGAAAGATACATCATTACAGTGACAGATTATTTGATGAGATGGGTGGAGGCTGCACCAGTTGTTGATTGTTCTACGACCATGGCAGCACGATTTTTGTTTGACAACATTGTCACTCGCCTCGTCTGCCCCAAGATATTGCTGAGTGATGAAGGCAGCCACTTTCTCAATCGCACCATCAGCGCATTGACAGAGAAGTTGCAGATATAGCATAAGAAGAGTACGCTGTATCATCCGCAGGCCAACGATATGGTGGAAGATTTCAATAAGATATTTGAGCATGCATTGACAAATGTGTGCAATGCAAACTGTGATGACTGGGATCTAAAAATACCAGCAGTATTGTGGGCCTATCGCACCACATGTAAAAGGTTGACGGGTCAGACACCCTTCAAGTTAGTATATGGACAAGAAGCGATTATGCCAATGGAGTACATTGTTCCGAGTCTGCGCATAGCGGCAGTGACAGGTATGGATACAGTAGCGGCATTGGAAGAATGTCTAGTGATGGTAGTACAACTGAAGGAAGATCGCTTCATCGCAGGATTCCACCAAACAGTGGAGAAGGATCCTTAGAAAGCTTGGCATGATCGCCATATAAAAAACAAGCAGTTTCAGCAGGGAGACTTGGTACTGTTGTACGACAACAAGTTTCTGAAACATCCAGGAAAATTGCAAATGCATTGGCTTGGTCCGTATCGCGTCAGTAGCATCACTTCAGGAAGTGCAGTACAGTTTCAGTAGTTGGATGGAGCGATGCTCCCAAAGTTGATTAAAGGTAGTAGGTTGAAGCCCTATCGGTCGGGCTTGGAACATCAGAATGCTTGAGTCGCATCGGGGAAAAAAAAATAAAAATGCAGGGTGATCGGTGGTAGGATGGCACATCGACTGAGATGAGAATGCGTAGGCAGGGAAGCTTGTGCCACAAGTTACGAACGGTCTGCACCAAGTGGCAGGGCTGTGACCGGGTCAAATCAACAATAAATGGTAAAAGTTAAAACAATTAATTAACGATGCTTGTTCAAATGATGGGCATTAATGGTGTATCCGGTCGATCGACTGACAGGATCGACGGTGGATTTGTGTCATTAATATGGGACTTCGGTTGAGTTAATGCAGGATTTAGTGACGATTATAGAGGATTTGGTTGGACGCTATAAGAACGGGTCGAAGTTGGTCGAAAGGCACCGAGAATTTAGTTGTTAAGTGCCTTTGCAAAGCTGTAGAGTCTCGTTGTTGCCTAGTGCATGTAGTTGTGAGTTGGGAAAGGTTCAGTTGAACTTGCAGAGTGTTGTGTGATCAGTGGGTCTGTCAATTACGCCAGTGAAGCCATCAGTTGCGAAGTTGGGTAAGGTATGCCAAGAGAGCTAGAAACAGTTGAGATTAGTAGTGAAGTTGAGTCTCCTTTCACCAGGATTGTTATTGAAGAAGAAGTCGAGTCTACAAGAGATGTCAATATTGAGGCTGAGATTGCAAACATGCCTGTGGGAGAGTCAGTAATTGCTAAGAAGCATCGGGGAGGTCAGCTATCTGAATCCCCACAGAGCAAGCGCCAGCTTCGATCCTCCATTGCTGTGGCAGGGGAAGAACAAGGGGAAGCGGGGCCATCCAACTGTCGCGTTGATGAGTCCGCCGCATGGGAAGGACTCTCAGCCACTGATATCCCGGGGTATGTCGTCCCTAGTCAACCTAGGGTGCCCGGGGCACCTTCCCGAAAGGTGCAGAGGAACTAGAAGTACCCACTAAAGATGCCAACACTCCCTGCTGGGATGGAGTACTCTATTGATATTGCGCCGAAATTGATACATCTGAGATATGACGACCATGACATGGTGGCGTACAAGGAGATCATGTCGGCCCCTTATGAACCAGGATCGCAATTGAGTGGTAAGCCGGTTCCACATGATTGGGCGCGAGGTTTGCAACAGGCAGGTCTGTTAGGCCTTATCGATATGCCCCATTTTGGACTGCTGTAGGAGGTCAATGCATGTGTGAAGCAACTGTTGGCATGCTTTCGCGGCGGTACGTTGTGGCTGGATGAAAGAATTCCCGTCATAATGCACTTGATCGCAGAGATGACCGGGTTTCCCAAGGATGGGGTCGACTCATCGTAGTAATTCTGAGGAAAGGAGAATGACAAAAAGATAGCCACGTAGTTGGTTAAGCACTACAAGTTGGAGAAGGATGGTTGGGGATACCGCACCAGCAGCATCAATGATAAGGTGATTCTCACCGGCACCAAGATACTTTCCTGCAAGGTGGTACGAGGTGGCCGACCCAATCAGTGTAATTCAGGCATTGTGGCATGTGCTGAACAGTGTGCATCTGGGGTGCAGATGAACTGGTCACTGTTTTTGTTGAATTAGCTGGAGGAGGATGCCGCGGTGGTCCAAGCCGGTAAGGGGACGTTCACATATAGCTGGCTGTTGCTGCTGATTGCACTTGTTGCTTGGAAGGAGCCCGATGGGTACCAAGGTATGGAGTTTGATGCTGCGAAAGAGCGTCCTGGCATGCGGTATCAAAACCTGTGGTTTGTCCTAGAACAAGAACATAATAAGGAATGTACACTGCTATTCTGGTTATACTGGGAGATGCTCTATGCGGCTGCGACGAGGGTGCCCTGTTTGTCTGAAGAAATCACAGTGCAATTTAAGCTGGTCATGGTATTTGCAATTAGACTGCATTCAATTTATGTCCAAGCTGGCCGCGACCCCGATAGGGAATGATTGCTGACATCATATAAGGTAACGACGATAGAATTGGAGGCTATTGTGAACGACTAGCCAGTGGAATGGCGTGAACCTATGGGGTTGACCGAGATTGAGGCTGGGGAACCAGCATAAGGTCCAGATGATCTTGTATCAACGCAGGACCAACAAAGTCATCATGACTCAGACCGAGAATCCATCAAGACACTGACAGATGACGACAGTTACCGCACCCTGGAAGAAAATAGAACGAAAGGGCACCAGGACCCTGCAACAGTCAGTGGGATGCCCTTGTCGATGGAAGTGCAGTTGGGCCGATTTATAAAAGCAATCATTGATGTATCCACCATGGCAGATCAGAAGATGACCAAGGAGACTGATGAAGGATTCCATGTGCTCATTGCTCGTATGGACTCTTTGTGTGACATGGTTTCATAGAGGGCACCTAAGGAAGCAGTAGCACCGCAAGTTAGCACAATTAGCACTGAGCCACAAGTCAGGAATGTGGAGATTCCCCCAACTGCGATTGTGACTGAAGATGAGGCCATAAACACCTTGCTGCTGCAGTTGAAGAAGGTTTGCATCAATGTTAATGCGTTGTCGACGCAAGGATTAGCAACTATGCAGACAGTGGCTAGTTGGGAAATGACTGACAAAATGCACGAGATCAGTGTTAAGTGCATGACGTTGTAGGAGCGCAAGGAAGATGCACAAGCAGACATTATAGAGTTGACGAGATGGGCCACTGCAGCACGGCATGCTGTGGATGAACTTGAGGAATATATTAAGAAGGAACAAGCTGAGAAGGATCGCGAGATTGAATAATTGAAGAAAGAGTAGGACCGCCTTATCGCAAAGAAGGTCAATATAAGGGATGACAGTGTGCGGGTAGACCAGGCCATTGCAGAGGCTTATCACCATGTGCTGGATCCCACTGAAGAGGTGGATATGCTTCAACATTTGCAGAAAATGGGGGCTGTCATTGTCCAGTTACGCCACGAGAACCAGGAGCTAAAATCCTAGGTGAACCCCGGCACCCCTCAAGCAAAAGTGGACGACCGTAAATGAGTAATTGAGGAGATAGCAACACAGTTGGTGGAGATGGAGACAATAGGAACGAGGCTCACAAATGACACTGTGCAGTTCTGGGGCCAGATCGTTCGGGATGAGCAGGTCGAACAACTGATGAAGGTTCGGTAGGAAGAGGAGGGGGAGTTGGCAACACTCAAAGCGGCGACGCGCGTGATGCCACCCATGGAGCAGGTTGCTAAGTCTGTGGATTTGAAATATCTACAACAACGCGTCGCCAAGGCCAATGAGTGATAGAAGAAGCATGCCGCACAGCTAGAGGAGTTTCAGGATGTTGGTGGCCAGTTTATGACAAAGGCTAGCAAAGTTATCCAGGTAGTACACAGACATCGTCAACAAGTGACTGTGAAGCTGATCGCACACCCATCGCCCCACGACGTCGTCGATAGTTAGGAGGCAGCTACAACAGCAAAGGAAATGGTGATTATAGTCGAGCAATAGTACGAGGACTTCAAAGTCAAGACCACAGATTACACCATGTCAGTTGACGTGGCTCGAGGGTGAGCCACAAGATTGTGTTGGGGGCCTGTTGGCATGGTTTGGTAAGGAAGAATCGCAACTTCACCGATGCTGCGACACATCAGAAGAGGTTGCGGAAGGCAGAAGGCTAGAGTATTTTTATGTATTTTTTAGTCGATTGTACTGCAGAATGTGGGTTTTTGGGCCATTAGGCCAGATGATATGTAATTTTGAGTTAATTATACCACAGTAGGCGGGTTTTTGGGTCATTTGGACCGCGTCAGCTAGATTTTGGGTCATTTGTCCAAGTGTCAGTTAGGAATTCGTTAGTAAGTGGACAAGCATTGTAAAGGAGGAGACATGTATAAATTCATAAGTTGTAATTGTAATGGCATCTTGGTACGGATCTTTGGATGCTGATTTGTGTGCATCTTTGGGTCTGTATGTGAGATCGAGAGATATTGCCGAGATCTGGTTTTATGGAGATATTGTATCAGGGTTTTTGGTGAAGTAATATGATATGATTGAACTGTTTGGTGAATTTCCTTGTGTACCTTCTATGCATGTTGCGATGGTTTCTTGCTACAGTTAATACTTTAATATTCTACTTGTCGCGATGAATGTTTCTGTGGAATGATGCTATGAATATGAATGATGTTGAACTTGAATGCATAGATCTATCTTGAATGTTGCAATAAGTTAAGTAAGCAGGTATTGCCACAATCATCCTCCTTCATTTGGCGGAAACATGGTTCCGTCCACTCTCCCTTGATCACCTCGGGTGAGACCTCATCTACTCTGCAGGTGTTGCTGGACAGGGTAAAACCTATCTGGGCTGGTGCTCAGGGAGATCGCGGTGGGTTGGTGTCGACAATGATGGGAACCCTTGTCGACTGGGTTTGAGTCAACAATCTTCTGCGTGTTTCTCAAGCAACATTTGTTGATGTGCTGAATGACGATTATGCAAAGGAACACTTGTTTTTCCTCATGCAATCAAAGGTAAAGGCAAGTGCAGGCTCCCTTCATTGCAATTTCCTTAGAATAGTTGATCCTTCTGGAAATGCATTTTGATATTTATAATGTAGAAAAATTGAACAGAAATGAATTTTGAAATTTTATAGAAAAAAATGAATATTGAAATAGCTTATATTGGATCAGTTCAGTCTTCAAATTCCTCTTACTTCATAAGAAATTTTACACCGAACTGCTCACATTTAAATTACATCAAATTTAAATTTATCTTTGCAGAGACAATTTACAAAATTTTATTAGTTGTATATATCAAAATCATATAGTTTTATATTGTGAAAACATTGATCCCAATAGAAACTTATGCATTAAACAAATATCATATTATTGACCCAACAAAGTTGACTCTACAGCTTAGTGTATAGGAAAGGAGAAAGATGAAGTCTCAATGTCTTTTTTTTCGGTGCATAATATTAATATGTTTTTCCAAAGACTTTTATGTAATCACTTTCAAATTAGGCCTAGCCATTCATAACCTGAATATAGAAGTGCATCCATCTCAAATAGTCCACAACATCCCTTCCAGGAACAATGTTCTTTCCATTTCATAGTACTTTGTTCCATATATTGGTAGCTTTCATAACTAAGGGACAAAGTGACAACAAAACCAATGATTGGAAATCAGGTTCCAATTCCATATTGAAATCGAGATTCTATTCCATTAGGATCCAGTTCAAGATATTGAAATCGGTATTATGTTCCATTAGGATTGTATTTTCTTGTTCTTTGCAACATGTTGTAATCCATAGGTTGTTGAAGATCTAGGTTCCTTATTCCTTCTAGTTTCAAGACAACAACTTCATGAATCAAGATTGTGTCTCTTGGAAAAGGACCAATTCAATTGACAATCAACAATTGTTCAAAGTGAATGATTTCCAAACTAGGAATTCTCCCATAGATTTTCCTTTTTCTCGTTATGAAAATGCGCCAAGAGTTAAAAGATATAAGGTATTTTTTGGTCATCAGAAGCAAAATTTTCTGATGACAAGTCCTAAAACAAATATTTCATTTATTTTTATTATATTTCTCTTTGCAAAATGGCCCTAGCTTTTAAACTTTCCACTCAGATAATTTTACATTACCTTTTTCATACAATACTCATTGGGCTTAAATTCTTAATCTTGGAGTCACATCATGCTAAAGGAATTTTCCTATGAGCACACACTATGGTCAAGGAGAAATTGCATTAGCTCTCATTCCCCATAGTGAACCAAAGATTTTTTTTAGTGAATCTGTATGGAATTATACTAGACATTAACATCCCATCAACTTTACACTTGTATCTCACTCTAACTTGTAGGTCTTGTAAGTCACTTCTTGAAAATGATCTTAACTTCATGACTCCAAGGCGGAGGACCCCAAACTGAACATGTGTATAAAATATAAAAAGAGCATCATAGGTAGAGCCAACATTTATTTTATTTTTATATGTGGCACTACATTAGACCCTGCTAAATCAAATAGTTGTTAGAGAAAAATGCAGGATAGTGGAGGTCCTGTTCTAGAACAAGCAGGATTAGTTCGATTCCATGTTGGGCATCAAGGAAGATCAAGTTAGTTGTCTCTGGTGAATGTGGAACTGGGTTGTTTAGCATAACAACAGGGATGAAAGCTCAAATTAGTTTTGATTTTTTTATGCTTGGTGGGGCCTCTTATTGGAGGTGATATCCATTGAATACATAGGAGAAAAAATCAGCAATGTTGGATCTGTTTTTGAAGGGCTTGCTCTACTAGTAGAATCAACTAGAAGAAAACATCAACAATGCTGAACCTATTTTTGAAGGGCTCCCTCTAGTAGCAAAATTAATGGATTTATCATATTCGAGTCATCAAGGATTAAAGTTTCCTATGGTAGACTTGTTCTTGGGGATTGGATATATGCATTTAGTGTAATGGAAACAATACCAACAACATTGATTCTCTACTCAATGGGCTTTTTCTAGTACCAGATTCAGATGGGCTTCTTATATTTTGTTATCGATTAATCAAGTCTTGGAGTTGTATGTGATGAGCTTAGGTTTTTTGGGATGAGATATGCAATGAATATTGGAGAGTATAAAAAATGAAGATTTTGTTTCCGATGGGTCTGTTCTAGCACTAGAATCAACTCGATTTCTCATATTTGGATACTGATTCATCGGGCTGAAAGTTGTCTATGGTGGAGTTGGGCTTAGTGGGTGGAAATATCCATTTAATATATGGAGAGAACAATGGAAGTATTTATTCTATTCATAGTGTTTTTGAGTCCATGGGCAGGCACTCCTGCCACAACCATTGCTACTCCTCAAGGAAGGCCCAATTCCTCTACATCTCAATATCTTGCCAAATCTTATGCCATGCATGCTGAAATGATCTTCAACCCAAAGGAAATTAAAGGTGGAATCATGCTTTCGTTTAGTTGGATTCGGCTGCTTTACTATTATTTTCATTCATTCTTATACCAAAGTTGAAATGATTGTATGTGTTTTGTTAATGTACATTCTGACAATAGATATGGTTTCTTTGAAATCCAAAGACTTCTAAAAGTACACTCTCTTGAGTACCTTTGGCATGCAATATATTTTTTCCAACTTGATCTTCTTTTTACTTTCCATTTTTTCACTCTTATAATACGTTTTGACCAGTACATTATCCCTATACACTTTTTCCTGAAAGTATTTTCTAATGATTTCCAATCCTGGATAAATAAATATTTTTTTTGAGTGTCAACAAATAGTTTCTTCGCGTGAAAGTAATTTTATTTGGCTCAACCATGTTTAGAAGGATATGGTAGCATACTTATCAAACTATACACTCTCTAAACCAATTTTTTGTAGTCTAAAGATCAATAGAATATGTACAATTTGCATTAATATCAAATGGTTGTCACCTTTCCTGTTTTTTTCGATGAAAAAATGTTTTTTCAAAATTTGTCTTGACATAGCTGGCACTTCTATTTACCTTGATACTTGGCACTACCATTTACATTTCATCCAAATTATTAGTCATGAGAAAATTATTGGTAACAAGTCGATCTATTATAAATTGTTCTTTTTAGAAATTGGTCAGTTGAACAAACGTCGTTTGACATAATTTGGAAGTGTAATAATTTATGTGTTCAGATTGCAGCTTTTGAATAAAACTTGTAGATTGTTTCCTGTGTGTGAGGTCAATTTCGTATGCCCAGGGTTGCAATTACAATACTTTTGACTTTAATTTTTAAACTACTTGGATGTCATTTCATTTTTCCACGCTCATCTAATTGTAATATTGGTATAGATCAATGCATTTATGTAATAATATCTTTGCTTATGTTCTTGTTGAAAATTGCTAAGGTGTTATCATAGACACATGATATTGATTTGCAAATTTGCAAATATATTTAGATTGACCACCTACAATTTATAGGTACATGGAACACTGAAAACAAAAAATTCTTTAATGCCACTATTTCAAAAAATATGCAAAAACTGCAACAAACAGATCGATGACAACTTGTCTGATTACATAATATGCAAGCAAAACACACCATCCAGACATGAGCATTTTCTGGAATGTGCTCTTGAAAAAAAATATGGAGCATTGGACTGCATAATGAAATTTCCACAACTGCAACAATATTTCCCAGCATTTGCATGAACTACATAGGAGCAATACATAAGCAACATTTCATCAACAATTTTTCACCTTCAAATACTCTTTGTGCAAGCTGTTTTCGCACTCGATGCATAAAACATCATAACATAAATTAATAGCACATAGTGATGAAACCACGTATACTATGAAACAAGAACTTTATACTATGAACGAGAACTCTAGCCATAAAAACGGTGATTTTTGCAAAAAAAACACCAAAAACACCCCCAAATAGAAAAGTGTTGATACCAGTATACAAGTTTTTTTTTTCAGGGTAAAATATAGAGCCATGGCCTAAACATTCCATACTATTGTTTACAAAAACTGTAAAATCAACCCCTAAATTGGAAAAAGTTTTTTTCTTCAAGTGATAAATTATTCTTTTTTTAAACTTGCATATTAAACAAAAACAAAATTCATAAATAATTTCACCACTCTAACCATATAAAAACAAAGAAATTATGAGGCAATTCATAATGAAATAATATATTAGACCATAAAAGAACAAATGATTCATATAAATATTCAAAAAATCCTTTAGAGTTTCAATTACAAACATCATACTAATAAAAAACATCTAAAATGCTTCATGTGAAATTATTCAAATTCATCCATGGATTCTGACACCCCATTAGAATCTACATTTTCTACATATGAAGATGTTAATGACCCATATTCTTATTTATTATCAATGGGTGCACCATCTGAGTCTACATCTATGCCCATCATTTCAGATTTCATATTGCTTCGTGATCTACAGCTTGGTTTAATAGACTCCCATCTTGCAACTTCTTGTTTTGGAAGCAACCTCTTGATAATCTCTATAGTCTTGGAGCGAAGAGTGTCTTTTTTGTCAACTTGAAATCATAAAAAATTATATCAACATCCTTTAATTTCAATATGTCAATGCGGCGGAAATTTATTTTTTGACCCTTTCTTTTTCTCTTTCTGCAAACCTTTTTCTCAACCGCCATCTTTTCCTTGTACACACCATCAAATTGGTGTGTATCTGTTGCATACCAATGTACTTATACTGATACTACTTCTTCATTTTCTTTATTGACCTTCATAAATTTTGAAATCCATAATGGATAATGACGTGCATCATTTGTAGCCAAAACTGCAATCATGCAACCCTCCTTGATATCTTGTACTGAGCCCATGTAAAGGTCTTCCATCTCTCGACGATTTGTGGATGATTTGGAAGAACTTGAATAGCATTAACTCTTTGCTTGATGTAATTGCATTGCAGTGAATCATTATCAATGGATATGCAATGTATTCCTTTATGTAAGGATCATGCCATTGTTGTACCTAATCACCAAAAACAAAAATAAAGTTAAGTGAAATAGCATAAAGAAGCATACTTTAAAACAATAAAATAATGAAGAATAAAAAAAACAATAAAACTTGAAATATGATTTCATATGTAACATCATAAAGTTTACCTGAACCCGAGAAAAACACAAAGACCCAATCTCCTTCTCTTGAAAAAATTTATAAAAAAAAGTTAAAACCTAAACCCCCTTAACTATATAATAAAAAATTTATAAAAAAAATTAAAACGTAAAGCCCCGCTAAACTATATAATAAAAAATTAAAACCTAAATCCCCCCTAACCTATATAATAAATTAAAAAAAAAAAAAATTAAAACCTAACCCCCCCTCCCTTCCCCCTCCTCCCACCCGCTTCCCCCTCCTCCTCGTGCCCCCTCCCTTCCCCTTCCCTCTCCTTCCCCCTCCGCCTCCCCCTTCCCCCTCCTTTCGACGTGCCCTCCCTTCCTCATCCTTGTCCCGTCGCCTCCTTCCCCCTCCTCCCTCTCTACCTCTCTCTTCCCCCTCCTCCCGTCGCACCTTCCCTTCTCCCTCCGCAGTCCTTTGGCCGCTCGCTTGGGCGTCAAAGGGCTACCAAGGGAGAAGGGAGGAGGAGGAGGGCGAGGAGGGGGAAGGGGGGCGGCAAGAGGAGGAGGAAGGGAGGGGAGGGGGAGGAGGTGGAAAAGAAGGAGTGGCAGGAGGAGGGGGAAGGGGAGGGGGAGGGGGAGTAGGGGGAATGGGGTGGTGGAGGAGGAATGGAGGGGGCATGAGCGTTCAACTCAGTTGGGTGCCAAAGAGACGCCCTTGAGGGGCGGCCCATTTGTTCCCACGTGAGATGAGCTCTCACACCCCTTCCCTTCTCCCTCCTCCTTCCACCTCCTTCCACCTCCTCCCTTCCCCGTCCCCATCCGCCTCCCCCTTCCCCCTCCTCTCCCTTTGCATCCCCTTTCCCCCTCCTACCGTCGGCCCCTCCCTTCCTCCTCCTCCCCCCTCCCTCCCTGTTGAGATATTGTAACTTCAAAGAATATTATATTTGTACTTTATTATTCCGGAGATGTTTCATTCCTCCGTGCAGATCTTATTGTATATCCGGAGATGTTTATTCCTCCGTCGGAATGTGGTAACTCGGGTTATTAGACTTCCCTAGTAGGGGTCGGCCCTGTATGTGTTATGTGGGTCAAAGGGTTATTAGACCACCCTAGAGGGGTCGGCCCAGTTAGTTGTAGTGGGGTATTTAACCTATTGGTTAAATACGAGCCTACGTGTACTTGTGTAAAATACACATCAGAGTAGTGTATAAATAGAGGAGGTGTGTTCCTCATTACATACACTCACTCACTCACTTGAGAAAGGCGCACTTGTGGAGGAGAGGTATGCTATGGAGGAGAAGGAGCTTATGCTCAGGGTTTGCATCTTTGTATATTGCTGGTCATCTATATTGAGGAAGCTTTGCTGGGTTTTCTACCCCATGAGGGTTTCCCAGGATAAATCTCTGTCTCTTGTGTTTATGCTATGCTTGTTGTTTCTTCAGTGATCCTGTATATGCTATTATTATGAAATGGAATGTAATGCTGCTATTTTCTGTCTTAGCATATTGAAATTTAACATGGTATCAGAGCTAACCTGAAGGAAGACAAGGTATGGCACTAAAGACACTTGCTCTACTTACGACAATTTGAAGGTTAGGGTTTTACATAGCAAAAACCAGTCATCGTAGCACTTTCGCTATAAATCCGTTTTGGCTAATTTTTCGGATCTGAAATTGTTACAGGACGAAGATAAAATCTCCAGGTACCTTGTGTCCAAAGGACAACCTCTAATTCGTTGTACTTTGTGATTTATGATCTGTACAATATAGGGTTTCTGCCTCTTCCAGATCTGAGTCAAAATCAGGTGACCTTGGGAAAAAGGTCATATCTTGGGCTAGGAAGCTCCAAATGAAATTTCGTAAAAAGTGACAGGTAGTACACAGTCTGCACTATCTCAGAAAACTTTTTCAGAGGCCGAAGTTGAACCAGTGACACGTGGCACTCCGTACAAGTTCGCTCTCCTGTATTATCCCATAAACAGGTCACGTTGCGACACTTGACATAACTCTCTCTCAGAAAATCCAATTGAGGTCAGACCTGTCAGGATGGAAAGATAACAGGCCGAGCTATCTCAGAAAACTTTTTCAGAGGCCGAAGGTCAAACAGTGACACGTGGCACGCCGTACAAGTTCGCTCTCCTGTATTTTCCCAAAACAGGTCACGTTGCGACATTTGGAATAACTCTCTCTCAGAGAATCCAATTGAGGTCAGACCTGTCAGGATAGAAAGATAGCAGGTCAGGCTATCTCAGGAAACTTTTTCAGACCCTGTGGATCAAAAATTTCAGAGTTACACCAGAAACAATCAGGTACATATTTCTGTCAAAACAGAATTATTTTTTGGTACCTTCATTCATGACTTCCGGAATTTAGGGCTTTGGAGAAAGTTGGAATTTTTGTAATCAGAGACCACGGCTGGATGCTACTCATCAAAATAGAAATTTAGAGACCAAGATCAGAATTTTTGGTTGGGCAGAAGGCCGGGCTTGATTAGACCCTAGTTCGGGACTTTGATCAGAAAAGCGGAAAATTAGGGCTTCTGTAAAAATGGGAATTTTTGAAATCTGTGACCACGGCTGGAAGCTCCTCAGAAAATTAGAAGCTTAGAGCTTTGAATCAAACTTTTTGATGGGGCAAAAGAGTGGGCTTCATCAAACCCCAGTTCAGGGTCACGTCCAGTGAATCCGAAAGTTTCAAAGGCAAAATTGAGGAGTAAAACTTTGCAGTTTTCAAATTCTGAATATATCAGTTTGATCAGCTCATCAAGGCGCATATCTCTATCCTTTCGGAAGTTTGAAATTCAAAGTTTGAATTTTTGGGGTTTCTCTGACAAACCCATATCCAGCTCCAGGTCCAGTTCTTGCAAATCAAGTGGATAGGGTTAATCCTAGAAGAAGATGGATTGGTCACCTACATAAGTGAAGGAGTTCATGTTTCAGAGGGAGATGAGGCTAAGGCTTTACATAAGGAGATTACAAGTGATCTCGACAGGTATGACTCATCGAGGTATGTTTTGAGATTTGTTCATGATTAAGTTTATGGTATGTTTGTCTTCATGTTATTACAGTTAGTACAATCTTGATTTTAGATTTGTTGTATCACCTTAACAAAATTATGAATGCATGATAGAAGATATTCATTGGTTAGGGGGTTGACACTTATGATTGTACTAATGCATTATGGTGTTGTGTGAGGTTGAGGTTGTCTGCTAACAAGATACAGGTACATCACAAAAGACAAATCAGGCTCCATGACCATGAAAACATGAAGACAAAGAGTCATCCATAATCTCTGTTCTACTTACGAGGTATGTATGACTTTGTTATATTATGCTTAACCTATGAGACATGCAGGTTCTAGCTCAGGATCTCTAAATCATTGAAGAGATTGTTTAGGTATGTTGTACATAACCAAGTAGGTATACTAATCCAGGTATGTTTCCCATGAATCTTACCTTGTGTTAGGATCCCTTATATACGTATACTTGGAATGATTGGTTATGCTTATTCATAAAGTTAGTAATCAAGGGATTATGCATATTATATCTTTTATCAATGATATGCATGAGTAAAAGAAGACTTCCTTGAAATCTTGAATACTAATGTTTATTAACTATAATCATGACTATACGTTTTCAAGATTATTTAGTACTATAATGTTTTGATAGCATTTAGAATATACTAATGAGTGTATGTTTGTATATGAGATCATGAGGATGACTCTTGAGCATGCACAGTGGTACAGAATGAATAGAAGTTCAAAAGACATACAGAAGATCAAGCGGGAGGCAGCCACACAAACATAAAAGATAAGTATTTGAGTTGTTATTTGAAATAGTAATAATATTGCCTACAATAGGTTGTATGCATATTTGTATTCCCATAATATATAATGCTGAGTGTAAACATTCATAGAGCATTGAACAATATACTACTAATGTGCATATGATTGACAAGTTGGACAAACATTCCATTATTGCTTGTCTAGAATGAAACCTCTTTGCTGACATGCTGAGAGTTGTGCACACTCTCGATAGTATGTTCTGGTAGAGATGGAAGGCATCTAGATAGCCACTGTATGCATACAGGATATGGGAAAGTGTTGTGCCAAAGTATTGGTCAAAATAGTTGCATCACTATGTAAATGATATCTGTATGCATAATGGGTTATCTTTTGATGATTATGAAGTATTACTAATCATGTACTTAATTTTGATTTGTAGGAAAGGTCATGAAGAATGATGGACACCGTACAAGTGGTGGATGTTCAAACAAGAAGATTTACAAATCAAACAAAATATAGAAGGCTCATGGCTAGAAGATTCTCTTAGAAAGAGGAAGAGAATCACGACAAGATGTTTGCTCCAAGTATGGTGTAATTAAAGAAGAAGTATGAATCAGATTCTGTATAGGTACCTAGGATCGATAATAATTTGATAAGCTTAATGATCACCATGGGTGATGTGGATCTCAACCTTTGCTACAAGGTTGAATATGATACACATATGACATGGATGCAAGAAGGAACTCACCACAGAGTTCGAATGATATTGAGGCTCATATCAGTAGACCCATCTAACGAGAGATGGCACAGATAGATATGCAGAAGATCATTCAATGCAGAAATGAAAATGAAAGATCTCAATTTGATGCTTTACTTCCTAGGTCTGGAAGTATGGCAAGGCTCAGAAGGAATATTTCTCAACCAGGGAAAGTATGATGAGAAATATGACTTGAGGTGTTGGAATGGCCACTCTTATGGATTCCAACTTGAAGCTGTTAGGGGATATAACTCTGTACAGTCAATTTATTGGGTCTTTGATATATCTAACATATACTAGGTTATATATATATGCTTTGTTATGAACACCTTGAGTTAGTATCTAGTGGAAACTAGATGTGTTTACCTGATAGTTGCAAAGCATGTGATGAGGCACATAAAGGACACGATAGAATTTGATCTATGCTATCTTGAAGATCATGACTTCAGATGGCTATTCAGATTCTGTTTGGGCAGGAAGTGTTTCAGACAAGAAGAACACATCGAGAGGATGTTATTGTCTAGGATTAGCCATGATCTCGTGGTTTAGCTGGAAGCAGTCTAGTGTGGCTATCAGCACAAGCGGAATATATGGTTGCTTGCTCTGCTAGTTGTGAAGAAGTTTGGCTTTAGGATTGTTTGACTTAGAGTTAGAACCAACTGAGATCCTATGTGATAATTAGAGTTGTATCAAGATGACATAGAATCTAGTGTTCCATGATAAGTCAAAGAACATAGGGAACTAACAAGATATGACACAGAAAGGAACTCTAAAAGTTTGAATTTGTAACAGGTTACCGTTGTACTAACCAAGCCTCTACGTCAAGTGAAGAAGTTACCAACCAAACCTCTGTCTCGAGTGAAGCTTGAATACTTCCGAGACAAGCTTGGTATAGTTCAAAAGGACCCTCCTCGAAAGGGGGAGTAGTATAGTCACTACTGATGAGATTGTCTCATCAAACAACAAGGTCGTTGATGAGGTAACCTGTTCTCTACACCTAGTCACTTAGAAATAGTTAGATTTAGGACTATTTTTATTTCTGTTTAGTTTTACTCATACATGATTTTTGATGTTAGATGTATTGGTGAGAATACATGCTAGAGGTATACATGCTTTTGATGTTAGATGTATACATGATGTTAGATGTATTAGTGAGAATACATGCTAGATGTATACATACTTTTGATGTTAGATGTATACATGATTTTGATGTTAGATGTATTGGTGAGAATACATGCTAGAGGTATACATGCTTTTGATGTTAGATGTATACATGATGTTAGATGTATTAGTGAGAATACATGCTAGATATATACATGCTTTTGATGTTAGATGTATACATGATTTTGATGATAGATGTATTAGTGAGAATACATGCTAGATGTATACATGCTTTTGATGTTAGATGTATACATGATTTTGATGATAGATGTATTAGTGAGAATACATGCTAGATGTATACATGCTTTTGATGTTAGATGTATACATGATTTTGATGATAGATGTATTAGTGAGAATACATGCTAGATATATACATGCTTCTGATGTTAGATGTATATATGATTTGATGATAGATGTATTAGTGAGAATACATGCTTTTGATGACAGATGTATACATGATTTTAGATGTATTAGTAAGAATACATGCTTTTGATATATGACGTATACATGCTGTTGATGCTAGATATTGATTATGTACTTGTATGGATGAGGATACTTGTACTTGTATTGATGAGAATACAGATTGAGGGGATTGAATCATCCCTGGACTTTCAGTCCCAAAGAGAGCCGTAGACGTGAGGTCTCCGAGAATGAAGTCCTTAGTGGACAGTTGAGGGGATTGAATCATCCCTGGACTTTCAGTCCTAAAGAGAGCCGTAGACGTGAGGTCTCCGAGAATGAAGTCCTTAGTGGACATGATAGGATTGCATCATCCTCAAGAGAGCCGTAGACGTATGTCTTCGAGAATGAAGTCCTTGGTGGACATGAGGGGATTGGATCATCCCTGGACTTCAGTCCTAAAGAGAGCCGTAGACAGGTGTCTCCGAGAAATAAGAGGGATTGTATCATCCTTGAACACATGTTCTAAAGTGAGCCGTAGACAGGTGTCTCCGAGAAAGAAAAGGGATTGTATCATCCTTGAACATCTGTTCTAAAGAGAGCCGTAGATGTATGTCTCCGATAAATGAAATCCTGAATTAACAGGTAGGGGATTGCATCGTCCCCGGACTGATGTCCCAGAATAGAACCGTAGACTGGGTCTCCGATAATGAAATCCTGAATGAACAGGTAGGGGATTGTATCGTCCCCGGACTGAGGTCCCAGAATAGAACCGTAGACTGGGTCTCCGATAATGAAATCCTGAATGAACAGGTAGGGGATTGTATCGTCCCCGGACTGAGGTCCCAGAATAGAACCGTAGACTGGGTCTCCGATAATGAAGTCCTGAATGAACAGGTAGGGGATTGTATCGTCCCCGGACTGAGGTCCCAGAATAGAACCGTAGACTGGGTCTCCGATAATGAAGTCCTGAATGAACAGGTAGGGGATTGTATCATCCCCGGACTGAGGTCCCAGAATAGAACCGTAGACTGGGTCTTCGAAAAATGAAGTCCTGAATGAACAGGCAGGGGATTGCATCGTCCCCGGACTGAGGTCCCAGAATTGATCCGTAGACTGAAGTCTCCGAGAACTGAAGATTGGATTGTATCATCCATGGACCTATGTCCTAAAAGGAGCAGGATTGATCATCCTAGGAATATGATCGTATGATGATGATAGTGATGACGATGCTGATGATCGTGTGATGACGATGCTGATGATCGTGCTGATGACGATGCTGATGATCGTGTGATGACGATGTTGATGATCGTGCTGATGACTATGCTGATGATCGTGCTGATGACGATGCTGATGATCGTGTGATGACGATGCTGATATGACGATGCTGATGATCGTGTGATGACGATGCTGATGATCGTGCTGATGACGATGCTGATGATCGTGTGATGACGATGCTGCTGATCGTGTGATGACGATGCTGCTGATCGTGAGATGACGATGCTGCTGATCGTGTGATGACGATGCTGCTGATCGTGTGATGACGATGCTGCTGATCGTGAGATGACGATGCTGCTGATCGTGTGATGACGATGCTGCTGATCATGTGATGACGATGCTGCTGATCGTGAGATGACGATGCTGCTGATCGTGTGATGACGATGCTGCTGATTGTGTGATGACGATGCTGCTGATCGTTTGATGACGATGCTGCTGATCGTGTGATGACGATGCTGCTGATCGTGTGATAACGATGCTGCTGATCGTGTGATGACGATGCTGCTGATCGTGTGATGACGATGCTGCTGATCGTGTGATAACGATGCTGCCGATCGTGTGATGATGATACTGTTGATCGTGATGTTGATGTTGATGTTGACATTGATGTACCAGTAACTGTTTGAGTTACTGATGAAGAAAAATTGAAGAAAGCTTCCAATGATTTATAGATGTATCATGTATGATGTTGATGACTCCTTGCTCGAGCAGATGTTGTTATAATATCCTTCTCGTTAAGGGGGAGTTTTGAGATATTGTAACTTCAAAGAATATTATATTTGTACTTTATTATTCCGGAGATGTTTCATTCCTCCGTGCAGATCTTATTGTATATCCGGAGATGTTTATTCCTCCGTCGGAATGTGGTAACTCGGGTTATTAGACTTCCCTAGTAGGGGTCGGCCCTGTATGTGTTATGTGGGTCAAAGGGTTATTAGACCACCCTAGAGGGGTCGGCCCAGTTAGTTGTAGTGGGGTATTTAACCTATTGGTTAAATACGAGCCTACGTGTACTTGTGTAAAATACACATCAGAGTAGTGTATAAATAGAGGAGGTGTGTTCCTCATTACATACACTCACTCACTCACTTGAGAAAGGCGCACTTGTGGAGGAGAGGTCTGCTATGGAGGAGAAGGAGCTTATGCTCAGGGTTTGCATCTTTGTATATTGCTGGTCATCTATATTGAGGAAGCTTTGCTGGGTTTTCTACCCCATGAGGGTTTCCCAGGATAAATCTCTGTCTCTTGTGTTTATGCTATGCTTGTTGTTTCTTCAGTGATCCTGTATATGCTATTATTATGAAATGGAATGTAATGCTGCTATTTTCTGTCTTAGCATATTGAAATTTAACACTCCCTTCCTCCTCCTCCTGCTTACCCCTTCCCCCTCCTCCCCCTCCTCATCCTCCCTTCTCCCTCTGCGGCCCTTTGGTTCCCAGGAGAGCGTCCAAAGGCCCACAAAGGAATAAGGAAGGAGGAGGAGAGGGAAGGAGATGACGAGAGTAGGAGGAAGGGAGGGCGGGGGGAGGATGGGGAAGGGACAACACGACGGGAGGAGGGGGAAGGGGTAGGCAGAGGGGGAGGAGGGGGAAGGGGGTGGCGAGAGGAGGAGGAAGGAGGCGTGGGAGGAGGGTGAAGGGGGAGGAGGAGGGGGAGGAGGGGGAATGGAGGGGTCACTAGGAGGAGGGAGAAGGGAGGGGGCGGGAGTGAGGAGGGGGAAGGGAGGGGGGGTTAGGTTTTAATTTTTTTTAAAAAAAATTTATTATATAGTTTAGGGGGGTTTAGATTTTAATTTTTTTTTAAATTATTATATAGTTTAGGGGCGTTTAGGTTTTAAATTTTTATTATATAGTTTAGGTGGGGTCTAGGGTTTTTTTTTTTTTTAATTTCAAGAGAAGGAGATTAGGTCTTATATTTTGTCTCGGGCTCAGGTAAACTTTCTGATGTTACATATGAAAGCATATTTCAAGTTTTATTGTCTTTTTATTCTTCATTATTTTATTGTTTTAAAGTATGCTTCTTTATGCTATTTGACTTAAATTTATTTTTGTTTTTGGTGATTAGGTACAACAATATCATGCTCCTTATAAAAAGGAATAAATTGCATATCCATTAATAATGATCTACTGCAATGCAATTACAACAAGCAAAGAGTTAATGCTATTCAAGTTCTTCCAGATGAACTCCAAGAAGTTGGTTTGAAGAAAGGAGAGTTTAGTGAAACACTTGTGGAAAAGATGTCAAAAGAGCCTCAACCCCCATTAGGAGGGGTGTTTGGAAAGGAGCACTTGGGGCATCTTGTTGACATAGAAGACCCAATGGAAGAGGACATTGATGTCGCTGAGGAAATCCAAGCTCCAGAAAATTCCAATTTCAATGAAGAATTTGGCCTGCATGATATTGTTGATTAGTTCCATGTCTTGAAGAAAATGTTAAATTTGACAATTTTTTGATAAGATATATTAGTAATGGTTTGACTTTCAGACTTTATTTTAGAAATAAAATTTCTATATATAATGTTTTTAATATGTTTTTTGCAAATCTATGGTATAGTTTTTCTTGAATTTATGTGAATTGTCAATTTTCTGGAAAAATAAAAAAATAAAAAAAAATGACATAGTATCATTTTTATATAAAAAAATCTCTAAAAATTCATTGAAAATGTTTTTAAATGTCTTTATTTTTTGGAAATGTTTACAATTTTGTCAATAAAAATGTCTTATAGATAAAAATTGCAAAATATATATGTTTTTCATTATAAATTTCTTATAAATGTATGTTATTTTGTTAAATTTCTGAAAACACACTAGAAAATAGAAATTAAAAATATTTTAACTCTTCAAACACTATGCTTGTCTAGTTTTTGCAAACTTCAAATTCCACATTTGATAACATGTATAAAATCAACTTTATATGGCTTTTATAGTTACAACACCTGTATGTTTCATCCACTGTGCTCATACCTTTTTCCTATATACTTTATCTGACACACATATATATATATATTGCTACTACACATGATGACAGATATTTCAAAGTCTTGTGCATCTTGTTGTTATTTGTTCTTCTTGCTAGTTGCATATATTTCCAACTTGAACTAAATGTCTTCTACATATTTGTGTTTTTATCATGCAATTAATAGCATGCTCAAGCTCTGGGTTCAAAAGTAACTACCTAGTTTCACTCTACTACCAAAGATGAATCCCAGTAGCTCTTTTATTATCTGTGATGCATGAACTACCAAGCTAAGAGACAGATGGCTTTCAAATTGAAGTTGATGAAATCTTGTATTGGTTCACTGAATTTTCTTATTGTATGGGAAAGTTTCCTTTGCTGGGAATATTTTCTCACATCCTTGGATGTCTTTACTTTTCTTGCATATATTTTCTCACATCCCTGAATGTTTTTACTGTTAATCAACATAATTTCCCTTTACCTCTCCAACTAATATTTAATTTGTATCAAGCTTATATCTAATGCTATTAAGATTTTGTTTTCCATGCCATTGCAACAAGACAAGTTCTAATAGTATTCACACTTTATGTGCAATGCGTATGACACTTGGTGATCCCTCAATTGTAGGAATGTACCAAGATTAACATATTTCTCTTCAATTCCATGGCTTAGATTTTTATTTTCCATAAAGAAATATGGTATTGCATAATTTTTATAATAACTGAATAGGGTAGAAGACAAATGCATCAACAGCTACAATGTCATCAGCTCTTCCTTGCTAACTAATTGGTCCTTGAATTAACACAGTCATGGTATCTTTTTAGAAAGTGGTATATTCTATCCAGCTATGGAACTGCATGAATTTTCATTTTTTAGGTGGCATGACAACCATAGAAAGTCCATGCAATATCTTATTCTTTGAATCTATAGTCTAGCATTCTGCTTATTAACTACTTCCTTTGGTATAAAGAGATTAATATGCTCCTTGATGTAGATAAGGTGGCATTGTCATCTTTTATAATTTTGTTAAGACTTTGTCATTCTTTGTAACTACTTAAATAAGCCTTCTTCTAATGTCCTCTACTTCCACCTTATCTCTTCCTTATTCTGAAATGAGGAAAAAATTAACAAATTCTATAAACCAAAAAACAACAAATCAAGAGAAAAAACTCTTTCAAATACCCCATTAACATATTGGTGTTCCATTTCAAACGTTGAACTAGAAACATATGTAATTTTGAACTACCTTCATAATTGTCATTGGTTGCAATAGCTTAATATTTTAGTTGAAAACATTGAATTTTTTCATGTTTTTCATTATTGCTACTTCATTTCAATATCTGGCACATTGGTACATCATGTTCATAACTAGATGAGCTTCAATTTAGAATTGGATAATTATTGTTGGTTGAATATTTCTTGTGTAGATCTGAAAAAATATTTCACATTAGAAAACCTATGGAAAACATGTTTTGCATGGGTTTTCTCCTCTATTTTGAATTTCATCATTCTCGATGCTTTCTTTTGCAATTAGCACATCGGTGCTCCATTTCATTGTAATTGTTTCTAATTTTTTAGCTTTAATTATTTATTTTAGTATTTGTTGTACAATGATCCTTTCAAGAATTGACACATAAGTGATTCAATTAAATCCTAGGCACCATTGTTTAAAAAAGAATTTATTTTCATTTCAATTTTGTCATATCAATGCTTCAATTGAATTATGGTGCACAAACACTTTGAATTATGACGTGAGGAATCCAACAGTTGTCCAATTCTATTGGTCATTTGACAAAGTAATGGCCTTTTAAGCCTAGGTCCCAAACTATTACATACATGCTCCCAGAAATTGAAAATGGGAAATTAAACAGAAAATAGGAACTAGGAATGGAACGGGAAATACATTTATCCTTGCTCTCTTCCTTCTTATTTTAATACATTTATCCTTGTTGCTTAATCGATTAAGGATTTGAGGTCTTTTCAAAGGAATATACTCATATTTTGACTTAGGGTAATTGCTCCCCCCTTAAGGAATTGCTTATTACATTTCTCGGATAGCTTTGCAATCTTTCTTGTTCCTTTAGTAACAATCATGTTGTTCATTATCTTGTTCTCTTTCATGTTGCTTCATACATTTTCAATAATACCTTTCTTGATTTTGTCCCATATTTGGCCAGGCCTTCTAAAAGTCTTTTGTTTATGGATTTCTGTAAGAAATAGAAGATAAAGCTTGGGCTTAAATACCACATCATATTCAAGCTTTCATATTTCCAACTTAATTTTGGCCATTTCCCAGGTCTTTCTTCAGCTATGGAGTGGATAGGTATAGGACATTGATAGAATTGGCCCCATAGTTTCCAAACCCGCACAACCCTTCATAGTGGAGGATATGGTTCCATATTTTTCCTCCTTCATAGATCCACAACATCTTGAGGGCCCATACTCACCTATTTCCTTTAAAGAAACCCTGAATAGAGTCTTTCCTTTGCTACAAGCCAAGCCAGGCCAAGCAAAGGTTCCTTAAAATAGGAACATTTCACCATTTGCAATCATGAACGCACCAACCTCCTTCATATTGAAAACCTTGGTTCGGAATTAAAATCACAATTGTCCTTAGAGTTAGAAGCATAGAATTACCATTGTTGATAGTCATTTATTCTAAGAAATCATTTGTTCTCTTCAACAATCTTGAGATAAAATAAAATTTGTATTGTTTATTCACAACTTAATTGAGTGGAATTTATTTAATGAAATATTTTCTCTGCTAATCGAAAACATAGAATTGTCTTAGAGATCTTGACTTTATTTTAATATTTAGTCCATGATCCATGTCACTGTGTATGTTGACGCTAAAATCAAAGGCAAACAAAATGACCCAATTAAGTAGGAAAAAATCAATCCCGGATACCTCTGAGCATACATTTTGCTGATTGAATAACCCGTTTTCAGACAATACTTCAAATGGATGTTTTTTTTCCTATTGTTATCATATATTAGAGTTGATTTTTAAATTTCTAGTATACATTTTGCCAGTTCGGTGCCATATTTATTTGAAACACTTGGTGTGTGCCCATGGTTGCCATATTGTGTGGACAAATAACATGCAATATAATTTGCTATTATGAAAAAAATTTCTACTTATCTCGATTGCACATGTTTCTTTTTATTTATAATTATATTTGCTGTCATAAAATTGGGATTTTGTAGTCATCTGAAATGCAAGTAAGATCTAATTTTGAGCTTCCAAACTTTAGTACTTATGCTTATCCCACGCTTATTAAAAACTTATGTTTTCATTGTTGTTTGGGAGGTCCATTCCATCTGCTAACAAATGCTTGCATGTTTTTTCTGTGATCCAAGTGTTGGATTGTCACATGTAAAAGTATTTGTTAAATGCATGATGGTTTAATAATTGACTATGCAATATCTATGTGATTATGCAATATCTATGTAATTGATTTCATGCACACTATGTTAGATGTTATTAGTTTTATATCATTGAATGTATGTAGTATTGCATAAAGAAAATTTTCCACAATGGCAGCATTGCCCTACCTTGTCCCAATGCTTGGCCCCAGCATGGAAAAACTTGGGACAATAATCAAGGCACCAGAGCCAGAATCATGGGGCCATAGAAAATCTCCACCTTCTACATGTGCAACCTCTATTTCCCTCCCATGTCATGGACATTGCTGCATGTGGCTCTTGTTTCCTCTAGTAATGATGTGGTAATTCCTTGAATTGTTAGAAAGATATGACCTAACAAAGGGAACCCCATCTTAGGCCCCTTAGAGGGCCTATAAGAAACATGATTTTGATCCATTGATTAAGAATGAAAATGATACTAGCTATATAATATGCCCAAGGATTTTCTCAATTCCTTTGTGCGTGTGTGTGTGAATATATATACAAATGAAGAAAACAAAAACTAAGCTTTGATACTCTATTATGAATTTAAACACACATCAAAAAATAAGCAATATTAGGATTTTGATTTCATAGTTTTATTTTTCACTCTATTTGTTGGGTACCAAGCTAGTCTAAATGATGTTAAAAGTAATAACCATCATCATCATCATTGTAATCATCATCATATATACAGAAAACACATAACAATAATAATTATATATCTTAAATATATCCACTATATTTAGAAACATCACATAAAAATTAATATTATATATTTTTAATTTGTAATTTTATTCAAATATATACATAAAAAAACACCGTAAAGTCATGCATACCTTTTATTTTCACAATGTTTCCCCTATCTACTGCTTTTCACTCTCAGAAATCCTTATATTGATATTTTGAGCAGGTAGGCTAGTGGGAAATTGAAGAGATTTTGAAACACGAGACAAAGAATCAATCATGAGTCTCGAACTACATCCTCCAAAGTAAAGGTGGAATCGAATTTTCAGTCCAAAAGACAACAGATTGATTCCCACAAGTTCTTAGCTAACTTGCAGGTTCCCTCCACAAACCCATCAACGCCATCAGCTAGTAGAACCATCGCTTTCCTGCTCATGCCACCAACCTGGTTGGACCTAACTTTGACTTACACAAAATTCACTTCCTTTCCTTCTTGTACAGGTGACTAGAAATTCTTCAGCACTAAGAAAAAAGATCGAATATAAAAATGGCTCCTCTCTTGCAGCTTTATAAGTAATGGAAGGCTCCATATGCTGGTGAGCCCAAGCTTCAACGCCAGCAGGCCGAAGCTTGAAGTTTGTTGACCCGATATTCAAGACCGAATGTGTGTTGTATGCAGGCATAAATGCGCCAACTGCAAGGCTACCAGCATGCTCTAAATGCAACCGATGCCAACGTGTCACAGGTGTCAATTGGCACCTTTGACCTCCATCACGTCAGCACCAATCTATAGCTAAGACTTAGGAAATTTGGAAAATTGCACATGGACAAATGAAATAATCAAACCATGCAGGTACTATATGTCTCGAAGGGACATAAAAATATAGCTTCAATAATATAGATTATAAATATAAATATTTTTTTTTTATAATAAATTAATATAAATATTACTTGATTTATTATTTTTATTTCCTATATTTATTGAATATTTATTTATTATATTATTTTTTAACATTTTATTTATTTACTTATTTATTGGTATTCTTATATTATTTATTCATTTATTCATAATTTATTTTATATTTGTTTAAATTATATTGTTTATATTTTTTCTTTATTATATATTTTGAATGTTTTATAATAATGATGATAATTTACAAATCCTTCGTTACAAGTTTTATGTCTTAACAACTATATTTTTAAGGTGGTTGATATACCCACATCAACTTTTATCAACACTTTTAAGAATGTGGTTGTGCTAGTTATTATAAAAAATAATACTTGATAGATTCTCAAAACCACAAACATCAAACTATAATAGAATCTTCCATCATCTAATGAAATTCATTCACATAATATTAACTATTATGAAACAATACAAAGTTACAAGATGTATAAATTGTAAAAGAAGCTATGTAATCTCATGAATTCTCTCGCTAGTTCACTTCATAATGTTTTTTTTGTTGAGAAGTCCAATAATACAACAACATAAATCCATCTTAAATGTGGAATTATCAAGCATGATCGAATTTTTTATTTAAAAATATTTAAATTTAAATTTTTTATATTCATCTTTATGTTTTATAAATTCAAATTTAATATTTTTTTAAAACATTATATAAAATTTAAATTATGCAAGGAGCACAATATAGATTCCAAGCATATGCACAAGAAAATCGATGTCATCGCAAGAAAATTGGGATACAGTTTTCGTTGAGTCCACAAGTCGAAGGGGGTAAGGCGTCAATGTCGCTACAAACTAGGACTGATGGCAATGTGGGTAGCAATCAAGTTTCTTCAAGCTATTAGATAGTTGTAGTTTTTGCTTTAATGTGTCTATGTATGGGTATCGATATCAGTTTAAGAGCTCTCTTTGTTAGGAAGAAAGTTTAGGAATCAGACTCTGCTTAAGACAGTCTTATGCCCTCTTTTCTCTTGGGGATGATTTTGCTTAAGACAGTCTTATGCCCTCTTTGCTCCTGGGATGATTTTTGTGTAAGTTGTTAGAAAATCCTGTGCACAAGAAGGCTATGGTTTAGATATGTACTCTCACACATATAAATCTTCAAAAGTAATATAATATAATCCTTACAAAAAAACATATTAAAATAAAATTTTATTTTTTTATTTTATGTTTTAAGATACTTATTATACATCTAACTACTATCCATACAATAACATCATTTATAGTAACATGCAACTTTTCTAGATTTGACACATGTAGTCCATTACATCCAGGGCTCAGTTACATGTAAATTGTTGGGCACTAAGCCCATATATATTATAAATATGTAACTACATAAATCAATCACACAAAAGAAACACATAATTTACGTGGTTCACCCACTGAGTGTGGGCTACATCTACGAGACAAGGGCAGGCAGCCTTTATTCATCATCAACAATAATTTACAAACTATCCCAGAGAGGGCTTAAATCCCCAACTCAATATTTACCTCAATGGGCCACATATTTAAGCAAACCTTCAGTTACACATAACTAATTATACCATTGGTGAAACCGCCGTGAACCAACTTGACTCAAACCGGCAATTGGTTGTCACATTCCAACAATCTCCACCTTGAAAACAATTTACTTGATGCCCTGCCCTTTTCCATGTTAGGAACCCATATCAACCCTTCTCTTTACTTTGTTAGTATATTGTTGTTGGACGCATATGCTTTGTAAGTCGTCCTGTAGTATTTATTGATCCATAGTTTGTATTATTGTTGTTGGATGCATATGCTTTGTAAGTCGTCCCATAGTAACTGTTGATCCATATTTTGTATTAGCCCATGGTTTGTTTTGACACATGGTATTGATCCATGGTATTGGCGCCTAGACTTAGTATATAAGTTTGTGTTGAGACCAATGAAGGTACTGTGAAGTTATTTGTATTGAGCTTGCCCAAAGGAGGTTGCCCCCTTGAAGTGGTCTGCGATCAATATAAAAGTGATGCTGAGTTCTGTTATTTCTGCTATTTTGTGTGTTTTCATTAATTAATTATTGTAGGTTCTTCACATCTAGTATCAGAGCACTTTCTTGGGCTCGCTGGGTGAAATTTCGGCCAAACTTTTTTTTTTCGCATCTGTTGCAGCTTTGGATCTGAGAATAATCCATATCCACTTAACTATGGGAAGTACTTGAGCATAAGCCCTAAAACTCATTGTGAGGAGTACCACAAGAACCCCAAAATAGCTGGTCCATTGAGAGAACTTGCCAGCGAAACGGGCAACGACCCCTACCTGATTTACTAGTTCCCAACCATGAGGTAAACCAAGAGTTGTCGTTTGTGCCAAAGTGGTTATCAGTTTTACCTGAGCTGTGGAGTGAGGGGTACTGCCCCAATACGCAAGCCGTCAGACAGCATTGGTGGCTGAGTGAAAACCTTGAACTGTTAGGAAGGCGAACATATCTGGGGTCCATATCTATTTTCAGCTGATCTATTTCTGATCACTTCTGTGCCATTTCAGATCCAGTCATTTCAGATCGATTCTAAAAGTCGTTCCAGATCTAGTCGTTTCAGATCTATTCTGAAAGTCGTTTCAGATCCATCTGTTGCCAATCATTGCCGTGTCATTGTAGAACCATCTGTTTTTGATCCCTTCTGCGCCGTAGCAGATCCATTCCAAAAAAAAAAAATCCTAGTAGCAGATCCATTCCGAAAAAAAAAAAACCTCCTGGTTATGGTTGTCACCCGCGCAAAAGAAAAAACCATGGAGGAAGCACTTGTAGCCATCCAAACCAAACTCCAAGATCTGGATGAAAAATTTCTCAGCCTCCATCTTTAGCATTCAGCCATGAACAATAACCGACAACAAGAATCTTCTGTAGCCAATGGGTTCTCTTCTTCCAGCTCTTTCCATTGTCCGAAGCTTGAATTTCCTCACTTCAATGTTACTGATCCGATGGGATGTATCTATCATGCAGAATAGTATTTCAGTTTGCATAATACTTTTGATGTTCAAAAAGTTCCACTTGCATCCTTTCATTTGGAATAGGAAGCCCTTCAATGGTACCATTGGTACATCAAGGATCATGACGAGACAAAATGGACAGATTTTTGCCAACTCCTTTTACAACGATTTGGTCATAGTGATTTTGATGACTTCACCGGAGCACTCACTAAAATTCGTCAAAGTGGAACTGTGAGAGAGTATCATACAAAATTTGAAAAACTATCCAATCACACAGAAGGCTTGTCTGATAAATTCTACAGGAGTTGTTTTATCAGTGGTCTTAAGGATGAAATCTGGTTAGAGGTTAAAATGTTTTGTCCTAACACAATGATGGAAGTCCTAGGGTTAGCTAAGTTGGCAAAAGACAAGATTGCATCCCAACAGCACTCCAAACCCACTTTTGTTCCCTTCCGAAATATGGGTTCTCAACGACCTCCCATTCTGCCAGCTCCTCGACCAACTCGTATCAAGCATTTGTCTGAAACAGAGATGCAAGCACACAGAGAAAAAGGGATTTTTTATAATTATGATGAGAAATTCACTCGGGGACATAGATGTGTTCAACAAAAGCCCTATCTCTTAGATATGGATTCTCTACTTGCCTCTAAAATTGGTGAAGAAGCTCCAGATACAATGGATGATCAGGTCGACATTCATAAGTCTCCTATTGACCCCTCATCTTAGGATGAACAACCAGAGATATCTCTCCATGCTTTATCTAGCATCACCCCCCCTTAAACAATGCGGGTCAGGGGTTACTTCAAGAATCTTCCTCTTACAATCCTCATTGATTCTAGTAGCACTCATAACTCCATTGACCCCCGGATCGCCAAACAAGCTGATTGTTTTGTCCATCTTTGCTCCAACTTTGAAGTCATGGTTGCTAATGGAGGCACCTTACCTTGCAAGGGAAAGTGTCACAATGTGTGTATCTCTCTGGAAGATTATAACCTACTCTCTGACATGTTTTCCTTGTCCTTAGGTGGATGTGATGTGGTTTTGGGCATTTAATGGTTATGCACACTTGGCCCCATCTTATGGGATTTTGTTGAACTTTGGATGCAGTTTTCAGTCAATGGGACACAACACAAATTTACAGGATTACAACCAGGGTCTCTCTGCATCATTAGTTCACATCGCCTGGAAAATATCCTTAAGAAGAATTCACATGGTGTCATCGCTCAGCTCCATTCCATTCAGATGCACCCATCAACAGTCTCCACTACTTCCTTGGATAGATATGCAGGTGTATTTGCTGCACCAGTGGGCTTGCTGCCTTCAAGAGACCTTTTCGGTAAGCATTTAGCCACATCTACATCTCAGGAAGAAATGATGGCTATTTTGCATGTAGTACTGAAATGGTAGCCATCCCTATTAGGGAATTGTTTCTGCATCAAGATTGATCTCCAGAGTCTGGAAAATTTTCTGGAACAACAGGTCTCCTCCCCAGCACACCTGAAATGGGTTATTCGCCTCATGGGTTATGGCTATGCGATCACTTACAATAAGGGTAAGGACAATATGGTGGCAAATGCTCCTTCTCGCACATTTGATGACCCAGTTTCTCTTACATCTATTTCTCTACTTGTTCCAAACTGGTTGCAATATGTTCAACGGGGATATCTCTTCTATGAACTCCATGCTTCTTCATCGGCAAGGCATTGTGGGTTCCTCCAAGAGTATGACCAGACACATTGTAACTTCTTTTGGCAGGGACTGAAAATGCCAATTCAACAGATGGTGGTTGACTATGATACTTTCCAGGTCAACAAGGGTGAAACGACACTCCTTTTGGAACTGCTCAAACCCTTTCCCATCCCTACACAAATTTGGACAACTATTTCTATGGATTTCCTAGAAGCGCTCTAGTGGTACAATACAACGTCTACAAGGACACCATATGAAGCAATCTATGGACAGGCACCACCAGTTCTTCTTCCATACACCCTCAACAGCTTCCCAATTCAGGCAATTGACTCAGTTCTTCGAAACCACGATCAGATTCTTCTCATTCTGCAGGACAATCTTCACATGGCAAGAATTCAATTGAAAGAACAAGCCGATCAACATTGTTCAAAGCGCACTTTTCACGCAGTTGATATGGTTCTTCTTCAGCCTTCCAAGCAATCCTCCTGAAACTTAAAAGGCGTCAGTGTCCCAGAATGCAACCCGAGGATGCTACAGGGGAACCACTCCTTCCAATTCTGCATCAATTTCCACATCTAAATCTTTGAGGACAAAGCTTTTTCTAAGGGAGAGGGGATGTTAGGAACCCATGTCAACCCTTCTATTTACTTTGTTAGTATAATGTTGTTGGATGCATATGCTTTGTAAGTCGTCCCGTAGTATTTGTTGATCCATAGTTTGTATTATTGTTGCTGGACGCATATGCTTTGTAAGTCATCCCACAGTAACTGTTCATCCATATTTTGTATTAGCCCATGGTTTGTATTGACACATGGTATTGATCCATGGTATTGGCGCCTAGACTTAGTATATAAGTTTGTGTTGAGACCAATGATGGTACCGTGAAGTTATTTGTATTGAGCTTGCTCAAAGGAGGTTGCCCCCTCAAAGTGGCCTGCGATCAATATAAAAGTGATGCTGAGTTCTGTTATTTCTGCTATTTCGTGTGTTTTCATTAATTAATTATTGCAGGTTCTTCACAGTACATTTGTGCTTCTAAATACCAAAGCACCCATTTCACTGCTTCACATGGATTTGCCATTTATCCACTGACAACACCAACCGCATGTGAAAAGATCTCATCGCATACATCACACCAGCATACCATACACGAGACATATAACCCTTTTCTTCATTACATGGACATCAACCTGAAGAAAGCTTATGATGTTTATCGGTTTCATTGAGTATCATTATCATGTACCAAAACTTACCATCAATCTGTCTCTTGTACATTTATGCTCAAGATTGTTTTGCAGCTCTCAGATCCTTCATATAGAATGTCCAACAACCTGAGCCAACCTGTTGATCTTAAACCATGCTTGTTCTAGCTCAAGCATAACGCCAACCTTGGCTCACCATGAAGTAATCCAACATCTTGTACCACACGCCTGAGAGACTGCTTCAAGCCATACAATGATTACTTTGAGCTTGCAAACAAATCTTCCTATGCAATCCTGAGCACCTTTTATGCTCCACCTCGAACTTTGCATTCTAAGACCTTAGCCAAATTTGGACAAGACAACAAAATGAGCCTTTACCGCTCACCTTCAGGTCTTTTTACAATGGAGTTAACCAAGCCTTTAAAATAGGCTTCATTACATGTAACCTCATGGGAAAAAAACATAAGCGCACAACAACCAACTCATGCCCTACCCATTTTAGTTTACCTAAATCTATGTCTAGTTTCATAGGTAACTAACAACCTAGGGTATGCATGCCATTTCAGGTCTTATAGACATATGCCCAGTTACATGTAAAAAAAAATTACAACTCCAAATAATAATAATAATTTTTCTACCATTGCTCTTTTTTTTTTTTTACTGGTAAATTTAATGCCTTCCTTTTAGGAACAAAACACTCATTATATTTCCAATACTTTTAGAGACAAATACTTGAGAAATCATTCGTAACATACAATGCTAATGATCCCAAGAATTCACCAAATATTAGTGCTCTCAGTATTTATAAATAGCTTGACTTCCTACAAAATATGCATGTGAATCTCAGACCCTTATTCATTTTATTAGGTTCTCCACAAGTCAATTTTGAAATAGTCCAAATATTGGTCCTAATTTTCCATGGACTGTTTCATTGCTGAAGCCGCCTCAAGCAAACTCTCATCTCTTCTATCCATGGACACATCCCATTTATCACTTCCCACGTGCTTTAGACTGCCGTGAGCAGCCTTGTGTATCAAGTGTTCGCTCGTCCCCATCACGCATAGAGCACCTGCAATGATGCCCAATGGCAACATTTCCTCCAAGAATATGAAATTCATTTACACCAATTTCCTTATCTTCCTAAGTCCACGCTCTTCTTCTTTACAATGGATCCTTCACTGGTCTTGGCTGGCTCTCCATGCAACTCCTCTGCCCGCGACTCTTATCCATAGCCTTCACGTGGGGTTGGCACGGCTGGCTCTCCACACAGCTCCTCTCCTGCTACGAATTGCAGCTGCTTCAAGATCAACTTGGCGTCGCTCCCTCCACCACCGCACAGCTCTTGGTTCCTCTCTGCCGATGGTTCTCCAGGGTAGGTGACTCTCCTTCTTGCGGGCTCTCCCTCATAGGCCTTTGTGGGCTCTTTGATTGTTAGTGGCGTCTTGGCTCTGCTCTCCTAACGGCTCTCCTCCATGAGAGGCACCTCTCCACGGACTTCAGCCTCTTCCTCTGGGATGGCGGCTCTGGATGGAGGTTGGTCTCCACTGCTCCCGAAATGTGGTTCTAGCAGCAACCGGCTACGCACAAGCTACTCAATGGCTTCACCTCCTCTTCACACACAGGCCGACGGGACTCCACTAGGGCCTATTTCCACAGCAGGCCTCCTCCTCCATGACTGGTTGCTTCTCTTGTCATTCTCTACAACTTTATGCTCTTCACTTGAGATATGATACCACTTGTTGGGCATTAATCCCACATAAATCATAAATATGTAACCACAGAAAACAACATTGTATAGTAGATTTACACAGAATAGCAATCACACAAAAGAAACACATAATTTACGTGGTTCACCCACTGAATGTGGGCTACATCCATGAGACAAGGGAAAGCAGTCTTTATTCATCATCAACAATAGCTTACAAACTATCTCGGAGAGGTCTTAAAGCCCCAACTCAATATCTGCCTCAATGGACCACATATTTAAGCAAACCTTCAGTTACACATAACTGATTATTATACCGTTGGTGAAACCACCGTGAACCAACTTGACCTAAACTATCAATTGGTTGTCACATTCCAACATAAATCTAGTCCATGTGGATTTCTAGTAGACTGGATTAATTCACTAACGATGCCCTTTGTATTTTTCAGAAGGTGTCCCACTTCTGAGATTGGGTTTGCAACTATCTTTTCTCATTGTACTCTGGGTCACATTAACTTTAACAATGGGAACACTTGCATGAAGAGATGCATACTGCATCTGACAATGGCTTAAAGGAGGTCTCCTTTCAACACTCATCATCAATGATTTTATAGGAATGGTAAAGTTGTTTCAAATCATGTTTCAGAGCATAATTCACCTTTTAGATCTTGGGAGAATGAATCAATGAAACATAGGTGGAGAAAGGTTTTTAGTGCATCAGATTCTTTTTAAAAAAAATTATTATGTCAAATATGTAGGCCATTGCTTGCATGGTAATATGTAAAATGGAACCATTATATCGCTGCAACTAGGAAGTTTGTATCCATTGTCTATCTATTCCGACTACCTTAATATTAGAAAAAAAAGTTTTAGTTTCAGACTCTAAATCTAAACTAGCACAGTTACTGAACTTGTGGTTTGTGATTTCAATTCTAAACTAGCATAGTCACTTACTTGTGGCTTGTGAATGTTGATAGGACACAAATTAAGTTCAAGGAACTTCTCATTGTCCATGGCTTAGCTACCAATTATAACATATAAACTAAGATATTACACTTGTTTCATCTCCTTGCAATCTAGGAAGAGAAGACTTCCTAATGCACTCCAAATTGTAAAATATAAAGATGTATCAACGCTTACCAACCACAAGTTAAATGGATGTTGTAGTTACATATCTCATATTTATGGAAAGTCTTTTTAATGACCCTAAAAAGACAAAATCTTGTTGGATTGACATGCATTTCTAGGACTATACCCAAAAAACAACAACAACAACATTGTTCTCCAAGGCCATGTGCATATATTGGCAGCTTTTTCTGCATTGCTCATTTCAAGTGTAAGATTAATAAGGAAATTAACAAGCTCATGCATCTTATTAACCATATCCTATGCAATATTCCAAACATTATTTGCCCACAAACATCCTCAATTTTTTTTCCAAAGTTGGTCTCCAACAGCGTGTGCACATCTCAGCCGTTTTTTCTACTTTGCCCATTTCAAGTGCTAGATAAACCAGGAAATCAATAGGCTCAAGAATTTTATTATATATTCTATACAATATTCTAACATCCTTTCCCTTCAACCATCCTCAATTTTATTTTTTCATTACCATCTTGAGCTTTCGGCCATGGCCAATTCGTGCAAATTTTCAATAAATTCCTTATATATCTAAGAATGCAATCTCACAGTATATGTCGTTTCCTCTTTAAAGACATTAGTTTCAGTTTTGAAAATGATGGCGAGTTTAATCAACATTCCCTCATTGATATGAAGGACCTCACTGACATGGGTTGATCCTATTGTGCAACTGATAAATTTAGCTGCTAATTTCCTTGCTTTTGAATGGTCAATAAGTTTTCTACTTAACTCATCCAAAGACCATGGAACCGATGCCAAGAAATTCCATAGGACTCACAACAATGAGCTTGATATAAAAATACAAAACATTATGGCAATGCATAAAAAGAGTAAATGATCTTGGCGATGGAGTACATGGGAAAGCTTATATTACTAGGGGACCAAGTGCATTGATGTCATGTTTTCACTATTTATTGACTAGCAAGCCATATTAATAATTAATAATATGGCATATATACGTCGATCGGCCTATATCATTCATATTTAAATGTGTGGCCATGGTTGATATACGCCAATCGGTGTATATAAGCCATATTATTAATTAGTAATATTGCTTTCTAGTTGACAGTCGGCATGTGATGAAGAATTGTTGAGTTTTTATTATTATAAAAATAAAATAATTAAAAAAATAATAATAAGGATTGTTGAGTTTTTATTATTATAATAATTAGGAAGCCATATTAAATCATTATTATTATTATAATAATTAGCCAACCATGTTAATTTATTATTATTACTAACCAATGCTCAACCAATTGGTCAACCCTTGGTCAGCCAATGTCAACCAATTAATCAACCATTGGTCAACCAATAGTCAACCATGGTCAAGCATAGTCTACCATAATCAACCAATGTTTGACCATGGTTGACCAATGTCAAACCAATCGTTCACCATTATTTGACCATTGATTAAAATTGGTCAACCAATGGTTGGTGTTATAGCCAAAATTGGCACTTCTTCTTCCGTGACGACACTTACATCTTTTGTTCACATGACGACACTTCATGAGATTACTGTGAATCACAAAAAAGGGCATTTGTGGATGGAAGAGCCATATTTTGGACTTTAGATGGATGGAATTACCTAATTCATGGCCCATTTGATAGGTAAGAACCTTAGGAACACTTTTGGAGACCAAAACTTCTCCAGAAAACCCCCAGAAAAGGTTGTTTTTGACCATTTTTCCACAAAAACGCAGGTTGCACATGGTAAATCTGTGGGTTCCACAAAAACCCGCATGTTGTACATGTTGAAATTTGTGAGTACCCACTAGTTGTCCATGTGCAAAGTTGCGGGTACCTCGGTAACACTAATATATATATATATATATATATAATCACGAAAAATGGTTGGTTTGGGGTGGTTTTGGAACCTCCTCTTCGGTTGTAACTACTTCCTATTCAACCATATCTTATTCACTTGCTATATAAGAGAGGGAGAGGGACCATTAAAGGGATGGAATCCCATTATAGTGTTATGATGGAGGAATTTGGATTCACACCCCCCTCATGTGTGCCCTAGTTTCTTGTAAACCCTAGCACATCTTATCAGAGGTTGGGATCCTTGGAGAAGAGGAGCAGGAGACCTTGAATCTTGGTTTCATGAAGTGACATGCTTTAAGGAAGGTATAATTTGATGTACTTTCTTAATTCATTAATAAATATTGGACATTCTTCCTTTTCCAAATAGATTTGTTCATGTATGTTTCAGATCTATTTACAATTTGATGTTTTATTCTCTTATAAATATCAATATTTTATTTGTATTCAAATTGGTTTGAGGAAGGTTTTGTTGAATGTTTTTGCAGGTTGTTGCATTGGAGAGTAAGAGGAGAGGCTTGGATAAACCTTCTGAATAAGGTACATATCCTCCTAACCCTAATGTCTTTGTTTAATAATTGTACCTGCAGAACCTTGTATGTCCATCTTTTACCCCAGTACGTTGGTAGTCTCACCCTAGCTATAGGAACACTTTCCCTAACAACAAAGAGAAAGAATATCAAGCTTCATTTAAAGTAGATTCACCCCTCACAATTAATCCCTTAGAGCTCAATCATAACTCCAAGCTTATTAGGAAACCGATATTCTCCTTGTGGCTTGGGAGGTCAACAACAGTTGTCTACAAATTTTCAAACATCACAATCTAGACTAAGCTTACAAGAAATTACTAGTTATCGAATTCTTTGTCAACTTCATCAATTGTGGTGGGGATGACCTAAGTGTAGAGGAAGAATCCTCAGGCATAAATCCAAGAACGACTAATATGGATATCCGAAGAGATGAAGAGGAATTCTTGGTATTCCTTAAAAAAGTAATAGCATTGATCTTTGATTTAATAATAGATGGGGCATTGAAAATTGAAACACCCCTCTATCTTAGTCTTTAGTGGGTCACAAATTCAACAAGCCTTGTCCAATGATGGAATATGGTGATAGGATTCCACCAATTCCAATGAGAACCAACCCAAAACTAGCCAAGAGCGATCTTGGGGGCATTTATCCAGTGACGAAGGGTATAGGTTGGTTTGATAATGAGGACAACTCTCATCTTCATGAGATGCTTTGCATGGAAGGCCGAATTTTTCATCCCACAAGGTTGATCTACCTAGGTTACCTGAATGTATTGTTCGGTAATGTCCTCTCTAATGATAATGTTCAAATCCTACCTGTTTAGCAAGATATGACCACATATTTACAAAGTGCACATTCATCAGGTAGTCGCCTTCAGGTTGAGAAATAGAAATCCTTTGAACAGACCATGTGCCACTCTATTTTGAAGCAGGTAGACAAGATATTTTACAATTATTAAATAGAGAGAAAGTGTTAAGGGGAAGTCTTGTTAGATTAATCTAGAAAGACTAGTTTCTCCAAACATGACTTAATATAGAGGCACATGGTGGATTTTGAGAAGAGTGATTCCATTACTTTGACAAAAAAGGTTCCAAACCCTAGGCTTTAAGCAATGTAGTGATGAAATGTCATTCTACTTTATCATACTCCTTTTCAAATTCATCGTTAATGAATAGGACTTTTCAAATTCAATTTTAATGAATAGGGCCTCTAACAATTGGCTCATGGACCATTCCATACCTTCCCAAACTACATTGACATTGTACAAGATAAATTATCCTATGATGAAACCATTCACTCAGTCCTAATAATTTTTGACAAGATATGCTATAGTATTAAGGCCAAAACCTTGGCCATAATTTTTTAAAACACATTAAGAAGAGTTATTAGTTGCCAACTGCTGAATAACTCATGATCCCCGAGCTCCATGATGAATTTAATCAAACCCTTATTGATGAAATCACCTAAATTATAGGTTCGGATAGCTTCTTTGTATACTTGGATCAAATCCAATCAAACAAAATATTTGGCTTTGCAAAACTCACACATGTAGATGTCAAGTTCTAGAGATTTATCATCAACCATTTCATTCAATGTATTTGTCTGAAGTCAACTCTTGATCACACAATATTTGTTTCTCATCTATCAATATTTGAGAAACTACATAAATCTAAGTTTGCATGTCCATCCTCCTTTCATAAATAATCCTTTATGTCTAGAACACCAAATTGTAATGATTGGGAAATTCTTTTTTGATATCTACTTAGTCTAGGATTCTTTTCCTATTGTTTAAAGGGATTTTATTCACTCGACCACTTCTATAATGGCTAGGGTCTAGGGATTTTAACAAGGAATTGGTAGGAATGTCACCCATATTTATCCAATGGAGACAAGCTCAAATTTTAGACACCCTTGCTCTGTAGATTTCTTCAACTTTGGAAAGGTGTCTGAACTACTCCAAGATCTGTAAAACATCCCCATATTACACAAGATAAAATGCAAATTGTTTTCATCTTTTGTTCCTTTTTTGGAAAAGGAAACGAATCAAACAAAATCCTATGGGTAACCCTCTTTTACTTTTTAATGGCATATTCGTATGCCTTGCAATTAGAGAAGACAAGATTTTCACAAGTGCATGATCCATTCTCACAAATAAACATTAAAGCACTATAATAACCCTACCGCATGAGAATTAATTTTTACTCTTCAACATGGCACAATACAACTTGCAAATAAAATAATTAGTTCACTTTAGGAATCTTTTAAAGAAAGGTTTCCCAAAAAAAACATGAGATAAATATTTGTGAAGTGGAATCCAAAAATTCGGATCTACTCTAAGCAACACTGAACTAATGATGCAAAAAACATGAAAATTAAGTTTATCATGTCATGATTTCATAACCATCTACAAAATTCATAGACAAGGAATGTTGATTGCAGAAGACCAACTCTTGGTGGAAATGACAACGAAGAAAAGGAAGCAAATGAACTATGTCTTCAAAAGTAGATGTTAAGAAAATAGAATTGCATGAATCTCTAAATTTAGAGCTTTTTAATGACATTAGTGAAAATAAAAAGATTCAACTAAATAGATACTTGTAGTATTTTAGAGAATTCCCTCAACTAACCTAGCCACATTTTTAAACCTGCACCATTGTTGAGGTCATTAAACTATTTGGTAAAGTTTCTGCAAGAATAACCCTAAATTATTCCCCACTGTCTTTATACCATGTTCATGTGTCCTCATCCTACAACATGACAGAAGTAATTTCCAATAAAATCATATTATATGAAATCAAACTTGGATGAAATAACTTAAACCACCTTCCACCTTCTAGGCTCAAAATTACAAAAAAAAATGGAAATACAAAAGCTTACCTTTTAAAAAAAAATGCTACTATAGAGTTACTATTGTTGATGCTAATCTACACATAACTCAATCGTTTACCTTCTGGAGACTCTTCCTTGACTAATGGAGTTTGTGCTGCATAATCCTATAATTTCCATCAAAACTGAAATGTTAATTCATATTCATAGCTCCAAACATTCTCCAAATTCATTAACTCCTTTCCAGTAAAGATCATAATTTCTGATGAAAATATTGTTAAAGTTACAACATCATGAGTCATTCTCCAAGTCAATTTTGTGCACTACAATTCATCCTTGTGTGTCGACGTAGTTCCTTAGGGATCTTGAGTTGGACTCGAGAAAATTGGAGTAGATTCTTGAGTTGGACTCAAGAATGAGTAAGCCTTATGTGTAAAAGTTAAGCCTCATGTGTTGAGCTAAGTGTTTTGTATGTCAAAGTGATGATGTCATACAGTATTGATTGTGAAGGCTAAGGTCTTGTGTGTCAAGATAGACCCTCATGTGTTGAGGTGGTTCCTCATGTGTTGAGTTAATTATTTGAATGTTGAAGCATGAATGATGTTTGATGTACTACTAACCATGGTTGAGTTATTAAGTCTCCTCTAGATATTGGCCACATCTAGAGTGAATTACTTTAGCATATTACCACTTGGAACGATAGTATAACAAGATAATCACATCATGGGAAAAATATCCTTAGTATATTTGATATGATAAATAAAGTAAAGATGGAACAAGTGGATCATGTAGATAAGACAAGAGCTAAAGATAAGATATGTTAAGATAAGAGAGAACTCGAATTGTTCACTTCAGTGATAAAGAAAGACCTGAATTAATTAAGAGCGAACTCAAATTGGTTACTTCAGTGATGTTAACAAGAAAGACTTCAGTTAAAAGAGTTAACTAAGTGATAAAAAAGAAGATCTAGTTAACTAAGTGTTTGCTTGATGAAAATTGAGTTAACTAACTATTTGCATGATGATACTTGAGCTAAACTAAAAGGCAACACTTGATTAGTCTAGCATCCAGTTCAAGGGAAAGAAAATCCTAAAGTAGAAGATCTAATTAACTAAGTATTTGCATGACGACACTTGAGCTAAACTAAAAGACAACACTTGAGTGGTCTAGCATCCAGTTGGAAGGACAGTTCGTCTTGAATTCAAAAAGCTATACATTAATCCAAGAATGAGATGTAAGATACACTTGTAATGCAAGCTTTGATGAGATCAAGGTGAAGAGAAAATCTCTCTTGAAGGAAGTGTTCATGTGACAAAAACTGCAAATTGGTCTTACTGGAGAATTAGTTGTTGGGTTCTTCTATTATTCTATCTTCTCTCTTGCTCTGTGATTGCACCAGGGGTGCTTGTTATTTCACTTTGATAATGCACTAGGGGTGCTTTATGTAATATGCTCATTGTAAAGACATTCTCTGTTATCTATGAATATTCTATGGGAGATTTTGCTAGGGTTTTCTCCCTCAAGCACTAGAGGGTTTCCCCTGTTAGATTTTGAGCATTAATTCAATATACTCTAGGATCTTTATTGAGAGAATAACATGTACATCATATCAAGTATAACAATGCATATCAATCACACCAAGCAATCACATGAGACAATAGACACACATAGTTTCACTGGGGAAAACCATAAAGGTGAAAAACCCCACAACTTCCTCAGAGATAGAAAGAGAAATGATACAACCCAAGTACAAGAGATAGTCTTCTCCTCACAGCTACTCCTCCTTCCTCACTAGTGTGCCACTTTCTGAGTAGTGTAGAAGTGAATAATGAGATGAACAAATGGAGTGCTCCCGCGCTCTATTTATACTTATCCTGACTTGCCTAATAAACTAGTAGGGCCAACTTCTCTAGAAGAGTCTAATAACCCGTGGTTACATTAATCAGGGCCAACCCCACACTTGGTGGTCTAATAAGCCATCACAGCAAGTTACGACACTTGTCAATACAAATGACGACCCTTACGTATAGAGGAATAGTACCATCTCTATAGGAGTACAATATACATAGGTGAAATACATTCCGAAGTTACATATACATCAACACTCCCTCTTAACTAGGAAGATATTTCTCGACACAGATTTGTTAGCACAAGTCTTCTTCTCTGGATCATCATCACTGGATCATTGTCATCGTCACTGCTGCTGATATCTCAATCAATCTCCAATCTACTCGTCATAGGATGTTCTACAGATCCAGTCCTTTTTCATACTGGATGTAGGCCCACCACCTATAGGTCTTCATTATCTATAGATCCAGCCCTTTTTTATGCTGGATGTAGGCCTAGCCTCCATGTAGGTCTTCAACATCTATGCGAGCAAGACATCAAGTAGGTACACCTCAGGACGGATTACACTACCTCTGCAAAACCTGTAAGATCTCCCAGGACTGATTACACTGCCTCTGCAAAACCTGTGTACCATACTATCATATCATCATCTTCAGATCATCGTCATCGTCCATGGAGCACAACCCAGATGCACACACACAACACTTACACTCACCAACATGGAAGGAATTTCCTATGACCATCTGGGAAAGGCTCAGCACTTACACTCACTGACATGGAAGGACTTTCCTTTGATAATCCGGGAAAGGCTCACAACACTTACATCGACGACCATGGAAGGAATTTCCTCTGACCATGTCGGAACGGCTACAACAATTACATCACAACCATGGAAGGACTTTCCTCTGACCATGTCGGAAAAGCCACGCCCAACACTTACATCTTACCATGGGAGGAATTTCCTACCACCATGTAAGAATGGCCCCAGCCCTTACATCTTACCATGGGAGGACTTTCCTACCACCATGTAAGAATGGCCACATCCCTTACATCTTACCATGGGAGGACTTTCCTATCACCATGTAAGAATGGCCCCAGCCCTTACATCTACACCATGGGAGGACTTTCCTACCACTATGTGAGAATGGCTCCAGCCCTTACATCTACACCATAGGAGGACTTTCCTACCACTATGTGAGAATGGCTCATGTGCATCTGTGTCTCCGGACTCATCACTTCCCCTTGGAAGGTATCTCGATATAAAGTACACCCAAGTCTCCCTCTGAAGTATTCAAACTTCACTCTGGCCAGCGGCTTGGTCAACACATCGGCTATCTACTCATTTGTTGCAACATACAGGAGCTTCACTGCTCCTCTCTGCACCATATCCCTTATATAGTGATACTTGATCTCAATGTGCTTCGACTTGTCATGGAACACTGGGTTCTCCGAAAACTTCACACAACTCTGGTTGTCGCAATATATACAAGTAGCACTCAGCTGGAGATCAAACAAATCAGACAGTAGCTTCCTAAGCCATAATGCCTCACAAATAGCCAAACAAGCTGCGACATACTCTGCTTCGGCTGTACTTAGTTCCACACAGGAATGCTTCCTTCTAAACCAAGAGATCATATCAGATCCCATACTGAAGCAACACCCCGAAGTGCTCTTCCGATCAATGGCACTGCCTTCCCAATCTGAATCAACATAACCCTCCAGTTTAAACTTTTGATTTGCCTCATACTTGAGCCCATAGTCAACTATACCCTTCAGGTACCTTAGAATATGCTTTGCAGCTATATGGTGAACATGTCTCAGATCTGTCAAGTACTGGCTCAAGGTGTTCACCGTAAAGCAGATATTTGGTGTTGTATTTGTCAGGTACATCAAGGACCCAATCATATGACGATACATCGTAGCATCAACCGACTCAGATGAAGCATCACACAGAAGCTTCAGGTTTGATGTCATAGGTGTGGCCATGGCCTTGTAGTACATCATCCCGAACCTCTTCAGGATCTCTACTGCATACTTCCCTTGTCCAAGGAAGATTCCATCTACACTCTGCCACACCTCCATACCAAGAAAGTAGTACATCATACCCAAGTCCTTCATCTCAAACTCGGCAGCAAGGTTCCTCTTCGTGTCAGCAATCAATCTATCCTCACCTGTTACAAACCGGTCATCCACATACAATAGTAGTATCACTGGATTGCCTTCTTCAACCTTGTAGTAAAAGTTGGAATCCGCTTTACTCTTGGTAAAGCTCAAACTGGATAGGAAGCCATCTCTCATGCCATACCAGGTCCTGGGTGCCTGTTTCAAACCATACAGGGATTTATTTAGTTTGCACACATGTGACTCTTAGTCATGTGTCTCAAACCCGAGTGGCTGCTCCACATACACTTCCTCTTCAACTACATCATTCAAGAAAGATGTCTTCACATCCATCTGGTGTACCTTCCATTTCATCACTACAGCCAGAACAAGTATTGATCTAATGGAAGTGTATCTGGTCACAGAAGCAAAGGTCTCTTCATAATCAATCCCTTCTTTCTGGGAGAAGCCACGAGCTACAAACCTAGCCTTATATTTTTCTATGTTGTCATCTGCAACATGCTTGATTTTATAGATCCACTTGGAATTTACAACAGAGTTCCCTTCAAGTCTTGGGACCACATCCCAAACATCATTCTTCATGATCGACGGATCATGGCATCCTTCCAATACTTCATCCCGGATCCTGGGAACTTCAGATTCTTCAATAGATAACTTTGTTGTTGGAACAAATGTTGTAGTCCTTCTTTTGTAGGTGATGGTATATGATCTTTTCTACAAGACAAGTTAAATTGCATGATTAGAGACTTCTCATATTTTTCAGAACAAATTCTTACACATAAAGAAATATGTCATATAGTAATACAATTATTTTAGCCAATGCTTCAATACAACATTTATCCATATCCCGTAACTTTCTAGATGCCTTCCAATCTCTACTAGAACACTATTAAGAGTGTGCAGAACTCCCAACATGTTAGCAAAGAGGTTTCATTCTAGATAAGTAACAATGGAATGTTGTACAGTGCCATAGGCCGCTTACCCATCATATGCATATTAGTAGTATACTCTTCATTAATGCAATTTTTCTAATATGCATAATACACAACCTAAGTCTAGGAACATAAGCATATACATCATTGATCAATATTTTTTAAACAATAAGAAATGCCAATTCAAAAACTTATCTTTATTTGTTTGTTGGGTGGACTCCCTCTCAATCTGTGTTTCCTTGTAGGAACTACTGGAGTGTGCTCCCTCTTGATCTTTGCTTCCTGGATTACATGTCCTTAAACTTATATACATCCTCGATCACTATGCATGCTTACTAGTATCATCATTGTGTTACCCCCGAGATCTCATACGTAATCATAAATTCATTAGTATAATCTTTATACTATCAAAACACAATAATCTTAAACATGTATAGTCATGATCATTTCAGACACAGATAATAAGCATTAGTATTCAAATTTTTAGGGAAGACTTCTCTTACTCATGCATATTCATATTTGACCATAGAACTCTTCTGGTTAGTCATATCATCAATCAAGGTAAGAGACATAATATGCATAAACCCTAGATTACTCAAACTTGTAACTTCATGAGTAATCATTATCAATCATACAAAAGTATAAGATCCTTACATGGGGTAGGATTCTAACTTGATATAGGAAAAACATATCTGGTCATCATATTTGCTAGTTATTTCTAGCAATGTTTTCTTTTTCTCTTCAATGACCTACATAAATCATAATTTAACCATTGTAGAACCAAATTATACATACCTCTATGTGATCCATGACTATGGATGAGTCTTTGTCTTCATGTCACTATGGTCTTGATCTAGGACTTGATTTGTACCTTCATGTTAGCGGATAACATTCTCCTCATACAACACCACAGTGCATTAGTACAATCATAATACAATCATAAGTGTCATAACCCTAATCAATGAATATCTTCTATCATGCATTCATACTTTTATTAGGGTGATAAGACAAGTCTAAAATTAGACAAGATTGTTACTAAACTCAATAACATGAAGACAATCATATTATAAACTTAATCATGAACAGATTTCAAAACATACCTATAAGTCATACCTGTCAGATTGCTTGTAGTAGTTGTTGTTGTTGTTCCTTTTGTTCTTAGGACAATCTGAGGAAAAGTGTCATCTCCTTGCTATGTGTTGTGAGAGCTTGATCTTCATTCCCCATCTTTTTTTCTCGAGCTATAATCCCAGCTTCTTCCTGTGAGCATTCTTCTCACAACCTACTGAAAGAGATAAGTTTCTTCCTAGCGCAAATTCCTTGGATGAAGGAATCCCATGACCTAGGAAGGCCATTAAGAGTGGTCATTACAACTTCTCCGTTTTCTACAACTTTTCTTCTTTTATCTGGGAGACCCTTGAAGAGTAAGACTGCATGGTCTCCGCATTCTGGATCTGGATGTTCTTTAGTTGATTCCTTAATGTCATCTTCTGATTTATGTTCTTCCCTTCAAATAGATTGGTCAAGGAATCAAACATCTCCTTAGGTGTCCTTAGGGAAGACACATGGGGTATGATATGGTCCTTAATAGAATCAGAAATGATCCTCTTAGCCTTGACCAAATTCCTTTTGTGTAAGGCCTTAGCCTCTTCTTCCTCTAGGATAGGGACCTCTTCACTTATGTAAGTGTCCAACTCATTTTCTTCCAGGATTAACCCAATCCTATACTTCCATGCTCGGAAGTTATGATCCCCTTCAAGATTATCCTCAAGCTTGGTGTGGTGAGACATCTTTAAAGAGTACTTCAAATGTAAATAGAAAAGATTTAGGTCTTACCACTTGATTTGCTGAAAACTGGATCTGGTCCCGGATTAGGGTTTGTCAGAGAAACCCAAAAAATTCAAACTTTGAATTTCAAACTTCTGAAAGGATAGAAAGATGCGCTTTGATGATTTGATCATCCTGGTATACTCAGAATTTGAAAAATGAAAAGTTTCACCCTTCAGAAATGTCTTTTAGTCTTCCTAGATTCACTTGGGAGGACCCTAAATTAGGGTTTGAGTTTCCCGGAGCTTCACCCAACCAAAAATTTCAATCCAAATCTCTAAACTTCGATTTTTCCAAATAGCTTCCAGCTATGGTCTCAGATTTCAAAAATTCCTATTTTTGTGGAAACCCTAATGTTTAGGGCCAAAAATAAAAGTTCCCAGAATTGAGATCTGATTGGACAGAAAGATTCACCTTGCTAAGGAGAGTCAACCTATCATTTTGAGCATTAATTCAATATACTCTAGGATCTTTACTGGGAGAATAACATGTACATCATATCAAGTATAACAATTCATATCAATCACACCAAGCAATCACATGAGACAATAGACACATAGAGTTTCACTGGGGAAAACTCCACAACTTCCTCAGAGATAGAAAGAGCAATGATACAACCCAAGTACAAGAGATAGTCTTCTCCTAGCAGCTACTCCTCCTTCCTCACTAGTGCGCCACTTTCCGAGTAGTGTAGAAGTGAATAATGAGATGATCAAATAGAGTGCTCATGCACTCTATTTATACTTATCTTGACTTTCCTAATAAACTAGCAAGGCCGACTTCTCTATAAGAGTCTAATAACCCATGGTTACATTAATCAGGGCCGACCCCACACTTGGTGCTCTAATAACCCATCACAGCAGGTTAAGACACTTGCTACACTTGTCAATACAAATTACGACACTTCCGTATAGAGGAATAATACCATCTCTATAGGAGTACAGTATACATAGGTGAAATACATTCCCAAGTTACATATACATCAACATCCGCGGGGTAAATATTGTGTCGCATGTGAATGCTTATGATTTTGATTATTCATTTATTTCAAGTTCTACTATAATTTTGAATTAACATAAAAAATTCAGCATGATAGCAGAGCTCAAGGAATGAATGAGATAAGTTTTGTAGTTAATCCTGAGCCTATGTTGATCCTGAGTGGCAAAAGTTGAGCACGGTACTTGAAGAATATTGGCTTCAATCTCAGTAATACCAGAAGACCAAAATGAAGGAACTTCAAACTTCAATACTTAGAAGGCCATGATTCTAAATATCCCGTAAGAGAATGATCTATATGGATACATATCCATTGTTGTTGAAGTAGCTACTTCTAATGCTAGGCGCATTGCTTTCAAGAAGAATCAATCCAAAGAAAATAGAATAATTTATGATTATGTGAAATAGAATTTGATGTCGATGATTAATCCATTGAATATTGCAAAGGAGTGCTTCAACACCTTGACAAATCTTTATGAGAAGAAGGCTCCGATTCAGAAGAGAGACCTGAAGAACATGATTCCTAATTTGAAGATGGAGAAGGAAGAAATTGTTCCTTCCTTCTTCACAAATATCTCTCAAGTAAGAGATCAAGTCATGAGCATTAGAGTTATTATCAAAGATGATGATTTTATTCAGATTGTTGTCGATGGTATTCTCATGGGAGACATTCCTGGTTGTTGTTAATGGTTGATAAGTGCAACCAAACTTTGAAATATTGTGGCATGATTTCCTTCAAGAAGAAGGGAGAATTCAAAGTAAAAATGCTTCCTCCAAAGAAGAGAACCTTGCTCTTACGATAAGGACAAATAGAGGAAATAAATCCTTTTCTCAGAATAAGTTTCCTCATCAAAAGGAAAAAGAATACAACAATAAATTTGATAAGTCTAAAGTCAAATGATTCAACTGCAATAAGAAGGGCCACTTTGAAAGATATTTCCATGAAAAGCAAAGAGGAAATTTCAAGGGTATATTTCATGGTTCTACTGCTACAAAAGATGAACCTACAATAAATAATTCTTCCAATGATCAAGAGACAAGGAAGGAGTACGATATTGTCTCATCTCTAGTTGGATCCATTACCACTAGTGATGAGACATGGCTAGTGGATAGTGGCACATAAAACACATGACTGGATATAGGATCACTATCATAGATATGAAGGAAAATAAGTTCTCCTATCAGGTGGATATTGGAGATAATACCACCTATTCGATCCAAGGAGCTGGATCCAAATCCTTTCAGTTGAATTCAAGTTGTAAAATCTTAATCACAGCAGAACCTAGCTACAATGGATTCCTCACTAGTGAAAAGATTGCAACACATTTACAACAATAGTCATAAATCTGTAAAATGAAGAACAAATACACATGAAATGGGTGAATAATGTAAATATTATTAACAGTCGAACCTAAAAATAGGTTAAGAAGCTCCTTTTATACAAATAGGAACAATTCGAATCCATTTGGAGTGTTCACACTGATCTAGCTTAGAAATAGCTCAAACCCCCCTAGGTTGACTAAAGAAATCCCAAACCATCCTAAATTGGTTCAAAACTGCCATGTGAACGTTGGGAATGACTGGATAGTCCCATGTGACCTCACACATGTGGATAATCTGGTTGGTTAGAGGTTAGGCAGCTAGAATTGGCTAAAAATGGGTAAAAGAGTCAAGTTTTTCCACATTCTGAGCATATGCGCCCTTGGTAAAAGAGAATCCCACAAACCAAGGGATAAGAGCGCCCTAGGCATGCTAGAAGTACTAAATGACTGGGAGGGTGCACCCAACAGCTAGTTTGACTTGGTACAATGCTCAGTTTTGTCCACATTGCCAACTGGTTCGAGCTAAATGACCATTTACTCACTAACCAACCTAGGGATGCAATTATTAAATTTTTTGGCACTAATTAACCATCATTTGATAAATTATTAATGTACCTAGGTGTAATAATGTTCTAACACCCCCCCTTAAGCTAGACTTAGTGAAATACCAAAATAAGGCCTTGGCAACTAGGCTCAAGTCACCTTTTACATCATAAAAATTTATTTGTCCATGTAACCAAGGTAAGGAGGAAAATCACATGGGAAATAAAATATCCCCTCTAAAATGGACATGTGGCACATATGAAAATACACCAATCATCACCATGCATCACTCACCCTAAGCAAAGATCTAAGGTGAGTGAAGGTCTTCTCGGTAAAACACTTGGTGAAAATATCAACAATTTGCTCATTGGAAGGGCAATACTGCAATGTTATGGTTCGGTCATGCACCAAACCCCAAATGTAATGCATATGTATCTCTATGTTCTTGGTCCTTTGCCTCTGAACTGGATCAATATAAATCTTGATTGTACTTTGATTATCACACCAAAGAATAGTGGGTGAATAAAAAACAATCCCGAACTCTGCAAGAATACCTTGCAACCAAACACATTGTGTGGCTGCATTTACTACTCCCCTATACTCGGCCTTAGCTGAAGATAAGGAAATAGTATGTTGTTTCTTGCTTGAACAGAAAATAGGTCCATGTGCAAGCATAAAAACATAACCGGAAGTTGATTTCAGATCAATACAATCACCATCCCAATTAGAATCAGTAAATCCTACTAGTTCAAGAGATGAACCAACATCATAATGGATACCAAAGTGCTTAGTACCCTGAACATAATGGAGGATCCTCTTGGATTCCCTCCAATGAAACTCATGAGGCTCTTGCATGTTCCTAGCAATATCCCCAAGATCATATGACAAATTTGGTCTAGAATGAGTAAGATATAGCAAGCTTCCAACAAGCTGCCTATACAACGAGCTATCAAGTAGTGGAGAAGAACCCCACTCATTTAGCTTAACTCCAGATAGGAATGGGAACTTTGCTGGTTTACATTCAGCCATCTTAAATTTCTGCAGCAAATCTGAAGCATACCTTGTTTGGGTGACAGAAAATCCATTCACAGTTTGCTCAATTTCCAAGCCTAGAAATTGTCTCAACAAGCCTAGATCGGTCATTGCAAATGCACTGTGTAATGAAGCTTTTAATGAGCCCAAATCTTTGGTGGTGCTACCTGTTATCAAAATATCATCTACATACAGTACTATGATCAATATCAGATCACCATTCTGTTGCATATACACATTTGGATCAGACTTACGCCTCTCAAACCCCAAAGATAGCAGAAAGTTGTCCATTTTTGCATAGCATGCTCTAGGAGCTTGCTTGAGCCCATAGAGTGACTTGTTCAACCTACACACAAGTGTATGATCAGAAATAAATCCCTCAGGATGTTGCATATATATCTCCTCATTCATCTCCCCATGAATAAAGGCAGTCTTCACATCCATGTGATGAACCTCCCATCGCTTGGAAGCCCCAATGGCCAAAATTATTCTTATGGAGTCCATCTTTCCCACTGGTGCAAATGTCTCTGTATAGTCCACTCCTTGGACCTAAGAGTAATTGTTAGCCACCAACCTATCCTTATACTTCATATCAGATCCATCAAATCCAACTTTGGTTCTATAAACCCATTTGCATTGCACTAGTTTCCTCTTGGGAGGAAGAGGGACCAAATCCCAAGCTTTGTTCTCATGGAGGGATTCCATCTCTTCTTGCATGGTTGTTTTCCATATTGGATCTTTAGAAGTTTCTGAATAAGACTTAGGATTAGTCCCAACCATCAGAAAACATTTAGAACTTAAATCAGATTCACAGTAAGACAAATTACTTTGAAATTGAGATCTAGTTTTCCTAGGATGTTGAGGATCACCCGCAAGTTCTCCAGCTGCTTGTATTGTTGTTTCATCCCACTTGGGCCTTATGGGAGGGTCATGATCATCCTCCATACCATCCTCATCATCCTCAATATCAAAATATATCTCATAATCAGAAAAATCATAGATAGAGTCATCATTTACATCATCCAGAAGAGAATTTGTGCAATCCCCATCACCTTGTTCACTAGGTTGTAAACACTCTTCTTCTTCAAATTGGACACTCCTTTCAATGAATGTCTTGAGGGAGGATGGATCAAAGAGATTGTAGCCCTTTGTATCTTCTGCATAGCCAACCATGATTGACTCCTTGCTTTGGGGTTGCAAGGCCTTTCTCTTCTCCGGTGGAATTCTACCCCAAGCCCTTCAGCCAAAAAATTCGGAAATGTGAAACATTGGGTTTGTGGCCCATCCATGCTTCAAATGGAGTAATTCCTTGCAATGATTTGTATGGTGCTTTGTTCTGATAATATGCATCACAGTTCATAGATTCATCCCATAGCTTAGGAGACAAATCCTTTGCTTGTATCATGCAAGTAGCCATCTCTTTCGGTGCTCTATTTTTGCACTCTGCAACACCATTTTGTTGTGGTGTGTAGGGCACTGAATGTTGCATCTGAATTCCATGCTCTTGACAGAGCTGCTGTAGATTCTTATTGACATACTCCTTTCCATTATCAGTCCTTAAAACCCCCATGGTCTTCCCACTGAAGTTCTCAACCATGGTTTTGAAAATTTTGAAACATTCAAAGACTTCATATTTTTGCTTAAGGAAAAATAACCAGCAATACCTTGAGTAGTCATCTATGAAGGTGAGAACATATTTGGAGCTGCCATAGGATGGAGTAGGGAGAGGACCTATCAGATCATAATGCACTATCCCAAGTGGCTGATCAACCATCCTTTCCTTCCCTTTGTCATACTTCTTTTCAGGATGTTTCCCAACAATGCAACCCTTGCATGTTCCATTTGAAAAACTGATGGTTGGGAGCCCTTCTACCATTTTTTCTTTGCTCAAAGATCGAAGATATCTATAGTTTAAGTGACCATACCTATGATGCCATAGCTTTCTAGTCTCATTCCCATGTGACAGAAGTGCACTTGGTGAAGAGAACTCGAGAAAATGTGAGAACTTGTACATCTTCATATCATGGTCTGCAACACCCATTGCAACAATTTTTTCGGTGGAAATTTCTGATATCTCCACATCATTTTGAGTGAAGACAACTTTCTTTGCTGCTCCAGTATGTGTCATTTGATATACAGAGAGAAATTTTGCTGCAAGATTTGGTACATACATCACATTAGAGAAGAACCCATTCTCCATAGAGATTTTCCCAATGCCATGAGCTGGGATTTCTGAGTCATCTCCCATGCGAATGGAGGGACCACTCTAAGGAGCAAGAGTAGAGAATGAATCTCTTGAATAATCCATGTGCCTTGAGGCATCTGAATCAATGATGAACAAGGATCACTGAGATGTACAAGCCACCAAAGCATGGCACCACTCCTTGTCTTCAGAAACATCCTCTTTCTTCTTAGCACTTTTAGGAAGGGGAATGTTATTTTTCTGTAGGAGATGGGTCATCATGTCTATTGTTTTCTTCATGCATGAACTCTCTGGGTGAAAACCTCTTTGACAGTAGCTGCATTTTGTCTTCTCAGCCTTCTTTCCCTTTTTCTTCGCAGGATTCGAAACCCCATCAATGGATTTGGGCCTCTCATCCTTCTTCTTATTCTCTTGAGGTTTCCCCCCCCTTGGTTTTTGCTTGCCTCTTCCATTTTTGGAATCTCCAGCTGCAAGAACTTGGTATTTTTGCTTGATGGTGCCCATCAATACCAGCTTGTATTTCTCTTGAGTTAGCATCTCCATGAAATCAGCCAAAGGTGGCATATTCCAACCTCTAACTGTGAGCCTTGTGGAGTTGAAGGAAGACACAAAAATTGAGTATTTAGAACCCAGTTTGGAGAGAATGGACAACACCAACTGTTCTTCTTTCTTCTCTATGCCACATTGTCGAATTTGCAAGACCAAGATCTTGAACTTGGTGAAGAAGTCCTGGATGGAATCGAAATTCCCTAGGCTCAGTGAAACAAGCTCATTTTCGAGCTGGTGGCCTCTCATTTCATCAGTCTTTCCAAACAAAGACTCAAGCTTGAGCCAAACTTCATTTGGAGTAGCTAGACTTTCTACATGAAATAGGAGGTCTCTTGAAATGCTGAGACAAAGGAGGCCAAATGCCTCATCCATTCTGTTAAAAAAATTGGATTTCTCCACAGCTGAGTTTGGCTCCACCTCAGTGCCCATCGTAATTCTGTAGAGACCCTTACATCTCAGCAAAATCACCATTTCTTCCTTCCAATCGAAATAGTTGAAGGGAGTAAGCACATTTGGGTGAGATGGATCCATTCTTCTCTGTTGCTCACGCACTTGCTGACAATGCTGATCTTCAATACCTGAAAGCAACTCTCAAATCACTTAGGAGGGATCTACGCTAACAGATTCGAACCCTGTTTGATAGTGGGTTCATTTGGGAGAGCATCACACCTGAGAAGAGCCACTAGATTTCTCTAATGGACTCAATGCAATGGCCTCAGGAATTCTGTGGTTTCTCCACTGCTTCTGGAAAGCCACTAAAATAGTCTTGTCAGTTTGAATGGTAGCTCCAATAGCTCTGATACCATGTAAAATCTTAATCACAACAGAACCTAGCTACTATGGATTCCTCACTAGTGAAAAGATTGCAACACATTTACAAGAATAGGCATAAATCTGTAAAATGAAGAACAAATACACATGAAATGGGTGAATAATGTAAATATTATTAACAATCCAACCTCAAAATAGGTTAAGAACCTCCTTTTATACAAATAGGAACAATTTGAATCCATTTGGAGTGTTCACACTGATATAGCTTAGAAATAGCTCAAACCCACCTAGGTTGACCAAAAAATCCCAAATTGGTTCAAAACTGCCATGTGAATGTTGGGAATGACTGGACAGGCCCATGTGACCTCACACATGTGGAGAATCTGGTTGGTTAGAGGCTAGGCAGCTAGAATTGGCTAAAAATGGGTAAAAGAGGCAAGTTTTTCCACATTCTGAGCATGTGTGCCCTTGGTAAAAGAGAATCCCACAAACCAAGGGATAAGAGCGCCCTAGGCATGCTGGAAGTACTAAATGACTGGGAGGGTGCACCCAACAGCTAGTTTGACTTGGTACAATGCTCAGTTTTGTCCACATTGCCAACTGGTTCAAGCTAAATGACCATTTACTCACTAACCAACTTAGGGATGCAATTATTAAACTGTTTGGCACTAATTAACCATCATTTGATAAATGATTAATGTACCTAGTTGTAATAATGTTCTAACACAAGTGATGTACTCCATGTTTATGATTTTATGTATTTTCCTAGTCTGGAAAAACAACTCATGTATGTTTCATTTCTAGAAGATAAAGGTTTTAGAGTAATGTTTATGGACAACAAAGAGCTCTTGTGGCCTAAGAATTCAGACTTGAATTATGTAGTTGTGATTGGAGTTAGAGAGGGAGGTATCTACAAAGTTCCTGGAAATTTCATTAAAGACATGATCCATGACATAGTCATTCCTTGTGAGCTGTGGCATAGGAGGATTGGTCATCTTCATTTAAAATCACCACTTGGTTTACAAAATATGGTAAACGATATGCATGTATTTAAATATGAGCGTTATGTTATTTGTATAGGTTGTGATCTTGGTAAGAACATCAAGAAAATATTTCCAAATAGTACTAAAATATATAAAGGGATATTGTACTTGATCCATTCAGATCTATGTGGTCCCATGTCTGCACCATCCTTGAGTGGTTATCTATACTATGTGATTTTCATAGATGGTTTCTCTTGTAAGTCATGGATCTATTTTCTGAAGGAAAAGAGTGAAACTTTCAACAAGTTTCAAGAGTCTAAAGAACTGGTTGACAATAAGAATGGAAATCGCATGTTTTCTTTGAGATATGATATTGGAGGATATTTTGAGTGTTGTGAGTTTAAAGACTTCTTCCTAGAGGCAAGGATAAGAAGACAATTGATTGTACCTTACAACCCACAGCAGAATGGGTTGGACGAAAGAAATAACAAGACAATCTTGGAGGCTGCAAAAGATATGATGTGTGTTTAGGATCTACCCACCTCCTTATGGGTAGAAGCCTCGAGCACTATTGCTTATATTCAGGGAAGAAGACTGCATGCTATCCTGGGATAGATAACTCTTGAAGAAGTTTTCACTGGGGAAAAACTATATGTTTGACACTTGAATATTTTCAATTTTCCTATCTACATTCATGTGCCAAAAGAGAAGAGGACAAAGATGGAGCCATTTGGAAATAAAGGCACATTTGTTGGATTTAGTGAATACTCCAAAGATTATAGAATCTATGTTCCAGGTCAAAGGCATATTAAAGTCAGCGGAGATGTAACATTTCATGAATAGGCTGCCCTCAAATACTCTAAAGAAATTCAGCGTGATTCAACTATGGAGAAGCATGAGACTCCCATAATGGAGGATCCAAGTTATGGTCCTCCTCTTTTATATGTTGAGAGGGATAATCCAGAAGAGTCCTTATATCCGTTTGATCACGAAGAGCTAGTAGAACTAGTAGAATATCACTTCATGAACCTCATGTTAAGAGGATATCTTCCCAGTGTCAAGACATTCTGCAAGAGGTATAAAATCATGGAGCACCATCAAGCACATCTAGAGAGTGAAGGAGACTTGAAATATATTGAAGATATGTAGCACAATTAAGTCACATCAATGATTCAGAACCCACCACCTATGAGGAATCTACTGAGAAGCAAGTATGAAAAGATTCAATGGTGGAAGAATACAAATCCATCATGAAGAATGATGTGTGGGAAGTGGTTCCTAAACTTGAAAGGAAGTCAATAGTAACTTCCAAGGGGCTTTATAAAATCAAACATGCAACTAATGGCAGTATTGAAAAATATAAAGAAATATTTGTGGCTCATGGTTTCTTACAGAAAGAAGGAATAGACTGTGATGAGACATTTACTCTTCTAGCTAGGTACACTAATATTCAATCCATGATTTCACTTGCCTCAGTTATGGGGTGGAAGCTTCAGCAGATGGATGTGAATACTTCCTTTCTCAATGGTGAAGTTGAGGAAGAAAAATGCATACAACAACCTGATGGGTTTGTAGTTCATGGGAAGGAATCCCATGTTTGCAAACTTAAGAAATCCTTGTATGGTATTAAGTAGGCCCTGAGGGCTTGGTATTCAAGGAATGATAGCTATCTTAAGATCTCAGGCTTCTCCAAAAGTGAACCTGGCCCCAACATGTACTTCAAGGTTGTGAAGAATCAACCATTGATATTGGTTCTCTATGTTGATGACTTTTTCCTTACTGGAGATGAATAACAGATAGCTCAGTGTAAGAGGGATCTCACTTCTGAGTTCGAAATGAAAGACTTGGTTCTTATGCAGTACTTGGTATGGAAATTTGGAAAAGGAAAGATGAGATCTTTCTTTCACAAGGAAAGTACATAGTTGATGTGTTGTGCAGGTTTGGTATGATGGATTGTAAATCCATGTCTACACTAATGATTTCTAATCTGAAGAAACTACATGATTCAAATTCTGGACCAGATCTAGTGGATCCTACCATGTATAGACAGCTCATTGGTTCCTTGATGAACTTGAAACATAATAGACCGTGCATATGTTATGTAGTGACTATATTGGGTCAGTTCATGTATAATCCAATACATAGACATTGGGTTGCTAACAACATGTGCTTAGATGCCTTCAAGGTACTATTGCTGATGGACTTAGATATGCTTCCAGTGGTCGAGTGATGCTACTTGCTATGCTGACTCTAAATGGGGTGGTAGTATTGTGGACATAAAGAGTACATCCAGATTTTGTTTTAGCTTGGGATCAAATATGATCTCTTGGTTTAGCAAGAAGCAGGTATTCATATCCCAAAGTACCACTGAAGCAGAGTATATTGAACCTAGTTCCACCTGCCGAGAAGTTATGTGGCTTAGGAATCTACTTGTTGGGTTGTGTTGATGCCCTGAAGATCGCATCATCAAGCAGAAAGGGATTCTCCCCGGTAGACTATCCCAATTAGATTGTCCACCATTTGGTATAGGGAATCCGTCTGGTTAGCGGTTCTGGCTACCATTAGATTTGGAGATTTGCTTCAATTACACCAGTTATGGCCCGATCCACCATTCTTTTTTATTTTATGGTTAAAATGATATGCAAGTGCCTAAGCTAACTTAATCTAAATGAAGAACTTGAAACAAATCTGTGTCTAAAACTAAAATAAATCTAATCTATCCCTGCAAGAAGAAAAACTATAAGTATGAGTAATGTGATGAAAGAAGCATCTGAAGATCAACAGATAACCATTAAGTCATAAAGATACATCCACAACAAGAAAGGAAGAATATAAAAGATAGCTTTTAAAACATGTGAAAGCAGTCTATTACTCATATGAGAGAAACATTATTGCACAGAGCATAGTAAAATCATTCATTGCATAGAAATAATTCGAACAACAGAGAAAGATTTCACTATAATATGTATAAATGTCACCAGAAGAATCCAACAGACATCGTACACACATTCCTAGGAAAAATGCGTCCTCTCCAGGCTCTTATTAGACAAATTCACTTTCTGGGAGCAAGTGCAAAATAGTTCGTACAAGCTTCAAAAAATTCCTTTCCGTGCAAAAAGTTCCTAACACTATTCCCTAAGCCTCTATTTATATCTTTACAAAATGCCTCTTGGGCTGCCACCTGGCTTTTACACTTGTCCTTTAAAGATTTTTTCCAGAAATAAAGAATTCATGGTCCTTCTCCCATAATAGAAATTTTCTCAAAAATAGAAAAGGACAGCTATCCTAGTGACTCTACACTCTAAACACAGGGAAAGCAAATCAAACTAAGAACAACGCATTATGACTAGCGTGTTCATCCTTGGGGTGGCGCTTCTGCTGGGAATGAAGTGCTTGTGCTGGCTGCTACTGCTTACCAAGCTCTGTTTCAATACCATGAATTTCTACAATTGATGCTTAGTGGATCTCTTTAAGCAAAATATTATATATTGATGACATCCCAATATAGTGATGGAGATCATCAGTGGCCAGGACATCAATCTTCTTTACATATTCTATTTGAATGCCCAGCTCTTCCTTCAAGTCTGACAAACGCTTCTCTTTGCTTGGAAACCCCTCGAGGGACTGAGGAAAAATCAGCTTGCATTTCTCATGCACTTCATGGATCTTTTGATACAGGCTGTTACCTTTCTCAATTGTTCCCTGGATCTTGGCCATCAGCTTGAGGCCATAATTCATGCAAAAATCCATAAGGGCTACATCTTCCTTAAAATCATCTACAGATTTGAATGGGAGATGCTTAGGGAAATCAACCTTCCCTTCTCTCCATCCCATCTGGCTCAGTATGTTTGCTTTAACCTAAGTGTATTTTCCTTTAATCCTAATAACTTCTGCATTGACTTCTTTAAACCTAACCATCATGGTCTTGATCCTACACACTTCCTCAGTAATAAGCTCCTGTGTGGCATGCATTTGTCTCAAAATGTCACAGTACTGCTCATGAAAGGGAGACATATCCACTGCTTTGCTTTCTACTTGTTCTAGTTGTTCAACCATTGCTTGTTTATCTACTTCTAGATGAAAAACTCTAGCTTCATAATCATTCTTTTCCGCTTCTAGAGCCATCATTTGGATTTCCAGGTGCTCCTTTTCTTCTTCTAGATGGCGATACTTATCTGACAACTCCTTGTGATCAGCAGACAGACGATTATATTTATTCACTACAATATCCCTGTAAGCTTGCTCATTAGCCACAGTATGTTGCAGCATGCGAGCTCTCCTCTTTGTTGACTCAAATTCTTTGACCATATCGATCACATTATCCTTTGTTGCTTTTGCTGTTGACACAGTGGCGGATGCCATGGCTATGGGAGCCTTATTTGTATTTTGCATAACCCTGGTCTCTCGCTAGGTGACAATATCTTCTTGGAAAAGTCTCTTTATCCTCTCTTCCGACTTCAAGACCACCGCCTTCATCTTCTTATAATACACAAATTCATCCCATCGGGACAGAATATGTTCTTTGGATGGGGTATAAGGGATGATCAGGAGATCTCTTACATGGACTTCTGTCCCCGTGGGTGGGGTCTACATTGCCTGAGATGGATCTATTTCCATATCTTGGGTACCGGAGCCACCCGCCTGGGCATCTTCATTGGTCTTAAGCTCTTCTTCCACCTTTTGTTCCTCTTCAGCTTTATGCCTTCTTTCTTCTTCTTCAGCCCGCTGTTGATTCTCAATTGTCTCCCTCTGCTCTCGTTCCTCTACTTCCTTCTGCTGTCTTGCCTCCTCAGATTCTCTCTCCAATCTTGCTTCTTCAGCTTCCTGTTGCAGTCTTGCTTCTTCTTTCAATCTTTGTTCTTCATGGGCCAGGGCTTCAACTTCTTCCCTTTCTTTTTGCAGATTGGTTTCTCGGGCTATGGCAGAGCTAGAGCTAGCCCCACAGCTGTGATGACAAATTTGCAACTCAGTCATGTTACTAATTCCCCTGAACACCTCTTCTTCGGCATCATAGTAATGGGCATACTCAAAATGAGCATAAAACTCTTTGCAATGCTCCGCAACCTTGCTCTGCCTGTCATTTCTATGGAAGATTGCCTCACCGAAGTGAAAAGCTTTCAACTCCTGAATGAACTCTTCGGCTGCTGTAACCTCTGAGAATTTATAGGCTCCTATACAAAAAGGCAAAGGAGGGAAGGAATCCTTGTGTTTCTTATTAATAACTCCCCCTATTCCATCAAGGAAAACTTGTCTGACTGCTTCTTTCGAGACTACAAAATCAGTGGCGTATTTCGGTAGGATGTATGGTGGCTTAATGCCTCTGAACATCCTGATATAGGTACCCTCTTCTGAGAAGTAGAAATATCCATAACCTTCCATGACCTTCATGACATTCTCTGAAAGGAAATTGGGCTCTTCATTGAACATCTGATCATACAGAGGCATAATGAACTCTTCACAGATGAGCTTATAGTGTACTCTATAATTTTGAGCCCATAGTAGTTTATAAGCAGTGTATACTAGGGTGTTGGCCTGATCCCATGAGCAACCTAACCTGGGGAAAGGGAGCTTTGCAAAGATACAATCAATGAGGTATGAAGCCATGTAAAACTATGACTTTTTTAGGGCCAAACCTTCCTTAGCTGCGGCCACAATGGATGCTAAACTATCTGAGAGGATAGTATCCCAATCAAACACAGTCCCCTTAAATTCTATGGCATGGATTACGGGGGCTCGTTGTATCCTATATAAGGTCCCATCGAGCATGCCGAAAAATTCTGCTTAGCATAAGGGAAATCAACCTGAAAGGAGGCCTTAGGCTATGGACGTCATACTCATCATTGTCCCTTTTCCTCAGCTGTTTTCCCATGATTAACAGCCTCTTAGCTATTTCGAAATTATTCATTTGTCCCAACCATTCATCGTTCAATGCCTGCTGGGGACGTGAGAATTTGTAGGCTGCTGCAATATAAGCTGGATGGAATGAAGCGAACGGCTCTCCCTTGCTGTCATGCAACACTCTTGTTTGTGGGTTGGCATGTTCCAATATCCACCCGATCAATTCAAAGCACGGGAACAATTTAGGGCGATTAGAAGCCCTAGCTATGTCGGAAGTTCTGATGTTGAGGTAGATTTTCTCCTCTTCTAATAACACGTCTAGGATATCTTGGTCCTTGATCCTTCGGTAAACATCTCCCCAAAGGACCTCAGGAGGAACGCCGGTGGTACACTTAGTGTCTTGAAAAAGAGTTTCAGTCCTTGGTTGCACTGGCTCTGGCTCCATCATTTTAGCTTTCTTTCTACCACCTTTTGGCATCGTGGCTTATCCAAGTCAGCAACCATATAAGAATGAATATAAAATGGTAACACATTATGAGGGTGTAACATAGAGCAAGACAGTTTTAGCGAGCTGATGATAAATATAAATGAATTATAAAGCCACATGCTGGGGAAGCAAACCAAACATAGATCATCCAAGGAAACAAATATGGTCATTAAACTTGATTGTTATAGGGAGGAAAAGGAACATTTTGAGGTGCTTCCAAAAAAGGTGATGCATAAAAATGATTTCCCTCCTCACTCTTGAAAATAAGATTCCATAAATTATAGGTGCTTCTAATGGCTAAAGCGTGAATGGTGGGCTAGCTTGGTTTGGGAAAACATATGAGGAAACCAAAAATATATAACAAAATCGTTTTCAACAATCGGTATCTGATCCAAAAAAGCAAGCGGTTGAGTATCCCAACCAGCTATTACCGATGTTGCTTCTTGTTCGATAGTATTTGAGAAGCGGCATGTAGCCGGCATAAAAAATTGGATTTGAGTATATGTGGGTAGGAGCACGGCATAAATGTGGCCGGTGGAACTAACCAAGTTCGAATGACTCAGAGACAAAGGGCCAACCAGGAATGACTTGCATGGTTATGACTCCTAGCTATCAGCAATGAGAATTTTATGGGGTTACAACGGCTGCAAAGCTTTACGAATAGTGTTCTACAAATTCCCACAAGCCATGTAATAAGACAAAGAACGAACGAGAAAGCCTCGACATATAGATAATACAATATTAATGGTTTAAGCACCAACCTGCCAGTGAAATAACGGTGAAAATGGGGTCGATTCGGCAATAAGTGAGCTGAGCTAGAGTGAAACAATTTGAGCAGCTTCGAACGGCATTCTTCGAATCCAAAACTATCAACAGGGACAATAAAACCCCACCGCCCTTATATATAAAGCTTAATACGTGCGGGCATTTAATTGGGTAGGTGGTGACATTAAAACGCGGTTGATTATTTGTATGGCGCAGTCTTTTCAAACCTTCGGTATTTATGCGCAACCACCAATATCGGGAGGAAAGGATGAGTCTCGTCCTCCATTGCGGACGGATTTTGTGAGTTTCTCCCGAGACATAGACAGACTTTACGAGTTTTGGTCGCGGCTGCTTGTTGCGGAAAGAAAAGGGAAGACACTCCGCTTTTGCAGAAAAGTTTGGTGACTTCTTCGAACAACGACGAGCTAAAACATGTTTGCGGCGTGAGTTCTTGAGTTGTCCCGACATTTCGGGAGGATTTTGCAAGTTCTTCCGAAATTGGTTCTCCCGAAAGATTAACGTGGTAGAGATTCTTGAGTTGTTCCGGAAAGACTCAGTAAGTTCTTCCACAAATGACAAAGGAGTTTGGTAAGTCTTTTCCACAAAGGGGATGGCCTAGGAACTCGGTAAGAGGGCGCCTGTTGCGGCGAAAATTTTCAAGTGCTTCCATCGTTTTGGGAGAGAACTTTGAGTTCTTCCGCAGTTTAAAGAACATGTAAGTGCTTTCACTGTTTCAGGGAGAAACTTTAAGTCTTTCCGCAGTTGCAGGTGAACATCCCAAGTTCTTCCGTTGTTTCGGGAGAGAAATTTGAGTTCTTCCACAGTTTCGGGAAAGAATTGTGAGTTTTGACTTAGAAAAGAAACTTCAATTTAAAAACAGATTCCTCAGTTGAAACAAAACTAAGTTCAATTTTTTTTTTCAAAAGAGACTTAATTCTTTTAGGCGGACTTTCTAGGAAAAAGAAAGGAGGGGCCCCGATATCTACAAAAAAAAATGGGGGGATGTTGTTGCAACAACAATTAGCGAATTGCTGGCAAGCATAGATCTCTGAAGAATCCCTCTTGTTAGTCGTAAATCTTCTTAAAAGTTGTCCATCTTATATGCAATATTTAGTTGAGCATTTGAATCTCAGCAAAGGAAGAAGTCACTTTATCTGTTGGCCATTGGGAAAAGGGGAGCTTTGAGGAAGACATCTTTAATACTTTCAAAGGGCCAACATATGGGGTTCATTTTAGAAGATTCATCTTTCAGATGGCCACTGCTATCGGACTCCATAGGATTTGCAACAACTTCTCATAAACATTATTGCTCTTGTTCCTCATTCCCATGCCGCCTGCATCCTTTTGGATGTTCATTCATTTGACAGCTTTTCTATTTGAGCCTTCTAGAAATATTTTCTTTAAATATGATCTTTGATTTTGGCTCCTCAATCCATAATATCCTTTTGTGTGAGTGAGAGATTTTATTGACTGATCAATCCTCACAGATGGAGAGGAGCCTAGCTTGAGCTGAGTCTTTTGGACATCTTTCTTGACTTATACGCTTTTCTTTTGTCTCAGCCATACTTTAATTGAGGCGAGAATCTTTGGAAAATAGACCCTTGATTATAAGCCATTTTGGCTGTTAGATTTGCAGCATGGAGTCATTTCAATACCATATTCCTTCGAGATGTGCTACTCTCTGTGGGTCCAACTTCAGTGACCTTCTTGAGATGCTTTTAAGTGTGAGAGTGGATGGAGCTCGAAAATAGTAAATATAGATAATCATAGATCTCTGCTATTTGAACAAGGGTTAGTGTGACTAACAGAATAGGTTTTCTTCCTTCTGGAGAACGTTCAACAAGAGCAAAATACATAGATATACTTTCATTTGAGGTTATTTTCAGCTTCACGAGTTGTGAGATTTCTTCGAGAGATCTAACTTAATGAGAGGCCCGACCGTAGGTGTTTTCATAAAAAAAACTTTGTACAAAAAGTTCAAATGCTGAGAAAAGAAACAACATAGCTGAAAACAATGAAAACAAAGGGCTAAAGCAAAATAAAAGAAAATTTTTATTTATGTACAGAAAGTCTCATTGAGACTACGCAAAGTATTGTTTCAAGGCGAGGCCATTGAGAGGAAGGGTTACTTCCTCTCCCTGGAGGTCTGTCATCTTGTAAGTGGATGGGCCGAGCTTTGCAGAAATTTGGTAAGGGCCTATCCATAAATGTTGGAATTTCGTGTGCATCCCCTTGCCTTCATGATTATGGTCCCATTTCAGGACTAAATCCCCAATTTCAAAACTTCTTTTACCGGACTTCCTCTTATCGAACCATCTTTTCACTATGTCTTGGTGCTGATGGAATCGGTCTTTAGCTTTCTGTCGGGCTTCTTCAAGTTGAAGCAAGGTATTGATCCTGGATTGTAAGACTTGGCTACCAGATCCTTGAGAGGCTTGGTACAACTGTAAGGATGGAAGCAAGATTTTGGGAGGGATGATGGCTTCCTTTCCATAGACAAGAGTGTAAGGGGAAACCCCTAATGCATTATTTGGAGTCACCCTCTCTGTGCATAAGGCATTTGGGAGAGCTATAGGCCAACTTCGTTGATTTTCTATCATAGTCTTCTTGAGAATTCGAATAAGGTTTTTGTTTGAAGATTCAGCTAATCCGTTTCCTTGAGGGTAATAATTGGCTAAATAATGCAGTTTAATTCCCCATTCATAAACAAATTCATTTATCTTAAAAGACGAGAAATAAGGAGCATTATAAAAAACAAGGGAAATTGGAACCCCAAACTTGGTTATGATGTTTTCCTTCAAGAAACTGATGACTGCATCTTCGTTGATCTTGCGCAATGGGATAGCCTTTGTCCATCTGGTGAAGTAGTCGGTAGCCGTCAGGATGTATCAATGTTGTAAAGAATAATTTGGGTTTATCTCTCCAATAACATTTATGCCCCATTGTGCAAAAGGTTCAGGGATAATAACCGGCTGCAAGGGTCTTGCTGCCTTAGGTAATTTTCCAGCACTTCTTTGGCATATATCACAGTTTCGTGCATACGCATGGGCATCTCGGAATAGAGTGGGCCAATAATATCCAGCTCTAAGTATCTTGTGAGTTGTTGTCTCCCCTGAATAATGTCCACCAACGAGACCATCGTGTAATTCTTCGACAACTTTACTTGCATCTTCCTTTTCTAGACATCTAAGAAAAATTCCATCGTAATGTTTTTTGAAAAGTATCCCATCAATGATTTGATAAGCTACTGTTTTCAAACGGAGCGCCCTTCTTTGCTTAGAGCTCTAGTGCTCAGATAGGTATCCTTGCTGCAAATAATGCACCAGATCCCTATACCATGATTCAGGAGCTAAGAAGATAGGAGATACTTTAACTGAGTTCAGCTCAGCTTCATTTTTCCAATGCTACTCTTCATCAGTCAGATTTTCTGTAAGCAATTTGCACAGGCCTTATCCTTTGACGATAGTGGTCGGCTTAAATTCTAAGTCATATTCTTGAAGAGTTGTGACCCAGTTTACCCTCCATTCTCCTAATTCCTTTTGAACGAAGAGGGCAGCTGAGTGGGGAACTATAACCTTAGTTATGTTCTTAAGAATATATGGTCTGAACTATTTGACTGCTTTGAAGACAGCATACGCATGCTTGTTGACAATAGGATAATTTAGTTCAGCACCTTGCAGACCAGTGCTCATAAACGAGATTGGGTACTCGTCCCCTAGTTCCACCTTTTGCGTGAGCACAACCGTGAGAGAGTCATCTGAAGCAAAGGTATACAGGATAAAAATTTTGTCAAAATCTGGGCTTCTTAAGGAAGGAGCTTTAGCTGCGGCTGCCTTAATGTCTCTGAACGCATCATTTTCTAAGTCTGTCCACTTGAACTGTATGCTTTGCTTGACCATTTGCTGTAAATGTTTAACAATTTGCGCGAAATTTGGAACAAACCTTCAGACGAAATTGATAGTGCCCATAAAGGACTGCATGGATTTCTTGTTATGAGGCATTAGAATTCTATTGATAGCTTGTACTCTTTCCTGATCTATTGATACTACTCTTTTGGAAATGATATGGCCCAATAGTTTACCTTCGGGAACAGCAAACACACTCTTCTTGGGATTCAATGAGATACCATATTTCCGACAATGATAAAAATATGCTTCAAATGAACAACATGGTATTCCCTTTTCTTGGAAAAAACTATCACATCATCTAGATAGACAACAATACAATGGCCACCCAATCCTCGGAAAGCTTTATCCATTTCTCACTGGAATGTAGCTCCTGCGTTTATCAGGATGAATGGCATCCTTCTATATGCGAAATTTCCCCACTTAGTGCGGAAAGTAGTCTTAAGACGATCTTCTTCAGCTACTAATACTTGATTGTAGCCAAAGAAACCATCGAGAAGGGAAAATAGCTCAGAGCCTAACACCATTTGAAGAATTTGTTCCATTGAAGGGACGGGATAGTTGTCTTTATCTGAAGCCCTGTTTAAATTTATGAATTTAACACATAGTCTTATCTCTCTTGACTTCTTTCTCATGGGAACTAAGTTAGCAACCCACTCAGAATGGTAGACCTTAAAGATTATTTTAGCGTCCAGTAGCTTCTTTAATTCCTTTTGAATCAGAGGTTTCAGAGTACGATGCATCCTTCTTAATTGTTGTTGAAATGGATTGACACCCGCTTTCATTGGTATGACATGCTGAATAATGCGGATGTCATATGTTTTCAGATCTTCATAAGTCCATGCAAAAACATCCTTATATTATTGAAATAGTTTGATGAACCTATCTCTTTCTCTCGGCGAACAACATTTGCCAAGGTTGACAAACTTTGATTCAGCCTCGGTGCCCAAATTAACTAACTGATGCTATATTGATGAACTGTTGGTCTTGGTATTTACTAGCCTTTTGAACTTACTCTAAAGATCAAACAGCATTTCAAGAGACCTTACCCCTTTGGGGATGAAATTTCCTTTAGCTGTATCCTTCTTTTGTAAATCAGAATCGTGTTCTTCTTCATCTATCACAGCTCCTTGGAAAATGTCTTCGTTCGTTAGAAAACCGATAATCTGTTCATCGTCATCAAAGACTCTGAAGTTCGTGATATTGTCAGGGACAGAAGGCCTGAAAATTAATTCAATTGAGCACTTGTTATTAGTTGGCACCAATCTAGAAGCGGATGTTGATAACAAATCAGCTGCAGAATTTTGCAATCTAGGAATAGACTTTATATTGAAAGCATCAAAATGCATAATTAAATCCCATACCTCAGCCTAATAACCTTTCAAATGAGGTGAGAGACAGTAAATGGTATCTATTACTTGTCTCACAACTATTTCTGAGTCACCAAAAACCTTCAGGTATTTAACATTTAAACCGATGGCCTTCTTTAATCCGTGTACCGAAGCTTCATATTCAGCAGTTTTGTTGGTACAATCAAATTCTAACCTACAGGACAAAAAATACTTATTTCTTTCCCGATCCATCAGAACACAACCGGCTCCGGATCCTTCCAAAGTTTTAGAACCATCAAAGTATAAAGTCCAAAATAGATCTTTTGATTCAACTAAGTTAGTATCTTTATGATCTAAGCCAGTGATTAAACTAACTATATTATAGTCAATATCGTCAGTCCAAGAAAAATGCAGGAGATTGGACTGTTCGTCTGATTCATGGCTAATAGTTTCGGACTGATAATTACCCGGATCCATTTCTAAGAAATAATTTCCCAAAACTGAGAATGAGAAGGCTACAGCCTCATTCTTTCCTTCTAGTTGAGTTACATTTTGTTTCATGTGCGGTTCTCTCAAAACCTTGATCTGATTCTGTTTGTTTTGATAAGGAAACCACAAATGGGACCAATCAGTCGCAAAGTAACCATTCAGCTTTGTGAACCAGTCTCTACTTAGGATCAAACCATAGGCTTCGGGAATATCAACCTCCATTATATCAATGAACTGGCAAACTCTAGAATCTGCTGACAACCTAATGAGGACATCTTTCATTTCCCCAATAACCTTGACAACAATCCTATCTAACTAAATAATCTGGGTGGGAGATGGAATTGGTTGCCCATTAATTTTTTTACAGATTGACAGTGGCATGACATTTGAAAATGCTCCGGAATCTACCAGGCAGTTGTGAACATTGTGATTGAAAATTTCAAAAGTTAAAAGGAAAGGCAATGTCTGCGATTTGGATTTCCCATTGATACTAGCCTCATTAATTTTAGGATCTTCTTGAATATCTGTTAATGGAGTGCTGGGATGGGATTGAAGAGCATGCAACAACTTGTCTCGTTGCTGGGGCAAATTGCACATATCGAATATTGATACATTTGCTTTTACTTTCTTTATATCTTCAATAATGTCATATCCTATATCAGATTCTTTTACAATTCTAGTTGGATGGTCTGTCTTATTCATCGTGACCTTCGGTTGTTGAACTGGGTTGTTAATGCTTGGCTACTTGGTCATTGTTGGGTTAACTTTAGGTTGCAGTGGAATGATTGTTATATGTCTTCTAGGTAGTTCTTTTGAAATTTTAGGCTTGGGAATAGTCGAGCTTGGCACAGGATCTGTAATGGGACCTTTACTGCGAGTGTTAATGTTTACAGCAGAGACTGAACTTTCCACGGGATCTTCTTCTACCAATTCAGTTAAAGGTACCCAATCCCATAGAACCATAGTGGTGTCTGGGGATGGTTCCTCTATCTCAGGGCTTGATTCCTCTGGAAGATCGTCTTGATCTGGAATCTGTGAATCCAGCATTTGGTTCATGACTACACTCATAGAGTTAATCCATTGTGGGCAACTCTTTTCTGAGTGTGGTTCTTGATGAAAGGTGCAGAAGTTTTCCATCCCTATTTCATTGAGATTTAAAACAGGGGAAGTGTTCATAGGTGGATGAGGTTGATCATTGTCTTCTCTCTTCTTGTAGAATGGCTTGAAAGGTTTCCTAGATGTACTAGCAGCTTTATCTTTCTCGAGATCTACAATTTTGTTGGACAACTTCTGCATCATCTTAACTACGTTCTCCATGTCTACTGATGACTCTTGTTTATTTCTGGTGAGCATCAAGGTTTTTTTACTAGCTGTTGGTTTTGCTTCTGCATCTAAGGCATGTTTAGCAATGATGTCTGATTCTTCTTCCACCTTTCTAGATTCTTCAAAATTTTCTATCAGGGTGGTTTTTTTAGATCTTTTAATGAACATTGCTATGGGCCCTTCAAGAGCTGTTGTATAATATTCAACCAGAAATTCCTTTGTTGGTTTATTTGCTTCGTTGAAATTATTTAAGAGTGTTGTGAACCTTTGGTTGAAGTCTTGAACCTTTTCTTTCTTTTCCATTCTTATGGACAATAATTATTTCATGAGTGTAGCTGCAGTCTTTTGATTTCCAAACTTCTTTAAGAAACATGTTTCAAATTCATCCCAATTGGAAATTGAGCTAGGTTGTAAGCTAAAATACCAGGAAGAAACTTTCGGCTCAAATGTGTATGGAAAAAGCCTACAAACTACATCTTCATGCTGTACATTTAAAAGACTCGGGGCTAAATAAAAACTCTTGAGATGATCTTCAACAGAAATAGCTTTTCCTGGGTCGAATTAAGGCAAGACTTTCTCTGGATTTTTAGGCAGATTGTGGAATGGCCCAGCTAGATTCAATGCTCCCCTCGCTCTCCAAGCAGGTACAGCCATGTCTCTATGTGGAGAATCAGGTGGAGAATTGTGTGGTGAATTAAATGGAGTGTTCTTTGGAGTAACAAGTTCTCCAATATTTTCTAGATCTGAAAGATTTTCTGGGTTTTCAAGATCGACTTTGTTCAGGGGTTCTGCAATTTCTTCCAAAGTTAAATTCACAAGTTCTTCAAAATTTTGCACAAGAATCAAATCACGGGTGTACTGTCGTTCTTTTCTAGGAGTACTTTTCCTAGGGAGAAAATTTACTGCATTTAAACCACTTAGTTGTCTAACATAAGATCGTGTATGTCTCCTTAAATATTCTATTTCTGCAAAAGGAACAACATACAATACTTCTTGAGGTTCAGAATCAGAGATGGGGTTTTCTTGAGTTGCTACTTCAAGATTTGGGCTGTCTGAAATTCCTGTTTAAAGCGGGTTTTCAATAACATTTTTGACAGTGAGAGATTTTCCTTTATCAGCCATGCACTTTAGGCCCTCCTTCTAGCGCCAATAACTGTTGATGCCCCGAAGATCGCAGCATCAAGCAGAAAGGGATTCTCCTCGGTAGACTATCCCAATTAGATTGTCCACCGTTTGGTATAGGGAATCCATCCGATTAGCGGTTTCGGCTACCGTTAGATTTGGATATTTGCTTCAATTACACCGGTTATGGCCCGATCCACCATTCTTTTTTATTTTATGGTTAAAATGATATGCAAGTGCCGGAGCTAACTTAATCTAAATGCAGAACTTGAAAGAAATCTGTGTCTAAAACTGAAATAAATCTAGTCTATCCCTGCAAGGAGCAAAACTATAAGTATGAGTAATGTGCTGAAAGAAGCATCTGAAGATCAACAGATAACTATTAAGTCATAAAGATACATCCACAGCAAGAAAGAAAGAATATAGAAGATAGATTTTAATACATGTGAAAGCAGTCTATTACTCATATGAGAGAAACATTATTGCACAGAGCATAGTAAAATCATTCATCACACATAAATAATTCGAACAGTAGAGAAAGATTTAACTATAATACGTATAAATGTCACCAGAAGAATCCAACAGACATCGTACACACATTCCCAGGAAAAATGTGTCCTCTCCAAGCTCTTATTAGACAAATTCACTTTCTGGGAGTAAGTGCAAAATAGTTCGAACAAGCTTCAAAAAATTCCTTTCCCTGCAAAAAGTGCCTAACACTATTCATTAAGCCTCTATTTATATCTTTACAAAATGCCTCTTGGGATGCCACCTAGCTTTTACACTTGTCCTTTAAAGATTTTTTCCAGAAATGAAGAATTCGTGGTCCTTTTCCCACAATAGAAATTTTCTCAAAAATAGAAAAGGGCAGCTGTCCTAGTGACTCTATGCTCTAAACATAGGGAAAGCAAATAAAACTAAGAACAACGCATTATGACTAGCGTGTTCATCCTTGTGGTGGCGCTTCTCCTAGGAATGAAGTGCATGTGCTGGTTGCTACTGCTGTAGCTGCTTTCTTTTCCTCTTCTGCAATATAACTGAACCAGATACCAGTGTCCCTGAGAACCACATTTGCTGGTGAAGGGAGCAAGATCTTCTGAAAAGTCACATGCTTACCAAGCTCTGTTTCAATACCATGAATTTCTGCAATTGTTGCTTGCGGGATCTCTTTAAGCAAATGACTATATACTGATGACATCCCAATATAGTGATGGATATCATCAATGTCCAGGACATCAATCTTCTTTACATATTCTATTTGAATTCCCATCTCTTCCTTCAAGTCTGACGAACGTTTCTCTTTGCTTGGAAATCCCTCAAGGGACTGAGGAAAAATCAACTTGCATTTTTCATGCACTTCATGGATCTTTTGATACAGGCTGTTACCTTTCTCAATTGTTCCCTGGATCTTGGCCATCATCTTGAGTCCACAATTCCTGCAAAACTCCATAAGGGCTACATCTTCCTTAAAATCATTTATAGATTTGAATGGGAGATGCTTAGGGAAATCAACCTTCCCTTCTCTCCATTCCATCTGGCTCGTGATGTTTGCTTTAACCCGGGTGTATTTTCCTTTAAGCCTAATAGATTCTGCATTTACTTCTTTCAACCTAACCATCATGGTCTTGAACCTGCACACTTCCTCAGTAATCAGCTCCTGTGTGGCATGCATCTGTCTCAAAATGTCATAGGACTGCCCATGAAAGGGAAACATATCCATCGCTCTTCTTTCTGCTTTTTCTAGTTGTTCAACCATTGCCTGTTTATTTGCTTCCAGATAAAAAACTCTAGCTTCAGAATCATTCTTTTCCACTTCTAGAACCATCATTTGGATTGCCAGGTGTTCCTTTTCTTCTTCTAGATGGCGATACTTATCTGAAAACTCCTTGTGATCAACAGACAGACGATTTTATTTATTCACTACAAGATCCTTGTAAGCCTACTCATTAGCCATAGTATGTTGCAGCATTGGAACTATCCTCTTTGTTGACTCAAATTCTTTGACCATATCGATCACATTATCCTTTGTTGCTTTTGTTGCTAACACAGCGGCAGATGCCATGGCTATGGGAGCCTTATTTGTATTTTGCATAACCGTGGTCTCCCGCTGGATGACAATATCTGCTTGGAAAAGTCTCTTTATCCTCTCTTTTGACATCAAGACCACCGCCTTCCTCTTCTTATAATACACAAATTCATCCCATCGGGACACAGTATGATCTTCGGATGGAGTGTAAGGGATGATCGGGAGATCTCTTACATGGACTTCTGTCCCCGTGGGTGAGGTCTGCACTACCTGAGATGGGTCTATTTCTATATCTTGGGTGCCAGAGCCACCCGCGTGGGCATCTTTATTGGTCTTAAGCTCTTCTTCCGCTTTTTGTTCCTCTTCAACTTTATGCCTTCTTTCTTCTTCTTCAGCCCACTGCTGATTTTCAATTGCCTCCCTCTGCTATCATTCCTCTGCTTCCTTCTACTGTCTTGCCTCCTCAGCTTCTCTCTACAATCTTTCTTCTTCAGCTTCCTGTTGCAGTCTTGCTTCTTCTTTCAATCTTTGTTCTTCATGGGCCAAGGCTTCAGCTACTTCCCTTTCTTTCTGCAGATTGGTTTCTTGAGCTATGGCAGAGCTAGAGCTAGCTCCACTGCCATGACGACAAATCTGCAACTCAGTCATGTTACTGATTCCCATGAACACTTCTTCTTCGTCATCATTGTAATGGGCATACTCAAAATGAGCATAAAACTCTTTGCAATGCTCTGCAACCTTGCTCCACCTGTCATTTCTATGGAAGATTGCCTCACCAAAGTGAAAAGATTTCAACTCCTGAATGAACTCTTTGGCTACTGCAACCCCTGAGTATTTATAGGCTCCTATACAGAAAGGAAAAGGAGGGAAGGAAGCCTTGTGTTGCTTATTAAGAACTCCCCCTATTCCATCAAGGAAAACTTGTGTGACTACTTCTTTCGGGACTACATAATCAGTGGCATATTTTGGTAGGATGTATGGTGGCTTAGTGCCTCGAAACATCCTGATATAGGTACCCTCTTCTGAGAAGTAGAAATCTCCATAACCTTCCATGACCTTCATGGCGTTCTATAAAAGGCAATTGGGCTCTTCATTGAACATCTGCTCATATAGAGGCATAATGAACTCTTCACAGATGAACTTATAGTGTGCTCTGTAATTTTGAGCCCATAGTAGTTTAAAAGCAGTTTATACCGGGGTGTTGTACCCTCTTTTGAGAAGTAGAAATCTCCATAACCTTCCATGACCTTCATGGCGTTCTATAAAAGGAAATTGGGCTCTTCATTGAACATCTGCTCATATAGAGGCATAATGAACTCTTCACAGATGAGCTTATAGTGTGTTTTGTAATTTTGAGCCCATAGTAGTTTATAAGCAGTGTATACCAGGGTGTTGGCCTGATCCCATGAGCAACTTAACCTGAGGAAAGGGAGCTTTTCCAAGATACAATCAATGAGGTATGAAGCCATGTAACACCCTGACTTTTTTAGGGCCAAACCTTCCTTGGCTGCGGCCAGAGTGGATGCTAAACTATCTGAGAGGATAGTAGCCCAATTAAACACAGTCCCCTTAAATGCTATGGCATGGATTACGGGGGCCCATTTTATCCTATATACTGTCCCATCGGGCATGCTGAAAATTCTTCTTAGCATAAGGACAATCAACCTCAAAGGAGGCCTTAGGCTCTGCGCACCATACTCATCATTGTTTCTTTTCCTCAGTTGTTTTCCCGTGATTAACAGCCTCTTAGCTATTTCGAAATTACTCATCTGTCCCAACCATTCATCGTTCAATGCTTTCTGGGGACGTGAGAATTTGTAGGCTGCTGCAATATAAGCTGGATGGAATGAAGCAAATGGCTCTCCCTTGCTGTCATGCAACACTCTTGTTTGTGGGTTGGCATGTTCCAATATCCACCCGATCACTTCAGAGCATGGGAACAATTCAGGGAGAGTAGAAGCCCTGGCTATACCGGAAGTTCTGATGTTGAGGTATATTTGCTCCTCTTCTAATAACACGTCTTGGATATATTGGTCCTTGATCATTCGGTAAACATCTCCCCACCGGACCTCAGGAGGAACGCCAGTGGTACACTTAGTTTCTTGAAAAAGAGTTTTAGTCCTTGGTTGCACTGGCTCTGGCTCCATCATTTTAGCTTTTTTTCTACCACCTTTTGGCATCGTGGCTTATCCGTGTCAGCAACCATATATGAATGAATATAAAATGGTAACACATTATGAGAGTGTAACATAGAGCAAGACAGTTTTAGCATGCTGATGATAAATATAAATGAATTATAAAGCTGCATGTTGGGGAAGCAAACCAAACATAGATCATCCAAGGAAACAAATATGGTCATTAAACTTGATTGCTATAGGGAGGCAAAGGAACATTTTGAGGTGCTTCCAAAAAAGGTGACGCATAAAACTTATTTCCCTCCTAACTCTTGAAGATAAGCTTCCCTAAATTATAGGTGCTTCTAATGGCTAAAGCGCGAATCGTGGGCTATCTTGGTTTGGGAAAACATACGAGGAAACCGAAAATATATAACGAAACCATTTTCAACAATCAGTATCTTAGCCAAACAAGCGAGCGGTTGAGTATCCCAACCAGCTATTACTAATGCTGCTTCTTGTTCGATCGTATTTGAGAAGCGACATGTAGCCGGCATAAAAACTTGCATTTGAGTATATCTGGGTAGGAGCACGACATAAATGCGGCCGGTGGAACTAACCAAGTTCGAACAACTCAGAGACAAAGGGCCAACCGAGAATGACTTGCATGGTTATGACTCCTAGCTATCAGCAATGAGAATTTTATGGGGCTAAAACGGCTGCAAAGCTTTACGAATAGTCTTCTACAAATGCCCACAAGCCATGTAATAAGACAAAGAATGGTTGAGAAAGCCTCAACGTATAGATAAGACAAGATTAATGGTTTAAGCACCTACCTGGCAGTGAAATAATGGTGAAAATGGGGTCGATTCGGTGATAAGTGAGCTGAGCTGGAGCGAAATTATTCGGGCAGCTTCGAACGGCACTCTTGGAATCCAAAACTATCAACGGGGACAATAAAACCCCACCGCCCTTATATAAAGCTTAATACGTGTGGACATTTAACTGGGTAGGTGGTGACATTAAAACGGGGCTGATTATTCGTACGGCGTGGTCTTTTCAAACCTTTGTTATTTATGCGCAACCGCCAAAACTAGGAGGAAAAAATGAGTCTCATCTGCCATTGTGGACGGATTTCGTGAGTTTATCCTGAGACGCGGACGAAATTTTTGAGTTTTGGTCACAGCTGCTTGTTGTGGAAAGAAAAGGGAAGATGCACCGCTTTTGCGGAAAAGTTTGGCGAGTTCTTTGAACAACGACGAGCTAAAAAATGTTTGTGGAGTGAGTTCTTGAGTTGTCCCGACGTTTCGGGAGGATTTTGCGAGTTCTTCCAAAATGGGTTCTTCCGAAAGATTAACGCGGCAAAGTTTCTTGAGTTGTTTCTCCGTTGCAGAAAGACTCGGTAAGTTCTTCTGCAAATGACGAAGGAGTTTGGTAAGTCTTTTCCGCAAAGGGGATGGCCTGGGAACTTAGTAAGAGGGCACCTGTTGCGGCGAAACTTTTCAAGTGCTTCCACCATTTCGGGAGAGAACTTTGAGTTCTTCCGTAGTTTAAATAAAATGTAAGTGCTTTCATTGTTTTGGGGAGAAACTTTAAGCCTTTCCGCAGTTGCGGGTGAACATCCCAAGTTCTTCCGCCGTTTTGGGAGAGAAATTTGAGTTCTTCCGCAGTTTCTGGAAAGAATTGTGAGTTTTGACTTAGAAAAGAAACTTCAATTTTAAAACAGATTCCTCAGTTGAAACAAAACTAAGTTCAAATTTTTTTTCCAAAGGAGACTTAATTCTTTTAGGCAGACTTTCTAGGAAAATGAAAGGAGGGGCCCTAATATCTACAAAAAAAAATGGGGGGATGTTGCTGCATCAACAGGTTGTTTGGTGAGAATATTGAGACTATTGTCATTCGCTATGACAATCAGAGCTACCTTAAGCTCTTAAAAAACCCTATGTGTCATGAAAAAGTGAAGCACATTGAGATGAAATACCACAACATCAGAGACATGGTCTAGAGAGGTTCCATAAGACTTCGGTACATTGCTACTGATGAGCAGATAGCAGATATGTTGACTAAGCCTTTGTCCTTGGCCAAGTATAGGTACTTCTGAGAAAATATTGGTATGGCATAGAATGCCTCCCTTGTTGAGAGGGAGTGCTAAGTTACAACATCATGAGTCATTCTCCAAGTCAATCTTGTACGCAAGGATTGAGACTCATGTGTCAAGGTAGTGCCTTAGGGAGCCTGAGTTGGAATCTGGAAACTTGGAGAAGATTCTTAAGTTGGCCTCAAGAATAACTAAGCCTTATGTGTAAAGGTTAAGACTCATGTGTTGAGGTAAGTGCTATGTACATCAAAGTGATGATGTTTTACAATATTCCCTGTCAAGGACAAGGTCATTGTCAAGACGGATCCTCATGTGTTGATGCGGTGCCTCATGTGTTGAGGTAATTCTTTGCATGTCGAAGAATGAATTATGTGTGATGTACTACTAATCATGGTTGAGCTATTAAATATCCTCTAGAGATTGGAAACCTCTAGAATGAATTACTTTAGCATATGACCACTTTGAACAATAGTAGAACAATATGATCACATCATTGGAAAAATATCCTTAGTATATTTCATATAATAAATAAAGTAAAGATGGCACAAGTGGGTCATGTAGATAAGACAAGAGATAAATATAAGATATGTTAACATAAGAGATAACTCAATTTGTTCATTTCAGTGATCAAGAAAGACTTTAGTTAATTAAGAGAGAACTAAAATTGGTTACTTCAGTGATGTTAACAAGAAAGACTTCAATTAAAAGATTTAACTAAGTGATAACAAAGAAGATCTATGTTAGGATATTTAGACACTTAGGAGTTAGTTAAGATCAACTTGTGTAATATATCCGTTACGGATAGTGTGTTTCTTTAGTATGCATTAATATGCATTTGTAAATACTTAATCCGACAGTCACAATATGTTTCCGACATAGAGTGATCCGACGGCTCAACTTCTCTTAGATCAAACCTAACCTTGATCCGTGGCTTAACACCCAATTGGTCCATGATCTCTATTTAAAGAGCATGGAGGGTCATTGTTTAGTTGATCGATTATGAGAAGCTCATTTGTAACTTTCTTTCTTTGCATAATAAATTGTCCCATAGAAGCTATTTGGCCGGGGCCGTGGAGTGTTTCCCTCAAGAGGGTTTAAACCACGTCAAAACATCGGTGTGTTGATCTGTGATCTGTTTGTGTGAAGTGGTTGCTCTTGGTGTTCGGTCCTTTGGTAGTACCCTGTGTACCCGAACAATCTAGTTAACTAAGTGTTTGCATGATGACACTTGAGTTAAATAAGTATTTACATGATGACACTTGAACTAAACTAAACACAACACTTAAGTGGTCTAGCATCTAGTTGAAGGTGTTATAGCACATTTTTCCACCTTGTGAGCATTATCACTCATTGGCATCCATTATTCATTTGATTGGCTCAGAACCACTTTTTGTCCTCCAGAAACCCTTGTTTCCCTATTTTTGTTCATGTACGCTAGTTGTTTCACTCCAACCAGCGTATCTGTAGAATGTACCACTATAGCCCACGAACATTGAGTTAATTGGTAAATCATAGTAAAAACTCTATTTTTTCACTCCAAAAAGCGGCCATTGTGACCTTTGTCCCTCCATGTATCCCAAAATGACTTGATTCGACCTTTCACCTACCTTTGGAGGGTTATTTATTGAGCTATTATGGTGCATGGAAGGGGAGGAAGGAGAGAGCATCCAAACTCTATTGGATGTTTTCCATAGCTTGAGTCTAGATCCATTGATCCTAGTTGTTGTAAATCCCTTATGTTCACCTACCAAGCTCTTCCATATCTTGTGAAGGACCCTATCCTTTACTTGTGATTTTTCCATTGCATGGGGGATTGAAGTGGTGGAGGCATAAGTGGAGGGACCTAGTTCTTGGTTCAGATGAGTTGCCATCAAAAGGTTGTGTAAGAATATGCAAGAGATCTAGCAGTTGTAGCAACTCACAATCAACTATCAAGAATGTTGCAAAGAAGAAGAGAAGGAGACACTCGGTGATCACTCATAAACAAAGTAGAATAGAACAATATCTCAGTATCATACAATGAATAAGAATGTAAGTGAATGAATACAATAGTCATGAAGATGGCATCATATAGGATTCGAATAGGCCAAGTAGGGCATTCGAATTCCTAACTCAGAGTGTGGCTTGGATGATAGTGGAGTCATCATCCAGTCAATGTATCAGTTATCAATGGTAACAGTTAGTCAAGTGTGGTTAACTGAGTCTAAATGAGTGTGATAGGAACTAACTGAATGAAGGAGGCTCAGTGGAGGGCGCATGAGGATCTAACTGGAGTCAGAATGGGCAAACTGGTCTCACTAGAGGTCCATCGGAGTGAAACAGTCAGTGGGGGGGTCAATCTAGCCTTAAATAAAGGAAGAACTGAGTGATAACTAATTGGTAGCTGAGAAAGGTGCCTAACTGGCTATGGTAGGTGAGAAAGGTGCACTTGCCATGCAAAAGACTATAGAAGGGCACCTTTGGTAGGTAGGAGGCCCCCTGGGGGCTGTAGACAGGCTATGGAGAGATAGAATCAAGCTCTAGGAGCTAGGAGAACCACTATGATGATCACTGGATGCATGCATTCAAAACTTAAAAATGATGGGGAGAATATTCCAACACCCCCCCGCAAGCTATACTATGAGAAAATAATTGAAGAGTAGGGCCTTGGTGACTAAAACCAAAGCTCACCCCATACAATCAATCTAACAAACCAAATGAGGAAAGAGGGAAAACCCAATGGGAAGAAATCCCTCCCTCAAAATAGACTGAAGGTGCTAAAGTAGCATATCATGACTTACCCTTGAAGGAGGCAAGTGACTTTCCTTTCCAAGGAAGGTTCAATCAACCTAAAATGGATCAACATTGTGAGGAGGAGGAGCCCTTACATGCTGAAAATATTATATGGTTCTTATATGATCATGTGGATCACCAACCAAATCACCTGCAGATTTAAGTGTAATGGAATCCCATCGCGGGAGAGGAGGAGCATCATGTTCTTGTGGATCTGGATCTCTCATCCTCTCATCTTCATTATTAGTTACTAGATCTTCAGGTTCTTGTGGATTTGGATCTAGCATTCTATCATCATCTCCACTTTAAGATTTTGTATATGATGAATCATATGAAGATGTATCACTCTCATCAGCCAATGGAGGAGTGGTAGGTGAGCTACCTTTCTCAATAGAAGGAATTTCATGAAGAGGCCATTCCTCAAACTAAACACTTCTCTCCAAGAATGTGGTCATGGAGGAAGGATCAAGTAACTTGTAATCCTTTTCATCAAATGCATAGCCCACCATAATGCATTCCTTGTTTTGAGATTCAAAAGCTCTCCTTTTGTCAGCTGGAATCCTTGGCCATGCTCTAGATCCAAATACTTTAAGATGAGATACATCAGGTTTGTATCCCATCCATGATTCAAAAGGAGTAGAGTCACTGAGTCCCTTGTGAGGAACTTTGTTCTGAATATAAGTGGCACAGTTGATGGCTTATGCCCAAATACTAGGATGTAATCCCTTTGATTTTAGCATGCAAGTGGCCATCTCTTTCAATGTTCTGTTCTTCCTTTCAGCTACACCATTCTGTTGTGGTGTGTAGGGAACAGTGTGTTGCATTTCAATGCCCTCTTTAGTACAAAAATATTGAAAATCACCCTTAATGTACTCACCACCATTGTCAGTGCGAATGGATTTTATCTTCCTTTCTTAAAGTTTCTCTATAGAGGACTTGAAAAACTTGAAGAAACCAAATACTTCTGATTTCAATCTAAGGAAATCTACCCAAGTGAATCTATAATAATCATCAGCAAAAGTGATCACATACCTTTCCTTGTTTAGAGACAGATCAGGAAACGAACCAAACACATCACTATGAATGAGATGAAGGGGTTGAGAGGCTCTCCTAGCCTTTCCCTTTTCAAATTTCTTCTCAGGATGCTTTCCCACCAAACAACCATGACAGTTACCTTCGAAAAACTTGATTTTGGGTAGCCCATCAACCATATCCTTTGCAAGCATGTCATGCAAGTATTTGTAGTTGAGATGCCCAAATATTTCATGCCACAACCTGCTTTCTTCATTGGCATGAGTATGGAGTGCTAATTGCTTTGAGAGAGGCAAAAAGTGTGAGAACTCATATAGCTTGGAGTTGTGATTTGCAACTCCTTTTGCAATGATCTCACCTGAGACCATGTCTTGTATCTCGACCTCATTTGGAGAAAAGATCACCCTTTTGGGGTTTCCAATATGATTCATTGATATACTTAAAGTAAGTTAGTTGTAAGAGAAGGAACATAAAGCACATCATAAAAGTAACCATGGTCAAGATTGATTTTTCCAATACCTTGAGAGGAGACTTCTTCATTATTTCCCATCATGATAGGTGGGCCAACTGAGCTCTCAAAGTTAGAGAAGAGGTTCTTGGAAGAAAACATGTGTCTTGAGGCCCCTGAATCTATAATGAAAGAAGAATCTGTTGATGCACTTTCCATGTAGGCATGACATATTTCTCTGTCTTTGGATCTGGAAGTATCAGGATCTTTCTTCCTCCTACATGCTGGTACAGGAAGATTGTTCTTCTCAAGTTTTTGGTCATCAAATCTATAGTCTTACGCATGCAAACATTCTCAGAGTGGAAACCTCTATGGCAGTAAGTGCACTCGGATTTTCTCTTTTGAGAATGCTTGGTCTTTCTAGAGTTCGAAACCCCATCTGACTGATGTGAACTATCTGTAGACCTTGTAACAATTGATCTCTTGCTAGAAATATTTTGCTTCCCTCTACCATTTTCTCTCTCTGCAACTGTAAGGATTGAATCCAATTTGGGTTTGATCATTCCCATCGAAATCAACTTCTCTTCCTCTTGGGTAAGAGATTGTGTGAAATCATCAAATGAGGGAAACTTCCATCTTGGAATGGACAACCTAGCTGACTGGAAAGTAGAGACAAAAAATGAGAATTTTTCCCCCAAATTTGAGAGAATGGCAAGTATAAGCTGCTCATCTTCCTTCACTATCTCATATCTTTTCAACTGTGATATCAATCTTTTGAACTTGGTGAGAAAGGCATTGATAGATTCAAAGCTGCTAGGACTCAAACATATGAGCTCATTCTCCAATTTGTGTGCTTCCATATCATCTTTTGGCCCAAAAAGAGATTCGAGCTTGTCCCACACCTCTTTGGAAGATGTAAGATCAATGACATGAAAGTGTAGATCATCATAAGAGAAGGAGGAGGCCAATTGCTTCATCAAGCCGATCCAAGTACTTGGACTTTTCAACTGCACTGGTTGGTTCTACCATCGTTCCGTTGAGTATTTGGGTGAAGCTCTTTGATCTCATGAAGAGAGTAATTTTGGCTTTCCACTCAACATAGTTGGAAGAAGTAAGCTTTAGATCCATCTGAACAGAGAAAGTCGAATAGTTGAAGAAGATTCCGAACGGGTGAATAAAGCTGCAAAACAATAAAAGATGTGTTGATGGAGATTGCTATAATTCGACTGAACACTACCTTAAGGACACTTGGCACATGTATTAAGTCCTTCACACCTGGCTGGACCTCACTAGATTTCTCCAATGAATTCAAGTAATAGCACCAGGATTTGTTGTGGAAACTCAGAGTCTTCTGGTGCACAAATGAAAGATAGTTGCTCAAAGAAATCCTGCAACTGCTGCAATGGCTGCAATTCGAATAGTTGCTTCCTGCTTTGATGCCATGTAAGAATCTGCAAGAGATCTAGCACCTGTAGCAACTCACAATCAACTATCAATAATGTTGCAAAGAAGAAGAGAAGGAGACACTCAATGATCACTCATAAACATAGTAGAATATAACAATATCTCAGTATCATACATTAATAAGAATGTAAGTGAATGAATACAATAGTCATGAAGATGGCATCATATAGGATTCAAATAGGCCAAGTAGGGCATTCGAATTCCTAACTCAGAGTGTGGCTTGGATGATAGTGGAGTCATCATCCAGTCAATGTATCAGTCATCAATGGTAACAATCAGTCAAGTGTGGTTAACTGAGTCTAACTGAGTGTGGTAGGCACTAACTGAATGAAGGTCGAGGCTCAGTGGAGGGCGCATGAGGAGCTAACTGGAGTCAAAATGGGTAGACTAGTCTAACTGGAGGTCCATCGGAGTGAAACAGTCAGTGGGGGAGTCAATCTAGCCTTAAATCAAGGAAGAACTGAGTGATAACTGACTGGTAGGTGAGAAAGGAACCTAACCGGCTATGGTAGGTGAGAAAGGCGCACTTGCCATGCAAAATACTGGAGAAGGGAGCCTTTGGTAGGTGGGAGGCCCCCTGAGGGCTGCAGACAGGCTATGGAGAGCTAGAACCAAGATCTAGGAGCTGGGAGGTCCACTATGATGATGACTAGATGCATGTAGATGACAGGATGCATGCAGAATGCATGAAAAACTGAAAAATGATGGGGAGAATATTCCAACAGGTTGTATCATGTACTTCTTGTTCAATTTAATAGAAATACTCATTTTCTCGTCAAATTGATATTGCGAATGGTTGTTTATTAGCATTGGGTAACATTTTCTTATTATATCATGGACCATGCTATTGTTTATGCTAACGTCTTTCATATATTATATGCACTTTCTTGTGTTTATCGTTGAGACTAAGCCGAAGGTTCAAGTGTAGAGATTTCAAATCTCAATGGGGATCGACATCAAACATCTGTTTGAAGGTTGGTATTTTATTCCACATCTTAGCATTTACATTTATATAGCATTGCATTGGGAATTGAGTTGATTTCTGGTAGTCATCTGTCTGTTGCGATCTGCCCCGAGTCATAGGAATGTTTTCTCTATAACATAAATGGGGACTCCGCTGGGGAGGAACCTCCATTTTGGGGATTTTGGGCATTTTTCCTTATTTTGAGTTTGTGTTCTGTCGAGTTTCTGTGTCATTGATTGGTTGTTAGGGTCTACATAGAAAATCTTGATTTTTCTTGGTCTTTGGATTCCTTTTTGGTCCACCTACCTTTCCCTGTACGCGAGTCAGCCTTGGTTAGCTCGCATGGACCCGCTATTGTTAGTACAATAGCCAGCATATGTACGTTATTGTTCTATGAACAGTTGCATACAACTCTCGAATTGTCTTGTTTGTGATCTTTGGTTGTTGCTAGTTGAGTTATGTGTGTTCCTGAGTCTTAGTAGGCCTACATTATGACTGTTCCATGCCCTTTTACTGGCTAGAAACTCCTCTTTCTTTAGTTTTTGAACTTTTGGTTTTCAACCAATTTTTTTTTATAGCTCATTAGCTTAGCTGAGTCTTGCTTTTTGGAGTTTGTTAGATTGTCTGCTTTGCATGCTCTGCATTCTTTTCTGAAAAGTTTTGATTCCACTTGCATTTTTCATTCATTTATATTGAAAATTACAAAAAACATTGTTTTGCATTTTCATTTCATTTATAGTGAAAATACAAAAAAAAATTGCTTAGTATGTATCTTCATTTATCATTAGAGTGCTTGTGCATGAAATTATAAAGAGATTGCATTTTTATTTTCAAAACGAAATGTTGGTTTGATTGTCATCTAGTGGCATATTTTTCCCATTGATAGAAGAGTCTAGTGTTTTTGGATGTGCATTTATTGAGTCTATTCACACCATTAGTTTCATGACCATATCCTTTGAGTAAGCACAACCATTAAAATTAACGCTTAACTAAAGAATTGATTAGAATATATTCTTTTCTAGGGTGCACCAACTAGTATAGGTTTAGAGTCTTGGAATATATCATTGTGAGTTAACAATCCAAGACTATTTAACAAACCTTATGTGTCTGACCAGGGAGTGGTGAAACCCATGGTATAAATCAATGTTCTCAGGAAGCTCTACTCAAACCAGAGTTAAGCATGAGGTCACGGGAGTTTGATTACGGAGATATCCCTCCAATACTGGCCGAACAAGGGAGATATTTCTAGGATTTGTTCTTATCTGGGGATTCTCGGGGGATTTGACCTTCTTGAGTTTCGAGCTTAGCTACCCCGCCCATACGATGGATCCCACCTGCAAATGTCCTCCTAAGCATTGGTTATACGTGGTGGCCATAGTTGCTTTACCTAGGTATCACATATAGGGTACTTGTAGCGATTATTCAGTGAGTGTCTTGTGCCAGAGAGGGATCGGACAACATAATTGTGTTCGCACAGTGAAAAATGAGGGATCTTATAACTTATTTTGTTACCACCGGTTATAGTTTGGGATTCTCAAGCCTCTTCTAGGTGAGACATACCGGCTGTAGTGTCGAGAGGTCCCTTGTGTGCATTTGCCTGTAGTTTCTTTTAGGTGTATGCTCTGTGACGATCTAGTAGGCCATTAGAAGACATTTATTCGCTGAATTTTTTAATTCATCGTGGTTCGATATTCGCCTCTCCACTGATCTCGCCGGTTGGATGGTTTACCAGCTAGCGATTTGTCATAGTCTCTTCGCAAGAGACATCGGAGGACTATCGCTAGTCCATTATTCACATCTCATGAGCTTCAGAGAGCTCCCATTATGAGTTCCACATCTAGAACCTTTGAAGTCCCTTCGACTCGGCCCGCTAGTCCAAAGCAAACTTCCCCTCCTCACATATTCTCTCTAAGGACTAATTGGGTGGGGGGTTCATCACACATGAATCCTCGTGGATCTAGGACATCCCATCCCAGGAGCATGAACCCTTTTGATGAAACATGGTCATCAGGTTATTTATATAGTTCATCCTTTGGGATTCCAAGTTTTGGTTCTACATCCGTCCCTATGACCTGAAACCCTTTTTCATTGGGTATGTCTGGTTTTAAGCCAAAAGCTAATTCCACCATGTCTAGTAGTCATGCTAAATCTAGCCATGGGATAGGGGGCACTACACCCCCTTTTACTGCATATCAGAATGGGAGTGGTCACATCCCTCCATATGCTCCATATGTTGGCAAAGGGCCACATCCTTCATCAACCCCTAGTGTTAGTGTGAACCCATTTTCAAGTGGATCTACAACTTATGTTCCATATTTTAACCCGCATACCTCTATTCCTATGCCCTCAAATGATTTTATGATTCCACATCTTCCTCCTAATACCTTGGTTTCCAGGAGTTGGAACATACCATTTTCTTATGGCCCTCATTTGGCTGCTCCTTCCCCTTAGGGTGGTAAATTTTATAATTACTTAGCCCGTTTTGGTCCTTATTCCTTTCCCCCCTATGGAGCCTATTCCACACATATGCCTGTGTATCATAACATGGTCAAGTTCAGAGGAGGTTGTCATCCTTATGGTCACAGTCACGGTTTCTATTAGACTTCATCGACACCTCAGGTGTCAGCTACGATGAACACAATCTGACCTTCACAGAGTTAGTCTCTTTCAAGATCTTATAATCAAGCTTCGTAGCCTCAACTCCCTTTTCTTGCTAGTTTAAATTTACCCGATCTTTTGAAGCTCATGAATGATCCAGTGTGTCATGATCCTATATGGCCTTCAGTTCCCACCAAGATCCCTTCTAACGTTCCAAAGTTTGAGGGGAAGAAGGGTGAGGATCTAGGTGATCACGTCACCACTTTCCATTTATGGTGCTACTTGAATTTCTTGAACCACAATTTTATTCGTTTGAGGCTATTTCAACGCACCCTCACGGGGGAAGCTGTGAAATGGTATGTCGAGTTGCCCGGGGGCACATATAGGGGTTTCAAGGATTTAGCTTTGTTTTTCCTAGATCAATTTCAGTTTCTGGTTTGTTATGATACTGGTACTGATATTTTATCCACCTTCCGTCAGGACAAAGCTACACATATCTCTGATCATATTCAAGAGTGGCGCCGACGGAAGAGGCTAGTGAAAGCCAAAATTCCTCCAGAGTTTCTTTTGGAATGGTTCCTTAAGTCTTTGCTCCCTTACATTTCTAAGGATGTTTCATTGTCTGGTATTATGACTGAGGAACAAGCTATTTTTAAATCCCAATAGCTAGACCTAGTCTACGCTCAGTCTGGCATTTTGTACGACATTATACCTGATGCGTCAAGATCATGACATGAGCCCAAGCTCGTTCCTGGACCACATGTCGATTGTATTGTTGGTTCCAAAAGTACTTGTCCTATAGATTTGGTTACGAATCAGATGCACAATCTGTCTATTAGCCAATCTACCCCTGCACAGGCCCACGCCTTGTCTGTTTCCACCCAATCATCCGATGTTCATTGTATACAGTCGACAAACCCATCGGGTAACCAACAACCTAGTGGGAAGAAGAAGGGGAAAAATAATCATAGGGGTGGGAACAATAGGAACAATAACCCTAAGAAAGAGAACACCAACCCTCCTCGGGATGGCGGAAATGATGATGGGGACCGCAAACCTAGACATAAAGTGAAGTTTCCTTCTAAACTTTGCACGGAAGATCACCTTACACATTTGTGTCCTCATATTGAAGAAGCATCGAAGCATCTTCCTCCTACATGCTGGTACAGGAAGATTGTTCTTCTCAAGTTTTTGGTCATCAAATCTATAGTCTTACGCATGCAAACATTCTCAGAGTGGAAACCTCTATGGCAGTAAGTGCACTCGGATTTTCTCTTTTGAGAATGCTTGGTCTTTCTAGAGTTCGAAACCCCATCTGACTGATGTGAACTATCTGTAGACCTTGTAACAATTGATCTCTTGCTAGAAATATTTTGCTTCCCTCTACCATTTTCTCTCTCTGCAACTGTAAGGATTGAATCCAATTTGGGTTTGATCATTCCCATCGAAATCAACTTCTCTTCCTCTTGGGTAAGAGATTGTGTGAAATCATCAAATGAGGGAAACTTCCATCTTGGAATGGACAACCTAGCTGACTGGAAAGTAGAGACAAAAAATGAGAATTTTTCCCCCAAATTTGAGAGAATGGCAAGTATAAGCTGCTCATCTTCCTTCACTATCTCATATCTTTTCAACTGTGATATCAATCTTTTGAACTTGGTGAGAAAGGCATTGATAGATTCAAAGCTGCTAGGACTCAAACATATGAGCTCATTCTCCAATTTGTGTGCTTCCATATCATCTTTTGGCCCAAAAAGAGATTCGAGCTTGTCCCACACCTCTTTGGAAGATGTAAGATCAATGACATGAAAGTGTAGATCATCATAAGAGAAGGAGGAGGCCAATTGCTTCATCAAGCCGATCCAAGTACTTGGACTTTTCAACTGCACTGGTTGGTTCTACCATCGTTCCGTTGAGTATTTGGGTGAAGCTCTTTGATCTCATGAAGAGAGTAATTTTGGATTTCCACTCAACATAGTTGGAAGAAGTAAGCTTTAGATCCATCTGAACAGAGAAAGTCGAATAGTTGAAGAAGATTCCGAACGGGTGAATAAAGCTGCAAAACAATAAAAGATGTGTTGATGGAGATTGCTATAATTCGACTGAACACTACCTTAAGGACACTTGGCACATGTATTAAGTCCTTCACACCTGGCTGGACCTCACTAGATTTCTCCAATGAATTCAAGTAATAGCACCAGGATTTGTTGTGGAAACTCAGAGTCTTCTGGTGCACAAATGAAAGATAGTTGCTCAAAGAAATCCTGCAACTGCTGCAATGGCTGCAATTCGAATAGTTGCTTCCTGCTTTGATGCCATGTAAGAATCTGCAAGAGATCTAGCACCTGTAGCAACTCACAATCAACTATCAATAATGTTGCAAAGAAGAAGAGAAGGAGACACTCAATGATCACTCATAAACATAGTAGAATATAACAATATCTCAGTATCATACATTAATAAGAATGTAAGTGAATGAATACAATAGTCATGAAGATGGCATCATATAGGATTCAAATAGGCCAAGTAGGGCATTCGAATTCCTAACTCAGAGTGTGGCTTGGATGATAGTGGAGTCATCATCCAGTCAATGTATCAGTCATTAATGGTAACAATCAGTCAAGTGTGGTTAACTGAGTCTAACTGAGTGTGGTAGGCACTAACTGAATGAAGGTCGAGGCTCAGTGGAGGGCGCATGAGGAGCTAACTGGAGTCAGAATGGGTAGACTAGTCTAACTGGAGGTCCATCGGAGTGAAACAGTCAGTGGGGGAGTCAATCTAGCCTTAAATCAAGGAAGAACTGAGTGATAACTGACTGGTAGGTGAGAAAGGAACCTAACCGGCTATGGTAGGTGAGAAAGGCGCACTTGCCATGCAAAATACTGGAGAAGGGAGCCTTTGGTAGGTGGGAGGCCCCCTGAGGGCTGCAGACAGGCTATGGAGAGCTAGAACCAAGCTCTAGGAGCTGGGAGGTCCACTATGATGATGACTAGATGCATGTAGATGACAGGATGCATGCAGAATGCATGAAAAACTGAAAAATGATGGGGAGAATATTCCAACAGGTTGTATCATGTACTTCTTGTTCAATTTAATAGAAATACTCATTTTCTCGTCAAATTGATATTGCGAATGGTTGTTTATTAGCATTGGGTAACATTTTCTTATTATATCATGGACCATGCTATTGTTTATGCTAACGTCTTTCATATATTATATGCACTTTCTTGTGTTTATCGTTGAGACTAAGCCGAAGGTTCAAGTGTAGAGATTTCAAATCTCAATGGGGATCGACATCAAACATCTGTTTGAAGGTTGGTATTTTATTCCACATCTTAGCATTTACATTTATATAGCATTGCATTGGGAATTGAGTTGATTTCTGGTAGTCATCTGTCTGTTGCGATCTGCCCCGAGTCATAGGAATGTTTTCTCTATAACATAAATGGGGACTCCGCTGGGGAGGAACCTCCATTTTGGGGATTTTGGGCATTTTTCCTTATTTTGAGTTTGTGTTCTGTCGAGTTTCTGTGTCATTGATTGGTTGTTAGGGTCTACATAGAAAATCTTGATTTTTCTTGGTCTTTGGATTCCTTTTTGGTCCACCTACCTTTCCCTGTACGCGAGTCAGCCTTGGTTAGCTCGCATGGACCCACTATTGTTAGTACAATAGCCAGCATATGTACGTTATTGTTCTATGAACAGTTGCATACAACTCTCGAATTGTCTTGTTTGTGATCTTTGGTTGTTGCTAGTTGAGTTATGTGTGTTCCTGAGTCTTAGTAGGCCTACATTATGACTGTTCCATGCCCTTTTACTGGCTAGAAACTCCTCTTTCTTTAGTTTTTGAACTTTTGGTTTTCAACCATTTTTTTTTTATAGCTCATTAGCTTAGCTGAGTCTTGCTTTTTGGAGTTTGTTAGATTGTCTGCTTTGCATGCTCTGCATTCTTTTCTGAAAAGTTTTGATTCCACTTGCATTTTTCATTCATTTATATTGAAAATTACAAAAAACATTGTTTTGCATTTTCATTTCATTTATAGTGAAAATACAAAAAAAAATTGCTTAGTATGTATCTTCATTTATCATTAGAGTGCTTGTGCATGAAATTATAAAGAGATTGCATTTTTATTTTCAAAACGAAATGTTGGTTTGATTGTCATCTAGTGGCATATTTTTCCCATTGATAGAAGAGTCTAGTGTTTTTGGATGTGCATTTATTGAGTCTATTCACACCATTAGTTTCATGACCATATCCTTTGAGTAAGCACAACCATTAAAATTAACGCTTAACTAAAGAATTGATTAGAATATATTCTTTTCTAGGGTGCACCAACTAGTATAGGTTTAGAGTCTTGGAATATATCATTGTGAGTTAACAATCCAAGACTATTTAACAAACCTTATGTGTCTGACCAGGGAGTGGTGAAACCCATGGTATAAATCAATGTTCTCGGGAAGCTCTACTCAAACCAGAGTTAAGCATGAGGTCACGGGAGTTTGATTACGGAGATATCCCTCCAATACTGGCCGAACAAGGGAGATATTTCTAGGATTTGTTCTTATCTGGGGATTCTCGGGGGATTTGACCTTCTTGAGTTTCGAGCTTAGCTACCCCGCCCATACGATGGATCCCACCTGCAAATGTCCTCCTAAGCATTGGTTATACGTGGTGGCCATAGTTGCTTTACCTAGGTATCACATATAGGGTACTTGTAGCGATTATTCAGTGAGTGTCTTGTGCCAGAGAGGGATCGGACAACATAATTGTGTTCGCACAGTGAAAAATGAGGGATCTTATAACTTATTTTGTTACCACCGGTTATAGTTTGGGATTCTCAAGCCTCTTCTAGGTGACACATACCGGCTGTAGTGTCGAGAGGTCCCTTGTGTGCATTTGCCTGTAGTTTCTTTTAGGTGTATGCTCTGTGACGATCTAGTAGGCCATTAGAAGACATTTATTCGCTGACTTTTTTAATTCATCGTGGTTCGATATTCGCCTCTCCACTGATCTCGCCGGTTGGATGGTTTACCAGCTAGCGATTTGTCATAGTCTCTTCGCAAGAGACATCGGAGGACTATCGCTAGTCCATTATTCACATCTCATGAGCTTCAGAGAGCTCCCATTATGAGTTCCACATCTAGAACCTTTGAAGTCCCTTCGACTCGGCCCGCTAGTCCAAAGCAAACTTCCCCTCCTCACATATTCTCTCTAAGGACTAATTGGGTGGGGGGTTCATCACACATGAATCCTCGTGGATCTAGGACATCCCATCCCAGGAGCATGAACCCTTTTGATGAAACATGGTCATCAGGTTATTTATATAGTTCATCCTTTGGGATTCCAAGTTTTGGTTCTACATCCGTCCCTATGACCTGAAACCCTTTTTCATTGGGTATGTCTGGTTTTAAGCCAAAAGCTAATTCCACCATGTCTAGTAGTCATGCTAGATCTAGCCATGGGATAGGGGGCACTACACCCCCTTTTACTGCATATCATAATGGGAGTGGTCACATTCCTCCATATGCTCCATATGTTGGCAAAGGGCCACATCCTTCATCAACCCCTAGTGTTAGTGTGAACCCATTTTCAAGTGGATCTACAACTTATGTTCCATATTTTAACCCGCATACCTCTATTCCTATGCCCTCAAATGATTTTATGATTCCACATCTTCCTCCTAATACCTTGGTTTCCAGGAGTTGGAACATACCATTTTCTTATGGCCGTCATTTGGTTGCTCCTTCCCCTTAGGGTGGTAAATTTTATAATTACTTAGCCCGTTTTGGTCCTTATTCCTTTCCCCCCTATGGAGCCTATTCCACACATATGCCTGTGTATCATAACATGGTCAAGTTCAGAGGAAGTTGTCATCCTTATGGTCACAGTCACGGTTTCTATTAGACTTCATCGACACCTCAGGTGTCAGCTACGATGAACACAATCTGACCTTCACAGAGTTAGTCTCTTTCAAGATCTTATAATCAAGCTTCGTAGCCTCAACTCCCTTTTCTTGCTAGTTTAAATTTACCCGATCTTTTGAAGCTCATGAATGATCCAGTGTGTCATGATCCTATATGGCCTTCAGTTCCCACCAAGATCCCTTCTAACGTTCCAAAGTTTGAGGGGAAGAAGGGTGAGGATCTAGGTGATCACGTCACCACTTTCCATTTATGGTGCTACTTGAATTTCTTAAACCACAATTTTATTCGTTTGAGGCTATTTCAACGCACCCTCACGGGGGAAGCTGTGAAATGGTATGTCGAGTTGCCCGGGGGCACATATAGGGGTTTCAAGGATTTAGCTTTGTTTTCCTAGATCAATTTCAGTTTCTGGTTTGTTATGATACTGGTATTGATATTTTATCCACCTTCCGTCAGGACAAAGCTACACATATCTCTGATCATATTCAAGAGTGGCGCCGACGGAAGAGGCTAGTGAAAGCCAAAATTCCTCCAGAGTTTCTTTTGGAATGGTTCCTTAAGTCTTTGCTCCCTTACATTTCTAAGGATGTTTCATTGTCTGGTATTATGACTGAGGAACAAGCTATTTTTAAATCCCAATAGCTAGACCTAGTCTACGCTCAGTCTGGCATTTTGTACGACATTATACCTGATGCGTCAAGATCATGACATGAGCCCAAGCTCGTTCCTGGACCACATGTCGATTGTATTGTTGGTTCCAAAAGTACTTGTCCTATAGATTTGGTTACGAATCAGATGCACAATCTGTCTATTAGCCAATCTACCCCTGCATAGGCCCACGCCTTGTCCGTTTCCACCCAATCATCCGATGTTCATTGTATACAGTCGACAAACCCATCGGGTAACCAACAACCTAGTGGGAAGAAGAAGGGGAAAAATAATCATAGGGGTGGGAACAATAGGAACAATAACCCTAAGAAAGAGAACACCAACCCTCCTCGGGATGGCGGAAATGATGATGGGGACCGCAAACCTAGACATAAAGTGAAGTTTCCTTCTAAACTTTGCACGGAAGATCACCTTACACATTTGTGTCCTCATATTGAAGAAGCATCGAAGCATCTTGCACAGAGCCCAGCTATGTTAAAGGATCCCCTTCCTCATCACCAAAATATGACTTCGGGTGCTTCCGTCACCGATAATGGGACTAATGAAACTTCGACATCCTCTACCCATACTCGGGGTTATGGATGAGTTAACATGGTTAAGTCAGAGGTTAGTGTTTCTACTCGCTCTCGTCATTATGGATATCCACAACCTTCATTGGGGAATGAGCCCCCTCCACCTAAGACTCCATTTCATATCGAGAAGCCTAATTCTATGTTTTGGATACCGAAAGGTGTTCTCAAATGTTTGGCGCACAATCCCAATGCCCGAGCCGCCCATAACTATTCAATTGTGGAAGATTGGGGCAGACTCTATGTGCTATGTTGACTCTCGAGTTTCTCCAGGCTTGTCCTTCACAACGAACTTCCCTTTTATGTGATTTGGGAGTCCAGGATCAATGTAGCCCTAATATTATCAAGTTCAACACTACTGATGTTCAGCCTTGATTTCCCTATCACATGGCTTTCCAAGTCCATGTTAGGTGCCTACAAAATATTGTTAAACATACTGTGGTTGAAGAAGGTGCTTCCACTTCGGTAATGTCATTAGCTTGTTGGAAGGATCTAGGCTCCCCTCTATTGTCGCAATCTATGACCATGCTTACTACATTTGATGGTTGTTCATTCAAGCTGCATGGTATTATCCCCTCCCTTGAGGTCCACTTGGGTGGGAAGACCGTGCCAATAGAATTTGAGGTGGTTGATGCACCCATCGACTACAACCTTTTATTGGGTCGGAATTGGATCTATGCTATGAGAGAGATCGTGTCCTCTATTTGTACAGTTATTTTCTTTCCCCTTGAAGGCAAGATTGTGATTTTCGATCAGCTATATTTTACTAGTTCCAGTACCATTGCATCACCAGGAACTGATGTTACTCAGATTGAAAATTATCAAGCGACAACTAGGAATATTGGTGTAGGATTATATTCCTTTTTTATGGGATCTTTCGACTTTTTTGCATCAGTCTCCTTCATAGGAACCGTTTCCGATAGTGCCCCTTCCTCATCACATAATGTACCATTCCGGACATCATATTTTAGTGATCCGTCGAATTTACCTTACACGAGTTCCTCTTCATGAGACATTTTGCACATCGGTATGGCTATGCCCTTGTCTACAGCAGATCTTTCTCATCATGATATTCAAAAATCCATTGCGGAGCCGGATCTCTTCTCTTCACGGATAGAAGAAGAAGATCTCGTTATGCTTCTCAAGTGGGCAGTCGACTCATCTTGCTCACATGATTTACTTGATGGTACTTTGCCTTCGAATCAAGCTATTATCGAGGCCATGTATGGTAGTGATAATCCTAGGGAAGATATCCATCATCGATATTAGTTTCTTCCCAACCTTGACCTTATTGAGTAAGAGGAGTTTTGTTCGACTCTTGCAGATAAAGTTGGTCACCCTGTGGCTCCTTTGGATTCGCAGGGTATTTATGTGGAGGTGAATATGGCTAACATTTCCCCAACCATTCTAATCAACATTTCTCGCACTCCTGGAAAGATTGAAAATGTTTACATCGGTGCCGATTGTTCCCCTGAGGAGATCTGCATTTACACTGAGCTATTCAAATAATTTTGGGATGTTTTCTTCTGGTCATATGAGGAGATGCCAGGAATAGACCCTATTATTGTCGAGCATGAAATTAAGACTTATCCAAAGGTTAATACTGTTCAAAAACGTCTTCGAGCTATGAATCCTAGGAAGGATGCCTCTATTAAGGAAGAAGTAGAGAAACTACTCAAAGTTGGTTTCATCTACTTGGTTCCCCTTATCGAATGGGAATCCAACCCCGTTCCTGTGGATAAGAAGTAGGGAACCATCCGAGTGTGTATCAATTTTAGAGATCTGAACCAAGCATGTCCTAAGGATAACTTTCCCACCCCACTCATAGACCAAATATTGGATGCATGTTTAGGAAGCGAAGTGTTTTTATTTATGGATGGTTTTTCAGGATACAATCAGATCCAATTTAAACCCAAGGATCAACATAAGACCGCATTTATATGTCCCTGGGTACCTCTTCATACCGGAAGATGCCCTTCGGCCTTAAAAATTCCAGAGCTACTTTTCAACAGGCCACGACCTATTCCTTTCATGACCTTAAGCGCATAGTGGAGGCTTATCTAAATGATCTTGCTGGTCACTCTCGTAAGAGTGTAGATCACCCCAGTCACCTCCGCCTTATTTTCTAAAGATGTCGGTGCTATAAGATTCGTTTGAATACCAACAAGTGAATCTTTGTCGTGAAAACAGGTTTCCTTCTAGGTTTTTTGGTTTCCAAATAGGGTATTAGAATCGATCCTTTAAAGGTTGAGGAAATACTTCAGCTTCCTCCGTCGTGTAATTTGATTCAACTTCAAAGCCTCTGAGGGAGAGCCACTTTCTTATGCCATTTTATCATGAATTATGTCAATCTTACTAAGGGTTTTGCATGGTTATTGAAGAAGGATACTCCTTTTATCTGGGATGAGCGAGCCCAATAGTCTTTTGACGCTTTAAAGAAATCCTTGGTATCGATCCCTCTTATTAGTCCACCCAACTTTGCAAGATATTTTTTTTCTTTACATGGCCACGTCTCAAGAGACGATTGGTATGGTCTTATTTCAGGCGAATGATGTGCTTCAAGAGCATGTTGTCTATTATATTAGTCTAAACCTTATAGATGTTGAACTGATATATTCTCACATTGAGAAATTGGCCCTTGCGACTGTTCATGCAGTCTAACAATTACGACATTATATTTTGCTTAGAAAAACCACAGTTATCGCGCATGTCAATCCATTTCAATTCGTGCTCTCACGATGCCTAATTGGGGGGAAATATAATAAATGGATTGTCATTCTTCAAAAGTTTGATCTTGATTTTGCTTCGGCGAAGTCAGTGAAATCCTTGGTTTTCGTAGAACTTATGTTAGATTTCCCAAGACTTGATGAGGAAGTAGTCCATGAAGACTCATTTGTGGATGAACATTTATTTTATCTTGTCAACAGACCCTTGGTATGGGGATATCATTATATATCTCCAAACTCTGAAGTTCCCTTCACATTATTCGCGAGATGAGCGACGGCATGTGAGACATGACGTCAAATTCTATGTCAACATCGGTGAAACTTTGTATTGTTGACGAAAAGACTCTATCCTACGTCGTTGCTTAACTCATGAAGAGGAGCGAAGCTAGTGCTTAATGACTTCCATAGTGGAGTGTGTGGTGGTCACTTATCCAGGCTTGCAATAGCCCAACGTATCTTGTGAGCGGTATATTTTTGGCCTACAATATTCAAAGATTGTGTAAATGTTGTGAAGATATGTCACCCTTGTCAGGTGTTTGCTCAGAACATGCGCTCGCACCATGCTCCTTTATATTCGGTCATCACTGTCGGTCCCTTCACCAAGTGGGGGGTAGATTTCATGGAGTGCAACCCAGCTTCGGTTGGGGGGCATCAACATATCATCGTGGTCATTAATTATTTTACCAAATGGGTTGAGGCCATGCCGACCATTAAAGCCGATGGTGCAACAATATCCCACTTCGTATTCAATCAAATTATAGCTCGATTCGGTATCCCGAAGGAGATTGTCATTGACCATGGCAGTCACTTTCAAAAGAAGATGATGGCAGAATTGTCACTCAAGCTGGGGTTTAAACAAGATCATTCATATTCTTATTATTCCCAAGTGAATGTCCAGGTCGAGGCAGTAAATAAGTCCCTTAAGGCCATTCTTCAAAGGACCATCTAGCAAAGAAAGAGCAATTGGAATATTATGTTATATCCTGCTTTGTGGGCACATCGAACCACAATAAATACTTCCATCGGTTTCTCACCATTTCAGTTAGTTCATGGTGTGGAGTCTATCTTACCAATTGAATGCGAAATCCCTTCCTTGAAACTAGCTATAGAGCTCCTACCTGACACTTCAGAAGTAGAGCAATGTTTAGTCTACCTTGAAAATCTTAACGAGTAGCGTCGGGATGCCGTTGTAGAAATTTATGCCAACAAACGTCGTGTTAAGGTTCAGTATGATAGGTCTATCTGTCCCCGGAAATATGTTGAAGGTGACTTGGTCCTCCTTTATGACCAAGCTAAGGAACCCATGGGGGAAGGAAAGTTCAACCCAGTGTGGCATGACCCTTACGTAGTGAGGTGTGTCCTCGAGAAAGGGGCCTATGAATTGGAATATTACAAAGGGAACACCTTGAAAGAGCCTAGAAATGGGCTCTACCTCAAGCGGTATTATGCTTGAGCTTCTAGCTTGAGATGATACTTTTGTATACTATTGTATAGTTGTTTATGTACATAGTTTAGCTTTCTTTTGCTTTTTTGGGTCTGCTGATTTGCTTCCGTTTCGTTGAAAGATGTCAATGGAATATTCAGTGTTCTTGGGATTCGCGGATGGGTCTAGCTGCCATACGTAGAGACTAGCTTCTGCTGCATGGGTTATTTACTCTCTCAACCATTAGATTGTTTCTTCAGGAGGTTCCTGTCTCAGTCCTACATCCAACAATGTGGCTGAGTACAGTGTTGTTGTCAAGCTACTTCGTGATGCCATTTCGCATGGTATCCAGTCTTTAGAAGTCCTCTTGGATTCACAACTGGTTGTGTCTCAGTTGAATGGCTAGTACCGTGTGAGGGATCCTACATTACTAAGGAGGTTCTTAAGAGTAAGACTCTTGAAGCGTCAATTTGTTTCCATTACATACATTCATGTTCCGAGACATTTTAATCGTGTAACTGATGCATATGCTAATTATGTCCTAGATTGACATTTTTCACATCAATAAAAGAAGCACACAAATAAACATTCATTCATACATTTGTACATGCACAATGGTAGAGCTGAAAAATCATAGTTTTTTCATTAATAATATGTCCAAAAGTGGTCATAATACAAAACTGGAGCTCGTAGCTCTCAAATATACAATCTAATACAAAAAAATAGGACTCCATGGCATCTAAGCCCTACGGGGAGGCCTCGCTTCCTTGGCATGATGTGTCTAAATATAGTAGCGCAAAACATTGCCTATGCGGCAAAGTAGTCGCACCCAGGTACCAAGGACCCCTACAACATGTCTCTGCATCGCCTCCAGGAGATTCTCTACCTCTACGACTGGTACCCTGGCAGTCATGCGGGTCAGGTTGACCTATACAGTCTCTAAAGTGCGCTCTACTGTTGCGCTTGCCACCTCTCCACCCCTGCCTCTACGACGATGTCGTGGGAATCCCTATGGTCTTTGCAGACCAAAATTTGTGAGAAAACAGTCATATATCAATATATGATACCACACCGAAAACATTTTTTCATTCACTTATAATAAAAAATACAAAAAGATTAAATATTACAAATAAAGTAACTTACCAATCTCTCTGAATGCGGCCCCTGGAGGGAGAGACATGTCTTGGTCTTCTCTGTTGTCTATCCCCTCATATCGGTAGTCATTAATGGCGATGACCTGTCGTCTCCAATAGTGGAAAAAATCCTCATAATATGGGGAAGCCTGTAAGCCACCCTTTTGCCGTGTTAATACTTCCTCCCACTGGGTCTGGGCGGGATCTCGGAGACTATGTAGAGGGACTTCAACCCTCGGACTCAAGCCCGACACCCTCTCAATGAAAAGGCTACATAAGATACTACCAAAACTGAATTTTTTGGCCCACCCTAACTTGCACTCCATCAGTTGGGTCTTCATAGTGCCTAGCAATGTTATGCACCAGTCATACACCATTGGTCTCATGCACTCGGCCTTGAAGCCGATCCTGTAATCCTCCTGAGGGTGAGAAATATGATATTCATGCTTAGGCTCACTATAGCCTCTATGGGGACCTGGCTACCCACCTTCTGGGTGCCATCAATACAATACCTATCAATGTAATCACTGATAGTGATTCCTCCCCCCACACTGTGAGACCTAAGACTCGCTACCTCCCCTCAACGGGACAATCCAGTGATGAAGTTTATATATTCCACCTCCAATGGAAGTGGTTGCCCATCTATATAAAAATTTTCACTTTTGCATCCCAATAGTTGACCAACTGAGTAAGCAATCAGTTTTGGGAACTCAAACCCCCGATGCTCAAAAATTTGTATAACCCACAAGCTTGCAATGCTTGTTGCGCGGCGAAGTCTTCACATACATGCTGATCAACAACGTCGTGTTCTCTCTCTCTCTCCATTCCAGAGCCATCCCAGAAGAAAAATAATGCATCTTTTAGTGCCCATGTGTTTAATTTATATCACTGATGGCGCTATACGCAAGCTATTCTGTATTCACTCTCACGTATACACGGTCAACGGATGCATTGACCGTGCACAAGAAGCCCTCCACGTGGCTCATATAGTTATAGACCACGTACAATGAACTATGGGTGTATCCCATGGAAAAAATAAAAATTTGACCATTAAAAACTGAAATAAAAACCACGGAAATGAAGATAAGAGTAACAGCACCAACCTGATCCAGAGGACTCATAATTCCAAGGCCCGTAGCTCCTAGAATCGTCAACTGAAGATCGAGGGTAAAAACTAACCAAAAGCACTATGGTGGGTGAAAAGTGAAAATGGAATGGTAAAAGTAATTGCTTTTTACTATTTATAATTTTTTAAAACTACTTTCTTATAGTTTTTTCCGTTTTTGATCTATTTTGGACTAATATGACATTGTAGAATTCCTTTTTGAGTAGTTTTTTACGACGAGAGTGGATTTTTCAACCATTTTGTGCCTTCAGCAGGTATTTTCTACACCTGGCATATAGGTTAAGATGTCATTTCGCATGCATTTTTGCGTTGACCTTATGACCACACTCATAAACCTTAGGTGCAACCTCGCTTTTTAACTGACACGGAACCTCTATGTTGCTTTAGAAGTGTCATTATTTGGTGGTAGATCTTGTCCGACCATGGGTGCCCTAGTTAGATCCTTTTATGCCTTTTGGCACCCATGTTGTTGTTTCTCCTTAGGATTGGGAGTCCTTTGTAGTCACGCCATGACATTGTGATGAAGACTCATACTCTACTTCATTTTATTCTGGCCATCTCCCATGATCACTCCCCATTTATGTTGAGTTGTGATTGCATAGCATCATTATGCTTTCCTTTGAGTCTCGTGTCGTCTCCTGCTTTTCGCAGTTATTAGCCATGTGCCTGAGCACTTTATCTTCTAATCCAAGTAGATCCTCCATTTATATTTCGCAGCTTGACGACCCTTACCTTGAGGGAACACCCCCCCAAGTGTCCACATCTTACACATTCTTCCTTGCATTGATCATAGGTATGTTCCACTGCTTGGAACTAGTTTGCTCGCACTTGACACTTTCACCCTCACTTGTTGTACTATAAGCAATTTTATTCTTTTTCAAGCTTTCATAACATGAGAAATACCAAAAAAAATCATATAACTAAAAAAGCCGGACAGGAAAATCTTTACTACCTCTTATTGGCAACTGTCGTGTCCTCTTTGAACAGAGCATTCAGCTCCACTCCATTCATCATGAGTTGGGACATTAGTAGGACCTTAGGAGCTGTACTCGTTTCTCAGATCTTACTCCACTGGCTGGTTAAGCTTCCGGTCATTATGGAGCCTTTGTTGATGCCTCCTGCATTGCAAAGTATTATTATCATCTAGTACTTGAGTTTATGTTTCCTGAGTCTATCCATATACTCATGCTCTTATTCAAAGGAAGTATTGAAACCAGAGTCAGCTACTCCTCACATCTCTTGACTATTGCATGTTGGCCATCACATACAGTTCGATCTGTTAGTCCAAGTTCTTCCAAATATTTCAACGTAGCGGTTACCTCATGCTGGTTGATGGGGGATTCATTAATTCCCTCCTTCCAGCAAGTTTCATTCCATTGACTTCAACTCATTTATTCCAGAATCGAGACTTAGAGTCCATTGAGTACCTTGAGGCTTGCTGTAATTAGTAGTAGGTTCTCTCACCATCGATAGTTTTGGGAATTCATCAATGTCCCTTGATCGATGGATTAATCATAGTGTTCGACCTCAACACCTCTATTCACACTTTGTGAATGTTCTATGTTCATTGATGCCCATTTTCATTGTTGGTGGCTTATCTCACGTCTATTAATGGTATACATCAATGACCAGTAATCAGACAATGCCACATCAATTTCGACATAAACACCTTTATTCACTTGATAGGGCATGCACCGTAGATGATTTGTGTAGAAGACCCCATACTTCAGTGGCATTCAGTATGCTACATCAGCAGTTTGTAGCTTCAGTTTGCATCAGATGATTCCTCTTCAGCAGGAGACCATATCTTACTATACTGGGTCATGGCTATGACCACTCATGACATGTATTCACTATATACTTCCTATTCATGTACATTGTATCATATTGCTATGTATTGTACTGATATTTATTTAGAGATATCATTGTATTATGACGCGTGGGCTACTCCTTCCATTTGTGTCTCCATCACTCCATTTCTGATATTTATAATGTATTTCAGGCATCGTAGTACCTTCTCTAACCTCACACATTAGGGGACATCTGTTATAGCGCATTTTTCCACCTTGTGAGCATTAGCACTCATTGGCCTCCATTATTCATTTGATTGACCCAGAACCACTTTTTGTCCTCTAGTAACCCTTGTTTCCTTATTTTTGTTCCTGTATGCCAGTTGTTTCACTGCAACCAGCGTATATGCAGTTTGTACCACTTTAGACCGTGTACATCGAGTTAATTGGTAAATCATAGTAAAAACTCTATTTTTTCACTCCAAAAAGAGGCCATTGTGACCTTTGGACCTCCATGTATGCCAAAACGACTCGATTTGACCTTCCACCTACCTTTGGAGGGTTATATATTGAGCTCTTATGGTGCATGGAAGGGGAGGAAGGAGAGAGAATCAAAACTCTATTGTATTTTTGTCATACCTTGAGTCTACATCCATTGATCCTAGTTGTTGTGAACCTCTTATGTTCACCTATCAAACTATTCCATATATTGTGAAGTACCCTATCCTTTACTCGTGAGTTTTCCATTGCACAGGGGATTGAAGTGGTGGAGGCACAAGTGGAGGGACCTAGTTCTTGGTTCAAATGAGTTTCTAGCAAGAGGTTGTATCATGTACTTCTTGTTCAATTTAATATAAATACTTATTTTCTCGTCCAATTGATATTGTGAATGGTTGTTTGTCAACATTGGGTAACATTTGCTTATTATATCATGGGCCATGCTATTGTTTATGCTAACATCTTTCATATATTGTATGCACTTGCTTGTGTTTATTGTTGAAGCTGCAGGTTCAAGTGTAGAGATTTGAAATCTCAATGGGGATCTACATCAAACATCCGGCTGAAGGTTGGTATTTTATTCCACATATTAGCATTTACATTTATATAACATTGCATTGGGAATTGAGTTGATTTCTGGTATTCATTTGTCTGTTGTGGTCTGCCCCGAGCCATAGGAATTTTTTCTCCGTAACAAAAGGGCGAGTTCATCCTGACGTAGAAGATCTAATTAACTAAGTATTTTCATGATGACACTTGACCTAAATTAAAAGACAACACTTGAGTGGTCTAGAATCCAATTGGAAGGTGAGTTCATCTTGAAGTCAAAAGGATATAAATTAATCCAAGAATGAGATGTATGATACACTTGTAATGCCGGATTTGATGAGATCAATGTGAAGAGTGAATCTCTCTTGAAGGAAGTGTGCATGTGACCAAAAGTGCGAATTGGTCTTAGTGCATAATCATATGTTGGGTTCTTCTATAATTCTCTCTTCTCTCTTTCTTTGTGATTGCATCTGGGGTGCTTGGTATTTCTCTCTGATAATGCACCATGGGTGCTTGATGTAATTTTCTCATTGTAAATAAATTCTCTACTATCTATCAATATTCTAAGGAATATTTTTTGGGGTTTTTCTCCCTCAAGTGTTAGATGGTTTCCCCAAGGTAAATACCATGTCTCATGTGAATGCTTATGATTTTGATTATTCATTGATTCCAAGTTCTACTATAATAACACATGAAGATAAAAAATAAAAATAAAGAACTATTAATTTTGGGAGGATGTTGTGAGGAAAACTATCCTATGACTAGGGTTGAGGTCACCAACATACTAGAGCTTCAAAGAGAGACATCTTGGGTTTTTCAATAAGCAAAATAAACAAGAACTTTGAAAGTTAGAAGGACATGTACCTTGTTTATGGAGTTTGATCTTAGCTTTCTTTGCTCCATTCTCTTCTTTTAAACTAGCCCAACTTTCACAATCTTAGGCCTGCAAAACCAATAACCACAACCTTCCTCAAATAATTTTGACAATAGTAAATATTACTTATCAATTGAAATTAAATGAATAGCATGAATCTAAAACTCAACTTTCAATATAAAAAACCAACAATCTCTTCATTCAAACATGAAATTGACTCAGAATTTGGGAAGGGAAAGATGTCAAATATATATTGAATAGTAGAAACAAGTACAATGTTATCTTATCTCTACTTTGGAAACTCTCAAAAACCTAACTCTTGATCTCCTTACTCTCTTCTCCAAGAATCCCAACCACAAATCAGATGCATAAGGGTTTGAGAGAAACTAGGGAATAAGTGGAAAGGAAAGAGAGTGATGATTCCTCTAGTGTAACAATACTTGGGATAAGAGTCCACGTCATTGCCAATATCCATTTATTTTATAGGAGAAGGATATGTTTATATTCGAGGACGGATTAGTTGTAACTAATGGAGTAGTTATCCCAACCTTTTAAACCACCCAAATTTCGAGAGTTTTTATATTTTTTGAGCATTTTTAAGCCACACGCAAGTGGGACAAAATCGAGGTGCATGTCACACTCCCTTGGGACAAGAGAAACTGGTGTGTTCGATAAAAATGGTCTAAAAATGCCATTTTGAGGGCTTTTCTAGGGGTGGTTTGGTCTCCAAATGTGGTCACAATATTCATAATTACTGGATAATCAATGATAAGTTAAGGCCACATTATTACACACCAAAATAGGGCTCTTCCATCCATAGTGTGATTTTGTGTGAGAAATAGTAGATTCATTAATTTTCATCATGAGAGTGTTGTCATGAGAGCATCATCATGCAAATGTGTCACAGGAAAAGAAGTGTTGATTTGGCCCTATAACATATGCCGCCTAATGTATGAGGTAAGAAGGGAACATGATGGCCAAAATACATTATAATATTCAATATATCGGGATGTGGAGTCAATGAAACTAGAGAATCAAAGAATCTAAGTGTCAACAAGGTACCTGAAACAGAGAAAGGATGTCAAACAAACTAAGCACCAAAATAGGGATCTTCCATCCATAGTATCCATTGTGTGAGAAACAGTAGATTCATGAAGTTTCATCATGAAAGTGTTGTCATGAGAGCATCATCATGCAAATGTGTCACGTGCAAAGAAGTGTTGATTTGTCCCTATAACATATGCCCCCTAATGTATGAGGTAAGAAGGGAACATGATGGCTGAAATACATTATAATATTCAATATATAGGTATGTGGATTCAATGAAACTGGAGAATCCAAGAATCTAATTGTCAACAAGGTACCTGAAACAGAGAAAGGATGTCCATATACAAAATGATCGCTATAAAGATACAAGGAAGATCCAATATATGTATTTAACTGATGTAACTATCATGGCCACATAGGATCCATGTGATATATAAATGGGTCATGGCCACAGATGCACAAAGTGGATCCATTCCCAACAACTAATCATAGCCACAAGAATACAAGGTGGATCTATGTCTTATAAAGTGTGGTATAGTCTTGCACAACTCAGGAAATAGCAAAATATGTGAATGCTACTATTGTCCTAAGGTCTTCAATCCAAACATCCTAATGGTACGAATCCTAACCATGTGAATAAATGATCTGAATTCCAACATGAGGTATACCATTTGATTATCGTTCATTGATATAAATCGTTAACAAAAACGAGAGAATGCACCGATAATGAAAATGGGCCCCAAGGTACCTAGTACATTCTAACGGATGTGAATAGATTGTATTGGATTCAGACACCTGAAGAATCCATCGAGTAAGAGACATTAATGTATTCTCATAACTCGATAGCAAGGGAAATTTCCATTGATTACTACAATCCCCAAGGTACTATCGAAACTCTAAACCTCATTCCTAGAGAAAAATGAGTTCAATTCGATGGGAAGAGGCCCATTGGAAGGGAGCCATTAAGGAATCCTCCATCATCCAACACAAGGAGTAATCAAAGATTGATTTGATTTGAAGTAGAGCTAAGTACATGATGAAAAATACTAACACCAGGGGATGGCCAATATATGAAGTCAAGGAAACTACAAAATGGCCAACATACGTTTTGTTAGTACTGATATTTTCATGGTCTTCCAAAGCAGAGCTTCGAAGCCCCAAAATGCAGGTCAAGTTCAAAGGTTTTAGCCTTGGGAGCTATCAGAAATATTTTTTCAAGAAAAAAATGGTTTGCATGTAACCAACAGTGGGTGACCAAAGTTCTAATTAAAGGCACTGAGCATTGGGAGTGCAGATCCATACAATCCAATTGGATCTAATGATAAGGATATAACGTGCACTGATAAAGTGCGAGTAAATTAGGGACCAATCATGATCGAGATAATAAAAAAGGTTCCCACCATATCAACAGTGGAGATTGAAATCGCACTAATAAGTTGCTCCCTTTAAAAAGAGGATTGAGGGCATGCTTTCCTGAAAACCATTAAGGACATGTGCTATATTTTGATTGACCGCACCTCCCCAAGTAATTTTTTTGAAACCACCCTGCTTCCGAGCATTACCACTTTTGGAAACCAGATTGGTTTTATCCCTGCACGACATTACATAAAGTACTTCCATGTCAAACCTATCTCTACTTGTCACCTGTCTAAAAATGACCCCTATTGTAACATCACCCTTTTCAGTCGACTATCAAATCCAATGCCACCATTTTTATTTTCAAAAAGGATAAACAAAAAAATTTCCCCCATTTTCCGAATTTCATTTGTTTTATCCTAAAATACTTTGCACTTAATATTGACGTTACGAGACAAGGCCAACCATAAATATTTGACTACTATACCTCAACAACTAAGCTTTCACAATCAACCTCTAGACATCTATCTGGGTATTTATCAGTCAACAATATTTGTCATTTCTATTGGTACCATCATATAACACATAATTTAAAAGCCTAAATTTTTCCCTAAGTTACCCTGATAACGAGTGAACCTATCTGAAAGTATTTTCAACTAAAATGGCCCCAAAATCTAAAGAGAAGCTACCCAAACCTAGATTTTCAGGGGACAAACATATATATGATCACCAGAATGATATCTATGACACAATTGTGACGAATTCAAACATAATATCCACTATTAAGGAATCCAAATCCCTAGTTATGGCTGACCAATATACATGCAATCCATGGAATTTCGATTTCATATGAATAGTCTACCCTAGGACTGTGTTGTTCCCTAAATTCGTAACTTAGTGCTCTTAGCACTATTCATCTAACCGGAGAGCCATCTTGTCCTTAGATTCATCAAAAAACCTATTCTACATTATCCCAGATACCTTAAAATAAATTTTTCTGCATCCCAAAGTCCTTAGCACCCCAACCATTCAATGAAAAATCCCACTCAAAATATTTCCATAGCTTTGGACCTGATGAGCATCACCAATTCTTTTCCAAACATTTAGAGCCAGGTATGGCTATACCTACTTTCCCAGCTCCATACAATACCATAGTCTTTTCTAAGAATAGTAGGAGAGCAATTTTACTCATTTGTACTATCACAGGTTTGGAGGATGAAAAAACTATAGATGATGTTATTCTAGGGACATTGTTGAGTTTAACCACATAACTAGGGAAAGGTCCTCCTTAGTTTGACCTTTGCATCTTTCTAGAAGCGGCCATACATGTATAGATAGAAGAACTAATAGCTATTGAGTGGTTCATATACCCATCGTATTTGTTTTTATGTTCCTTTATCATAATTATGAGAGTTTCAAACATATAAGGTTGAAAATCACTGATGAAGATGGCAATCAAACCCTTGACTATGAATTGACTAAACTAGTTTTGACAAGGAAAAATAATTCATTTTTGTTTTAATTTATAGACAAGTTCATGAGTGTGGCCTATATTTTGGTCTTTGGCATATCTCCCCCCAAGATGCTGCTAGAAAATAGGAGACATTTGCAATTCACAACTGAGGTGAAAATAGGAGACTGGTTCCTATTTGAGGGTCATACAGTAATAAGGATATACGATTTTGAAGAATAGCCATATAAATTACATGTTTTCTCGAATTCAAGGATATTTGCAATGGATTATGTAACACAGAGGTGTGTGTTTAAGGAGATTCATTTTAGACATTTCGGGAAGCATAAGGCTTTCCTACTGCTAAAGGAAATAGGACTGCTTAAAATGAGAGGATTAAATGCCTTGTAATATGTCGAAGGCTACCCGAATTAGTTGACTCTCTAGAAAGCTGAGAAGGAAGATTATGATCGCCACAAATTAATTTCAAAACAAAGGACATAGAAAAAAAATCAACTTATGTGTGTGAACGCAGACCTGTTTGGGAAAAGATGGAAAATAAGGACACTTGGTAGGAGTTCAAAGAAGTGTTGAAAAGCATAGAAGAGCCCGATAGTGCTTAGCAGATAATAGGAAAAAAAAGAGGGGATGAGGAGGTTTAAGATATGGATGTTGATGTCCCTGAGAAAGGTTGACAACCAAACAGGTAAAGGACTGAACCTAGAGAAGAAGAACAAGCTATAATAGAGGGAGGGGAGCCACTTGATATCCCCAGAGAAATGGATGATTTGATAGAAAAAACAACACCCCTAGGAGGACCACCAATGAGATACACCGGTTATCCTTCATTGGATTTCACTATCCCACAAAGATTACAAGATTTACCATCAGTCGAACCAGTTCTTGTGAAAATGGACTTACAAATAGGATATAGAAATATTAGACAAAGACGAAGAAAAATGATAAGTGATATCCGACAATAGATTCTTACATCATATTCCTATAGTAGAGAAGAGACTAGTAACAGTGGATGATCATTGGAATTATACGTTCAGGATTTCAATAATTGAACCTAGACTGCCTAAAAATTCAAATTGAATGATTGGAGGATTGAAGAACATACTGTAGATTTTAAAGAGATGGGAAAACTAGACAATCTTGATTTTTATAAACAAGCAAGTGATATTATTCCCAAAAGAAGAAAGAAGGTTGAGGATATCCCTAGAGAAGTTTGAGCAATTGTATAGTGTTGAAAAATGGACAAGGGCCAAACAAGTGACTATAAATCAATTAGAAGACAATTTAGTGGCATTGTCATCCAATCATTCTGATGGAGCCCCAATCAAGTCCTTAATTGAGAAAATGGTTAATGAAATAGCCACTTTTAGAAAGATGCTAAAAATACATACAACTGAGCCAATCCAATTAGAAGAATTAATGTAGATCCAGGCAGAAAATGTAAATTTTAAGCCTGTGCAAAGAAGCAAAGCATACATATTATTTTAAGCAAAAAAAATATTACACCACAGAAATCACACATAATACATAGAGATTTACCCTGGAAACCCTTAATCAGGAAAACCAACAAAACTTAGAGCCACACCTCTTATTTTCTCATTATCATTATAAATCACTCACAATACAATATTATAGGTGTTCTACATCATCCAATACCCTAATCCGTTAACCTAGATTAAAAAATAGACCCCAATCCCTTAATCGGGATTAAATTACATATTTCTAGAAAAATCCCCAAAATGGCCCAAAATATCCCACAACATTTGTCTATTATTGCGCTCGCGAATAGAAACAACCTTGCAGCCATTTTCGAACGAAAATGGCCTAGCGGCCATTTCCGAACGAAAATGCCCTAGCATCCATTTCTGAACGAAAATGGCCTAACAACAATTTCCGTGAAGGTGCCAGGGTGATTGCCAGGCGTGTCACTGACAGGAACACCCCCCCCAGACACACATGCAAAGAATATAACACATACCCAATAGAAAAGGAACAAATATATGCTAGCATGGTGGAATATTAGAAGATTGCGAAAGAAAGAAGAGTTAGGATTGATGATATTTACTGGACAATAAACACTTTAAAATTACAAAAAAACTCATCTAGCCAGTGAGAAAGCTGTTGGAGCATAATATTCCACATTTTTAACAGAAGATCAATCAAGAGAAGAAATAGCAGTAGTAGAAAGAGAAAGTGACCATCCATTTGTTCCTCTTGAAACAATAGATATTGATGCTATGGAAGAGGATGAAGTAGCCCAAGAATCAATCCCATAGCCAATTCTAGAAGAAACTAATATAGAAAGCAAGATACAATAATTGGAAAAGTATTTGGAACTGAAGGATGAAAGAATCCCAAAAATAGAAAGAGAAAACAACAAAAAGGAGGATTGGTTTGAGCTGAGAATTCATAGGAAGACATGTTGTTAGATGATACTAGAGTATACTCTGCGATGTATAATACATAGTCCAAATTTTGAGCCCTCCATTAAGGCTCATCATTAGGACAGAGACAATGGTCCAATTGGGACAATTGGGACAATTGTCTTTGTCCTAATGATGAGCCTCAGTGGAGTGCTTGAAACATCAACTATATCTTCTACAAGAGTATACTATAGTCTAAACTAACAAAAATGGGGATGACATGGTAGATCTAAAAAAATATATTGGTGAACTCAAGAGTTAGGTGGAAAAGTTAGAACTAGATGTGCAAGGAGAACAACTCTTGAGCAAAACCACTCATACTATATTGGACAAAATCAATAACTTGTTCATGAAGAGATGGGATTACTTTGAAGTAATCCAAGATGAATTATATATGTAAACCACAGCCCAATATGAATCCAAATCTATTGAAGAGCATCTGGGTGAAATGCCCAAGCATGCCAGTCAGGTAATTCATTACTTAAACAATAGGACAAAGAAGCAACTAGTTGACCTTCATATTGAAAATAGGATCCAAATCATAAAAACAACTTGGATGAAGATTATGAAACAAACATATGTGTTCAAAATGAAATACAATATCAATCAACTCATAGAAGAAATCAGTCATTTCAAAGGATTATTCGAAGCAACAATGATCCTAGAGTTTCCTTCCTCATCAGATGGAAATGGAGATGAATATCCAAAATATGCATAGAAGGAGCAGTTGTCTAAAAAGGGAGATGATATATCTCAAGATGTTATAGAGGTAGATATCAATGGGGAACAAGTAGTAGACATGGTCAAGGCTAATTTTGAGATTTGGTTTTTATTGAAAAATGTGGCTAAGAAGCTTGGGCCAATCTCATATGAGAAAACCACTAATGCTGAAATATCCCTAGAGTCACTAAAGGCACACAGGATTCCCATGGGAAAGGAATGGAAATCAGTAGTGCGATATCATATACTGATCCTCCCACCAAGGCTTCCAAAAGGGAATACCTCAGGGAAATCTTCAGGATAGTCTACTGGGAAGATTCCAACCCAATTTGCAAATCAACCCACTCCACTCACTTGCATCCCACTTGTAGGACAAGAGAATGTACAAATGATGCACCAGATGAGCTAGGAAGACATTCCAAAAGTGAGTCAGTAGGAAACCAACCAATAGGCCATCCAAATATTTGACCAAATGTCTACATGAGGGGAAGAACACATCAACAAGGGGAAAGAAGAAAGGTTTAGGACAGAGAAGCTAAAGTTTTATATGTTGTTTCATTAAAAGTAAAAAGTGAAAATGTAAAAGTGACAAGCTAAATTTTGTTACAAAAATCAATTAGGACAACCGGAATTCATTTACTCAAAATCCGATATATTGTAACTTGAATTCACTTGTCAAGGGTTGGAAAATTTGTAGAAGGATTCTATCCTTTTGTTAAGACGATGAACTATTTTGGTATTGTGATTCCTTCATTGGAGATTAAGATTACAGAGTGTCACGGAGAAATTTTCCTCTGTTGTGTGTAAATCATTTTTGTTTTCGTCCATGTATGTCTTTCATGAGATTAATAATGCATCAGAGTGACCTTTCAGCTTTATATTGTGTCATAGATAGTTTATGTTGATGAATGATTGATCCTATTGTTAGAGATTTCGATTGCTTAGATATATGGTCTAGTATCATTATATTTGTGTTGTTCAACAGTGTATGGATGTTTTCTACTGTTGTTTTTTAGTCATAAATATGTTTCTATCACTAATTTCCACATGATATACCTCATGATCTGCATAAGTTTTCATTAGAAACTGTTAAATTATTTTGAATAAAGCTCAGTGCATTTACAGTGTCTGTCAAATTTAAGATATTTTTCTTGTAGGTGCCTCTTTAATTTGTTTCTTTTCATTTGTTTAAAACCCTTTCCATTTGATCCAAGAACTTTAATATTCTGTAAAATTCCTCTGTGATTTGTGTTACGGTGTTCAAATCATTCATGCAAATTATTGTCCCATACATTTGAGAGATAAAGATCCATTAAATATCAAAATTCACTTAGATTCAACTCGAAAATATCTAAAAGTTGAGCCTTGTAATGCCATGGCTAGTATTGATTCAGTCAAGTACTGCTCAACGACTAAGAGGTTTTATCCTTGAATAGTGAGCACAACAAAATAGTGACTTAGGCAGATTTGAACACAAAGGGACCAATGATATAAATCCACAATGTAGAATACATTGAAAAATTCTCTGTATGATTGGAAGAGTAATCGATCGAAGGAGTAATAAATCTGAGATCAAGGTAATCCTAAGGAAAAAACTATTACCCAATGTGTTTTTTAGACTCAAAACAAGTGCTTTTTTCAAGGACATATTTGACTTGCTTCCATTAAATCAAAAGACATTTGAGATCCTTCCCTTCCTTTTTCTCTTTTTAAGTATCTCCTTCATTTTTTAACGAGTGCAAAAAAGATAAAAGTATGCTCGATATAGCTCGCCTAGCGATGAGTCCCTTAACATATCTTTAACAAAACTAAAAAAGGAGTGGTTCAGTCCCAAGGAGGGTCTTTCAGTGTATAATTTTATGAGTCCATAGATGGAAAACTCAACACTTTCTTCCTTGTTTAACAAGGTTGAAGAAAATATATAAAGATGCTCGTTCCTGGATCTGTGGATTTTATATCAAGCCTGGATCTATTCGTGCATTCTATTGTTTTCAATTTTAAAGAGTCTAAAAAATTTAAACAATAACTCTATAGGATACTTTTTTGTAATTTTAGTTTTTACCGTCTGAAAAAAGTGTAAAATGATACGGTGAAAGAACTCTTCTAGCCATGTATGACTAGAGTATTCCATTTTTGTATATATTCTAGATGGTCAGGAAAAGGGTTAAAATTATCCTGTATAGATAACCTTTGAAGTACTTTAATGAGTTTGAAAGAGACTAGATGACTCGACAATCTTTTCCTATTTAAGGAGTTATAAAAGGAGCTTAATGAAGAATCCACAAAAATATTTTCTGTGAAAGTTTAACAATCTCAAAAAATTCAACTTGTGGCCTCCTTCTATTTTTAACAAGCTTGAAGGAGGTATGGAATAATTCTCTTTATGTGAGGAAACAAGTGTTAGGGACAAGCAAAACTAGTTCCAAGTGCAAGGAACAAACCTTTGCATAATGGAAAGAACATGAGCAATATAAGGAAACTCAAGGTATGTCTCCTCTAGGTAAAGGGTGTCAAGTTGAAAAGGAAAAATGATACATGGCTTAATGGTAATGAGATAAGAGATGAATTCTTATATAACGAGCTAAAATCATAGAAATCGACATCAGAATCATAAGTGCAAGCGGGGTAGACACAAACACAATTACAACTTAAACAAAAAAATGGGAGTCGTATAGGGAATGGCCAGAAATATATGAGAAAGAAAGACATGATGCTTCTTCTCAAATTCATGGTAAAAATAGAAAGGCTCCCAATATTATGAGAAAAACTTAGCATGGGCACCAAAATGGCAGAGGGGTGTTGACTATGGTGGCCCATGGTAGGCATGATTTGTTGTCTAACTAGTGCACAATGTGTAAAGATATGGTTAACACACCAATATCCAATAGGTTCTACCCTATGGACAATTCATACGGAAAAAGGTTCAAATGCATCATAATAACAGCGAGGCCTAAACCTATATGCAGGTTTCCGAATATACCTGACATGATTGAGCAATATGTAAAAAATTATCTATAGACAACCATGAATCTAGCTAAAAATCTTGTCTCCAAGAAAAAACAACACCAAGATCATATCCACAAAATGTGTAAAGAAATATCTGATACATGTCACTTTTGTAGAAATACTTTCAACTTTGCTATATTCAACAAAAAGCATAATTAAGGCAAAGTTTATCAGTGAATACTCTATAGTACCAAGGCCTGAATACCTATGATAAAAAAGATCCAACTCGAGAGAAAGATCAAAGTTAGTAGGAATTATGGAGTCAGTAGAAACAAACTCATCATCACGAGAGTCAAAAAATCTAGTAATAGAATCAAAATCGGCAAGAACACCGACTTGTAACTCTATGGGACAATCCAAAGATTCAAAAGTACCAGTTTCTGAGGATCTGTAATCAATGAGATTAGACTCAAAAGGAAAATCGGGGATGGATTTAATTGCAATAGGATCAAATTACAAAGGAGTGTTAGATTGTATCAAAGATTCTAGGAAAACTTCATCTAAAGGAAGTATATCATCCCATATGGAACACAAACCCAAACAATCACTTTGATCAATAGAGTGGAGAGCATGCTCCAATGCCCTCATTGGTTGAATCACCTGGTAAACTACCAGAATCGAGTCCCAAGAAGATAATCATGAACATAGAGGCTTCCTCTAAGTAGCACTCGAGCATAAGGTATATAAGGCATCGTTGATCTAACTACACCCAACATCAGAAGCTGACAAATTCCAATGGACACTAAAGTAATAAGTCTTAAATTGAGACACCTTACATGTGGAGGTTGTGGAAATTGTTGAAATTGCGTGTACTGGAGATGCATTAACATGCAAATCAATTCGAGGAAGATAAAAAATTTCCCATTAATGAAGGATACATCTCCACACCAATGTTTTCACAATATCTCATGTAATGGGAAACTGAAGGGATATTGGATATGTGATCCTTGTTGAACTCGTTACTATTTAAGGCTAGCTAGTCAATTGTTACAATCTTTCCCTCATGAGGAAACTTGATGATGTGAAATATTGAAGAGACTACTAACATCATAGCTTGAGTCCAACTTCTCCCTAGCAATAAATTATAATCAAGTGTGGAATCATCCACTTCCACATCCAATTTGACTACTTTTCCACCTATCTCTATACGAAAGTTTAGGATAGTTGCATGAGGTTTGAAAAGGTGGCTGTCGAAATATTTCAACATGGTGATAGGAGAAACCACGTCAGGTGATCCTAAAGCCTTCAAACATGATAAAGATGTGACACTTGTGGGGGCACCCCTCATCTACAACTATCTGATGAATCTTGGTGTTTCAAGATACAACTTGGAATATTTGAAAAGTAGCACTATGGGGTAAATGAGGCTTCCAATTCTCAAAATAAAAAGAATCACTTAATTGTCCATGGTATCTAGAGCTCCTAAAGATGAAAGTAAGGTTTTTCTTTGAGTTGGGAAACTCTGGAGTACCTCAAGTGTAGACATTGCACACGAAGCCTAGGTCAAATCTTCAACTATACTATAATTATGAGCAGTGCACGCATTAGGATTATATGCAACTTTTTTGAAAACACCCTTTGGTATTCTAGGCATAATATCATTGGAAGGCTTATCTATGTGTAAAGAATTGTCATTATCAAGGGGTTATTTACCTTTGGATCTAGATGAATTAGATTCATAATTCTTATTCCTAGTTTGGATATAAACATATTGTTCACACATGAAAGCTTCACCTGGGCTTGAATTTCCCCCTTGAGAGGAGGTTACTTGGTTTCCCCCTTGGGAAGTTGCATGGTTTTGGTCAGCACCAGTAATCATCTATTGCTGATGTTAAGAAATTAGATTAGTTAATACAGTAGGTTGGGAGGACCCTTCCTGCTGGGCCAACAACTTTTGAGCCATTTCCATCTTAGGAAATTTATAGGTTAAGTGATATTTCTATAACAATAAGAAAAGAAATTTCATTATACCTATTTCATTATTTTCCCTACCAAAATTAGTGTTGTTGTTATTATTGTTTGCATGATTTTTCCCCTTATTCTCATTTTTCTTGTTCTTATTTTTCTTCCCTCTGGGATGCTGGTTCTCTTAAGAGTTTTGTATTAACAAATAATTAGAAGGAGAGTTAGGTTTAAGGTTTTGTGTGCTATTTTGACTAGCTTTCAGTGAATTTTGACTTGAAAAGTTATTACCCGAGCTAACTGGATTATTCTCAAGTACTACACCAATCACACCATCAACATGAGGTGTAGGGATGGGTTTTGTTGGGTCATCTTCTTCTCTAGGAGCAGTATGAATAATTTCATACAACATCCTGGATTGGGAATAAACCAAATCCAATTGTTAGGATTTAATAATAGCCCGCTCTTCGGTCTGAACACTGAAAATAACGTCTTCTGTAATAAAGGGTTGCAATGAATTAATAAACCAATCAGTAAGGAATTCATCAGGGATCTGAGCCTTGATCAAGATACACATCCTTTTCCACTCATGGATGTGGTCATATATATGAGTATATTTATCCTGTTAACGGATTTTTATATTGATGCAGACAAAGATTGAAATCCTAGTCCAAATGGTTCGGATCTAAAAAAAGAGAAACAAGAATGAAAACCTTTCCCTAGATCTATCAAATTACTTGAATACAAGGAATCCGGTCCATACCTTATTTATGAAGTTCGTCCTCGTGGCTTGAAGCTTTCGTAATCCTTCTTTTTTATGAAGAGATTACCTGCAAAAGATTCAAAAGGAAAAAGACAAGAGACTACAAGATAACATGATATATCTAAGCAATTGACCAAGGAGAACTACTATAAATGAAATTACACATCATTTATGGGAAAGGAAGACATTGATGTATTAATTAAAATAGAGGAAAGAATTACAACCAATGAATCCTTGGTGTTGAATATCCTTTCCAATGTAACCTTGCCTCAATTTTCAAATCATGGAAGAATGGATTCCTGGCTCAATTTCTCCAGCATTTTTCTACCCTCATTTCAACCCCCCTATCCCATGAAGAGGAGCTTCATTTATAGGACAAAAGATATGAGGAGGAGAGTAGAGGATTAAGTGAGAAGGGTGAGATGGGATCCTACTAAGATGAGAGTTGAGTAAGATCACCCTAAATGGAAGGGGTAATCCTCCATGAGGGTCTCCTTCGAGAGACTTCTATAAACTTATCATTTTTCCCTGTGTACAGGAATCGACGCACCATAGAGACTAGTAACATGTGCTAGTGACAGTAATGGAGCAAGGTGTGTCGATCAGGAAAGATGCATTCTATTGTAAGGAAAGGTATGTCGACTTCTCTAAACATGGTTTTTATAGGGATAAAACCCCATGAATCATCTTCCAAGTAGTTTTGGATAAGCACTTTAGGTATTTAGGAAAGGGTAAAGTGTACATGGTTCATAATATTTATGAGTACAAAACTTTCGTGTAGCATATCCAAACGAAAGGATGTTAACAGTTTCGTTCCAGTTTCATAACAGACTAGCAAATGGGAGTGGTTTATAAATGTCATTGCGATCGCATTAAAAGTTTGGAAATATTATCATGGTAACTCAATGTACCATTTAGCATCAACCCAATTAAATTCCTTTGTAAGAGACACAATATAATAGAATCATCCATCAAAGAGTTGGATGAACACCATAGATGAAAAGTAATCACATCGTTAGTTAGGTCTTCCTTAGGCTTACCTTCAAAACTTAGGTATGTGTGAAGGAATATTAGTGGGTAGGTGTGGCCATCTCTAGTCATGTAAAACTAGATCATTAGTCAACTTTGAAAGATCAATAAAATTCAAAGTAGCAAAAAATGGCAACTTTGTCTGATCCATTGTGTTCTAGGTTCTAGGAGCATTAGCTTCCCATTGGTCGTTGTTGGCATATGGTTGTCTTGGAATATATAGATTTCCACGATTAGTGAAAATCATATTGGGTTGTCCAAAGTTCTAACCATAGTAGTTTTTAAAAGAAGGAAAATATGTTACAAAATCCCCTCCCATCCCTCCGAATGGTTAGATTCCTTGTACAAAACTTGTCATAACAGGGTTAGCCATATTGGAACCTGTCATCCTAGAAAAGGGGATATTTCCTTGAGTGGAATTTTTCCCCCATGGAAATCCATTGCTTGTTGCCCCTAGTGTAAATGAATTACCTTGTAGTACATTTAGTCCAAAGTGGTTACCAAAACTCATACCTCCAAAAGATTGGAAAGGTAAGCTTAGATGGGGTAGGGTGGAGTTAGAAACTTACTCCATTGAAGGGTGGGTTAGGCATGGATATTTGTCCATTGAAGGGTAGGAAATTATGGAAAGGGATAGATGGGACACTACATGAAGCAGTGGTCAAATTTGAACTAGGAGGAATAGTAATAGGTAGAGGTTCATAGCCTAAAAAAGGAAATATAAAAGAGAAAGGGTTCGAACTCAGTTGAGTTGATGAACTAGTACTAGTAAGTATCATCGAGGATGGTGGGGACCATCATGGTCCTATTGCAGATACCATATTAAAAGTAATTCATCCTACAGGGGTAGTACTAAATGGAGTAGTTAGTAAGTTACCTCCCTTGAAGTAAACACATGTTCTATGTTTTCCATGTTAAACCACCTAGATAATGGATTAAGAATGTTAATACCATCTATGTGGGAAAAACTAGGACTTTGTGGCAGGTTCAAAAGTCGAAACAGATATGAGAGGTATTCAATTGAAATGGGACCTAAATTCTCTTTAGGTTGAGGAGAATGGACTCCAGTAGAGTTATTCAAATTCTCCTCAGTATCTCTAAAATTTCCTTCCTCAGAAGAGCTCTCAGACTCACTTGACTTAAAATTGTTTTCTTCTATTGGTTGTTCTATTTGATGTTCTTGGTTTTCCTCTTCTTACCCCTGAGGGGATGTATTAGTATAATCCAATCTTCGCCTTGGTTTAGGTACTTCTCTCTATTCAGGAGAGTGTCCTTGAATTCTTTGGGACCTACGCAAAGGTTGATTGGCCACAGTGGATTACAAAAGACACTAAGAAGAAAAAATACAAAAAATAACAATCAAACAACACGCACTAAAAATTCCCTGAAAGATCTCAAACAAACAAACAACTGTCACACTGAAAAAATTAAGTACTTATATGGAAGCAAAATTCAATGAATATCCAGATATGGAATCTTCCAAAGGTTATCCTGGGATGATCGAGGCCCAAATACAACCAATGAATATTTGAGAAATAGTTACATTGACCTTTCAATCAATAGGGGTGAAAGTGTTAGCTTTCCACCAACACCATCCCAAGGAGTAGAAGATTCAATTTTTGTATAAGGTCCCAACAAGATATACCCTTGCGGAAGCCTAGGAGGTACCTAGGAATAGAAACTATCTTTACCACTTCGTACTCGATAGTCGAGCGGGATGGTAGTGGGATGGAGCTTCTACGAATGGGAAGGGAATGTAGGCCTTGCACAACAAGTCCTAGACCAAAAGTTGTCAATGAAAAATGATGTCACGCTGAGGACTTTCCATGCTTGATTATCTCCCAGACACGCATAACCCCCTTAGTGAAGCAACATGAGTATTTTGTATACTTGAAAAAAATTTATCTACCGCTTGACACTAGTGTTAGTGGCACTTTCCCGACAAGTATCTTACACTACTAATGAGTTTAACACTCTTTAGTAGTTTCCTAGTTTCTAATTTTTGTGTGATTCTAGAGAAGTTAACTTTCAAATCCCTATCTCCAAAATCCTGGCCTAGACTATTAGGTTGGTTTCTCACTAAAAAGAAAACCTAGTAGCCTATTTTGATTACTGATTGCTTGCTTAAAATAGAATTTCAAAAACTTTTCAAATGAAGCAAATGAGTGCAACTAAAGATACAATGGTCTTTAACTGAAATATGAAATACTCTACTACCACAATTATGCACTTTTCATTTTGAATTTATTTTCATTGTACATGCAAATTCTAAAGATATGATATAATTTGGAATGAAAATGCAAGTTTTCAAGATACAATGCATTTTTTTTTTTTCCATGTAAAAGGAAATTAAAACTTTTACACACTAAACACAAAATCAAGTCTACAACATGAGCATGAAACTACCTTTCAAAGTACACATACATATTCAATTCAATAAGGATACACAAATGTAGAATTTGAAACAAAATGCAACTTTGTTTGGTCAACAAGTTCAAATTGAATCCTAAAATGAGCAAAAGAACTTAATTCAACATGCACACTTAATATCTAAACCAAATGCAAGATCCTTTTGATTTTTTTTTGTTTCAAAATGCAAACATGAAATGAAACTTGATCTAAAAACAAAACAAATATGACAAAAAATTTTGTTTTCAATATAAAATGCAACTTCAAATCCTCTACAGATATTTGGAATGTATTCAACCAACACTAACTCAAACTGAACCAACTTTTTTTTGTTTTCCAAATGAAAAACAAAGCCTAAATAAGAAAAAACACACAACAAGATCAATGCAAAATCCCTTTGGTACCTTTATCAACAAAGTGGAAGCAACCACAAACACAATCCTATTCAGTCATATAGGCATATCAAGTGGAAAAAAGTACATGATATGACCTCTAAATTCCAACAAGCAAGAAGACCTACTAGGGTTCAAAGTTTGGGAAGGATTGATTATTGCACCTAACCAATGCACTCAGGAACAAAAACAATAGAAAAATACCTGAAGTTCCACTTCAAAGGAAATCCAAAAGTACACAAACTCAAAGATGAAAATAAATCTACTAAAAGAGAACTTTTTTCACTCAAAGAGATTCAAATTGACCCAAGCAAACTCAAATAGTTCCAAATCAACTCAAATAGGTCCAAATCAATCCAAACAGATCCAAATTGGGTCAAAAGGTTCCAAATTAGTCCAAATAGATCCAACTTGGGTCAAAACAATCCAAAATGATCCAAACAAGTCTAAATTGGCTCAAAAAGATCCAAAAAACCAAGCCAAGACCAATCAAAAAGTAAACATCACGCTTCCAAGGGGTCCTAACCAGACCATGGACAAGCAAAGACTCCCAAAAATCCCATAAAAACCTCATAGGTAGGGCCAAAATTAAAAACACTACCTACAGGAGAAACGTGACTAGTGAAACATAGGCACACTAGGGTGTGACACACAACTGTGTAGACCACCAAGGGTGTTTTTATACTAGACACGCTACTGTCATGAAGGTGACTTACTTGTTTGTACTAAAATCCTCCAAAAAACAAGTCCAACTCAAAAAATTGATAGTTGAAGTGTCTATTAAATCCCTAAGATCATTCCTAACTTGAAAATAGACTCAGAACTTCAAGCAAACTGGATAAACAAACTTGGAAAACCCCAAAGCAGAAAGGCTTTCTCCCTATTGGAGACGTTAATTCTGTTGTGAGGAAAACTATCCTATGATTGGCGTTGAGGCCACCAACATACTAGTGTTTCAAAGAGAGACATCTAGGGTTTTGCAAGAAGAAAAATAAACAAGGATCTTGAAAATTAAAAGGACATGTACCATGTTTATGAAGTTTGAACCTAGCTTCCTTTGCTCCTTTTACTTCTTTTAAACTATCCCAACCTGCCCAAGCTTAGACCTACAAGACCAATAGCCACAACCTTCCTCAAAGACTTTTGAAAATAGTAAAGGTTACTTATGAATTGAAAGTAAATGAATAATATGAATCTCAAACTCAACTTTCAATATAAAATACTAGCAATCTCTTCATTCAAACATGAAATAGACTCAGAATTTGGGAAGGGAAATATGTCTAATCTCTATTGAATAGTAGAAACAAGTGCAATGTTACCTTATCTTTGCTTTGGCACCTCACGAAACCTTGACTCTTGATCTCCTACTTCTCTTCTCCAAGAATCCCAAAAACAACTCATATGCATAAGGGTTTGAGAGCAACTAGGGCATAAATGGAAAGGAAAGAGAGTGACGATTCCTCCAACATAACAGTACTTGGGCTAAGAGTCCTTTTCATTGAAAATATATATTTCTTTTATAAGAGAATGAGATGGTGAGATTCAAGGTGGGGGCAATTATAAATGATGGAGTGATTATCCCAACCTCCAAAACCTCCCAAATTTCAAAAAAATTAATATTTTTCTATCTTTTTTAAGCCACATGCAAGTGGGACAAGAGCAAGGTGCATGTCACAAACCCTCGGGACAAGAGAAAATTGTGTTTTCAAGAAAAATGGGATAAAAGTGGCATTTTGAGGGATTTTCTATGGGTGTTTTGGTCTCCAAATGTGGTCACAAGCTTCCTAATTGATGGATAATCAATGAATAAGTTAAGGCCACATTATTAAGCACCAAATTAGGGCTCTTCCATCCACTATGTCCTTTTTTGTGAGAAACAATAGCTTCATGAAGTGTCGTCATGAAAGTGTCATCATGAGAGCATTATCATGCAAGTGTGTCATGGATAGAAAAGTGTCAATTTGGGCTATAACCAAGGATACTAAATTCATTGTTATTTCATAAATGCACAGGGTGAAATGTTTAGTTATCCAACATTACCTTTACTATGATAGATCCCGGAGGTTGCATATCAGTAGGTGGATGATCCCATTTACTGTACATCTATACTAAATTAGATTTTTGCAAGACAGGTTATCAACATTCAAATATTACTTTGCTCTCCCTTGTTGAACTTCAAGTTCAAACCTATCCTAACCATGACTGACTGCTACTGTGTAAATTTTATTTTATGGGCAATCAGTCAAATTTGCAAACCATAACTCAATGCAATAACAAAACAATTGACCTCATAAATGGAGAAAGTCTACTTCCATAAATATATATGATAAAGAAATCTTCACCAATCGTAACTTTTCCTACAACATGTTTCTCATACGTATTTGAAACTTGACCAGCATATATATCCAACTGAGAGCTTCATTCTAGTGAAAGTTTCAACTCATTGGCCTTCTTCAGTTGCAATATAGATGCACAATTTTCAGTTTCTTATGATGTTGTATCTTCTAGTTAATCAACTCTATCGACAAGACACTTCAACTTCTTCTATGCACTTGTGTCCGAATGCACACATTTCCTCACACATTGAGAAGGCTCTTCTGATACTTCTTTGTAAAGCACTCTCTCTAAAGAATTGGCTTAATGTTCCTCTCCTTGATATAATAATTGGTCAATAGTGGGATTAAATTCATTGGCCAAAAAATCACATTGAATTCCTAAATCCATTGTAGTCGAGATTGCAATGTCTATAGTTTCTTTTTTTATTTTGGCCCGGCTCATTAGTTTCAATCAAGTTAAATTACCAGATGAAAACTGGTTTATTTGATGCCCATAGTTTATGTCTTTAGTACTTTTATCAATAGACTCCATTGTTTTCCTGAAAGAATAATTCACTTTTTTCAATGAGAGATCTTGAGGAAATGACTTCAACCCTTCATGACAGCTAAAATGTTGTTATGCGTTAATTCCATCATATTCACTACAAAGAACCCCAAACAATTTCCCAAAACCTTCCATTGAAGCAAATTTACCTGTCTAGCATAAAGATGTTTGCTCAGTACCTTTATCCATATGACACACATAAGTTTGTTTTAATCTATCCTCAAGTAGAATATAATTTTCAGAATTATATCTTTAGTTAACATAACATATTTGGTTAGCAGAACAATCTTCCAAAACAAATTCTACTTCCACACTTGTCCCAGTGTCACTTTGTGTTGCTTTATAAGTCCTATGACTTGTACTAGAACTTGGAACTGGTCCAGTGCCCGATAGGTTTTTATGAAGTTTGAAGATGAGATGACGGAGATGATAGCTCTTCAACAACGAAGCTTCAGCCGGAACAAACCAATCGTTTGTAAGCTGAAAAAGTGAACAAAAAATTAAAAAACATATAAGCCACAACTCCAATAAAACAAGAACAAAAAGAAAATCATTGACAACCGTTATCCATTATGGATTGCATATAAGAAAATATTGAATCCGTGACTTCATCGAATCAAACCAGATATAAATTGGAGTGCCCAGATCGATGCTATCCTTAGTTCAAATTTATGGAGAGATATAAATTGGAGTACCCTAGCCGCAAATCAGTGCTATCATCATATCGATGCTATCCTCCTCTTAAATTAAACCTCGGATCAGGCCTCAAATATATAGATCGGTGCCATTCACCATTTAAATGTGAACCTCAAATCGAATTAAATGTGAAACTCAGATCAAGCCGCAGATAGATAGATTGGTGCTATCCAAGAAAAGATAGATATATCAGTGTTATTCACTTCAATATGGAGCTATAGATCTTCACTTTAATGGTACACTAGCCACAAATAGATCGATGCGATATATCCTTCGTTCAAATTTATGGAGGGATATAAATTGGAGTTCCCTAGTCGCAAATCAGTGCAATCCTCTGCTTAAATGTGAACCTCAGATCGAATTTAATACGATGTATTTATAACCATTTATAGTGAAGTGATTTTCATATAAACTTTGTATTTACATAAAGTAGGGTATATATATATATATAATTTAAGGACTTTAAAATTCGGTGAAATTGTAAATACTGTATCACAAATTTAATACCTAAAAATAACAACTCTTTTTGAAAGTTGAAAATTGAAAGTAGGTAAGAACTTGTCTTCTAAATGAAATAATAAATTGTGTTGATGGTTTTATAATGTATGTAGTAAATTGAAATAAAAAAATCTATATGACCTTTATGTAGTGTTAAAAATTATTTCAGCCAATCGTTTTTTAAATGACCCAATAATTGGATGTTTTTACATGGAGAATCACTAGAGCCTTGATTGATTGTCACAGTAACGACACCCATGTAATTGAATTCAATGAAACCTTGTAACTGTAACTTATAATATATAAACATTATATATTGTAAATTATTTTATATTATATAAAACTAGTATGTGTTTATTATATATTTTTAATATATATTTTAATGATCAATAGATGGCTACAAAATGATTATGGGGATGGTAGAATGATCAACATATCATGGGTGATAAATGGGATATACCATTAGTGGGATATACGGGTTGATAGAAGGAAAAAAGGTGGGAAAAGGGAATAGTAGTAAGGAAAAGCATGGGCGAGATTTATTATCTTTTCAAAATTGGAAGACATTGGAATTTTTCAGAGAAGAGATACTTGGGGGGGAGAACTTTGATCTTAGGTAGAAGGAGAAAAATGAAAAATGAATGCATCTGAAAAATTAATGGAAAACACAAAATCGACATATTTTCAACTAACATGACACAACTAGATTAACTTGGCAAAATTTCAACCAAGTGTCGAGAGGGTCAAACATCAATGGTTTTTTCCTAATCAGATATGAGCATGACTAGCATGACGACTTGAATGAAATGTCACTAATTCCATAGCATGACAACACAACTAACAGTAAATGACAAACTACAAACTTGACTCGACCATGACATGACAACGCACGAGATGAAACATAGAAAGTGTGTGGAAGGGGACATATGGAAGAAAAAATGGTGAAACAAGATATAGACACGGAAAGCACATTTCGCTATATATGACAGTGAAGATGGAATATCTATGAACAAAAAATTAATAGGTTTGCCTCTAGCGTCATGTACTTTTGACACTTCGAAATCATGGCAATGTTGAGAATCAACACCTCCCAGGATCATATATTTACATTTCCATAGGTTAGGCAATATTTAACCACAATATAATTTTTATTTTGAAGATCAAGGCCAACTGATCCATACTTATTAATTAGGAACCCATGCTTGGGAGGTCTAGATCGGTTGCTTATGAATTTCAAGTCATAACAGTTCACAGGCTCATTATTTCACTCAAATTGTCATCACGAGAATCCTCATCATCGTGATTCATAAATTTTAAAGTTGCAGATAGATTTAGATACCCTTTTAGAAGGGGTCTCTGAATCCATTTGTAGCATTAAAATTTTACGAAATTGTAATTTTTTTTACAATTTCGTAAATTTTAACGTTGCAGATGGATTCAAGGACCCCCTTAGTCATTGGAAACTAATTAGTTTTATTACTTCAGTTACAATATTGACATATTTAGAAATATATAAAAACATGTTATCTATAATTATAAAATCCTATATTATATTATATATAGGTACTCTTAATTTGTGTGTGGCATATAAAGAAATATTTGATAATTATGACATCTTAAATAATTATTAACTTAGACTGTCTAGTCACATTTTTTATCCCATGACTAAATTAGTCATTAAATTTTAGTCATGTTTAGTTGTAATCACTTAAAATTTCTCAAATTTGGTCATATTTCACTTAAAAACACCGTGGTGACCAACGTTTTTGGTGCTTTAGTCATTTATTTCACATGGTGACCAAATTCGTTTGTCTCCTGGTCATTTATCACCCATTTTTATACTAGTGCATGGGGAGAGAGAGTGGGAGGGGGGGGAGAGAGATGGGGGAGAGACGGGGGGATAGGGGTGGAGCGAAAGGGGGAGAGAGAGATAGAGAAAAAGGAGGCAAGAGAGAGAGAGAGAGAGAGAGAGAGAGAGAGAGAGAGATGGAAAGGGGGAGTGGGGGAGAGGGGGAGAGAGAGAGAGAGGGGAGGGGAGATATATAGGGTGGTGTTGGTCGTATTTTCTATCCTAATGCCAACAAGGAGAGACAACCCACATAGATCACTTAAGACAAATTTCTGAGTGTTTGGAGTAGTCACCTCTCACAAGGTATAGGTCCTGCTACCTTTATGATTTGCTCTCAACAAGAGAGTCTCATAATTGATTTGACTAATTTAAAGAAAATAAAAACTACTCATGCCTAATTAATCTACAATGCAAGTTTCAATCGCTGAAAAGAAACAGTTTTAACAACTTTTAAAACTGAAAACAATTTGCTAACCTGTAACTTTCCAGTCTGAAACAAAATTGTAAAATAAATTAAATATTAATTCTAACTATCAAATCTACCCTATCATGTACAAAAGCAAAGTATGAATTAATAATGTCATTTTCCAGATCTGAATTAAGAATAAATACTGCCAAAATGGAAAAATAACATAAAGTTTAATTATTCTATTTCAACAATATGAATTTTTAATAACACAACTGATAGAATGAAAATAAAAATATTGTCATAAAATATTTGTGTGATAAGTCAAATAGATTCTGAAAAAATAATGTGTGCTTGCGAAAAAAAATTAATCTTACAGCATACAATCTTAAAGTATACATATGCATAAGATGAATCTTAGTATAAAAAAACAAACAAACTGGAGTTGAGTAAATTATTTGGAAATAATTCACAAAATACAAAAAAATCCAGATTGTAGAAAAAACTCTGTTACAAAAACAGAAGCAATCAATACAATCAACCCCTCCTGATTTTCTCCATACTAAGTCTCGAGCCTCGAAAAAAAGACCATACCAAACTTGTGAGAAATAATTCCCTCAAATTGTACAGAGCCTCTCCCCGCGTTGGCTTCTAATGAGAGCCATATTTATACAATAATATTGGAAAAACAGATCGAGAATGAATCTCACAATGCCACGTCTTCCCTTTTTTCCTGATAAATGAAACGAACTTACTAATATTTCTTTGAAATTCGTACCAAATGAAATGAATCTCAGCAAAATTCAATGGATATCTTGTTTTAATTCAGGTGACAACAATGGCGTTTTCCATGGGTTAACTTCAACAATCTATTTACGACGAACTATAATTGATGCATTGTCCAAAATGTTAAAACATTAATATAACTGGAGGTGATTACATCAAGATCTATTTCTCATTTAAAACTTCTTTTACGAGTTATCTCATTGTCGCGCTTTTTAAATACGATGGCAAATCTTTAATTTTCAACCTTTTATTATTGCCATGATTCCAAAATGATTAAATATAAACAATTAGATTTAACATTCGTTCCACTAAAATAATTTTCCCAAACGAAATGATACAACAAAAATAAAGATATTCCCAAGAAAAGATAATAATTTAAAATAAAATATGTTTACCAAGGATTAATGTGCAACGTGTACCGAGGATTTCCAATAACCTTTGAAATTTGTTATAAGCATAACAATAATATGTTACCCTCTTTTTCATTCTAATTTTCTTGAAAGTGAACAAAGCAACATTAATGACGATTATATATATATACCATGCTTCATTTTTTATTTATTTCTTTTGCACATTAAACCAATAAATAAAGTCGTTCAAATGAGACTCATTAATGCATAGATTGTAATAAGAAAGGACTTTTAGTTTTAATATTCAAAAGAAAAAACCATAAGCTTAATAAATGAAAAGATAAAACACATGCACTCAACATGTTTTCTAAAAAGCCATCTTAATATTTTTAGTTGAGTTTAATGTCCAATTAAAAATAAAAAGTGTTTTCATAAAAAGTATTTCTTAATAAAAACTTAAGTGTATTTTTTCAAAAATTTAAAGAAAGAGGGCGATCATTTTTAGTAAAAATAAAGGCCTGATGAAATCTGAAGATTCATTTCATTGAAAAAGCGTAAGCTTGTTTATGATCTCTAAAGTGTTTGCTTTTAAGATGTAAAACAAGTCTCCATGAGTAAGCTCAAATAAAGATATGTAACCGTCATCACAAAACCAAGAAGTAGGAGGATTCAAATGGCACACATGAATCAAATCGCCAAAACCTTATGAAATGAAAACTAAGCCAAAGGACAAGCATTGAAGGATCGAAGAATGAAAGCCATGAGACCACCTTCAAATCAAGCAAGATAAAAGAAAATTAAGAGTCAGGTATTTACAACATTCTAGTGAGGGGGGCCCTTTCTTTTGCACAAATAAAGAAGAGTTGTTGGGGTGCCAACAGGTGGATGAGAGAAAGAGAGAAGGATGGGGATAATGGGAGAGAGTGAGGGGGAGGGAAAGAGGGAGAGGGCGAGAGATAGAGTGATAGAGAGAGAGGGACATAGGGAGAGAGTAAGAGAGAGGGGGGGGAGGGAGAGAGGGAGAGGGAGATAAGGGGAGAGAGGGAGAGAGAAGGAGAGAGAGGAAGAGAGGGAGAGAGAGAGAGAGAAGGGGGGTTTAGGGGGATGGAGGGGGGGAGAGAGAGAGAGAGCATGGGTGAGAGAGAGAGAGAGAGAGAGAGAGAGAGTTCCATTTATTCACCTATCCCAAGGGATATAAATCATCAAACATGTTCATGTCAAATTTTGAATAATGACACCATGCATTATAATTGTAAAAGGGTGGGAAATAGTGACATGAAAAGAGAATGTGAGTGTGTTGCTTTCTATTTGCAAAATATTCCTTCTTGGTTGGATCCATGTGTGGGCTAGGAATATTAACACCTTCTAATGTACATAAGGAATATAGTAGTTTATTTATCTCAACACCTTTCAATCAATCTTTTATGAGAATTTATTAACCTTAGAAATATTGGAATCAAGTTGTAGGTACTTACTTTATAAGTCCTTCATGGTTGACATTTTGAGGGTACGAGTAGTAGGAGAACTTGGGATTTGATTGAGGTGTTATACTAGAATTATTCCAATAGGACAAGCATCTTGAGAGGAGTATTTTGAGATATATGATGAATTGATGAACACTGTAGTGGAAATTCCATGGAAAAATGGCTACTGGAGAGGTATACCCATGCAATCAACATGGTGCAAGGAATATTTTGAGATAGGTCTCCCATAGTGGTGTCAGCAAGACCCAATATTTTCTTGTATATTATGGTGGGATTATTACTCCCAACTAACTATTACTACAATGAGATAATTCATGAATTCCTTCTATACTCAAAGATGTAAACAAAAAAATCCAGTGCACTATAGAGATTATGGCTTTTAAGATCCCAAGTACAAAGGAGTGTCGAGTGTTATATCTCTCTTATATACTAAAGGGTTTCAAATCATTACCATTGAAGCGAGGAAAATCAAGCTTCGACCCACAAAAATTGTTGGCAGAAGAGAACCTAGTGTTCATGGCTGAATGTTGAAGATGGAGGCTGAGAAATTTTTCATCCAAATCTTGGAGTTTGGTTTTGAGGGTTGCAAGTTCATCCTCCATGATTTGTGCTCCTGTGCGGGTAACAACCATAACCAAGTGTTTTTTTTGTGAATGGGTAGAAAAACACAAACAAAAGCTTATTCAGTAAAGGGAAATTTGGATTTGGGAAAAAATCTGATGGGTAATTGGCGTTTGACTAGGTTTTGGACACTTTCGAATGGATAGAGAAGCAGGAAATGTGGATTTCAGAAGCGGTGTGAAAGAATGGGAAAATTTGTCAGAGAGGGACAAAGAAGCAAAAATAGGAAATGAACACGATGGAAAAATTTGAAGGCGATTGGGTGAAAATCGAAGAAGTTATGGAAAACCCTAAAAATAAACAAATGTGGCATTTCGGGATTTGGGAAGTGAAATTTGGGATAGGGTCCTCAGGAATGAAATATGCATAATGGGATTGAAAGGGTCTCAGTGAAGTTTCAAGGGAAACAAATTTAAAACAAAGGAGATATGGTGAAAAAATACAATTTTAGAATGGATTTGAAATGGCTTTCAGAATGGATCTAAAATGGCTTTCGGAATGGATCTGAAATGATGGGATCTGAAACGCTTCCGAATGGATTGAAAACGGATGGATCTGAAATGGCTTTTAGAATGGATCTGAAAACGGCTGGATCTGAAATGGATTTTAGAATGGATTTGAAAACGGTTGGATCTGCAATGGCGCAAGAGTGATCGGTAATAGATTGATTTGCAACGACATGGAAGTGATTGGCAACGGTTCATCTGAAAATAGATATGGACCCCAGGTATGCTCAACTTCCTAACGGTTTGCTCAACTTCCTAACGGTTTAGGGGTTTCACTCGGCCACCAATGTTGTCTCACAGCTTGCATATTAAGGTAGTGCCCCTCACTCCATAGCTTAGGTAGAACTGATAACTGCTTTTCCACAAACGAAAACTCTTGGTCTACCTCACAGGTGGGAACTGGTCAATCAGGTAGGGGTCATTTCCCTCTTCACTAGCAGGTCCTCTCAATGGGCCATCTACTTCGGGGTTCCTGTGGTACTCCTCATAATGCATTTTAGGGCTTATTCCCAAGTACTTCCCACAGTTAAGCGAATATAGATTATTCCCAAATCTGAACTTGCAACAGATGCGAAAATATTTTTTGGCAGAAATTCCACTCAACGAGCCCAAGAAAGTGCTATGATACTAGATGTGAGGAACCTGCAACAATTAAATTATAAAATGCACAATATATGAGGTCACAAAATATTTTTATTGATCGTAGGCCACTTCGAGGGGGAAACCTCCTTTGAGCAAGCTCAATACAACTAACTTCATAGTCCTTCATTGGACTCAACACACACTTATATACTAATTCTATGCTCGATACTATGGGTCACTACCATGGGACATATAATAATACGGGACAACTTACAAAGCATATGCGTCTAATACTATGGGTCAATACCATTGGATAATACAAACTATGGTTCAACAAATACTACGGGACGACTTACAAAGCATATCCGTCCAACAACAATATACTAACAAAGTAAAGAGAAGGGTTGACATGGGTTCCTAACATCCCCTCTCCCTTAGAAAAAGCTTTGTCCTCAAAGCTTTATATGTGGAAATTGATGTGGGATCTGAAGGAGTGGTTCCCCTGTAGCATCCTCGGGTTGCATTCCGTGCAACTGAATTAATAACTCTGTGATAGATTGAGAGAGAAGTTGACGCCTTTTGAGTTTCAGAGAGGATTGCTTGGAAGGCTGTAAACGAAGAAGAACCGTATCACCTGCTTGAAAAATGCACTCAGAACGGTGTTCATCGGCTTGTTGTTTCATTCAAATTCTTTCCATGTGAAGATTGTCTTGCAAAATGAGAAGAATTTGATTGCGGTTTTGAAGAACTGAGTCAATTTCCTGAACTGACAAACTGCGGAGGGTGTATGGAAGAAGAACTGGCAGTGTCAGTCCATAGATTGCTTCATATGGTGTCATTTTAGATGTGGTATTGTACTACCAGAGCACTGCAAGAAAATCCATAGAAATAGCTCTCCAAATCGGTGTAGGGATGGGAAAGGGTTCGAGTAGTCCCAAAAGGAGTGTTGTTTCACCCTTGGTGACCTAGCAAGTATCACAGTCAGCCACCATCTGTTGAATTGTCATTTTCAGTCCCTGCCAAAAGAAGTTACATTGTTCCCGGTCATACGATTTGAGGAACCCAGAGTGCCCTGCCGATGCAGAAGCATGGAGTTCATAGAATACATAGCCCTTTTGAATAGATCGCAACCAATTTGGAACAAGCAAAGAAACAATTGTAAGAGAAACTGGGTCATCAAATGTGCGAGAAGGAGCATCCGCCACCAGATTTTCATTACCCTTCTTGTAAGTGATTGCATAGGCAGAACCCATGAGTTGGATAACCCATTTTAGGTGTGCTTGGGAGGAGACCCATTGTTCCAGAAAATTTTCCAGACACCAGTGATCAGTCTTGATGCATAAATAATTCCCTAATAGGTATGGCTGCCAATTCTATACTGCATGCAAAATAGCGATAATGTCCTTCTCAGATGTAGATGCGGCTAAATTCTTACTGGAAAGGTCTCTTGAAGGCGGTAAGCCCACTGGTTCAGCAAAGACACCTGCATATGTATCCAAGTAAGTAGTGGAGACCATGATGGGTGCATCTGAATGGAATGGATTTGAGTGATTGTTGACACCCAAAAAGTGTTCACTACCTCATCTACCTCATTACATGGCTCATTCGTCCATTTTCCTACCATATTTCCCTTAAAAACCCTAAAAATCCCACTAAAAAGCCTCCAAAAGGCCACAAAACCACCAAAAAAGCCTCAAAAAGGCTAAAAAACCCCTTTTTCCTCCAAAAATATCCAAAATTCCTCTAAAATAGCAAAATCCCTTTAAACAGGGAATAAAAAATATAAAATAATGAGGAAAAGGAGGAAAAAACCCTATACAGATGCCCTAAACCATATGGTTCCCAAAACCATGGGCCAACACTCCACCACCAAAAAACTATAAATAGGTGATGGAGATCCCTTATTTCACATCCACAATCAAGTATACCCTTACTCTGCAAAAATCTCTCTTGAAACCCTAGCTCACCATTGAGCCACTTTCACCTTGAGAGCCCCTTTTGGCCCATTTCCACCATTGGAGAAAGAGAAGGAGCACATTGGAGCTTGGAGCAACCCTCTTGGACATTGCAAGAGCTTCATCAACCTCCACATTGGAGGTAATATCAATACAAAACGATTATTTATATTTTGTTATGTATGTTTCATGCATGTGTTTTAGCCTAGTTTACATTTCAGTTTTAGCTTAATAATTTACATTTACTGAACTGCTACTAAGGAGTCCATTCTCCTTAGTAGGTGCTCATTTGCACAAGCTAGGGGTAAAACCCTAGCTATAGTTTTGGAGACTCCCCTAAGTTTGAATTTCTGGTTACAATTTTTAAATATTTTTTCTGTTCGGCTGTCCCTTTCGGTCGCCGTCTACCGCGTTTTTTCCCCCAACAGTCGCGTCCCGACCGCGTCTTTCAGGCACTTACCTGCGACCTAACCGCGACTCTCAGACTGTTTTCGGTGACCTGCCAGTGGCTTTCAGTCTGTTACCTGCGATTCGGCCGCGGCTATTAGCCTGTTTGATCCAGTCTAACTGCGGCTATTTCCCTGTTTTCGGCGTCCCGCCTGCGGCTTTCGGCCAGTTTCCCGCATCCTGCCGGCGCCTTTCGGTGTCTTTCCTGCGTCCCGCCTGCGGCTTTCGGCCAGTTTCCCGCAACCCACCGGCGCCTTTCGGCGTCTTTCCTGCATCCCGCCTGCGGCTTTCGTCCATTTTCCCGCAACCCGCCGGTGCCTTTCGGCGTCTTTCCCGCATACTGACTGCGACTTTCAGCCCTTTTGCTGCGTCCCGACTGCGTTTGCCTACCAAAAACCTGCATCCTGTCCGCGCCTGTTTCCCTCAAACCCGCGGTCCGACTGCTAAGTTTTGCCACAAACCCGCGGTCTAATTTCTGCATTTTTTACAGTTTTGATCCCAGAACTTTGCTGCACCATTTTCTGCACCAGCACAACCCTCTGTCTTACTGCAGCCACCCTTCCTTATAGCATTTTTCTGCAGTTTTTATTTCTGTTTCATTTACAGAATCGTTTTTACATTTTCAGCATTTTACATTGGAAAAAGAAAATTGTGCATTTTAAAAAGTTCATTTCGGTATTGTTATTGCTAGATAGAAAGTTGCCCTCCCTAGTGGCACTTTCTACTTGGGTTCATCATCATCTCACGAGCACACACTCTGTCATATAATTCAAGTGAGCCTTAAAAAACTATCTAACTCAACCAATATTCTAACCCCACTTGGGGAACACAAAAGAATCTTTGTAGTTAGGTAGGATCGGGGGGATAGGCTTCCAATAACACCCCTCGGTTACTTACACTTGAGACATAGTTGTTGTCCAAATAGGGAACCAAAATCCCCTAGTACTTTTTGGCACGGTCACAACCAGTTTACCAGAGGGCCTCTCCCCTAGGAGGGTTGAAGTCGCGAGACTGGTTCCGGAGGCCTGAGTGGAATACCGCACTCCATTCAGTAACCGAAGGGCTACCTTTCGCAGTTCTCGAGATATCCCTGTATTGGGGTATTGCGGTTAAAGGACCAAATGGCAGATTCACCTTTCTGGACGTGTCATGAACGGGGTATCTTAGTTGCCATTCTTCTAGGATTGACTACCCGATGTCCCTCCTGGTAGGGGGATACCTTAGCCACTTGGCTTTCCTATTCATATTGTCTGACTTGGATTTCATCACCTTGCAGAGGATATGTCTAGTTGAGTCAGAATACCTTTTTAGTTAGGTATTTGCATGCTCCCTTACCTCCCTTTGGTCTAGAGAGTCCACCATTTTTTATTTCTAGGAAACCTGCTGCTTGTTGGTATTCTGACCATCTTTGTTGATACTCCACTTATTGTAGCACAGCTGTTGCAGTAGGTGTTTTGAGTTGGTTGTTGGCCTGAGTGCCTTGTTTTTTGAGCTCTCCTTCTGCACACTCGGCTGCATTAGGGTTTTTGAGTTGTTTTTTACTCACCTCAACCCACAGAGATTCGACACCATCTGTCACCATTGAGTCCCTGAGACATTCTCGGCGCCTCAGGGGCGAGCCCCCACAGCACGGTTCACTCGACACCACACGTCATCGCCACAGATCATCATCACTTGATACCACTTATCATAGATCTAGAGCCTTGTCACTTGAATCCACTCGTCAACGGCATAGGACTCCGTCACCAGACATTGACGCCCCTTACTTTACCTCTGATTCTGAAGAAGAGTCTGAGAACCCTATTTACACTGCCCCTACTAGCCCCATGGCTAGCGTGACTTCCACTCCTTTCACTGTAGGAACCATTGGTGGCACATCCACCACTACACCAGTTACCACACCTGCTCTGGGAATGCCCTCGATGGGGGCCACATCCACCATCCCGGTCACCATTCCTATTCTCGTAGCTGGCATCCATACCACCACTCCACCAGTGACTCACACTACCCATGGTGGTGCAGGCCCATCCTATACTACCTTAGTTCCCCCACTTGGGGGAAACATTCCCAACCCTGCCCCTCTACATGGGGGCATGGGCCCCAACTTGGTCCAACCCACTCCTGTGTCACATCCTTCTTCCAGTCTGCCATTCATGGCTAGCCTCAACCTACCTGACCTAGCCAGACTGACCAACGACCCTATCCGACACGACCCTGCATGGCCTCATATGACCACCAAGCTCCCCTCGGACATCCCTAAGTTCGAGGGCAAGGTAGGTGAGGACCCACAAAACCATATCATGTCCTTCCATCTATGGTGTTCCTCCAACTCCATAGTGGATGACTCTATTCGCCTCCGTCTGTTACAGTGCACCTTCACTGGCTCTGCAGCCAAGTGGTATATCGAGCAACCCCACGGGACCCATGCCACCTTTGCTTCCCTTGCCTCGACCTTCCTGCAGTTCTTCCAGTTACCTGTCCGCTATGACACGGGCGTTGAGATACTCCTTTCTTGCAGACAAAACATGGCTACCCACATCACGGACCACATTCATGAATGGCGTAGACGCCGTAGCTTATGCAAGATCAAATTAGACGACCGTATCTTCCTAGAATGGTTCCTCAAGTCCCTTCTTCCTGTTATTGCTAAGGATGTAGCTTCTGAAAGACCCCAGTCTGAAGAAGAGGCCATCCTTAAGGCACAGCAGTTCGACCTCATTTATGCCCAGTCGGGTTACCTGTATACCATTATACCTGACGCCCCTCACGGCGAGTCTTCCCATCACGATGCGCCGGGGGCATCCCACGCTACAGATGGCATCATTGGCCGTGTTTCTTCGCATCCCCAACCCTTTTCCATAGCACATCCTACCCCGGGCCCCGACCTTTCACGGGCCACCTCACAGTCTGGGGCTACCAACTCATATGCTCCTATGACACATCACCATCACTCCCATGGACCCACCTGTCCACCTCAGTGCTTAGGTCATGCACCCCCTGCTTACAACCCCCCGGTCGCACCTCAGTCCTATTACCACCAGCAGGCTGCACCAGCTCCTGCGCCTCCTCAGGCCCAACCCGCTTATTACCACCAGCAAGCTGCACCAGCTCCTGCGCCTTCCCAAGCCCAACCAGCTTATTACCCGCCACAGGAAGCCCCTGCGGCCAACCCACAACCTGCTCTGCAGACATATCAGCAACCTCCTCAAGGTGCCGCACCTGCACAGCCTCCACCTACATACCATCTACCGCAGCCTGCTCCCACACATGCACAACCTCAAAACCCACCCGCTGCTCAAGGGCAAGTTTACGCCCAAAACAACCCGCAACAAAACCAAAATAACCAACGCAACCAGGGCCAACAAAATCGTGGCAAGGGCCGTAATCGTGGGAACAACCAACCTACAGACCAAGGTGGTCAACCGGCTAATCCCCCAGACAACAACAACGCGGCCCCCGCTAACCAAAACCCTGATCGCCCCGCCCAAGCAGGCTAAAAACCCTAATTTGAGAACGAACCATCCTTGTTCTATCTACGAGGTCTATGGCCACTACACACATACTTGCCCACATTTGGAGTGAGCTCGGAAACTTTGGGTTGATGATGCCCATCACCAAGGGCATGCGACTCCTCAAGCACCGCCCAACCCCCCGCAACCTCAGCAGCCACCTTTGGTGCTGCAAAACCCCTTACCAACTCAAGGCATAGTAAATACTCAGTCGTTGGCCCCACCTCAAGCCAATGCGCAACCTCAACAACAAATCACTTACGCCGCTCCTGATCAACCCATGTTTGACTCAGGTACCCACCACTTGTTGATGATGTCTTCCACTGACTTCAACCTCCAGACTCGTCGGAACCAATATGGCTCCACCTCTGAAACCCCTCCCATCGATAAAACCACTAATGCTCATCCCACTGATCAGGCGTTACGTATCCCTCCACCTCCAATAGATGGCGCTTCCAAAGCACCTCGCTTCCCACTTCATCGTATCAACAACAACCCCAATGCGCGCGCTGTGTCAAACTACAACATTGTAGACGACCTAGCCCAATCTCCCGCAGCCATGTCTACGTTAGAAGTCTTGAAGAACTTCCCTTCCCAGCGCAAGACTTTACTCTCAGCCATTGGGGCTATTGACCCAAATGATTCAAATTTGATGGCATTTGATTTGGACCAGTCCGAACCACGCCTTCCTTCCACCTTAGCATTCCAAGTTTATGTTTCCGTTCAGAATCTTGTCATCCATCGATGCATCATCGATGAGGGTGCCTCCACATGCGTTATGTCTACATTCGTATGGCAGAAGTTGGGATCCCCTACCCTCCAGCAGTCCACCACTGCGTTACGCGCCTACGACGGTCGTTCGGCTCAGCCCCAAGGTCTCCTAGCCAATGTCCCTGTCCAGTTAGGTGGTAAAACCGTCCTCATCGATATCGAGGTCATCAACGCCCAGCTTGATTACAACCTCTTACTCGGTCGCAGCTACATGTATGCTATGCGGGCGGTCGCTTCCTCTGTCTTTCATACCATGATGTTCCCCCATGATGGACGCGTGGTTAAGATCGACCAACTCACTTACTATGATCCAAATGCTCCCGATGCACCCAAAAATGTTCTCCCCATGGTGGAACAACCGGTCAGTAGTGCTGCTACCTCATTTGTTTCCTCTTTGGGACCTGGAGTTTACTCAGACCCGTCGATGACATCCACCTTCCAATCCATTCCTCCCCCGTCATCTACGCCCGAAGTGTCTGACTTATGTACCCTCTCCCACGATAACCAAACAACTACCAATCAGCCACCCTTGTTTCCTAAACCACCACTGGTACCTAGCCACATTGGTGTTACACCTATCCAATATACAATCCCCTTTCTAGTCCCTCCCTCGGGAGTAGTAAGCGCCCCGGTCATGGATACCCTTAGCCTCCCCGGGCTAACCTTGGGATTACCCGTCTGGTATCTTTCGCCTCCCGTTCCTCCGCCGACACCAAGCGTCATCCTCCAACTGGTGCAACCCATGGCTACTACCACTCAGCCACCCCCCGGTGTCTCTACCCCTTCGTCCTCCAACCGGTGCAACCCATGGCTACTACCACTCAGCCACCCCCCGGTGTCTCTACCCCTTCGTCCTCCACGACTCCTCCCCCTACTCCCAAACCCACTGGGGGCAGAGGTCCCCAACCTTACACTACTGTACCACCTCCTAAGACAGTCAAAAACCCCCCAGTATTTCGTGCTCCTCCCAAATGCTCATTGTGCGACGAGTTAGGCCATGCGACTCATCAGTGCCCACAGTTACCAGCATTACAGAAGCACATGTAGATGCTCGACGACGACCCCAACATCCCGGTTGTCGAACTAAACCCAACCCCCAAGCCTAAAGATAAATCCCTGCGTACCAACCACCCATGTGCTATATGCGGCATTTACGGGCACTACTTAAATCATTGTCCCGATCTCCCAGATTACAGAGCGGCTCTCTATGAGATGAACAATCTGTATCTTGAGACGTCCCCAACCACTATTGAGGAGATTCACCCCCCGATCTCACCCCCGTCCGGGGAGGTCAACACCATTTACATGATCTCTTCCACTACCATTCCCACATCCACCGATTTGATGGCCCAAACTTTCCGTACTGATGAGGAGATTCTTGAGGCACTCACTACCTGGAGTATCCCTGGGATGACATGCACCATCGTTCGTATTTCCTCCCAGAAGCATCTTCCTCTAGCACCGCTACCCAATTTGTGGTTGAATCCAAAGACTTCCTTCCTACCAAGGTCGACTGGTTTAAGGACCCTATTCCTGCTCCGGATGCCTTTAAGGAAGGTAACATGGCCAATATTTCACCCGTCATCCAATTGATATCGCGGCCCCAGGAGGTACACCTGAACTCATAACTTTAGGAGCCTCCTGCAGTGAGCATGAGATTGAGGAGTATAAACAACTCTTCCAGGAATTCCATGATGTCTTTGCCTGGTCCTATACCGAAGTGCCCGGTCTTGACCCCGCCATGATAGAGCACCACCTTGACACCTCTGAGTCAAGGGGAATAATAGATTCCCTTGACCCTGGGATAGGGGGCATGAGCAATCATTTTGAACCTTCCCCATCACATCTATCTCAGCACGTCAATGAACCCATTGTTCAAACCCACACATATGTGATCCATAATCACAAACCCTATGCACATAGCCTGGGGGCAAGTCATTAACCCTGCTCACTTTTTCACACTTGTGATCTCAACCATTTTTGAGGTCACATATCACTTGTAGATTTGATTTGATTTGATACACCTAGTATTCTTCCCCCACGGGTCATCATTTCTCCCCACCACTGCATCCTTGGCTTGGTGGGCTCACCTTTATTTGCAACCATTTTTTAACCTAGTTAGTTCCTTTGACCATTCTGGAGTACTTATAACCTCCATTTTTTGCACCATTTGCACTGCCGGATTCATATTTCCATGTTCGTGATGATGCTTGAGATCATTTCTCGCTCTCACTAGGACCAATATCAACATTGTGTCCTGACACCTTATCGCCTCGGTTTGCGTGCCACATCGGCCGTTCTCCGTTTTTCACATATTTTATATCCTCGGATTCATTTTTTCGAGTTGGTGATGATGCTTGAGATCATTTCTCGCTCTCACCCCCATATTTTTTGGATCTTTTTCCAAAACACCCCTAGTCACCTCGGTTTACGTGCCACATCGGCCGTTATCCGTTTTCGACACTCTTTATATCACCGGATTCATTTTTCCGAGCTCGTGATGATGCTTGAGATCATTTCTCGCTCTCACCTGGTACAATTTCAACATTGTGTCCCAACACCTTGCTGCCTCGATTTGCGTGCCACATCGGCTGCCATCGGATTGTTCCACACTTTTACATGAGCCATCCACTCCTATCATACTGCAAATGTTTCGTTATTTTTCCACCATTTCATTCACCCCGCAAGGAGGCCCACCAGTGTTCCCCCTCACCCTTGTTCTTGGTCATCATACATGTTCCTTGATTGAACACTTCCTCCTTGCTTGGCCATTCCTTTTGTTCAGTATAATTTTATCCCTTTTTCGGGCCAGACAAGTCCTTTACGAAAAAGGCACTTAGGGAGTTTCTGTTAAGCTCTTTTCTGACTCCTAAAACAATGAAAAGATCGCTGAGCAATCTTGCTTCCTTTTATGCTCGTTAAAGTACCTGAAAGGGCGTCTATCTGGTATAAATTTACCCCTTTTCCGGACCTGGTAGACTAATTACGAAAAAGGAATACTCTAGTCACACCGGCTAGAAGAGTTCTTCATTGTATCCTTTTATGCTTCTTTGGGCCTTGGAGACTAAATATACGAAAAAGCAACCCCCTGGAGTCTTCTTATTTGCTTTCAGACTCTCTAAAATTGAAAGCAACCACGAGCACGAACTGTCCTGGGCTCGTAAAATCCACATGACAGTACCATTCCATTACTTCAAAGTCTTCTTATCGCTTTCAGACTCCTTAAAATTGAAAGCAACCACGAGCATGAACTGTCCTGGGCTCGTCAAATCCACACGACAGTACCATTTTACACACACTTCTTCTAGTTCCTTAACCCATGAAGAAGTCATCCTGTGCCTCCAGGCACTATGATCGATCATCTCGGCAGCACCCCCAATCCGGTCACCTTTGTTCAGAGTATTTTGCAGTCTCCTGCCATTTTACCCCAGCTTGAGTCTCCCTCAGCCCAGTCACCATCCCAGATCCAATACAGCTATGATCCCTTTCCCATAAGTCAGTTTCATATGATGCCCGATCATCCCCATTTTTCATACTCTGAACAAAGGAAGTTTGAGTCCACCCACTCTACTTGCTCAGTTGTCCCCCCAGTTTGTCAGTCCTACCATCAGTGCTATCACATTTCAGTTTTCTACCTCGCGCTCCTGTTAAGGAAACATCATTGCCTTGATAGTTGCAGGTCTCCCTCTGTCGACGACAACCCCTCTATTCCAGAGGATAGGCCCAGAGGTACCTGCACCTTGGACCCATCACCATCTGTGGTGAGTGCCTACGGACCATTTTGAGAGGAGTCATCATTGCCTCTCTGAATGGTTGTTTCTCACATGCTCGACTTCAACACCTTGATCGCATCGTTGAGAATCGCGCAGGATTTACATACCTACCATTATTTGTCGAAGACCCCGGATTTCCCTCGACTCTAGCACATTGGTGAGTCACTTCGGAACACCCAGTGGTATGTTCTGGTGGATGTCTGGGCTGCGTTGGCGATCGTATTCGGAAGCCATCCAGTTCTATGCTTCCTTGAGTACCCAATACCGTCCTAGATCAGTCCCAGTTCAGTGTACCATTGCGAGTGTACCCCTTGTCACTCTGATCCAGCAGCTCATCAGTTCCTTTGGTACCACATTCAGTAGCACTGTTGTCATTCCAGTGTATCAGTTTTTCAGCTCAGACATGGTCAGCCCAGCAGTATGTCCCAGATTTGTGTCCCCTCTGGACTCTTATGATGTACACAGTGGCTCTCTATGTATCTCACAGGTCCCTCTTTTCGGGCCTCACAGTTCTTTTTATGTATCTTGATACGAGCATGGGTATGCCATCCTCGTCCATATATTGAGATGCTGCCTCATTCAGTATTTGAGGTCATATATATTTCAGGTCCCCATTTTTTGGACCCCATTGTTATTATTATGTTATATCCTGATACGAGCATGGGAATGCCCGCCTCGTCCATATGATCAGATGATTCCTCATCCATTATTGAGGTTATGTACTTTTAGTTCTTGCAGTTTGTTCGGGATCGTTGTTCCGGGCTTCAGTTTGTTTCTTCTCTTCTCCATACCCCAGGAAAACCATATATGACTTATGATGTCCATCGACCATACGATGAGCTCCTGCCCTCGCACATCAGGGAGCAATCTGTTAACACCCAAAAAGTGTTCACTACCTCATCTACCTCATTACATGGCTCATTCATCCATTTTCCTACCATATTTCCCTTAAAAACCCTAAAAATCCCACTAAAAAGCCTCCAAAAGGCCTAAAATGCCTCCAAAAGGCCACAAAACCACCAAAAAAGCCTAAAAAAGGCTAAAAAACCCCTTTTTCCTCCAAAAATATCCAAAATTCCTCTAAAATAGCAAAATCCCTTTAAACAGGGAATACAAAATATAAAATAATGAGGAAAAGGAGGAAAAAACCCTATACAGCTGTCCTAAACCATATGGTTCCCAAAACCATGGGCCAGCACTCCGCCACCAAAAAACTATAAATAGGTGATGGAGATCCCTTATTTCACATCCACAATCAAGTATACCCTTACTCTGCCAAAATCTCTCTTGAAACCCTAGCTCACCATTGAGCCACTTTCACCTTGAGAGCCCCTTTTGGCCCATTTCCACCATTGGAGAAAGAGAAGGAGCACATTGGAGCTTGGAGCAACCCTCTTGGACATTGCAAGAGCTTCATCAACCTCCACATTGGAGGTAATATCAATACAAAACCATTATTTATATTTTGTTCTGTATGTTTCATGCATGTGTTTTAAACTAGTTTACATTTTAGTTTTAGCTTAATAATTTATATTTATTGAACTGCTACTAAGGAGTCCATTCTCCTTAGTAGGTGCTCATTTGCACAAGCTAGGGGTAAAACCCTAGCTACAGCGATGACACCATGTGAATTCTTCTTAAGGATCTTTTCTAGGGGATGTGAACTGATTATGCGGAGAGACCCTTGTTGTAAGCCCGTAAATGTGTGTTGTTTTCCATTGACTGAAAAATGCATCCAAAGTTAAGGAAAATACCATAAGATGGGTCCAAGTGTGCGTAACCATTGAGCGCCCAAAACCACATCACATTATCCTAAGGACAAGGAAAACATGTCAAAGCATAGGTTATAATCTTCCAGAAAGATACGCACATTGTGACACTTCCCCTTGCAAGGTAAGGTGCCCCCATTGGAAATCATGACTTCAAAGTTGGAGCAAGGATGGACAAAACAATCAGCTTGATTGGCGATCCGATGGTCAATGAAATTACGAGTGCTACCAGAATCAATGAGTATTGTAAGAGGGATCTTCTTGAAGAAACCCCTGACCCGCATTGTTTGTGGGGTGGTGACTCCGGATAAGGCATGGAGAGATATCTCTAGGTGGTCATCCGAAGACGGAGGGTCAATAGGTGGCTGCTAAATGTTGACCTGATCATCCAGTGTATCTGGAGGTTCTGCACCAAGTTTAGAGGTAGGAGGAGAATCCACATCTAAGAGATAGAGTTGTTGCTCAACACATTTATGTCCTCGAGTGAATTTCTCATCGCAATTATAACAAATCCCTTTTTCTCTACGTGCCCACATCTCTTCTTCAGACAAATGCTTGATAGGAGTGGTGCGAGGAGTTGGCATGATGAGAGGTCGTTGGGAAACCATATTTCTGAATGGAACAAAAGTGGATTTGGACCATTGTTGGGCTGTGATCTTGTCCTCCTCCAACTTAGCCAACCATAGGACTTCCATCATTGTTTTGGGACAGAACATTTTAACCTCTGAGCGGATTTCATCCTTGAGACCACTGATAAAACAACTTCTGTAAAATTCATGAGACAATCCTTCTATGCGATTGGCTAGTTTCTCAAATTCTATATGATACTCTCTCACAGTGCCAAATTGGAGAATTTTAGTGAGTGCTCCTGTGAAGTCATCAAAAGTACTAGGACCAAATCGTTGCAAAATGAGTTGGAAAAAATATGTCCATTTTGGCTCGTCATGAGCCTTGATGTACCAATGGTACCATTTAAGGGCTTCCTATTCCAAATGAAATAATGCAAGTGGAAATTTTTGGACATCAAAAGTATTATGCAGACTAAAATATTGTTCTGCCCGGTAGATCCATCCAGTCAAATCATTACCATTGAAGCGAGGAAAATCAAACTTTGGCCCATGAAAATTGCTGGAAGAAGAAAACCCAGTGTTCATGGCTGAATGCTGAAGATGGAGGCTGAGAAATTTTTCATCCAAATCTTGGAGTTTGGTTTTTAGGGCTGCAAGTTCATCCTCCATGATTTGTGCTCCTGCACGGGTGACAACCATAACCAGGAGTTTTTTTTTTGTGAATGGGTAGAAAAGCACAAACAAAAGCTTATTTAGTAAAGGGAAATTTGGATTTGGGAAAAAATCTGATGGGTAATGGGGGTTTGACTAGGTTTTGGACACTTTCAAATTGACAGAGAAGCAAAAAATGTGGATTTCAGAAGCGGTGTGAAAGAATGGGAAAATTTGTCAGAGAGGGACAAAGAAGCAGAAATGGGGAATGAACACGATGGAAAAATTTGAAGGTGATCGGGTGAAAATCGAAGAAGTTATAGAAAACCCTAAAAAAAAATTGTGGGATTTTGGGCTTTGGGAAGTGGAATTTGGGATAGGGTCCTCAGGAATGAAATATACAGAATGGGATTGCAAGTGTGTAAGTGAAGTTTCAATGAAATTGAAGTTAAAACAAAGGAGATATGGCGAAAAAACAAAATTTTAGAATGGATCTGAAACAACTTTCGGAATGGATTTGAAATGACGGGATCTAAAACGGTTCTGAATGGATAAAAAATGGTTGGATCTGAAATGGATTTGAAATGACTTTCATAATGGATCTGAAAATAGCTAGATATGCACTAGCGCGGAAGTGATGAAAAACAGTTGGATCTGCAATGGCGCACAAGTGATTGACAACAGTTCAACTGAAAATAGATATGGACCCCAGGTATGCTTGGCTTCCTAATGGTTCAGGGGTTTCACTCGACCACCAATGTTGTCTGACAGCTTGCATATTGGGGCAGTACCCCTCACTCCACGGCTTAGGTAAAAATGATAACCGCTTTGCCACAAACGACAGCTCTTGGTTTACCTCATGGGTTGGAACTAGTTAATCAGGTAGGGGTCGTTTCCCTTTTCGCTGGCAGGTCCTCTCAATTGGCGAGCTACTTCGGGGTTCCTGTGGTATTCCTCACAATGAGTTTTAGGGATTATGCCCAAGTACTTTCCACAGTTAAGCGAATAGGGATTATTCCCAGATCCGAACCTGCAACAGATGCGAAAATATTTTTTGGCAGAAATTCCACCCAACGAGCCCAAGAAAGTGCTTTGATACCAGATGTAAGGAACCCGCAACAATTAAATTAAAAAATGCACAATACATGACATCACAAAATATTTTTATTGATCGCAGGCCACTTCGAGGGGGCAACCTCCTTTGAGCAAGCTCAATACAAATAACTTCACAGTCCTTCATTGGACTCAACACACACTTATATACTAATTATATGCCTGATACTATGGGTCAATACCATGGGACATATAATACTACGGGACGACTTACAAAGCATATGCGTCCTACTATGGGTCAATACCATGGGCTAATACAAACTATAGATCAACAAATACTATGGGACGACTTACAAATCATATGCGTCCAACAACAATATACTAACAAAGTAAAGAGAAGGATTGAGACGGGTTTCTAGCATCCTAAAATCTTGTGGTTATAGTATATAAGATTGGAACTGGCTAGTTGACAAGATTGAGGCAAGGATACATTTTTTGTGTGACTGCTAGTTGTTGAGGGGCGAACATTTGTCTTTGGTAAAATATGTTTTAGAGGATATCACAATGTATAATTTGGATACTAATCAATCATGTCCCAAAAAGTTCCAAGAAAATATTTGAAGGTTGTGTCTTGATTTTTTATGGTGGGGTAACAGGGAAAAGGTCAAGTTTCATATTGCTTGTTGGAAGTCAATCTCCAAGCCCAAGCATGAAGGGGGTTGGGGGTTGGGGGTTGAAACAAAACTACCATTTTGGGTGAGCACTTGCTTTTAGGAACCTTTTGAATTTGATTTCCAATGATGGGATGTGGAAAATATTGATTACCCAGAATTATATGGCTCCCTTATTTGATAGCATGGATCATGAATCCAACTAAAATTTTTAATACATGGATTGAAATGGTGGAAAGCATTGGTCTTGTCTTTCACAATTATTGGTGATTACCTTGCTTGGAATGTAGGCAGCAATTTACAAGTATTGTTAGGGGAGGATGATATAATGGAATGGTGCTCCACCATTTTTGTTTCAATATATATCGTTCATCACCTTCATTCCCGAGGCCTCTATACTTTGAATGAAATTGTTGATGAGGCACAATCTAATATCTGGAAACATGGTTGGAGGATGGAACAAAAAATATCTCTAAAAGGTGAGTTCACACTCCAATGGAAACATTTCATTAACTCTAGAAATTCTATTCATGTTCAATTTAAAGAGGGAAGAGATGTTCTTATATGGAATATGAATAAGGTTGTCGGAAACTACACCTATTTTGGGACATGAAGTGCATGTGCCTCTTGAAGTGAGAGTACCACAATAGTGGTGGGAAAAGATATGGTAGGTTTTAGCACCTAAAAAAATATGAATGTGGTTGGCCATGATGGATTGGGTATCTACCTATGATCTTCCTTAGACAAAAAACAAGCATGGTCTTGACATTTGTCTCATGTGTAGGAAGGCGCAGGAAACAATGTCACATATTTTTTACTTATGTTTATTTAATCATTATATTTGGGTGGATATCTATAGGTAGTTGGGTGTTCAATTCTTTTGGGACTACAAATCAATAGTGGAAGGATTAGGTATATTGATTAACTCCCTAACTTATAATAAGTTTATATCTTTTCCTTTCCTCACTATTTGGGAACTATGGCTAACTTATAACTCATGCATTTTCGAGTACATGTTTCCATTGATGTATCAAGTCTCTACACATATTAATGTAGTGGCTTAATTTTACATTTTGAATGATATAGTCATGAAGACTAAAGTTGTAGGGGAGCTAGTCATGGATAAAGTAGTCCCTTGTGGATTTTTTGATGGTGCGTGCCGGGGGGAGGATTCTGTGTATGGCATTGGAGGGAAAATTTTCCAACAGGATGATCACTATTTCAATTTTAGACCGAATATGGGGAGAGGCTCTAAAAACTATGCCAAACTTCTTTCCATATAGGATCTTCTCAAACTTTCAATTACACATCATTGCACCGAGAGTAGAAAGGTGCTTAGAACCCAGTATGGGGGAGATGTGTATCATTATGTATGTTCAATGTCACGCTATATACCAAAAATAAAAAGTAATTAAAAAAATTATGTCGTCTCATAAAATAAAAAATGAAAACCAAATAAAAAATAATTAAAAAAATACATATCCACTCATAAAATAAAAATTTAAAACCAAATAAAAAGTCATTAAAAAATAACACCTGAATAAATTGGATGCCTCTTGGTGCTTGATAGATCTGCACTTAGGATGGATCTATGACGGTATTACTTAGTTACATGCTTATGTGGCAATGGAGGGAAAATTTTCCAATAGGATGATCATTATTTCAATTTTAGAGCCAATATGGGGAGAGGCTCTAACAACTATGTCAAACTTATTTCCCTACAGGCTCTTCTCAAACTTGCAGTTACACATCATATTACATAGTTACAGGCTTATACTCATTCCACTTTTTCCATTAAGTGGATGACGAACATACAACTAAAATATGTGATTGCTTCTTTCTCTATAATTCAATTCTCTCATATATTATGAGAATTGAACATACTGTTAAATTTTCTGAATTTACTTCAATCTGATCTAGGATCTTAACTGAGAGAACAACATGTACAGCATATCTACAACATATCAATCATGGAGACAATAATGCAAGCACACAAGAGACACAAAGATTTACTTGGGGAAAACCATAAAGGTGAAAAACCCCAATAACTTCCTCAGAGATAGATAGAGCAATGATACAACCAACCATAAGAGATAGCCATAACCTAGCAGCAGATCCTCCTCCTCCATAAGTGCGCCACTCCTCCTTGAGTGCATGTGTGAGAAGTGAGTGAGCAAATAGAGTGCCTCCCGCACTCTATTTATACTTGACTTGACTTGCCTTTTTACCTAACTCATGTAGGCTCGAACTTTACCACATAACATAATGCTGAGTGGGCCGACCCCCAATAGGGTGGTATAATAACCCTTTGACCCACATGACTTATACAGGGCCACCCCAAACAAGGTGGTCTAATAACCCATCAAGTATAAGTTACGACACTTACAATATAATTGACGACACTTCCTTATAGAGGAATAATACCATCTCTATAGGAATACAATATACATATATGTGAAATACATTCCGAAGTTACATATACATCAACACTCCCTCTTAACTAGGAAGGTATTTCTCAGCACAGTTCTTCTAGCACAAGTCATCTTCTCTGGATCATCGTCACTGGATGATCGTCATCGATTCATCATTATCGACACTGCTGCTGCTATCTCAATCAATCTCTGAATCTACTCGTCATAGGAAGCTCTACAGAGCCAGTCCTTTTTCATACTAGATGTAGGCCCACCACCTGCAGGTCTTCATCACCAATGGCCATACTGTGGAATCCTCAGGACATATTACGTGCGTCACAAAACCTCGAAAGAGCATCCCAGGTTGTTACGGGTACACAACTCCGACCTGTAGGATCTCCCAGGGCGCTATTACATGTGACCCCACCACAAAACCTTGAAAGAGCATCCCAGGATGTTACGGGTACACAACTCCAACCTGAAGGATCTCCCAGGGCGCTATTACATGTGGTCACCACAAAACCTAGCAAGAGCATCTCAGGATGTTACGGGTACACAACTCCGACCTGAAATCCCCCAGGGCACAAATTACATGTGGTCATGGAAAAACCTCGAAAGAGCATCTCAGGATGTTACGGGTACACAACTCTGACCTGAAATCTCCCAGGGCCCAAATTACATGCCATAGGACAAAACCTCGCAAGAGCATTTCAGGATGTTACGGGTACACAACTCCAACCTGAAATCTTCTAGGGCACAAATTACATGTCCTCCCAGAGCAATGTCTCAAAAGAGCATCCCAGGGTGTTACGGGTACACAACTCCGACCTATAGGATCTCCTAGACATGCTCATCTACACAACCTGATCCACGGCCACAGAGTATCAACCTGATACTCACCATACATCATCCTGATGTATCCATGATCATCCTGATCATCATCACTGCAACGTCCTGCTGCATGTCATCTGGAGCAACATCCTGAAGCTCATCATCTATGATCATCCTGATCATCACTGCAACATCCTGCTGCATGTCATATAGAGCAACATCCTGAAGCTCGTCATCTATGATCATCCTGATCATCACTGCAACATCCTGCTGCATGTCATCTGGAGCAACATCCTGAAGCTCGTCATCTATGATCATCCTGATCATCATCACTGCAACGTCCTGCTGCATGTCATCTGGAGCAACATACAGAAGCTTCACAGCTCCTCTCTGCACCATATCCCTGATATAGTGATATTTGATCTCTATGTGTTTCGACCTGTCATGAAACAATGGGTTCTCGGACAGCTTCACACAACTCTGGTTATCACAGAAGATACCAGTAGCATCCAACGGGAGATCAAATAACTTAGACAGTAGCTTCCGTAGCCATACTGCCTCACAACTAGCTGAATAGGATGCAACACACTCTGCCTCAGATGTACTCAGTGCTACACAGGACTGCTTCCTGCTAAACCAAGAGATCACACCTGATCCCATACTGAAACAGCACCCAGATGTGATCTTCCTATCTACAGCACTGCCAGCCCAATCTGAATCAACATAACCCTGTAGGTTAAACTTTTGATTCGCTTCATGCTTGAGCCCATAATCCACTGTACCCTTCAAGTACCTCAGAACATGCTTTACAGTAACCAGGTGAACACTCCTTGGATCCGTCAGGAACTGGATCAATGTGTTCACAGCAAAGCAAATGTTTGGTCTCGTGTTTGTCAGGTACATCAAGGACCCAATCATCTGACGATACATAGAGACATCAACCGGCTCAGATGAAGCATCACATAGAAGCTTTAGATTCGATGCCATAGGTGTGGCCATGGCCTTGCAATCCATCATCCTGAACCTCTTCAGGACCTCTACTACATACTTCCCTTGTCCAAGGAAGATTCCATCATCTGCCACACCTCCATGCCAAAAACAAATAGTGCATCATCCCCAAGTTCTTCATCTCGAACTCGGTAGTAAGCTTCCACTGCGTGTCGGCAATCAATCTATCTTCACCATACCAAGTTCTGCACATATATGATTTCCTATCATGTGTCTCAGAACCAAGTGGCTGCTCCACATACACTTCTTCTTCAACTACACCATTCAAGGAAGCTGTCTTGAATCCATCTGGTGTATCTTCTATTTTATCACTTTTATATTTCTCAATGCTGCCATCTGCAACATGCTTGATCTGATAGTTCCATTTGGAAGTCATAGCAAAATTCCCTTCATGTCTTGGGATTACATCCCAAAAATCATTCTTCATGATCGACGGATCATGGCATTTCATTTCTTCATCCCAGATCCTGGGAACTTCAATATCTTCAATATCTTCAATAGATATCTTTGTTGCTGGAACAAATGTTGTAGTTCTTCTTTTGTAGGAGATGGCATACGATCTTTCCTACACAACAAGTTAAATTGCATGATTACAAAACATCTCATAGTTTTTAGAACAAATTCTTACACATAAAGAAATATGCCATACATTCATGCAATTATCTTAGCCAATGCTTCAATACAACATTTATCCATATTCCGTAACTTTCTAGATGCCTTCCAATCCCTACTAGAACATTGTTAAGAGTGTGCACAACTCCCAACATGTCAGCAAAGAGGTTTCATTCTAGATAAGTAGCAATGGAATGTTGTACAGTGCCATAGGCCACTTACCCATGCATATTAGGAGTATACTGTTCATCAATGCAATTATTCTAATATGCATAATACACAACCTAATTCTAGGAACATCAGTATATACATTATTGAACAGTACTATTTAAGAAATGACAATTCAAATACTTATCTTTGTTTGTTCGTTGGGTGGACTCCCTCTGAGTCTTCGCTTCCTTGCAGGAGCTGCTGGAGTCCTAATCTGAAGTAGCTTCTTCTACACCTTTCTGTTGTGGGATGTAGAGAGATGGTCAACTCCCTCTGAATATCTGCATCCTTGCATAAACCACTGGAGTGTACTCCCTCTTGATCTTTGCTTCCTGGATTACCTGTTCTTGAATCTCATATTCATCCTTGGTCCCTACGCATGCTTATTAGTATCATGAATGTGTTATCCTTGTGATCTCATATAAAATCATACATTCATTAGTATACTATTAAAACACAATAATCTCAAGCATGTATATTTCAAACATAAATAATAAGCATTAGCATTCAAGGTTTATGTAGGATTCTTATGGTTAGTCAAATCATAAGAAACATAACATGTCTAAACTTGTAATTACTCAAACCTATGACTCTTCAGGTTAGTTGAATCATCAATCAAGATAAGAGATATAAAATGCATAAAACCTGTGATTATTCAAACCTATACCATCATGATTCTTCTGGTTAGTCATATCATCAATTATGGTAAGAAACATAATATGCATACAATCATGATTATTCAAACCTATGACTTCATGAATAATCATTATCAACAACAGTATAAGATCCTAACACAAGGTAGGATTCTATATTGATATAGGAAAAACATACCTGGATTAGCATGCTAGCTATTTATGTCTAACGTACTCACATGATGTCTTCTTGTTCTTCTTCAATGACTTGTGCTAGTAACCTGTATATCTCATAGGTTAACTATTACAAAACCAAGTTATACATACCTCGTAAATGGATCTTCTATGAGATCCATGACAATGGATGAATCTTTGTCTTCATGTCACCATGATCATACATTCTTGAAGAAGAACATGATTTGTCTTCCTTGGTGTACCTTTCATGTTAGTAGACAACATAAACCTCATACAACACCATAATGCATTAGTACAACCATAAGTGTCAACACCCTAACCAATGAATATCTTCTATCATGCATTCATAATTTTGTTAAGGTGATATGAGAAATCTAAAAACAAAATTGTACTTAACCGTAATAACATGAAGACAAACATACCATAAACTTAATCAAGAACAAATCTCAAAACATACCTCGATGAGTCATACCTGTCGAGATCGCTTGTAATCTTCTTATGTAAAGCCTTAGCCTCATCTCCCTCTGAAACAGGAACTTCTTCACTTATGCAGGTGACCAATCCATCTTCTTCTAGGTTTAACCCAATACACTTGATTTGCAAGAACTGGACTTCGAGCTGGATATGGGTTTGTCAGAGAAACCCCAAAAATTCAAACTTTGAATTTCAAACTTCTGACAGGATAGAAATATGTGCCTTGATGAGCTGATCAAGCTGGTATATTCAGAATTTGAAAACTGCAAAGTTTCACTCCTCAATTTTTCCTTTGAAACTTCCGGATTCACTGGACGTGACCCTGAACTAGGGTTTGATGAAGCCCACTCTTCTGCCCAATCAAAATGTTTGATCCAAAGCTCTAATCTTCTATTTTTCTGAGGAGCTTCCAGCCGTGGTCACAGATTTCAAAAATTCCCATTTTTACAGAAGCCCTAATTTTCCACTTTTCTGATCAAAGTCCCGAACTAGGGTCTAATCAAGCCCGGCCTTCTGCCCAACGAAAAATTCTGATCTTGGTCTCTAAATTTCTATTTTGATGAGTAGCATCTAGCCGTGGTCTCTGATTACAAAAATTCCAACTTTCTCCAAAGCCCTAAATTCCGGAAGCCATGAATGAAGGTACCAAAAAATAATTCTGTTTTGACAGAAATATGTACCTGATTGTTTCTGGTGTAACTCCAAAATTTTTGATCCACGAGGTCTGAAAAAGTTTCCTGAGATAGCCTGACCTGTTAGCTTTCCATCCTGATAGGTCTGACCTCAATTGGATTCTCTGAGAGAGAGTTATGCCAAATGTCGCAACGTGACCTGTTTTGGGATAAAACAGGAGAGCGAACTTGTACGGCGTGCCACGTGTCACTGTTTTAACTTCGGCCTCTGAAAACGTTTTCTAAGATAGCTCGGCCTGTAACCTTTCCATCCTGATAGGTCTGACCTCAATTGGACTCTCTGATAGAGAGTTATGCCAAATGTCGCAACGTGACCTGTTTATGGGATAATACAGGAGAGCGAACTTGTACGGCGTGCCACGTGTCACTGGTTCAACTTCAGCCTCTGAAAACGTTTTCTGAGATAGTACAGACTGTGTACTACCTGTGACTTTTTACGAAATTTCATTTGGAGCTTCCTATCCCAAGATATGACCTTTTTCCCAAGGTCACCTGATTTTGACTCGGATCTGGAAGAGGCAGAAACCCTATATTATACAGATCATAAATCACAAAGTACAACGAATTAGAGGTTGTCCTTTGAACACAAGGTACCTGGAGATCTTAGCTTCGGCCTGTAACAATTTCAGATCCGAAAACTTCGCCAAAACGGATTTATAGCGAAAGTGCTACGATGACTGGTTTTTTTTATATCAAGCCCTAGCATCGTAAGTGCAACAAGTGTCATACATGCCATATCATGCCTTCTTTCAGGCTAGCTCTGATACCATGTTAAATTTTCTGAATTTACTTCAATCTGATCTAGGATCTTAACTGAGAGAACAACATGTACAGCATATCTACAGCATATCAATCATGGAGACAATAATGCAAGCACACAAGAGACACAAAGATTTACTTGGGGAAAACCATAAAGGTGAAAAACCCCAATAACTTCCTCAGAGATAGATAGAGCAATGATACAACCAACCATAAGAGATAGCCATAACCTAGCAGCAGATCCTCCTCCTCCATAAGTGTGCCACTCCTCCTTGAGTGCATGTGTGAGAAGTGAGTGAGCAAATAGAGTGCCTCCCGCACTCTATTTATACTTGACTTGACTTGCCTTTTTACCTAACTCATGTAGGCTCGAACTTTACCACATAACATAATGCTGAGTGGGCCGACCCCCAATAGGGTGGTCTAATAACCCTTTGACCCACATGACTTATACAGGGCCGACCCCAAACAAGGTGGTCTAATAACCCATCAAGTATAAGTTACGACACTTACAATATAATTGACGACACTTCCTTATAGAGGAATAATACCATCTCTATAGGAATACAATATACATATATGTGAAATACATTCCGAAGTTACATATACATCAACACATACTGGTAGATGGGTTGTCAAAGGAAGTGTTGAATTTAGAGCCTAGGTTGCTTCACATCAAAGTATTCAAAGATGGCACCATCACTGAATATACCAAGGTCATTTGAAGACATTTTCTTGTTTATTAGATAAGACACACATTACACATATTTTTCACATACTTTTAAGGTTCTCATATTGGTTTATTTTTTGTCAGGTAAGGAAGGATATAGTTAGCAAACTATGTAGTCTTTGTGGTACGATTTGGATAATCTTTTGTTCACTTCGATGATTATTTTTGGTCTTTTTGAAAATATGTGATAGTTTTCTTTTGAAATCAAGGAGATGCGATCTTAGGAGGCTTTGGTATACTAAATTATTGGTTCTTGATTACATCATGGGACTAGATTATAATGTGTAGATGCACCTTAAAATTGTAATTTTTCTCTTCGATGAATACACTCATGTTTTTTTTTGTGGAAAAAAATAAACATAGTGGACCTAGTCCAGTTTACATTGAATGACCCCCACTATTACTCTAATGGGCCCTCCAGTCCCCACATTACACCCCTAGAAAGGTTCATAAAAAAATAATTTTATCCTATAGGATTTGGGTAAGCCCTTTTAGAAAGAAAATGAAATTGCTAAATTTGTTTTCAAAGAAAACATGCAAAATTAACCCATGGGTGAAATTTAAACCCCTAAAATATTTCTAGCTAAGAGATATCATGCCCTTAATTTGGATGGTCATTGTAGCCTAGATATTTTTCCCATCACTAGGGGCCATGATATCAATACAAAATTAGGGGGGCATGCCTTCAATAAGCCACTTGAAGATGTTTCAAGAGGGTTATACACTATCTACCTCCCCTAAAAAAGATTAAAGGTTTTTATAGGGAGGCCAGGAAGTAGGAAGCTCCATGTGGAGCATCCTTAATAACTTAGATAATGAGAAGGAAAAAACAGTAACAAGCATTGCATGACTCAAAAGAAAAAAACACATTTTCTTTTAAACTAGAAGAATGAATATATAAGAGATTTAGAAAGAAAGCAATGCTCCATATAAACTTGCAAACACAATAAAAAGAGATTGACTTTTCCATGGAAGCCATTAGAAAAATATTGCCATACTATTGTGTGTTCTTCTAATTTGTACAGACATTATTAATAAAAAAACAAAAACTTAAGAAAACTTAAAATAAATATGTGAGAAGCAACATCAAAGATCACACAGATATATATGGACAATGTGGAAAGGAGTTGCGATGGCTAAAAGGAATGACATTCATTTATGTATCCATCATCCCATTTCAAATCCTATGCTCCATAAGAGTTAGAAACAAGGGAATTTTTAAGGATAAATATTTTTTTAAAGTGTAGAAACGTTGGTGAATCTTTAATCATTTTTAAATTTCCAGCCATAAAACATTTGACAATATTTTAATAAAAATATTCAAATTTATAAGGATATTATATAGTTTTTGAACAATTTCGACGATTTTGAATAAAATTATTTGTAGTGTAAAATTTAAACAAACCATTTAAAAAAATAAATATTGATGAATTTCTTTTGGAAAAAAAACCATAGAATTAATCTTTAAACTAAATTCTACCCCAAGATTTGCTTTATTTAAAACCCTAACTTAATACCTTTAATACCCCTTATAAATGAAGAAAGGAGGATAAAATCCTTTAAACCTTGATAGGCTAAAAGGTAAGGAGAGGGGGTAAAACTATTGTAAGGTAAGAAATAGAAAGAGAAAATATACAGAAATGAAAATTAAAAAAAAAAAGCTTCGTTGAACTTTTCCTATTCAATATTCAAAGTTCAAATGATTAAGAACTAAAATTTGTGAAAAGTATTAAATCCTCACATGCAACACTTTCTTCCTATACGTACTTGTAGTTTTTGTGATTTTTCTTTCTATATTCCTATACGCACGTCATTTTGTTTTAAATGCAAAGTTCCACACATACACTCATCGCATGTGTTCACTTTCTAATAATGCGTGCACCTTGAAGCATAGGGAAGGTGAAACAAATTTATGTGCAATACTTTGTTTATTTTATAAAATCTTTATATTAAACATCTCTAAAGTGAAATGCTTTTTATGTCTTTGATTTTTTAAATCAGCATTATCTTATTTATTTATGTTATAAAAAGATGCTTAAATTAAAAATCCTTAAAGTGAAATCATTTTTTCTATTCATGTATTTACTTTCTAATAAGAAATATGATATACATATCGAAGATAAAGGGAAAAAAATTACGTGCTATATTTTATATTATAATAATGGGGTTTACATCAAATAAAAGCGAACTGAAATTTATTTTCTATTATGTTCATGTTTCTATAATAGCATTGAATATGTGTATACTTAATAAATGAAAGGATCACATGGTTGTGAATGTTGGCTTAATATTGGGTTTTGAAATAAGACCCAACCTAACATTAACATATTTTATGGTGTTGGCAGGTTTGTTGTGAAATTTTTAAACATATCATGTAATCGGGAAGTGAAAAAGTTGACACTTAAAACGATGTGTGACGTATGACTTACTTATTAGCATTCCCTAAGTGAGTAGGTGGGTAGCGAGAATTGAACCTAACTCTTAAGAGAATCATAACACTAAGGACGACTCGACATTAATGGTAAGGGATGTTGGAAGGTGGCCCAATAAGCATGATCTAGGGTACCAAACCTTGTAAGGGATGCTGGAAAGTGGGCCTAGTCAGCATGATCTAGGGTACCAAACCTTAGTAGTGATAATATTAAAGGATGGATAGCTGTCACAAGAAAGGTTAGGACAACTTGCAGGTACCTCAAGTAGTAATTTAGTAAGTAGGCCAATAAGGTTTTATTTAGCTTGATGTTTCATGTTATGAGAGTGCATATAATCCATTCCAATGTTGACTGAATAGTAGTTGGATGAAGGGTTGATACGGAGTACTAGAGGTGGGCCAGGTAATATTAGTGATTGGATGGAAGTTCTATCTAATATCCATCCTTTACACTCTTTTGGGTAATAAATTATGCTCTTCTAGGCTAGCCCAACCTGGCAAGATTGAGAGTATTTATGACCTTTATCATGATGCTTATTCCCCATAATAGAAAGGTTACGTGGAAATTTACTTATGGCCAATGCAACACTATCTACAGTTTGGAGACTCTAATATGGTGGGTTGTAGGATGTTTGGCTATGTCAAGAGCATAACTTAAGCAATTGGATTTCCTCTGCATTGTATTTAAGTGTAGGGGAAGACAACCTTAACCACAAAGCAATTATAGTGTACTTAAGTGTGGGAGGAAGAGAGCCTTAACTACAAAGTAATTATAATGATAAGTATAACAAAAGAAGGGTCATTACTATATTATGTTAATTATTATCTTAATAAATGATAAAACATTAATGTTACATTGTGATAGTGATAGTTTGTATTTAGTTATGTCTTGTTATAAGGTGGAAGATATGATTTCTTTGTAAGGATGAATCTGCCTTATTAATAAAACAAAGATATGTCTTTATTAATTAGATAGAAACCTAATTATAAGACATAATGATAGAATTCACCCTATCACCCCATTATTTAAAGTGATTCAAAATATTATAAAATTGCTACAAAACAACAAGAGCTATAGGAATAAAGATGGAAACCTAATTATAAGACATAATGATAGAATTCACCCCATCACCCCATTATTTAAAGTGATTCAAAATATTATGAAATTACTACAAAGCACAAAATAAGAGCTAGAGGCCAAAGTTTGGTACGTATCATGTGTATGTAAATGAAATAAATATGAAAAGTTATGAAGTATAATTGTGAGAAAAAAAACCTTAAGGGCAGGTAAGTGTAAGACAAAGTATGGATTATTATTGTTAACATATTTTATTATGATTTATGCAAACGGTTAGTTTATGTGTTGATATGGTGTATAGGTATGATATTTATTCAAAGTTTTGATGTGAAGCTTTAGATATGGTGACATTACTTTTCTATTATTATATTAATATTGTATTTTTAGTCAGCTATGATCTTAATTATAATTATATCCTTTGTCTTATATATATACCAAGAAAACTTGGTTTTAGAGATCATCTCATCTTGTTTTGTGCATTTGATACATTGTAAGAAGAAGTTTCCCCTCAAAGAGGCTTCTTATTCATCCATTTATTTCATTCTCAAGGCATTGGGTTATTCTATCTTTATAATTTTATGGTATTTTGGGAATTTGGTGCATAATATTTGATATGGGAGCCATTTTCACTGTAAATTTTTTTGGGACATTTGAAATAGAGAAATTTGGAGGAGCTTCATTATATAGAGAAGTACATGTGATAAAAATTTCAATTCCTAGTTCGCTATAAGTTCGAAGTTACAATCTATGGAAGTGAGGGCTTTTGACTAGTCCAGAAACTAGTCTCAATTTTGGGTAAAATTGTTATATTTGAATCTTGCAATTTATCAAAATTGAATTCCACCTAATACATTAGAAATAATATGGACCATAGTGTTTGTGGTAAGAAATTTCAAAGAAGAAATTTAAAAATCGACAAGTGGAAGTTCATACAAGTGTGCTCTCCTAAAAGGGACAAAAACAAGACGTTTTGGGAAAGTCACCATAGCTTAAGAAATTGGGTTTCCTCTATGCTTAAGTGTGGGAGTGTTGTGCCCAAAAAAACTCCCTTGTAATTTCTCCTTTTGAAGGAGATATCGTGGCCCCCCCAAATTAAATATTCTTTAATATTTAACTAACAATAGATAGGAACTTTCAAACAGTTTTCAAAACCAGCTCCCCAATGTGCGATCCTGACTTCTGCAACAGACTTTCAAAGTCGAGACTCTCTCTGAGGTACCTTAATTAAAATGTAGATGAACAAACTTGGATGTGATCAAAGCATGAATATCGAGATATTCTTGGACACACCAATTTTAAACATCGATGAATATAACCCAACGTGATTGGAGCATGTATATTGAGATATTCTTGGACACATCAACTTTCACAATTGATAGAACTACCCCAATGATTGATCCTGCCATGTCTCCATTCTGTTTTTAACTAATGTAGTTTCACTCCAATATACACATGCTGATGGTTTGCATCGGAGAGCTAAGATCATATTGTGTTGCAGTATTTCTTGTAACCTTGTTGATGAGCCAATTTTGACATTTTTACTGTGGACCCTTTTTTATCAGAGTAAAATAGAAACATTCATTTGTTAACACTAGTATCAATCTCCAATTCATATTTTTAAGCACCATTAAGGGTCTTCCAAAAGGAATATCGCTGATAAACTCAAGTACCTTTTAGCACTGTGAAATGGTAGAATAATTGTTATCCTGACTGCTAATCTTGATGATCTTCTTACAATTGCACCAAGAATGCTTACAGACTACCGGTTGAAATAAATCCAAAGGATCCTGACAAATCCAACCTAAGATCTTTGTTAATCTTATAACTAATCATAATTAATGAACCATGTGAGTAAAGGGAATGGTAATAATAGGGTTGAAGTCATTATGACATTAATTCTTCTAAATTTAAAATATATTTAAACAAAAGAATTGAATGATTCAATTCATTTTTGTATTATTGTTGTTACTCTGCAAATTCCTCTTCTGGTGAGTTAGCTTGATTTTTTGTATTCTCAGTTTAGTTTCTAGTAAAATTGTGAGATGTTCAGGGAATCAAGGAATAAAGGGATGAATCTAAAGGAGGTTGAAGAAATTACTCCAACAAGTATGACTTAGGGGTTGAAGTTCTCAGACACAAGCTCTTTGACAGGATTTGAAGTTGATCTTGCTTGGGATGGGATATACCAAATTTACATCATGGGGGATTTTCCTCCAGATAATGATGATACATATGTATATGAGAACATGAGGAAGAGCCAAATATTCCATCCATTGCAACCAAGTCAATCACCATTCCTTACAATGACGTGGCATGATGGATATATGCCTACATTGACCCAAAAATGGGAGTAGTGATTAATGAGAAGGAAGTTGTGATAACTTCTCTCAAACTAGAGTAGTTTATGCAAATATTCAAGTTGAGGAATTCAAAGGTACCATTGAATGAATCCTTTTTGGGGTAATTTCTCAGTGAAAATCCCAATCAAGTGATGCTTGTTAAGAGTTGTTGGGTTGAGAATCGTGGTCTCACCAAGAAGGAAAATAAGAGGTACCCCATACCATATTTTAAGCAGTCTTACATATTGTTGATTGCTATGATCTATTTCCTTTAAAACGAAGAACATTTGACTCATTTCAAGTTAGATTCGGTGCCCTTGGTCCACCACGTAGCAAAGATATGGAAAGTTTTCAACCGAGCAAATATCCTATCAACCAATCTTCTAGGATTTGTGTGCTCAATAAAAGAGGTACCCAAAACCAAAGCTCCAAACTTTTACCTGTTTTCTTATCTACTAGACATTGTTTGTTTCACAAATCGTTTTCCTTTAATGAACGGTCATAGTGGGAGCACGAATCGCTCACCATTAAGGAGAAAAATAAAAAAATAAAACAAGAAGAAGAATAAAAGAGAAGGTTGGAGGAAGTGCACAAATCCAGTTAGCTAGCGTTGCTTACAAGGTTGGTCAAACCAGGGACCCCACTCTCAATATGATCAGGATATGCTTCTTCTACTGTAGCGATGGATATTGAAAGCAATGTCATATCACTCGGCGATTACTTCCTCAGTAGATAAAGTAAGAGCATTTCCAAGTGTTCGTCAAAGAGACAAGACTTGAGGCCTATCAAACAATCTTGTGGATTTTGACATGAAAGACAAAGAACCTCAGGAGATCGCCTTCAATGCAGTTTCCCTCATCTATATATTGGTGAATGTGAGCACGTCTTCTATCAACGATGTAAATCAATTAGTATCCCAGTATAAAGATAAAATGTAATAGTATAAAGAGAAATTGGAGCAAGTAAGGAAGCTTATTTTTTATTCTGAGTATCATCATTCTATAGAGCAGGAATGCCTAAAAGCTTAGTACGATAATGATGTTGCTATGTTGAATGAGGAGTATCAAACCAATTTGGATTCTTTCAAAATCGAGAAGGAAGAAAGTTGAAACATAGTGTAAACTTCATGCTTATCGAAATGAAAGCACTTTACCCCTTAGAACTCTGAAAGAATATGCTTTGAAATCCAATCAGAAATTAAGGGAAGCATAGAAGAATTTCTCTTTGCAACTCAATGATTTGCGACAATGTTATGTTCATTTAATAAGGTTGACTGATGAAGCAGAGGTATTCAAAGATGAATACAAGCTAATCTAGGATCATTACAATGAATTGTTAGATTGGAAACATCCTTATAAGGAAATCTTAGAAGATTTACCAAGGATGTTGAGGAAGGAAATAACATTTACCAAGGATGTTGAGGAAGGAAATAACTAAGATTAGAGCATAGAATAACAACCAAGAATTTTCTTGAGTGGAAGTAAATGATATAATCATAATCATGAAGACAACTTGCACCAAGATTTGGAATTTCATTGATGTTGCCATGGATAAATTTAGAATGCTTACTCTTGATGAATTAAAACAAGTGCACCTAATCAATTTGAAAAGTGTTTTTATAAAATAGGACATGGATCAAAGTGAGGAAACCATAAAACAAGTAATAAAATTAGATGAAGATATCCTTAGTGATTTCCTGTATCATCCACTTGAACTAGCTACCTAGTTCGATGCATTCATGGAGAGGATCGAGGTTGACATGGACAAAGAAATCAAGTCAAGGATGCTTGGTGTTGAAGTACAGTTAGAAAGTCTTCAGAATAATAGAGTGGCAACAATCAAAGACTTACATGGGCAGTGGAAGAAATTCCATGAAGGAACTAATTAATTTTTGCTTAATTAATTTTATCTTTTGTATATTATTTTCTAAATCACAAATAGTTATTATTTTTGTTAGTTACAAAATTTAGTTGTCCCCCAGCTTGAGGCTATTTAAGAATTTTTTGATGAAGCTGAAAGGGGGGGGTGGGAAATCCTTTCACCTTATATTTTTGTACACTACTGTATGAATAGGGCGAAAAATAAAGTCCCATGTAGTCTCTAAAAGCATTTTAATATTGGAATGTTTTGGATTTTTCTTCAAGCTTCTGTTTTGGATTTTTCTTCAAGCTTCCAAGTGATATAATGAATGTTGTTATTTCATATTGATGAAATTTAGAATTATTTTCTTATTAATCATTACATGCATTTTTCAGTCTTCCAGTGATTTATATTTAAGTTACAGGAATATGTATGATTTCTACAACAATTAATTTTCATATGATGTTTATATGTATTTGATATTTATTTTCTAAATGTTGGGAACTATTTTCTCAAATCATATATAAGTATTGAAACCTATAACTTACCATTGTTCCTAAAATAAATAGAATGCATAGACAATGTTGATGAAATGATATAAAGGTAATTGTTTTCTTTCATATATTATGTCACATTGATACACTTAATTTATCGTTGAACAAGTGAATTGTTTCATTAGTTTCAATGGTAACATCTTTCAATTTGTGCATTCTATGATTCAAGAGTTTTGCTCCCAATTGGGATAGTTTAGCTTTTATGTCTTTTATTGTTTAGGACAATTCATAGGATATAATTAATATAAAGAAAATAAAATGGAAAAGTAATAAAATATTTCAAAAAAAATCCTTAACTCTTGTGGAAAATGAGCCCTTGACCAATTGGAGGCACCATCCCGAACGTGACCGGGTCTAACATGGGACCTACGATCGGGTGTTTTCCATTACTATTGACATGGGAATTTTTTCCCGTCAACAAATTCGCACTAGAAGGAGGGAAAACCAAGATGAATGGATGATTCTAACATGACACATCCTACATAGGACCATTCATCCAACCCATAATGAAATTACACATAGCTCCCTGATTCCCAAGCTCTCGAGCTTGAATCGTATTTTAACCCTCGAGTTACTCCGGTTTTAACCCCTTTGCAATTTCTCAATAGGAGAAATAAGTACCAACAACATACTTCCACTCGTTGTTTGTCATTAGTCGATTCACTCAGTATCCCACAAATAATTCAACCATTTTTGGTTGTGACCCGAGCTTTGGAAAGAGAGCTAGGTATTTCCCCGATTGTGCACCCTATCCTTGGGTGGAACTGTCGGTATCAAAACAATATTAATCATGAAAAAAATATCCCGACTGTGAAAGTTTGGAATCCACACCAGACACAGCTCTAGGCTCCAATACATGTGACAGAACAAACATAGATATAGATCTAGATTCAATAACAACTTCATTTAGAATATTTCAAGAGATAACATAAATATGAGAAGAAGAATATTCAGACAAAACTAGAGAAATTTACTCTAGAGCTTTATTTCCATAATGCATTGTTGAGCAAAAGCTAGTACAATATATAGATGCTCTCAAGAGACAAAATTGAGAGGATTAGTGAAAGTTGATTAGCTCATAATAATGAGGCTTATATTGGACCAATTCACCCATCAATGACATGAGGCCAAGTGTAACTCATAGATTGGGCCATAATGAGGTTCAATGAACATAGATGGACCATGAGGAGGTTAGGCTAGTCAAAATAGTGTGAAAGGTACCATTATGAGGGTGGATTAAGTGGTTTAGGCTTGAGTGGAAGTTAGGTGGCAAAGGATTGGACAAAATAGCCAAGAAGGGGTCAAAATGACTAGATACAGTGCATTTGTGCCTATGGTCAAAGACAACTCCTTAAAACAGGGGAATCAGGGTGCCTTAGTTGAAGGAGTGGTAATAAATGTTGGAGGTGGCCATCAATAAGGCACCCAACATTTAGTTTGACTATATTTTGGACCATACTTGGTGGATAAGTCATCATTTAACCCTAACTAACTTCTAACTTGGCATTTATGGTAAACCACTAGTCTAATATGTGGAAAAACTCCCTAGACCAGGCACTATGAAGCCAAACCACACTAGATAGAACAACATGAAGGTCCATGGCATGAATATGATGGTGATATTGTTCTAACACCCCTCCTTAAGCCAAAATGGTAGTGAGCATGAGAAATAGGGCCCAAGCAACAAAGGCTTACGGTCACCCTTTACAACTTATTCATCCATGTAAGTGAGGAAAGAGGCAAAACCACATGGGGAAAATCCTCCCTCTAAAATGGACATGAAAGACACCAAAAATAAACTACTCCAAAACACAAGTAGGTGTGAACTTGTTCATATTTCTGGAGGAACCTTCTTCTTGGGAAGAAGAGGAATGTGCTCAACTAGATCATGTACATGTACAATTGCATGATGGAAAGTGAAGCCATGCAGAACAACTGAGTAACATTGATAGTAGAGAGAATGCATGCGCTCTTTAGACTTGAACTTCAAACCAACCAGTGTGATAGCTCCAAAAGAGACTTGATATGCTTGAGAATAAGTGAACCCAAGCGAATCTTAAGGCTCTTGAAGCATCAACATAAAACCAAGAGATTTGTAATCGGCTCCAAGAAAGTGGAACAAGAGTCCCAAGTTTTCCAATGTGATGGCTAAGGCTTATCCATCTTCAAATGAACTTGAAGAAATTCTGCTACTCATGGTGTATGAATACATAGGAATCAAAAGAGTGTGAAGCAATGAGAGTTCTTCACTTGAATTCCAAGCTTCTCCTTGATCATCTTTCGAACCAATACTCTCATATGAAGGAAGAACCTCTTCTAGAGAAGACTCACTATGATCACCAATCAGCAACCCATCTTCAACATTTGTAATAGAATACATAGAGGAGAAAGAAGTAGAATGGAGAGACATCTCTTCTTCTTCTTCTTCAGTTTGAAAAAATTCCTGAGAAATGCACGAGGCCGAGACCTTTGGAGGGAGAAAACATGAGGAGGTGTCCATTTGACTGATCTCCATGCAGCTAATATCTTCTTTTTGTATGCCAATAGATTTATCTAGATTTCTCCAAAGCTCGAATGGGTACTCAAAAGAATCAATGATATAATGCATTCTAGGAGGTATAGCCAAACACATAGTTCCATATGTTCTATCTCAATAATTAATCCAATCACACTTCTCTTCATAAGACTCTAGCTCGCTCATAGCACCAATGGACACATCAAAGAGACATTTTCTGTTGAGATGTGCACACATCTTTTCTTTCCAATCTGAATAGTTGAATGGAGAGAGGAGAGGAACAAATTTCGAATCCATATTGAAGTTTGTGATATTTTAGAAGTAGGATCACTCAACTGTAGCAGACCTCACTAAAACTCACTCAAGAAGTGCAAACAAAAGAAGAAGAAATGTTGATTCAATAATCACTCATACACAAGAAATGACAAAAACTGTTGTATCATACATCAGCTATAAACTGGCACTCTAAATAGTGAATAATAACTTAATACAATCAAATGAATTCGAATTCCTCCTAAGGTCATTCGAATTCTCCTCAATGTGTGGCTTGTATGACATTGGAGACATCATCCAATCAGTAATAGTGGTCACAAGTGGTCAAACATCAGTCAAATGAGTCTAACTGAGTCTAACTGGTGCATGTGGCATAAATGTAGGGAAGGAAACTCCAATGTGGGCGCATGAGGAGCTGTAAGTAGTTAGTATAGCTGATCTAGTCTCTCTGGAGGTCTATCTAAGTGGTTCAATCAATCAAACTAGTAATCAGTCCACCAAACAAGTAGCAAATCCACTAATCATGGAACTAACTAAAGAATCTCCTAAATAGGTAGAAGAGGGCGCACTTGTACTCCAGTGATGAAAACAAAGGAACATATGTGGCTAGGAGGGCTAGAACTGAGGAAAAATAGGCTCTTGGGGATGAAAAATTGGGGACTAGGTGCTGGGAGACTACCATACTAATGACTGGATGCCTGTATTTTCATGGAGATGCATGCATGCATGCAAAATACAAAAATGATGGTGAGAATATTCCAACACCCCCCAATAAGCCAAACTCATGAGGAACAACTGAAATGGTAGGGATCTAATAACTGAGACCAAAGGTCACCCCATACAAAAATCTAAATAAATAAAGTGAGGAAAGAGGGAAAACCCAGTGGGAAGAAATCCCCCCTCAAGATAGACTGTGGTAGGATGATCAATCATGTACATCACTCACCCCAAATGGTAAGTGAACTTCTCCACTGAAGAAATATCTATCGGGAAGAAATGGATCAATAATGTGAGAAGGATGAAACCTTCCATTCTAAAAATCAGATTTGGTTCTCCTAGGATCAAGTGGATCTCCAACAAGATCTCCGACAAATCTAAGAGTAGTGGTTTCCCATATAGGAAGAGGAGGATCATCAAGTGCAATATCATCAGGTTATTGTGGATCTGGATCTTCCATTCTCTCATCTTCACTGATAGGTGCTATATCTTCAGGTTCTTGTGGATCTAGATCTAGCATTCTCTCTTCATCATCTTCACTCTCATACTCTGAATCTGAACTGTCATGTGATGAAGATTCGCTCTCTTGGAGCTCATCAAGCAGTGGAGGTGTGGTAGGCAAGATCTCTTTCTCAATAGGATGAGCATCATGTAGAGGCCAGTCCTCAAACTATACACTCCTATCAAGGAATGTGGTCATAGTAGAAGGATCAATAAGCTTGTAGGCCTTTTCATTCAATGCATAACCCACCATAATACACTCTCTGCTTTGTGTATCTAGGGCTCTCCTTTTCTCAGTTGGATTCCTTGCCCATGCTTTGGATCCAAACACTCTAAGTTGAGACACATCAAGTTTGTATCCCATTCATGATTCGAAAGGAGTCATATCTTTGAGTCCTTAGTGAGGAACTCTGTTCTGAATATAGGTGGCACTGTTTATGACTTCTGCCCAAAGACTAGGGTGCAACCCTTTCGACTTTAGCATGCAGGTCGCCATCTCTTTCAATGTTCTGTTCTTCCTTTCAGCAACACCATTCTGTTGTGGTGTATAGGGAATAGTATGTTGCATCTCAATGCCTTCTTCAACACAATAGGTTGAAAGTCACCCTTAATGTACTCACCTCCATTATCAGTGCGAATGGCCTTGATCTTTCTATCTGAAATTTTTTCTACAGAAGACTTGAAAAAATTAAAGAATCCAAATACTTATCACTTTAATCTGAGAAAGTATACCCATGTAAATCTTGAATAATCATCAATAAAAGTAAGAATATACCTTGCCTTGTTCAAATATATATCTGGAGATGGCCTTGCAAAATCATTGTGAATCAAATCTAGAGGTTGAGAGGCTCTCCTTTCCTTCCCCTTCTACAATTTCTTTTTAGGATGCTTGCCAATCAAACAACCATGACAATTTACCTTGGAAAATTTGATCTTGGGAAGCCCTTCAACTATCTCTTTAGTATGCGTATATTGCAAGTATTGATAGTTGAGATGCCCAAATATTTCATTCCATAGCCTACTCTCTTCATTTGCATGAGTGTGAAGAGCAAACTCTTTAGAGAGAGGTGGAAAATGGGAGAACTCATAGAGTTTCGACTTATGATTTGCAACACCTTTTGCAATGGTAGATCCTGATACCATGTCTTGAATTTCAACCTCATTTGGAGAGAATATCACCCTCTTTGGCTCTCCAGTATGGGTCATCTAATACACTGAAAGTAGATTAGTAGTGAGAGTGGGGACATATAGCACATCTGATAGGTACCCATGATCAAGTTTGATTCTTCCAATCCCCTCAGAGGAGACCTTAGAATCATTCCCCAACATAATGGATGGTCCAACAGTACCTTCGAATCCAATGAAGAGATCCTTGGAGGAAGACACGTGTCTTGATGCTCCAGAATCTACGATGAAGGAGGATTGAGTTGATGCACCTGCCATGAGGGAATGGCATCTCTCTTTGTTCTCATATCCAGATGGTTCACTCTCTTTCTTTCTAGCACATGCAGGTACTGGAAGATTATTTTTTTCAAGAAGTGAAGCCATGATATTTATGGTCTTCTTCATACATGAGCTCTCAGGGTGATATCCTCTATTACAGTATGTGCACTTATATTTTTCCTTTTGAGATGTCTTTTCTGTCATAGGATTCAAAACTCCATATGACTAGTTTGGATCCTACTTCTGCTTTTGGTCATTCAAATTCCTATCAGAAATATTTTGTTTTCCTTTAACATTTGCTCTTCTTGACTCAGTAGGTGCAAGAGCTGAATCCAATTTGGTTTTTATCACTCCCATGTGCACTAGCTTCTCCTCCTCTAGTGTGTCGAGAGATTGGATGAAGTATTCAAGCGAAGGGAATTTCCATTTTGGAATGGACAACTTTGCTAACTGGAAGTTCAAAAAAAACACTGAATAATCAAGGCCTAGCTTCGACAGGATGGAAAGGATGAATTGTTTTTCTTCCTTCTCAATCCCATACCTCTTCAATTGTGAAATCAAGTTCTTGAATTTATTGAGAAACTCAGTGATAGTTTCGAAACTACTTGGGCTCGAGGAGATGAGGTAATTTTCTAGTTTATGACCCTTCAAATCATCCTTCTGACCAAGAAGATATTCAAGGTTGTCCAAAACCTCCTTTAGAGTCTTCAGATCGATAACATGAAAGTGTAGGTCTTCATAAATGCTAAGTAGCAGCAGCCCTACTACTTCGTCAAGCTTGTCTAAGTAGTTGGATTTATCTACTGCACCAGTGGGATCAACTGCATATCTATTCACCACTCTGGAAAGGATCTTTGAATTCAAGAAGATGTCTATATTTTCCTTCCATTCAAAGTAGTTGAATGAATTCAACTTGAGATCCATGATACTGAAGAATTCAAAGTTGAAGAGGGGATAGTCTTGCAAAACAAATGAGAATTATGAAATGGAGATTTGTTGCAATCTGAATTGAACACTGCATTAGGACACTGAGAACATGTGACTGGGTCCTTCACACTTGGCTAGACCTCACTGGATTGCTCCAGTAAATTCAAGGAAATATCACTAGGATTTACAGTGGAAACCTAGAGGCTTCTAGTGTTCAATGAAAGACAGCTGCTCAAGGAATTGTTGCGACTGTTGCAACTGATGCTGCTGCAATTAGAATAGCTATTGTAAGATCTAATACCATGTGATATTTTAGAAGTAGGATCACTCAGTTGTAGAAAACCTCGCTAAAACTCACTCAAGAAGTGCAGAAAGAAGAAGAAGAAATGTTGATTCAATAATCACTCATACACAAGAAATGACAAAAATTGTTGTATCATACATAAGCTATAAGTTGTTACTCTGAATAGTGAATAATAACTAAATACAATAAAATGAATTCGAATTCCTCTTAACGTCATTTGAATTCTCCTCAATGTGTGGCTTGGATGACATTGGAGACATCATCCAATCAGTAATAGTGGTCACAAGTGGTCAAACATCAGCCAAATGAGTCTAACTGAGTCTAACTAGTGCATGTGGCAAAAATGTAGGGAAGGAGACTCCAATGTGGGCGCATAAGGAGCTTTCAATAGTCAGTATAGATGATCTATTCTCTCTAGAGATCCATCTAAGTTGTTCAGTCAGTTAAACTAGTAATTAGTCCTCAAAACAAGGAGCAGATCTACTAATCATGGAACTAACTGAAGAATCTCCTAAATAGGTGGAAGAGGGTGCACTTGTACTTCGGTGATGAAAACAAGGGCACACATGTGGCTAGGAGGGATAGAACTGAGCACAAACAGGCTCCTGGGGATGAAAAACTGGGGACTAGGTGTTGGGAGACTACCATACTGATGAATGGATGCATGCATGATGACTGGATGCATGAAGACATGCAAAATAAAAAAAATGATGGTGAGAATATTCCAACAAAGCTGTTGTGGGCACTTGCAAAATACACTCAAGAAAGGATGTGGAAATTGCTTTGAATCAGTCTAGCTTTGATACCATGTGAAATTTTGGAATGCACACCAATCACAGCTCTAGGATCTGATACATGTGATAGAACAAACATAGATATAGATCTAGATTCAATAACAACTTCACTTAGAATATTTCAAGAGATAGAAAAAATATGAGAAGAAGAATATTGAGAGAAAACTAGAGAAATTAAGTCTAGAGATTTATTTCCATTATGCATTATTGAGCAAAAGCTAGTACAATATACAGATTCTCTCAAGAGACAAAATTGAGAGGCTTAGTGAAAGTTGAGTAGCTCACAATAATGAGGCTTATATTGGACCAATTCACCCATCAATGACATGAGGCTAAGTGTAACTCATAGATTGGTCCATAATGAGGTTCAATGAACATAGATGGACCATGAGGAGGTTAGGCTAGTCAAAATAATGTGAAAGGTACCATTATGAGGGTGGATTAGGTGGTTTAGGATTGAGTGGAAGATAGATGACCAAGGAGTGGCCAAAATAGCCAAGAAAGGGTCAAAATGACTACATACAATGCATGGGTACCTATGGTCAAAGACAACTCCTTACAATAGGGGAATCAAGGCTCCTTACTTCAAGGAGTGGTAATAAATTATGGAGGTGGCCATTAATAAGGCACCCAACAATTATTTTGATTATACTTTGGCCCATACTTGGTGGATAAGTCACCATTTAACCCTAACTAACTTCTAACTTAGAATTTATTATAAACGACAAGTCTAATATGTGGACAAACTCCCTAGACTAGGCACTATGAGGCCAAACCACACTAGGTAGAAAAACATGAAGGTCCATGGAATGAATATGATGGTGATATTTTTCTAACACCGACCATTGCATGTCATCTTTAGCCTAACTCGATCCTACTAAATCCTGAGCCCAAAAATATTGCAACACAAATGATCGATAACAGATATCCTCCTAGTCCTCATGTTTTACCTCCTGATTTTACGCCATATACTCGAGAGGCTAGTTCTTCAGAAGATGAACATTTTGAAGATAAAACAGGAAGAAACATGGTTGGAAATAATGCTAACATAAATCCACAATGGAAATTAAAATATGCAATATCCGTGCTAGGGTATGTACATTCACTTCCAAAACATTCGAATAAATCTCTCCTATAATTTGATCCTAACCAAAAAGATTCATCTAAAGATCATATAATGATATTTTTGGTGGTTTATAACCTCTTGAATGTAGAATATGAGGAGGTGGTCTGTAGGCTATTTTCATATACCTTCACTGGGTGTGACATTACATGGCTCAAATCCTTAAGGTTACAATCCATTACAAATTGGTATGATTTAGAGAAGTCATTCATGGGAACGTTAGGAGAAGATAAAAGCCCCTCTAAATTGGTTCTTGAGATATCTAGGATTAAAATGGAGCCTAAATAGAGGATAAAACAGTTCAATAAAATTATTTTAATTGTGTTGAACAAAATTCCCAATACTTCAAAACCTTTAGTCAATGTCTCAATTGAATTTTTTTCAACTGCATTCTGAACCACCATAGATATGTTTATCAAATGAGTTGAAAAGAAAAACCTAGATGAAAACTTTGAATTGGCTGTCAAAGTAGAATGAGATATGCAGAGCTAAAATGAAAATCTAGGATGAGATGAGGGTTTGGATAAACTTCCTATAGATAACTAATACTCAAAATAAGAGCCATGTTAAACTAAAGGAGACCAATCACAAAGACACAGAATGACACAAGGTCAGTCTTGACAAGGGGCCTCTTGCTTAAGTATTACACACAACAACACATAGGGTGCTCACAAAGACTAGATGTGAACTCAATTCCAAGAGCTGGCTTCTATTACTTGTCTCAAATTCTAATGTTTAATTACAAAGAAAATGAACTAGTCAACCTTAGCCAGTTACAATATACAGAAATAAAACTGTGTCTTTAGTGTGTTTCTTGACTGTGTGCGATCCTACTCCCTCTCATGGTCTTTGCTGAATGAAAGAAATCAATGAGCCATGGATGAACGGTCCATTGATCCTCTCTGATCCATCGCCTCCTCTGTGCCTTCACACTGATCCTCTAATATGCTCTACTGCTACTCTTCCCTAGGCTCACTCCTTTCCCCGAGATGTCCTTCTCTCTGTCTGCTGAATTATCCTTGATCCTGTAGAATTGCAGTTGTCAGTGCCCTCTAGTCGTGCTACACAACCTCCACCTATGGTGACATCTGTCATGATCCCAAGATTCCCAACCCCCTTCATAACTTCCTTAACTTCCTCAACAACCACGAACAATTTCTAAGTACGTCGTCTTGACTTATGTACTTCTCTGACTCTGCTACATTAGTCAAACCCATCTCCTATCTTGACCATACCACGCTCTGTCATCCCTCGACCTTACTTGTTAGCTTCACTTAACCTCCATGGATGCCATTCCACCCCGTCCTCCACACTTGGCCTTCGCCGCTTTCATCGATGTCGTCATTAGACAATACGTCGACCTTCGACTCCTTCGATCTTCACTCCTATCATTTTTTGACCTTAGACTTGTCAACTCTCGACCTTTCTTCTGCTGACTGCATATTGACAACTTCTGCTTGACTACCTAGCTTTGACTACCAACTTACTTCGCATCAGTGGTTGTCGGCTCTTCCCTTGGTCGGCCTCATTCTGTCGATCAAATTTGACTATTTTTCCTAGGCCCCGATGCTCCTGCATTAGAATCCCTAGGTGAAAAAGAACTCGAGTACTCCATCAGTCTCTCGAATTCCTCTTCTGAAATCTATCTCACCTCATTCGATTCATCGTATCTCCATCGAACAAGATATTATTTATTCCGTGAACTTCGGGTGCCTACAACATCATGTTCCTCCAACACTTCAGAGATTTCCTCCTTGTTGTGTTGATATGAATTTTGCACTATCTAGTCGATATTCGACACTTCCGTGCTACTACTTGTTGAACCTTCCTTGTACTTGTGCAGATCTGAGACATTGAACTTAGGATATATGTTCAATTCCTTCGGTAGCTCCAACACATAAGCATTGTTCGAAATTTTCTTCAAGATCTTACATGGTCGAATATTCTTCAGCTTCAGCTTGTTATACGTTCCTATCGGGAACTTCACTTTCCTCAAGTGTGCATAGACTAAGTCTCCCTCGCTAAATGACTGTAGCCTCTTCTTTCTATCGGCTCTCAACTTGTATGCCGTGTTGCTCTTCCCAATGCGCTTGCGCACATCTTCATGCACTTATTTCATATTCTCTACGAATGTTTCCGCATCTGCACTCTTCTTGATATTGTTGGTATCTCGACCAAGTCTACCACTCCATGTGGTCTTCGACATTGAACAATATAGAATGGGCTCATACCTATTGACCGATTGACAGAATGTTTATATGTGAATTCTGCTTGTGCCAACACATTCTCCCACTGCTTGGGTATGTCAGTCGTCAAACATCTCAAAAGGTTTCCCAAACTTCTATTTACCACCTCGGTCTGTCCATCTCTCTGCGGATGGTATGCCAAGCTAAAATGCAAATTCATGTCCAGTTTCTTCCACAGGGTTCTCCAGAAATGACCCATAAAATTGGTATCTTTTTCCGATGTAATACTCTTCGGCAACCCATGCAATCTGACTATATCCTTGAAGAATAGTATAGCAATGCTTGTGGCATCACTTGTCTTCCAACACAGAATAAAGTGTGCCATCTTTGAAAATATATTGGCTACAACAAAGATTGAGTCGTTACCTTACCGATTCTTTTGTAATCCTAGCACAAAATCCATTCTCAGGTGCTCCCATGGGGTATTCAACACTGGTAATGGTGCATACAACCCCGTATTCTGAATTATTCCTTTTTCCAACTAGCAAGTTTGACACTGTCGTACCCACTTTCTGACATAAGTCGTCATTCCTGGCCAATAATACTTTTGTTCAACCAACGCCTTGGTCTTGTTGATTACAAAATGACCTACTAATCCTCCTCTATGTAGTTCTCGGATTAGGTTCTCTCTTACGGATCTTATGGGAATACCCAATTGTTTTCCCTTAAATAGGTATCCCCCTTGTATAAAATAATCCAAGTATGGCATCTTGTCGACAGTCCATGGTTCATGACTTGCCTTCCATGATTTCACAAAATCCTCATTGGTATCATACTTTGTCTTCACCGACTCTTCTCTCATTTCCTAAACTATCATCGTGTTCAAACAATGCAACTCTTCGACTCAGCACGTCGACAACCTTGTTCGCCTTTCCTAAATTATGTCGCAACATGAAGGTATACTCTTGCAGGAATTCAACCCACTTCATGTGACGCTGGTTCAAATTCGACTGAGTATTCAAGTACCTCAGTGCTTAGTGATCTGTGTATAACACAAAATCCTTGGGAAACAAACAATGGCTCCACTTTTTCAATGCTTGGACAATAACATAGAATTCCTGGTCGTAGACCAAATATTTTCGCTTCGCTTCATCCAACTTCTCGCTGAAGAATGCAATTGGTCGGTCTTCCTCGATCAACACTGCTCCAATTACCATTCCACTCGCATCGCAATCGACTTGGAAAACTTTGTCGACATATGGGAGCGCTAACACTGGTCTCTCAGTCACCTTTTGCTTCAACTTGGCAAAATCTCTCTGGGCAGCTTCTGCCCACTTGAACTCCCCTTTCCTCATGCACTCTATCAACAGTGCACATATCCTACTGAATCCCTTAATGAAATTTCAGTAAAAACTAGAAAGTCCATGGAAACTTCGCACTCTTGTCATGCTTGTTGGTTCTGGCCACTCCAATATAGCCTTCACCTTTTCTGGGTCCATCACTAACCCTTTACCCAAGATTACAAATCCCAAGTACACCATTTATTCCTTCATGAAGTAGCATTTCTATAGGTTCACCATCAACTTCTCTTCCTGCAGCTTCCGTAATACTTGTCGAATGTGCTCCAAGTGATCGACCTTGGTTTGACTAAATATCAAGATGTTGCCTAGATACACTACAACAAAATTTCCCAAGAATGGTTTCAGTACTTCATTCATCAACCTCATGAATGTATTAGGTTCATTAGTCAATCTGAATGGCATGACTAGCCACTCATACAACCCTTCCTTCATCTTGAAGGTTTTTTTCCATTCATCGCCCTGTCTGACCTTGATCTGGTGATATCCACTCTTCAAGTCGACCTTGGTGAAGTACCTCTCTCCACTCAAGAAATCCATAAAGTCATCCATCCTTCGCTATGGAAACTTGTACTTGATCGTGATCTTGTTGATGGATTTGGAGTCTGTACATAGCCTTCATTCTCCACCCTTCTTTGATGCTAGTATAGCTGGTACCGCACACAGGATGAGACTCTCTCTCATCAATAATCTATCCAACAACTCTTGGACTTGTCAATTGAGTTCCTGACCCTCTTTCAGATTCATTCTATGTGGTTCCTTGTTTAGAAAACTCCATCCTAAAATCAAGTCAATCTGATGGGATATGCTTCTCATTGGTGGCAATCCTATTGGCACCTCGTCGACTACTATGCTCTAAAACTCTTCGAGCATCTCTTCGACTTCGACTGGAATCTTCTCCATTATCGAACTCTCGACACATGGTCCCGTCGGAATGATGGAAAAACATCCCGACTATTTCTCCTCCTCTGCAAGGAATTCCTTTGCTGAGCACATCAGCATTTGCTTCTCCCAATAGTTGCTTTCGCCCTACTTGCAGTCGGCTCGCTCCTCCTGATTCGGCTTCAACATCCTCCGCATGCCATTTTCCACATTGTGACTATGTTGGCTCGACCATCATAGATGATCTTTCGATCATATTTCCATGGTATCCCTAACAATAGATGACATGCATTCATTGGTACTACATTGCACAATACACTGTCTTCAAGCTCCACAACCTTGAAGTTAATCAAGCACTTTCTGGTTACCTTCACATGGTGACCTTTATATAACCATGATATCTTGTATGGATTTGGTGTTCTCGACATCTCAAACGCAACTTGTTGATGACCTCTATCGACACAAGCTTCTCCAAATTGTCACAATTGACTATGGTATTGCAATACCTGTCATCGATCAACACTCTAGTCCGAAAGATAGCCTTTCATTGTGCTGACTCCTTCTCGTCGTGGTGGTCGTCTTGAACCAAGGTTATTCTGGCCTTCATATTTCAACCTTTTCCTCTAACTTGTTCACTACTGTCTGATGCTGATTCCATCCTCTCGTCGACTTGCTCATCTCATCGGCGTCTGGGTTTCAACTCATCTACCATGTGTAGATTTTTTGAGAATTCATAAGCTTTGTGTCCCACTCTAGGACACTTATAACATACTACAACTGGTATGTCAACTCCTTTCTTTTCTGTCAGACCAGTTCGACCATATGCACCCCGACCGCGGGTCTCTCGACCATCCTGTTGGTTTCCCTATGTTTTTTCTCTAGTCACTATACCTTCCACACATCGGTAGTCTTTGACAGCTTCTCTCCTAGTTCCGCTACTTTGGCCCTTCGCGGAAACATCCTTTGCACCTCGACCATTCATCCTCCCTCTGGTGGATGCGGTTCTCCTCAATAGTTTCTCTTCTGCTTTCAAAGCTAGTGTGTAGGCTTCACCGAACTATCTGAACCTCGACTGGCTCAAATTGTCCTATATGAAATAGTTCAATCCATTTACATATCTCGTGACAGCTTATTCGCCTTCGTCGATTTGACCCGACTGAATCGACAGTCTATAGAACTCTTCTGTGTATTCCTTCACGGTCATCTCTTTCTGTCGAAATTTTTGCAACTTCCTGAACAAGGAAATCACATAGTCACTAGGCAAGAACTTCCCTTTCATCTTGGAAACCATCCTATCCCAAGACTTGATTTTCTCCTTTCCTTTCTTGAGTCTGTCAACCTGTACATTGTCCCACCACAATGAGCATGGTCCTTCAACCTTAGAGATGTAGTTTTAACCCGTTTAGGATCCTCAATCTCCTCTATGTCAAAGTATTTCTCCATGTCTCTGAACCAATCTATCAAGTCTTCTAGATCCAGACTTCATGAGTAGGTATGCACATCCATCTTTGTTCGACCTGTCATCTTGGACAGTCGCTTGATCATTTTATCTTCTAGTTCTTATTCCACTGCTTCCCATGCTTCCACTTCCTCAAATTCCTCGTCACTGTGGTTAAGTGCATCAAGAATGCATCCACGTCTCTAGCTCTCTTTGATCACTACGAACTCACCCGTCAAACTTCTCATTGTTCGCATCCACTCATCGAACATTTCATGATCAACTGTGACTCTAGTGCCACGTGCTCTTTGTCCTACACCTTGAACATTTACACCTCCATGAGACATTTTTAGCCTTGGCTAAAACTACCACTTGTCCAATCGCAACCAGACTTTCACCACTCATGCACAACTTTTCCCAACCGCAGCTGGAGCTTTCTACTCACTTGCAGGCTCTCTTGGCTCTCCGGATTAAACTGCTTAACCAGATTCTGCTGTAGGCTCTGATACCAAACTGGCGCAAGGTCGGTCCCAACAAGGGGCCTCTTGATAGAATATGACACACAACAACACACAAGGTGCTCACAAATACTAGATGTGAACTGAATGCCAAGAGCTGGCTTCTATTACTTGTTTCAAATTACAATGTTTAATTACAAAGAAAATTAACTAGTCGGCCTTATCCTATTACAATATACATAAATAAATTTTGTCTTCATTGAGTTTCTCGACTGTGTGCGATCCTCCTCCCTCTCACAGTCTCTTCTGAATGAATGAACTCAATGAGCCATGAATTAATGATCCACCGATCCTCTTTGATCTATCGCCTCCTCTATTCCTTGACACTGCTCTTCTACTCTGCTTTGCTACTGCTCTTCCTGAGGCTCACTCTGTTCCCCGATACATCCTTCTCTCTATCCACTGAATTCTCCCTCATCTTGTAGAGTTGTAGTTGTCAATGCCCTCTAGTCGTGTTGCACAACCTCCACCCCTGGTGACATCTGTCATGATCCCAACCACCTTCATAACTTCCTTAAATTCCTCAACAACCATGAATGGCTGCTAAGTACATCGTCTTGACTTTTGCACTTCTCTGAATATGCTATAGTAGTTGGCCCCATCTCATGTCTCGACCATATTGCGCTTTGTCATCCCTCTACCTTACTTGTCAGCTTCACTTAACCTCCATGGATTTAGTACACCCTGTCCTCCATGCTTGGCCTTTGCCGCTTTCGTCAGTGTCATCGTTCAACCATATGTTGACCTTCGACTCCTTCGATCTCTGCTCCTGTCGTTTGTCAACCTTAGACTTATCGACTCTCGACCTTTCTCCTATCGACTACATATCGACAGCTTCTGCTCGACTTCCTATCTTCAACTGCCAACTTACTTCACCCCAATGGTCATCGGCACCTCCCTTGGTCAGCCTCCTTCTATCATTCAACTTCGACTATTTTTCCTAGGCCCCGATGCTCCTGCATCATAGAAGGATTACAAATATTAATTAAGAAATTTACCAATGAATTCATTGATCTCAAATGGACAATGGGGGAGAAACAACCTCCTAGTAATTACTATAGACCATCGTATAAAAAGTATTTTCATCCCGATATTAGAATAACACCACCCATTGAGGGTATGAATATTGAAAACCTATTTCTAATTTGTTTATAAATACCAATTCTAAGAACTATTCCTATCATGATGATGAGGGAGTAAAAGAGCTTCAGGAAAGCATAGAGGTAGAGAACCCAAGTATTACAAAAATTCATGATCATCATATTAATGATCTGTGGGATTTTACTTGCACCAAAATAGAGCAAGATGAGTAAGACATTGAATAAATTCATACCTACCAGACACAAAACGAAGGTCCATTTTATGTTAAAGAGTCATCCTCGACTTCTAACCCACTGAATACAAATCGTATTGCATGTAGTGTTCAAAATAAAATTAACATCCTTAACAAAGTGAAAGGTAGAAGCTCATTTTACTATGCACCCGCAACATGAAGACATAAGACAAGTACATAAGAAAACACTCCTCTCTTATCTAATTACTACTTCCATGATTAGAACGATTGAGTGAATAAAGAAGGAGCCTAAAGAGACAAGGTTTAGTGATTGAACTGCTCAATTGAAGGCTCAAATCTAGTCTCCATCAGTCAACAGTAAGAAGAAATGCACAACATTTCATTAATTGTGCTTGAGAATTTTGAGTTTGTGACAAAATTCTGAAAAATACTATGGAAAGTGGGTTTTTGAGTAAAAATAATAAAAAAATCAAGAAAGGGATTATCCCACATTGAAATTGGAAACTTGAGATCCCATTTCCCAATACTATAAAACAAAGGTATTTGGGGCATGGTAAGAGAAGGAAAAAGGGAGAGAAAAGGAATGCTAGGGAGATTTCGGGATAGGAAAGATCATCTTCATCAAAAACAAGGATGGATAAGGATGGCTCAAAGCAAGGGAGGATGTATGCATCTCAGGAAAAATTGTAAGTAAGTATCTATTCTTCTTTTGCATAATATGAAAAAATTCATTTTTCCTTATATTCATGAGTTTAAAGTTTTTCTTCCAAGTTTGATTTGAATTATAAATGGATAAATATATTAGGAAATGCTAGATAATTGTTCATTTATGACAATGAACCTCACCTATTCATAACAAGATAGTTATTTATTGTAGACTCATCCCTACCTTACATGCTATTATCAGAATGGCAACCATACTGGTTGGTTTAATTTGAAAACTTATTCAATATTTCAGTGTTTCAATCTTACAGGTATGCTTAATATTGCCTTAAAACTATAATAGAACCTATTTTCCAGGTTTAGAAGCCCAAAACTAGCCTTAATCACCTCTTAAGAAGCCAAAAATATTGATATTAGATCTTGTACCTTTGTATTTCTTGCATTGTATGGCTAAAGCACTGTGTCTGTGCATACACAACATTGATGGTCAATAGACACACCTTATCCACTATCAAGAAGTGTCAGCAATGCACCCTGCATGTGTGCAAGGTGTGTCACCCCTGCAACAATGCTTTCCTCTGTTTTCTGTGGGTGTGCCGTCTGGGATCTTGGTTTTTTGGAGCTTGGCTCTTCACCTTTGTCTCGATTTTTGTAATTTTTTCTTCTTGGATTGGATGAGGAATCCCTTATATTATAGTTTGTATCTTACTTGGACCCTCAGTTCAAGAAGAAACACTGCAACATAATGATAATGTGCAGTATGACCAGGGCGCACATAGAGGTTGTGGTGGATTCCGAGTAAGAAATACTGGCCCAGGAAGAGGAAGAGGTCAGATGATTTGTTATAACTGTGGTCATCCTGGCCATCTTTCTAGAGACTGTACCAATCCTTTTATTACATGTAAATACTATAAGTATTTTGATCATGTTATTGAAGCATGCCCAATATTGCAAGCAAAGATGCAAGAAAGAAGACAAGAAGGGCAGAACCCCAACGTTCACATGATCTCAATAGAGAAAAGAACTAAAGATCCAAACATCAATGTTGTGATGTGAAGTGGCACAACAATAGGGAGAGATAAATAACTAGAAGCCTCGACTTCTGAAGACCACCAAGCTAAGAAGACTCCTACTAAAGGGGTCTGGATCAGAAAAGCAACTGCGAAAGCACCTACTTTCAATTTGGACAGAAACAAAGAAGTCTTCGTAGAAGCAAGGGATACCTTCAAAGAACCTGAACCTATAACACCAAGAATTAAATTGTGAAGTGAAATAGTACATATGAAGGATATGCCAGCAGCGTATGATAAAACATGTAACACAGCAGAAACAGGCACTTATGTTGCGTAGTTCCTATGGATCAGTATGAAGTTACTGAAGAGAGAAGATGCCTTAGTGGAATTGAAAAACTTACTAAACCACTATGAACAACGTAGTTGCATGGGTACTATTCATAATGCAGTTCACGATATAAAAATTCATAAGAGAACAGAATGAGAAATGCAGCTAAGTGCGTAGATTGGAGACTACGAAATGGACTAGATCATCGTTGACATGGGATCAGAAGTGAATTTCTTGACCAAGAAGACATGGCAACAGATGGGAAAACCAAGGTTATCATGGTCACCTATCTAGTTGAGATTGGATAATCAACAGAAATTTATTCCATTCGGAATACTCTCGAATGTACTTGTGGACATTGATGGAGTAAGAAGTTCAGTAGACTTCGAGGTAATTGAGATTATCGACAACAGTAACCCATATCCTGCATTACTTGGGATAGACTGGGCGATGGATAGCATCATGATTATCAATCTGAAGAAAAAAAAGATGATATTTGAAGGGGCAAATATTAGGGTCATCGCACCCTTGGACCCTTCACAAGGACCAAGATACAGTGAACTAATACAAGAAGAATGCAGAGCATAAGACCTTGATCGCATCTACAAGATGTCAGCAAAACAAGCCAACTACATCAATCCTACGACTGATGGAACGTTGAGTTGACGCTGTGATAGCTCTTGCATATCAGACTTCGATGCAGGATTTGAGAACTGCCAAAGAAGAATGCATGAATTATCTGCTAGGGGATGTGCACAGATCACAAAATCACTACGCTGGGTTGGAGCGGAGGTAAGTCTAATGCCTACCTTTGATGGTTTGACTAGCATTCATTCATTTTTTCAAGAATATACTCTAATTCCAGATGAATATAAGCTATCAACATTAGATTCATCACTATGCGCTACACCTACTATATGGTGGGCCGTGCACAAGCAGAGTCTTAACACATGGGAACAGTGAAAGCACATGATGGAACTGATATTCACAGAGAAAACCGCATTGACGATAGTAAAGTATAATGGACAAACAAATACAAGGGATCACATAGAGACTTCTTCAAAGGCATGGAAAAATAGACCACAGACGGAATAGGTCCACATGTTTGTGCACACATTAGAGTAGATCCCAAAGAACTGGTATATAGATGCAAAGATTCGCAGAGGAACAACAGATTGGTCTATTATGACTATGAAATTCCAGAGAACTTTCAGCTTTGAAGATGACTATCCAAACATAAATGAGGCTCTGCAGATTATCAAAGAAAGGATATTCAAAGACGAATTCCCAAGTTTAAACGAGGCATTAAACGTCAACAAAGAAAAGATATCTAATGACAAACTGGAACATATGAGCAAGCAACTAGAATGGGAAAGACAAATAGAATATGCCCTTTAATGCTATAACCTCTCCGTAGATGAAGAAGATGAGGAGGAGAGCGACGAGGAGGATCCGTGCAATATCAATAGACCTGAGTCAGAAGGAGCACACGATGTAGAGGGATCTCCATTAGAAATTCCAGATCTGAGCAGCCCTGTCAAAAAAGAAAAGTTGACATTGGTGCAAGTGAAGAACCAAAGTTCGCATCTATTGGGGATTATTGGGATGAAGAAATGGTCGCACAGATCGCAAACCTTTTGCATGAGTATCAGGATCTGTTTCCAACAAAGTTCACCGAAATGAAAGGCATTCTGGGTGACTTGGGAGCCATGAAGATACCTCTCAAGTCAGGCATGAAGCCCATCAAGCAGAGGCCTTATAGAATGAATCCCAGATACAAGGAAAGAGTGAAGGCAACACTCGATAAGATGCTTGATGCAAGTTTTATCATTCAGATTTTACCCTTTGGTTGTGGAAGGATAATTTCTAAGGTAACTATTTCAAACCAACCTTTAGGAGGAAAATTAGCCTTTTTCCTACTAGAGAGGGCTCTCTCAAAAAATATGTGAATGGCTAAAGATATATGAAAATGTCTGGGATTTTTCAAAACAAATATATGGTTGAAATATACACAAGAACCATTGGGCATGGAGTAGAAACTAGAAAATTTATGGACCAGCAAATAAACAACAATAATGATTTTTATAGAGGCAAGATAGTTGTCACATTATAGTCAAAGTCTTTCGCAGGTGATACAGAAACAAAGATAGACATTCCACCAATAATGGGCAACAGTTTTTAGATGAATCCATTATCAATTTTGGATAAATAATGAATACTCAGACTTGATAAATCAAGGCATAAACATATGAATCTTGACTTATTTAACTTTCATCCAACCATAGAAGATATAAAATAATGGAAAAGATATCAAAGGAAAGAATACATGAACATAGGAGAAGGGAAAGTACAGACTGTAACTTCGATCAACAAATGAATCTTTGTTCTACAAAATGTGTTATTCTTTGCATGGCTTTTTGTATTAAAATATAGAGCAACTCAATACAAAAGTCTTTTGTTTTTTTTTCAAAAATTTCCAACCCTTTCCAAATGATTCACATTGTCTTTTATAAAAGATATTTTTGAAGCAAAACCTAACTGCTTCTTTTAACAAAAACTTAAAATAACTTAACTAACTTCCATATGTCACTTGAGTTAAAGTCTATACATAAAAATATTACAAATTATTTTCAAATAAAATTCTTCAAAGTCTTTATTTTTAACGGGACCCAACAGATACTTTCATGGATGAAGATTATATTTCAATTTTCCATATTTCTCGACCGCATTCCATTGATCTTCTGTTAGAAGATCATATCTCGTCATCTCTTTAACCAGGACCTTAATATCAATATGATATGCATAGGAAATTTCTGGAATTCTTTCGCCGATGGAAACTAATTTATTCATTATTTCAAAATATTCTTCAAGCTTTTCCATCAAAAGTTTTCCTGTGAGAAGATGATTCAGATGCTGAAATTTTGCATGATCCATTCTTATATCAAATAACAATTTCTTATAATCATTATGGGAAATCAAGTCATTGTTTTCATCCTAGAATGCAGGGAAATATTTTTCAACCAATTTATAAAACTGTTTTTTAAACTTTGTCACTTGTCTCTTCATTGCTTCGGCTCTAGCTTCGACCCATTCAATATGTGCGTACTTCCCTATAATTATCCTCGCCCAGGTAATGATGGCTATCATGTTTTTAATGGCCATGGTCTTCAAATCATCTTCTGTCAAACCATTCAGGAAACTAATTGTATTTTGTGTTGTATCTTTATGCTTCTTATTCAAACTTTCTTTGATTGCAGTACATATTTCTAAAGATTCTTTAGCCACTTTCTCCTTTATTCTCATGAAATTCAAGTATGGCCTAAATTTTTCTGCCTCTTTGATAATCAAATCCCACACCATGTGTTAGCAACCTTGTATAGTTTCCTGACCTGTCACTTGGTTTGCCAATCTTTTGTTTGTTTCAATCAACTCTTTATATTTATCTTGCAAAGACTTTACTTCCTCATCTTTCTTTTCATTTTCTTCTTTTAATCTTTGATTTTCTTCTTTTAACTCTTTAATCTCATCATCTTTCAAACACACCTAGGACATAACTTGTACAAGGCTGTCTGCACTGGTTCCTTCTTCAACTTGACTAGTACCTGTTTGCTGCTAAGCCAAATTTGATAATTTATTCTTCAAATCTTCGATTCGATTTTTTAAACTTATTTTGTCCTTCTCCCAAGTCGATTCTTTTTCAATAAACTTCAGTAATTTAGCTTTACTATCACTTACTTCTTTTGACAAATCCTCTTTCTCCTGTTCCAGTACAGTTATTTCAGGAGGCTGAAATAATTGAGTTGTTGGGATTTTTAGCTTTTTCTGCAATGCCTAAATCATATTTTCATTCTCTGCTAACAATTTCTTTCCTGCATCACCTCCAACACCACCTTCAACTAAATCGATCTGCAATTTCTTGATTTGTTGTTGATGCGCTTTATTCTCAATTTTTTCTTGCATTAATTGATTTTCCATTTTATTGACTGTACTGTGCAATTTATCAACTTTCAAAGTTGCTTGTAAAAAATTATCATATATCATTTCTCTAGTTTGCCCGTGAAAATGGATTTTGTCAGGCGCACTTATTTTCTTCAAGTTTAACTTTAACTCTGTTATCTTGTCTTTTGTCGCTACTGCAACATTTAAAGTTTTTTCTTTAATATCTCTACTAGATACCAAAGTAACCTCCGAATTTGTTAAACTTCTGACTTTTGGTAATAAAGCATAAGTCTTTTGAGCGAAAGCACGTTTATTTTCTCCATCTTTATCATACATTTTGACCCTTGTTTGGAATTTTCTCACATCTACAACCTCTTTAGCTTCTTGAAATGTATATTCCTGTACTTGAACTCCCAGAATTGAATCTTTTTCTTTTTGCTCTCCTTTTCTATCTAAAAACAAGACTAAATCCTTCTATACATCAATTTTGGGCCTCTTCTCTCTTTCTTGTTCCTCATTTTCTAAATCAATAATATCCTCAAAACTTGTTTTTCCCCCAATCTCTATAATATTTTATATGGCTTCTGTTCTAACTCCAGGTTATATCAAAGCAAGATCTTTCCCCTGTGCATTTTCAGGTGCCTTCTCTTCAGATTCATATTGCAATAAATTAGCTCTCCTTGGTAGTCCTTCCAATTCTTAATGCTCAAAAGCTTTGGTATGATTGCTTTGTCTCCTCTCTAAAACAATACAGAAAGGATCATATGCCACAGCTATTTCCTTCTTGAAATCCATGTCTTCTAATAATTTTTCTATATGTGAAATAGTATATTTGTTCTTCACAATGAAAGGACCTATTTTCAACGGATATTTTATATCAGTAGCTTTCTTAAAATGTAAGAAATGAAAATCTTGAACAATCAATTTTTTCCTAAGGAATTCCAAAGCAAAAATCCTTAAAGTTAGAAATGCAAGTAATATATATGGTTCACATATGAATCAATATAATCTAATCACTGTATGATCCTTCGACAAGAACCAATCTCCTACTGCTAACTCTTTGCTCAATTGCATTAAAGTCTTCATCTCCATCAAAACTCAAGGTAGTTCTTCTCCAAATATCATCTTATATATGACCGACACCATGTAATTCATGTAATTAAACATGTTATCTTCCAGAAAACTTGTAAAGATTATTTGGGGATACTGCAACTCTTCTTGACTATAAAACATTACCATCTTCATAAAAAACGATTGAAATATGAAGTGCCTCGTATTATGGAATGCCACGAATTGGGAATGAAATTTTTCAGACAAAATTCCTAAAAATTGAGCTGCGATCTAAGACTATATTCACTACCTGGTAGACCAACACTTATTTTGAATAGTAAACTCAATTGAAATTCTGTCACTAAGGTGTCTGTATCCAAACCTAAAAAATGATCAATTAGGGCAAGAACCATCTGTGTGTTTTCATTGAAGAAATTGACATCCAAAGGGTAAGGCATATCTTCAATTTCAAGGTCTGGTTTGAGACAATTGGTTTAAAATGGCTTGAGACAATTGGTTAAAAATACTCCTCTATTCTCAGAAGAAGACTAATGGTAAAAACTAATAATTGACTCTTCGGAGAAACTTACCAACTTAGGTGTTTGAGAAGCAAGGATTTCAAGGGCATTTCTAACGAGGGAGGACTCAATGGGACAAACAATTTTAGTTTTTTGGACATTCATGACAACCCGCTCAACTTCAGAATAATTAGACGTACACCACACAACAAACTTCGAGAAAGACTGAAACTGGTCTGTGCAAAAAGACATGAAAGAAGACTGTAAACCCTCTTCTTGTAAACTTTTCAGCTAAACTTTGATTTCTGACATGGATAACCTAACTAGAGTATAAAAATATCATGGTCTCTATCCTCTAAAGCATCTTTTTCTTTCAAATTTTCAACATTTGGGGCTTCTTACATTTTCTTTTATAATTTAACCTTCACAGTTTTGACAACAATGGTTGTGTCGCCTACCTTTCACTGACATCTCCTGGACGCGACCTATTCCGTCACTTTCTCTGCAACACACCTGTCCAGAAGCTTCTAACTCTGACAGTTCGAATAACAAATGTCAACACTTGTGTGCCCCACTACTATATATAACCCTTTCTCTTTATCTTTCGGTCTTCTTTACTAGCGCTCATTTTCCTCATCCATCGATCCTTCGTGCGATGATCTGAACCATTAGATCTAATCTTCTTTTAGTGCCTTGATTCTCTGTCATCCGATCATTCTTCTAACTTCAAATCTCAACCGTCGAATTTTGGCGCTAATCCTGCGAAGAGTGTTTTTGCCACTTTCTGAAAGTGGTTTGCAATACCACTTTCCATCCTTACGAAGGACTGTGGTGTCACCACGCGTCCACTGCTTTCATTTTTTGCAACCACTATCTCCGTCTATTTCTCAAGCATGTTCACAATGCGGAACTCCTGAGATCGTTGATCTTTTATCTACCAACGCATCAACGGTGGAACTTGCAGCATGTTTAACCTTCAACTTTTTCCCGCTAGTGGGATTCCTCCCATTATCCTTCACGCAACTTTTGAACTCATTACCTTTGATTTATTTTACTTGCAATATGAGCCATTGATATTCCAAGACTTGCATTGTTCTTAACAATGCATCTCTAGCCATTGGATCTTTCCGCCATTAAACTCGATCGTTGATTTGTCATACCTTCTGCACAAGCGGTTTTGCATCCCTTCAAAGTGGTTTCCCATACCATTTCTCTTGTTTGTGAAACACTGTAGATCTGCCACCTATCCGCCGGTTTTTCTTTTCGCAACCACTTGTAACCTCTTTCCTCCGCGCAATTTGGTGATGCAAAGACAATCGTGGACCATTGATTTCCTTCCAACACCCGATCAGCGGTGTATCTTGCATGCTAGTTAACGCCTTTCTCGTCATATTAGAAATTTTTTGAAACATTTCTCCATTATACACCACCTCTTGCACTATAAAAAATTGGTGTTAACAACTGGCTCCAACTGGGGATGCTATCCTCCCTGCGAGGTAACAAAGAACTCCGTAGACCAAGTGCTTAATCCATTGGTATATATCCAATTTCAGACTGAGAATTGCTTTGCAAACTGTGTAACTGGAACCAAACTCACAATCAAATCAAAACCAAAACATATTTATGAAGACAAACTATACATTGCTGAAAAGATATTTTTATCTAGCAATTTTATATATGTACAGAATTCTAAAAGGTATTATGAAAGAAATAAATATATACACTTTTATGTACAATGATTTTCCTCTTTATCTCTTCAGGAAAGATAGTTCTTGAGATGCCTCCCATTCACTGGTCCTCCTGTAAGAAACTCCCCTTTTTTATCTTGAAGAATGAATGCATTTTCTCCTTGATAACCTGCTATTATATAAGGACCTTTCCACAAATGCTCAAATTTACCATGCTTATCTTTGTGATAATCTGCAAGGGATCTAGCAACTGTAACAAACTCACAATCAAACTCTCAAGAATGTTGCAAAGAAGAAGAGAAGAATGCACTCAATAATCACTCATAAACACAAAATAATAGACAATATCAATATCATACGTGGAATAATGAGTGTAAAGAATGTATTACAATAAACTGTGTTGTAGCATCATATAGGATTTGAAATAGCCAAATAACGCCTTTTAATCTGAGCTCAAAGTCTTGCTTGGATAACTATGGAGACATCATCCAGTCAGTAGTATCAGTCATACATGGTAAGAGTTAGTCAAGTGTGTCCAACTGAGTCTAACAGAACCATCTAGGCATAAATCAGGGAATGGAGACTCCAAGGGGGGTGCATGAGGTTGTCATAGGGTCAAGTGGCACTCCAAAACTAGCTAACTAGGAGATACATGTAGTTAGGATGAGCAATCAGTGGAAGAACTACTCAATCCATGCACTAACTGAGTGATAAATCTTGGTAGGTGAGATAAGGCGCCCTAACTGAGTGATAACTGAAGGTAGGTGAGAAAAGGAACACTAATTGAGTGTGGTAGGTTCGCAAAGGTGCACTTGGCATGCAAAAACTCAAAGAAGGTTATTTAGGTAGGTGGGAGGCCAATTGGGGGCTATAGATAGGATTTGGAGAGCTAGGAACAAGCTCTAGGTGCTGGGAGGACCATCAAGGTGATGACTGGATGCATGCAATTGCATGCTGTTGACTGGATGCATGCAAAATGAATGCAGACATGCAAAACTTAAAAATGATGGGGATAATATTCCAACACCCCCTCTCAATCTATACTATGAGGAAATAACTGAAAACAGAAAAATAGGGCCCTGGTGACTAAGACCAAAAGTCACCCCGTACAATCAATCTAAATAAACTAAGTGAGGAAAGAGGGAAAACCCAGTGGGAAGAAATCCCTCCATCAAAATAGACTAAAGGATGCTAAAATAACATGTCATCACTCACCCCTGAAGGAGGCAAGTGCCCTTCTTTTCCGAAGAAGGATCGATCCATCTGGAATGGATCAGTAATGTGAGAAGGATGAAACCTTCCATTCTGAAAATCTGATCTGGTTCTCCATCGATCAACTGGACCACCAAAAAGATCTTCAGTAGATATGAGAGTAATGGTTTCCCATCTCGGAAGAGGAGGGAAATTAGTTGAGAGATCATAGGGTTGTTGTGGAACTGAATCTCCCATTTCCTCATCTTCATTAGCATTTTCTAGATATTCAGGATCTTGTGGATCTGGATCTAGCATTTTCTCTTCATGATATTCACTGTCATACCCTAAATATGATCTCCCATGTGATGAAGGTTCGCTCCCTTGGAGCTCATCATCACTTCCAAGCTCTGAATCTGAAATCTCATGTGAAACTGATGTCTCATACTCTAAATCTGAACTGCCATGTGATGAAGGTTCACTCTTTTGAAGCTCATCATCACTCTCAAACTCTGAATCTGAAATCTCATGTGAAGAAGCAAGTGAAACTGGCTCATCACCACTTCCAAACTTTGAATATGATGTGGTGGGAACAAAATAAAAAATATGAACATCATGAAACTGGTTCTGAAGGTGCATGTAGATATCTGATATCTCCTTTGAACCATCATAGGTGATATCATTTTCAAAAGAGCTAGAAATTGATGATGATGGATATTCAACAAGATCACTAGTGTATGCAGTAGTGATGGCCCATTTTCCATAGGAGTTGAAGCAATAGGTGCTAGATCTTCAGGTTCTTGTGGATCTGGATCTAGCATTCACACTTCTTCAAAAGTCTTCTTTTTCTCAATGCTCTTAGGTCGATCCTTGCCTTTCAAGCAACCTTTGCAGGTGCTATGAGAAAAATTTCTATTTGGAATACCTTCAACCACTTCTTGAGCTTGCAAGTTTTGCAAATGCTTGTAGTTGAGATGGGATAGCCTACTTTCTTCATTTGCATGAGAGTGAAGAGTAGACTACTTTGAGAGAGGCAAGAAGTGTGAAAACTCATAGAGTTTTGTCTTATGATTTTCAACACCTTTTGCAATGGTTTTTCCTGAAACCATGTGTTGTACTTCGACTTCATTTGGAGAAAAGATCACTCTTTTGCACTCTCCAATATGAGTCATTTGGTATACTAAAATTATATTTTCTATGAGAGAAGGAACATAAATCACATCATAAAAGTAACCATGGTCAAGATTGATTCTTCCAATCCCCTGAGAGGATATTTTTGAATCATTGCCCAACATGATGGAAGGGCCAACTGAGCATTCGAAGCTGGAGAAGAGATCATTGGAGCAAGACATATCTCTTGTTGCTCTTGAATATATAATGAATGAGGATTCTTTTGATGCACTTTCCATGAGAGCATGGCATCTTTCTTTGTCTTTAGATCTAGAAGGTTCAATATCAGTATCTTTTTTCCTTGCACATGCAGGTACAGGAAGATTTTTTTTTCAAGTAACTGAGCCATCATGTCTATATCTTTCCTCATACAAGCACTCTCAGGATGAGATCCTCGATGACAATATGTGCACTTCAATTTCCCTTTCTGAGATTGCTTGTTCTTCTTTGGATTCGAAATCCCATCTGAGTGATATGGATCATCATTTGGCTTTGTATCATTCGATCTCTTTTTAGAAAACTTTTGCTCGCCTCTTGCATTTGCTCTCTTGGCCTTAGTAGCTGTAAGGGCCGAATCCACTTTGGATTTGATCATTCCCATGGAGATTAATTTCTCCACCTCTTGTGTGAGAGATTGGATGAAGTCATCAAGTGAGGGAAACTACCATTTTGGAATGGACATCTTAGCTGACTGGAAAATAGAGACAAAAACTGAGAATTTTGGCCCCAAATTTGAGAGAATGGCAAGAATAAGCTGCTTGTCTTCTTTCACTATCTCATATCTTTTCAACTATGATATCAAGCTTTTGAATGTGGTGAGGAAGGCATTGATTGATTCGAAGCTGTCAGGACTCAAAGAGATGAGTTCAGTCTCCAATTTGTGTCCTTTCATATCTATCATCTTTCTGTCCAAAAAGAGATTCAAGCTTGTCCCAAACCTCTTTAGGAGATGTAAGATCGATGACATGGAAGTGAAGATCTTCAGAAATTGAGAGAAGGAGGAGGCCAACTGATTCATCAAGCCTATCTAAGTACTTGGACTTTTCAACTGCACTAAGAGGTTCTACCATCGTTCCATTGAGTATTCTGGTAAATCTCTTGGATCTCATGAAGAGATCCATCTTGGATTTCCACTCAACATAGTTGGAAGATGTGAGATTTAGATCCATCTTAACAGAGAAGGTCGAATTGTTGAAGAAGTATTCGAATGGGTGAATGAACCTGCAAAACAAGAAGAGTTTTTTCTAATGGATAATGCTACACTTCGACTGAACACTACCTTTTGAACACTGAGCACATAGACTAAGTCCTTCACATCTAGCTTGACCTCACTGGATGTGTCCAATGAATTAAAGTAATAGCACCAGGATTTTTTGTGGAAACTCAGAGGCTTCTGGTGTTCAAGTGAAAGATATATTCTCAAAGAAATGCTGCAACTGTAGCAATGGATGCAATTCGAATAGTTTTTTCCTGCTCTGATATCATGTAATAATATGCAAGGGATCTAGAAACTATAACAAACTCACAATAAAATTCTAAAAAATGTTGCAAAGAAGAAGAGAAGAATGCACTCAATAATCACTCATAAACACAGAATAGTAGACAATATCAGTATCATACATGGAATAATGAATGTATTACAATAAACTGTGATGTAGAATCATATAGGGTTTGAATTATCCAAGTAGGGCATTCGAATATAAGCTCAAAGTATAGCTTAGATAACTATGGAGACATCATCTAGTAATTAGTATCAGTCATAAATGGTAAGAGTTAGTCAAGTTTGTCCAAATCAGTCTAACAAAATCATCTAGGCATAAATTAGGGAATGGAGACTCCAAGGGGGGTGCATGAGGCTATCATAAGGTCAAGTGGCACTCTGAAAATAGCTCACTAGGAGCTACAAGTAGTTAGGATGAGCAATCAGCAGAAGAACTACTCAATCCATGCACTAACTAAGTGATAACACCCGGTAGGTGAGATAAGGCGCCGTAACTGAGTAATAACTGAAGGTAGGTGAAAAGGCGCACTAAATGAGTGTGGAAGGTAAGAAAAGGCACACTTGGCATGTAGAATCTCAAAGAAGGCAATTTAGGTAGGTGGGAGGCCAACTGGGGGCTATAGACAGGATCTTGAGAGCTAGGAACAAGCTCTAGGTGCTAGGAGGACTATCAAAGTGATGACTGGATGCACGCAAACATGCAAAACTAAAAAATGATGGGGAGAATATTCCAACAATCTTCTCTTATAGCATCCCATTTCAAAACCAAATCTGAGAATCTGAAAATCCCTCTCCTTGATTTTTCTGTCGAAATTTTTCTTCATTTTTTCTTGATGAACCCGAGTTTTATTGTAATCTCTTTCTCTTATTTCATGCAATTCTATCATCTAGTGTATCCTTCTTTGCATGTGGTTGGGTTCTTCTGCAACTTCTTGTGACAACTTCATAGCTGAAATTCCCAAAGAAATAGGAAATACTACTTCTGTGCCATAAACTAACTAAAAAGGAGGTGTACCAATGGCCCTTTTTGTGCTGATTTTGTCTACCCACAATGCATATTTAAGTTTGGTATGCCAGGCTCATTTATTCTCTTCTAACAACTTCTTTATAATCCTTACCAAACTCTTGTTTGAAGATTCTGCTAATCCATTGCCTCGAGGATAATATGCAGTTGAATGATTCAAACCAATGTGGTATTTGTGGCAAAAGTTCATCATCTTTCTTGATTTCAAAGATGGAGCATTATCTGTTACAATTCTTTTTGGACAACCAAATCTTGACAAAATATTTTCCTCCAAAAAGTTCATAATCACTATTTCAATAACATTTCTGGTTTAGATGGATTCAATCCATTTTGTGAAATAATCTGTTGCAGTTAGAATCCATTTATGCTGTCCTAAAGAATTCAGATTGATTTCCCCAATGAAATCCAATCCCCATTGCTGGAATGGTGCTTCTACTGAAGTTGGTTTTAAAGGTAAAGGCAGAAGTTCTATTTTCCCATCAAATATATGAAACTCATGACACTTTGATATTTATTTATATACATATGAAAAGATAGTTGGCCAATAAAAAAATGTTGTTAGGATCTTATTGACTGTAGCTTTCCATGAGTGATGTCCTCCGCACATTCTCTTATGAAATTCTCCCATGATATGTTTTGCTTCATTTTCCAATAAACAATTCAACAAAATCCCACTTGGATCCTTCCAATACAAATATCCATTCATACACAGAACTTTGTTGCTTTTAATTTTACTGATCTTGATATGGTTTTATCCATTCCTGGAGGTGCTTTCAAGTTTTGTAAAACATATATAATATCTGTATACCACGGAGACAAAGAAAAATATTCAACCACTTGAAATTCAAGAACCGTTCCTGTTGAAATTTCTAAGATGAAATTTATATCTAAAGAATCACAATTGGTCTCACTCATCATTTTTGCTAAGCCTCGTCCTTTATCAACTTTGTAGGCTTAATATCCAAATCATATTCTATCAAAAATACAATCCACTTTTCTCTCTTCCATTCAGGATCTGGTTGAGTAAGAATATCTTTTACTACTGTTGAAGGAACATATGCAACAGTATGAGAATGCAATATATAAACCCTGAAATCTTTCAATGCTTTCACTAGTGCATAATCTTGTTTCTCCATTATATTATATTCCATCTCTCCATCTCTCAAAATCTTGTTATAAAAGGTAATTGGCTGTTCCATACCATCTTGATTCTTTTGCAATAAAACTCCAGCCAAAGTATGTTGTGACGCATAAGAAAATATAACAAAATCCTTTGAAAAATCAAGATTGATTAAAACCAGAGCTTTAGTTAAGGATTTTTTAATATCATTGAAGGATTGTTTAGCCTTGGATGTCCATTTGATTTCATTATTATTCCTCAACATATCAAAAATATTTCTTAAAATTTCTGCAAAACTCGGAACAAACCTTCTCAAGAAATTCACCTTTTTGATGAAAGATTGTACCTCCTTTTTACTTCTAGGTATCCCAATCTTCTGTATTGCTGATACTCTTTCCAGATCAATTTTGATGCCATCCTTTGATATGATATGGCCCAAAAACTTTCTTATTCCATAGAAATTTTTTATTTTTTAGGATTCAATGAGATGCCAAACTTTTTGCATTTTAAGAAAACTTTTTCCAAATGTTTTATATGATCTGCAACAAATTTAGAATATATAGTTATGTAATCCATGTATACTACCACGAACTTATCTTTTTCTTCTTCGAACGCAATTTCCATGGCTCTATGGAAGGTATCCCCAACATTCTTTATCCCAAATGGCATTTTTGCATAAATAAATTTTCCCCATGGAGTGGTAAAAGATGTCTTCTCTCGATGTTCTAGATGAAACTTAATCTGATTGTATCCTGAGAATCCATCCAACATGGAAATTCTCTCTGCTCCAACAATTGTTTACATGATGTGGTCCATTTTGGGTAGTGAATAATTATCTTTAAAAGACACTTTATTCAAATTTGTGAAATCCACACACAACCTTATTTCTCCATTTTTCTTCCTCACAGGTACTAAATATGCTACCCACCTGGAAAATCTTAAAGACACAATAATTTCGGCATCAAACAACTTTTCGATTTCTTTTTCAATTACTGGAAGAAACTTGGGGTTTATGTTGGTTATGGAGCCTGATCTCCAAATTTAGAGATATTACTATTCAGCCATGTCCGTACCCCAGGTTTGGTTATGATCCCGACATGACCCTAGGGGGGCCCGGAGGAAATATTTGGGGCTGTTTTCGCCACCAGCTTTCAGGCCCATGGTTTTTGGGTAACCCGTGGTATTTTCCCATTGTATTTCCCTTATAAAAGAAATACATTGTAACACGGCTAGGTTTGATGTATTAGGTATTATGCATTGTAAAAATATTTGATATCAAGAAGAGAGACTGTGATACAATGAAGAGGAAGTACAGCGTTTGTGCTACAAGTTGTATCCCTTCACTTTGCTGGACATAATAATAATAAGGATTGGCAACTTCAGTGTGGATGTAGCCCAAGTTGGGTGAATCATGATATACCTGTGTCTCTCTTGTAATGTGTGTGTGATTATATTTGCATTTTTGTTTATTGTTATTGCTCTGCGATCCTGTTTTTCTAACAATTGGTATCAGAGCCAAAGGTCTATTTGGCAGATAAACCCGCAAGAAGTTAGGGTTTCTGGTTCAAGTGGGATCAATGGAGGAAGAAGGAAAGTTTAAGGTCGAGAAGTTTAACAACAAAAAATTCCAGTTATGGAAGATGCAAATGGAGGACTATATGTACCAAAAGGATCTATTCTTGCCATTGGGAGGAAGAGCAAAGAAGCTGGTGGCCATGAAGGATGAAGAATGGGAGGTTCTTGACAGAAAGGCTCTGGGAACAATACGGCTAAGCCTGGCTTTGTCGGTGGATTTCAATATCTCAAAAAAAACAACAACAAAGGGTTTGATGAGCGCATTGGGTAAACTGTATGAAAAACCCTCAACCTCCAACAAGGTATTTCTAATGAAGCGTTTATTTAATATGAAGATGTCTGAAGGTGGATCTATTACTGATCATTTAAATGAGTTTAATACGGTTACAAATCAACTATGTTCTGTAAGTGTGAACTTTGATGATGAGGTTAGGGCTCTTCTAATCTTGTGTTCATTGCTAGAAAAATGGAATAGCTTGGTCATGGCTATAAGTAACTCTATCTTCGGTTCAAACACATTGAAATTTGATGATGTTATTGTAGTTATTCATAGCGAGGAAATGCGAAGAAAAAGCACAAGTGAGACATCAGGTAATGCGTTGACCATGGAGAGCAGGGGGAAAAAAAAGGAGAGAGGAAAGAGCCAAGGTAATCGCAACAACTCTAAAAAGGGCAGATTCAAGTCCAGACTGAGAAAGATAGATTGTTGGAACTGTGGAAAGAAAGGACATCTGAAGAAAGACTACAGATCTCTAAAGAAGAAAGGAGATGCACAGAAGGAAACTACCTAGGAAGCAAATGTAGCAGGTGATATGTTACAAGATGCTTTGATTCTTGCATTAGATAATAGTAATGATTATTGGGTAGTAGATTCAAGGGCTTCATGTCATGCTACACTCCATAGGAAATATTTTCATGATTATGATCCAAGCGATTTTGGACATGTTTTATTGGGTGATGATGAGCCATGTAAAATTGTTGGAATGGGTAAGTTATGGATAAAAGTTAAGAATGGAACTAATTGGTTGTTGAAAGACGTTAGGCATATTCTTGCTATGAAAAGAAATCTGATCTCAATAGGGCAGTTGGGAGATGGCGGCTGTCTATCTACATTTGGAGAAAAGTGGTGGAATATCACTAAAGGATCAATGGTGATAGAAAAAGGAGACAGGGTAGGTACGTTGTATTTATGTCCTCATAATACTGACCATTCTATCTCTTTAGCTTCCATAGTAACATATACAGCATTGTGGCATCATAGGCTTGGCCACATGAGTGAGAAGGGGATGCAGATTCTCCACTCAAGGAAGTTGCTGCCAGATTTGAAGCAGGTAAGTTTGGAATTCTGTGAGAACTGTGTTTATGGAAAACAAAAGAGAGTCAGATTTCTCAAGGTTGGGAAACAAAAGAAGAATGAAAAGTTAGAGCTAGTGCATACAGATGTATGGGGACCGGCTCAGGTACAATCTCGTGGTGGCTCTCATTATTATGCTACATTTATTGATGATGCAACTAGGAAAACTTGGGTTTATTGCATTAGACATAAATATGATGTGTTTGCTACTTTTAAGAAGCAGAAATCTTTGGTTGAGAATGAGATAGGAAAAAGGTTGAAGTGTCTCATATCTGATAATGGAGGTGAGTACTGTGGCAAGGAGTTTGATAGTTACTGTTCATACCATGGGATTTGTAGATAGAAGATAGTCCCAAGAACACCACAAGAAAATGGTGTTTTTGAAAGGATGAATAGAATGATCATGGAGCGTGCAAGGTGTATGAGACTGCATGCAGGGTTGCCCTTACAGTTTTGGGCGGATGCTGTAAATACTACTGTTTATTTAATAAACAAAGGACCTTCAAGTGCTTTGGATGGTGGTATTACAGAGGAGGCATGGACAGATAAAAAGGTAAACTACTCATTTCTGAGAACGTTTGGTTGTGAAGCATTTGTCCATATTGATAAAGAAAATAGAACAAAGCTTGAAGCTAAATCCAAGAAATGTACCTTTATTGGATATGGGGTTGATGATTTTGGTTATCGTTTATGGGATTATGAAAATCACAAAATCATTAGAAGTAGAGATGTCATATTCAATGAAAAGGTCATGTATAAAGATCAGTTGTAGGGAAAGAAACAGGAAAAGGAAAACACAGAGTACACAGTACTTGATGAAATTACAGAAAATGAAGTTCCAAAGGTGCCAGAAAATCAAGAACAACAGCAAGTGCCTGAAAATCCTCCAACTGCAAGAAGATCTACCAAGTTAAGTAGACTCCCTGAATGATACTCTCCTTCAATATATTATTTTTTAATGACTGATGTTGGTGAACCATAATGTTATGAAGAAGCAATGCAGGTGGAAACTAGAAAGAAGTGGGAGCAAGGCATGAATTAGGAGATGGATTCATTGGTAGGAAACCAGACTTGGGATTTGGTTCAGTTTCCTACTGGTAAAAGAGCATTGCAGAAAAAATGGATTTACAGGTTGAAGGAAGAAGAAGGAGGTAAGAAGCATTACAAGGATAGACTTGTTGTAAAGGGGTTTGAACAGAAGAAAGGTATATATTTTTGATGAAATATTTTCTCCTATTGTTAAGATAACTTCAATTAGGACTATCTTAAGTCTAGTGGTGGTAGAAGATTTGCATCTTGAATAGTTAGATGTAAAAACAACTTTTCTTCATGGGGATTTGGAGGAAGAGATATATATGCAGCAGCCACAAGGGTATGAGGTCAAAGGTAAGGAGAACTTGGTATGCAGGTTGAAAAAGAGTTTGTATGGCTTGAAGAAAGCTCCAAGGCAGTGGTAGTTAAAATTTGACAGGTTTATGACAGAACAAGGTTATAGTAGATGTCATTCTAAACATTGTGTTTATTTCAAGAAGCTAGACAATGAAAGATATATTATCTTGTTATTGTATGTGGATGACATGCTTGTTGCAGGGTCTAAAATGCAGGATATAAATGTACTCAAAAGGAATCTAGCTAATTCATTTGCGATGAAGGATTTGGGTGTTGCAAAGCAAATCCTTGGTATGAGAATAACGAGAGATAGGAAAAATCGCAAATTGCCATTGTGTCAAAGTGAGTACATATAAAAGGTGTTGGAGAGGTTCAGAATGCAGAATGCAAAACCAGTAAGTACACCTTTGGCTAGCCATTTCAATCTAAATAAGGAAATGTGTCCCAAGAAACAAGAAGAGACAGATTACATGTCCAAGATTCCCTATCAATCAGCAGTTGGCAGCTTGATGTATTCCATGGTGTTCACAAGACCAGATATTGCACAAGCAGTGGGAGTTGTGAGCAGATATATGAACAATCTAGGTAAAGAACATTGGAAGGAAGTACAGTGGATTCTCAGGTATTTGAGAGGTACTACCACTCAAGAATTATATTTTGATGGTTCAAACACTATTCTATAGGGATATGTTGATGTAGATATGGCAGGTGATAAGGATAACAGGAGGAGCACCAGTAAGTTGTTTTTCTAACAATTGGTTATTGCACTTTCAACAACAGAAGCAGAGTATGTTGTTGTTATAGAGGCTAGTAAAGAGATGATTTGGTTGCAGAGGTTTATGGAGGAATTGGGTAAGAAGTATTAAATTTTGAGCATTAATTCACAATACTCTAGGATCTTCATTGAGAGAATAACATATACAGTATATCAATGCATGACAATCACAATAAGCATGACAAGCATCAAAAGAATCAAAAGCTTGAGAGACAAGAGACATAGAGTTTCCGTGGGGAAAACCCTAAGGTGAAAAACCCCACAAATTCCTCAGAGATAGAGAGAGCAATGGCTCAACCAAAGTACAACCAAAATACACTGATATACTCTCATAGTAGTAGATGATCCTCCTCCTCATTAGTGCGCCACTTTCTGAGTGAGAGAGAGATGACTTTTTGAATGATTTAAATAGAGATCACCTGATCTCTATTTATACTAACATGTTTTCCCAGTGACCTTATGGGGCCGACTTGCCTAGCTAGGTACATCCACATTATAATATATATATTTCAGGGCCGACCCCACACATGGTGGTATAATAACCCATTGGCAAGTACACACACTTGCGACACTTGTCAATCCACATGACGACACTTCCTTATAGAGGAATAACACATCTCTAATAAGGGTACAATAAATATATATGAAATACATAGATGAAATACATTCCGAAGTTACATATAGATCAACACTCCCTCTTAACTAGGAAGGTATTTCTCGACACAGATCTACTGGACAAGTCTTCTTCTCGGGATCATCGTCATCGTCATCGTCACTGCTGCTGCTATCTCAACCAATCTTTGAATCTACTCGTCATAGGAAGTTCTACAGAGCCAGTCCTTTTTCATAATGGATGTAGGCCCACCTCTTGCAGGTCTTCATCATCACTGGACATACTATGGAATTCTCATGACTTATTACGTGCATCACAAAACCTGGCTGCAACATCCCAGGCTATTACGAGCACACAGCTCTACCCGTAGGATCTCCCAGGAGCACATTACATGTGACCCATCACAAAACCTGGCTAAAGCATCCTAGGCTATTACGAGCACACAACTCTACCGGTCGGATCTCCTAGGAGCACATTACATGTGATCTCACCATAAAACCTAGCTGAAGCATCCTCGGCTGTTACGAGCACACAGCTCTACCTGTCGGATCTCCCAGGAGCACATTACATGTGGTCCACCACAAAACCTAGCTGAAGCATCTGAGCCCTTTTTCATCCTGTTCAAATCTCCCAGGAGCAAATTACATGTGGTCATGGCAAAACCTGGCTGAAGCATTTGAGGCCTTTTTCATCCTGTCTAGATCTCCTAGGAGAAAATTACATGCCATAGGACAAAACCTCGCAAGAGCATCTCAGGATGTTACAGGTACACAACTCCAACCTGAAGATCTCCCAGGGCACGAATTACATGTCCTCCCAGAGCAATGTCTCGAAAGAGCATCCCAAGTTGTTATGGGTACGCAACTCCGACCTATCCCAGACATGCTCATCTGCACAACCTGATGCACGACCACAAAGTATCATCTGATACTCATCATACAACATCCTGATGTACACATGATCATCCTGATCATCATCACTGCAACATCCTGCTGTATGTCATCTGGAGAAGCTCGTCATCCATAATCACCGTCATCATGCAATGCATCCATATGATGCACACCAAGTATCTACCTGATACATATCATCATACATAGTGTATCCATCTGATACATAGATACATGATCCACACAATGTATCCATCAACATACATGATCTACCTAATCATACAATGTATCCACCTGATACATATACAGATACATGGTCCAAGCATCCAACATGATGCGTACATACATATAAATGATCCAACTGATCATATCGAGCATCCAACATGATGCGTATATACATATACATATAAATGATCCAACTGATCATATAAAGCAGAAACTAGAACATCATCCAGCACTTACATCCACAGCCATGTGAAGGATCCTCCTTCCAACATGCTTGGAATGGATTCAACAAATGTGTCCATCACTTCTTCCTCGAAGTGTCCTTGATCTGAAGAACACCAAGCCTCTCCTTGAAGTACTCGAACTTCACCCTGGCTAGTGGCTTCGTCAGCACATCTGCAATCTGCTTGTTCGTTGCAACATACAGGAGCTTCACAGCTCCTCTCTGCACCATATCCCTGATATAGTGATATTTTATCTCTATGTGTTTTGACCTGTCATGAAACACTGGATTCTCAGACAGCTTCACACAACTTTGGTTATCACAGAAGATACTAGTAGCATCCAACGGGAGATCAAATAACTCAGACAATAGATTCTGTAGCCATACTACCTCACAACTAGTTGAACAGGCTGCAACATACTCTGCCTCAGTTGTACTCAGTGCTATGCAGGACTACTTCCTGCTAAACCAAGAGATCACACCTGATCCCATACTGAAGCAGCACCCAGATGTGCTCTTCCTATCTGCAGCACTGCCAGCCCAATCTGAATCAATATAACCCTGTAGGCTAAACTTTTGATTCACTTCATACTTGAGCCCATAATCCACTGTACCCTTCAGGTACCTCAGAACATGCTTTACAGCAACCAGGTGAACACTACTCGGATTCGTCAGGAACTGGCTCAATGTGTTCACAGAAAAACAAATGTCCGGTCTCGTGTTCGTCAGGTACATCAAGGACCCAATCATCTGAGGATACATAGAGACATCAACCGGCTCATATGAAGCATCGCATATAAGCTTTAGATTCGATGCCATAGGTGTGGCCATTGCCTTGCAATCCATCATCCCGAATCTCTTCAGGATATCTACTGTGTACTTCCCTTGACCAAGGAAGATCCCACCTGCACTCTGCCACACCTCCATACCTAGGAAATAATGCATCATTCCCAAATCTTTCATATCGAACTCAGCAGCAAGCTTCCTCTTAGTATCTGCAATCAAGTTCTGGGAGCTTGCTACAAGCCATACAAGACTTTCTTCAATCTGCACACATATGACTCCCTGTCCTGTATTTCAAAACCGAGTGGCTGCTCCAAATATACTTCCTCTTCAACTACACCATTCAAGAAAGCTGTCTTGAAATCCATCTGGTGTATCTTCTATTTCATCACTTTTATATTTCTCTATGCTGCCATCTGCAGCATGCTTGATCTGATAGATCCATATGGAAGTCATTACAGACTTCGCTTTAGGTCTTGGTACTGGATCCCAAACATCATTCTTCATCATCGACGGATCATGGCATTCTTCATTTCTTCATCCCAGATCCTGGGAACTTCAATATATTCAATATCTTCAATAGATATCTTTGTTGCTGGAACAAATGTTGTAGTCCTTCTTTTGTAGGTAAAGGTATACGATCTTTCCTACAAAACAAGTTAAATTGCATGATTAGAAACATCTCATAATTTTCAGAACAAATTCTTACACATAAAGAAATATTTCATACATTCATGCAATTATCTTAGCCAATGCTTTAATACAACATTTATCCATGTTCCATAACTTTCTAGATGCCTTCCAGTCTCTACTAGAACATTGTTAAGAGTTTGCACTACTCCCAACATGTCAGCAAAGAGGTTTCATTCTAGATAAGTAGCAATGAAATGTTGTACAGTGCCATAGGCCACTTACCGAACACATGCATATTAGTAGTATACTGTTCATTAATGCAATCATTCTAATATGCACAATACATATCCTAAGTCTAGGAACATGAGCATATACATCATTGAAATTTTTTATTTAAGCAAACACATATGCAAGAAATGATAATTAAAATACTTATCTTTGTTTGTTTGTTGGGTGGACTCCCTCCGAGTCTTTGCTTCCTTGCAGGAGTTGCTGGAGTCCTTCTACACCTTTCTGTTGTGGAATGTAGAGAGATGGACAACTCCCTCTGAATATCTGCACCCTTGCATAAACCACTGGAGTGTGCTCCCTCTTGATCTTTGCTTCCTGGATTACCTATTCTTGAACTCATATTCATCCTTGTCCCCTATGCATGCTTATTAGTATCATGATTGTGTTATCCTTGTGATCTCATACAAAATCACACATTCATTAGTATACTATTAAAACACAATAATCTCAAGCATGTATAGTCATGATCATTTTCAAACAGAAATAATAAGCATTAGCATTCAAGGTTTATATAGGACTCTTATGGTTAGTCATATCATAAGAAACATAACATGTCTAAACCTATAATTACTCAAACCTATGATTCTTCTGGTTAGTCATATCATTAATTAAGGTAAGACACATAGAATGCATATACCCATGATTATTCAAACTTATGACTTTATGAACAATCATCATCAATCATGCCATGCATACTTATATGATAGATCCTATGATATAAGAAACACATACTTGGTCACCATATTTGCTAGTTATGTCTAGCAATGTGTTCTTGTTCTCTTCAATGCCCTACATAACTCATTAGTTAACTTTTGCAAAAAAAACTTATACATACCTCTATGTGATCCATGACTATGGATGAATCTTTGTCTTTATGTCACCATGGCATTTTCAAGTTGTCCCTTCAATTTGTACAAACCTCCCTCTTGCTCTCCAATCACTACTGCATCATCGATTGTTTTACCCTTTGGCCACATTAGGACTTGGCCATCTACAAATGCAACCCTCATACCTTTTGCATCCAATGCAGAGATGGAGAGTAAGTTCTTCTTGAGTCCAGGTACATAAAGGACTTCTTTCATCTTCAAATATTTTCCAGAATCTAGGTTGTAGGAGGCTTCATTACTTCCTTTGATTGGGTATTGATAATCATCCCCAAGTTTCACCTTATGAGGTGATTCATATTCAGATAGATTCACAAAGGATTCCTCAAACCCAATCATGTGTTTGGAAGCCCCACTATCAATCAACCAATCATTACAGTCATGGGAGATAGTACCTATGAGGGCAGAGATTAGAACATACTCTTCTTCACTTGATGAGTCATCATAACTATCATCACTTTCTGCTCTAGCCTTCTTCTTTGGAGGTTCATCATCCTCGACAGCATGAGCATGAGGTTCATCATCCTCGACAACATGAGGTTCTCCATTCTGAAACATTACTCCTTTCAATTGGTTCCGCAGGGTCATCTTCCGATTTATGTTCTTCCCTTCAAATAGCTTGGTCAAAGAGTCAAACATCTCCTTGGGTGTCTTTAGAGAAGACACATGGGGTATGAGATGATCTTTGATAGAATCAGCAATGATTCTCTTTGCCTTGACCAAGTTCTTCTTATGTAATACCTTGGCCTCTTCATCCTCTGGGATAGGGATGTCTTCTTTTATATATGAGTCCAACTCATTCTCTTCCAGGATTAACCCAATCCTATAATTCCAAGCTCGGAAGTTATCAGCCCCTTCAAGCTTATCTTCAAGCTTGGTGTGGTGAGACATCTTAAAGAGTACTTCAAATGAAATAGAAAATATTTAGGTCTTACCACTTGAAATGCTGAAAACTGGATCTAGTCCCAGATTAGGGTTTATCGAAAAACCCCTTCAGATTTTCCTTTTTGTCCTCCCGGGTTCACTGGGGAGAGCCTTGAATTAGAGTTTGAGTTTCCCAGAGATCTACCCAGCCAAAAATCTCGATCCAAAGCTCTAAACTTCAATTTTTGCAAGGCGCTTCCAGCTGTGTCTTCAGATTCCAGAAATTCCTATTTTTGTGCAAACCCTAATTTTTAGGGCCAAATATGAAAATGCTCGGAATTGAATTCTGCTTGGAAAGATAGATGTGCCTTGATGAGTAGAGTCAATATACTATACTGCTTTTCCAAAAACTATGGAGAGAAACCCAATAAACAAGAAACGCAAGTTTCTGTCACTGCAAAATGTGTTCTTCTCAGGTTAGCTCTAATACCATGTTAAATTTTGAGCATTAATTCACAATACTCTAGGATCTTCACTGAGAGAATAACATTTACAGTATATCAATGCATGAAAATCACAATAAGCATGACAAGCATCACAAGAATCAAAAGCATGAGAGACAAGAGACACAGAGTTTCCGTGGGGAAAACCCTAAGGTGAAAAACCCCACAACTTCCTCAGAGATAGAGAGAGCAATGGCTCAACCAAAGTACAACCAAAATACACTGAGATACTCTCCTAGTAGAAGATGATCCTCCTCCTCACTAGTGTGCCACTTTCTGAGTGAGAGAGAGATGACTTTCTGAATGATCTAAATAGAGATCTCCTGATCTCTATTTATACTAACATGTTTTCCCAGTGACCTTATGGGGCTGACTTGTCTAGCTAGGTACATCCACATTATAATATATATATTTCAAGGCCAACCCCACACATGGTGGTCTAATAACCCATCGGCAAGTACACACACTTGCAACACTTGTCAATCCACATGACGACACTTCCTTATAGAGGAATAACACATCTCTAATAAGGGTACAATAAATATATATGAAATACATAGATGAAATACATTCCGAAGTTACATATACATCAACAAGTGTAAAATTAGTCACAGCAGATCTAATGAACAAGTAAATCAATCACAACAGATGAACATAGAAAATATGGTGCAAAACTGTGCAAAACATGCAGCAGTGCTCTCTATCCCAGAAAGGGTGAATGAATTACAATACAAACTGTCACAATGAACAGAGCAATTCAAATTGCCTAAGGAGGTCATTCGAATCACTGAATGGAGTAGCTTGACTCTATCTAGGAGTCCTCATCAATCATCGGTGTTGCTCATCAATCACAACAACCAGTCATCCAGGTGTCAAGCTGAGTCTAACTGATCATAATAAATGTAACTGAAGTGTGTAGCACTGATATAGGATCTGGAGGCTCAGTGGGGGCGCATGGGAGGCTAACTGGAGTCAGAACAAGTCACCTAATCGAACTGGAGGTCAATCGGAGGTGAAACAGTCAGTAAGGAGTGAAATCAATCAGAATCGGAGTGAAATCAATCAGAATCGGAGCTAACTGAATGTAACTGGAGTGAATCTGCAGTGGTAGGTGAACAAGTGCGCCCTTCTCTGTCAGTAGGTGAGAAGAGGGCGCCTTTCAGCTTGGGAGGGCTAAAAATCTGTGGTAAGTGGCTCCCGGGTGCTAGAAGAAGGTGGATAAGGTGCTGGAGGCATCAAACTGGTGACTGGGCTGCATATCCTGAAATAGATCATGCAAGATCCTGAAGTAGATATGTATCCTGAAATAGATGATCCTGAAATAGATATGTATCCCGAAATAGATGATGGATATCCGAACACCCCCCCTCAAGCTAGACTATGATGTGCCAACTAAAATAATGTGGGGCCCTGGTAACTAAGACCAAAGGTCACCCCAATACAATAATCCAAAAAATGCTGAAAATAAACTAAGTGAGGAAAGAGGGAAAACCCAGTGGGAAGAAAGCCCCCCCCTCAAGTCTAAAGCATAATAATGAATCAATCTGTCTCCACCATGATGGAACTCACCCCCAACAGTGAACGGAGGTAAGAGAACTTCTTCTCAGTGAAGCTCTTGGTGAAGATGTCTGCAATTTGCTCATCAGTAGGGCAATATTGCAGAATGATGGTGCGGTCGTGCACCAACTGTCGAATGTAATGCATATGAATCTCAATGTGTTTGGTCCTCTGCCGCTGAACTGGATCTGTGGAGATCTTGATAGCACTTTGATTGTCACAAAATAGGACAGTCGAAGTAGTGCCACCAAAACCAAACTCGGAAAGAATACCCTGCAACCAAACTGCCTGAATGCAGGCATTGACTGCCCCTCGATACTCTGCCTCTGCTGAAGAAAGTGCAATGGCTGCTTGCTTTTTGCTGGACCAGCAAATAGCACCATGACCAATCATGAAAACATAACCGGAAGTGGACTTCCGATCAATGCTATCACCTGCCCAATCTGAATCAGTAAAACCAATGAAATCTAGCTCAGAATCTGCAGCATAATGTATGCCAAACTGTCTCGTACCTTGCACATACTGCAAGATCTGCTTGGCTGCTCGCCAATGAAGCTCATGTGGCTGCTGCATATATCTTGACATGGCACTCACGGCATATGAGATATCAGGCCGTGAATGTGTCAAATAAAGTAGTGAACCAATCAACTGTCGATACATACTGCAATCTGCAAGCGGTGTGGAATCTCCCTCCTCAAGACTGATTCCTGAGAGGAATGGGAACAGGGCTGCCTTACATTCAGCCATATTAAACTTCAATAACAGGTCGGAAGCATATTTTTGCTGCGATATAGTGATCCCATCGAAATTTTGAGCTATCTCCAAGCCCAAAAAGTGACTCAGCAAGCCCAAATCGCTCATGTCAAAAGCTAGATTTAAGGCAGTTTTTAGCTTGTTTATTGAAGTAAGTGTGCTACCAGTAATAAGCAGATCATCAACATAAAGTACAATAACCAACAAATTACCTTTAACTCGCTGAAGATAGACATTCGGATCAGATTTGCATCTTTGGAAATTCTGAGAAAGAAGGAAGGAGTCCATCTTTGCGTACCAAGCTCTTGGGGCCTGTTTTAACCCGTACAAAGACTTCTTCAATCTACAAACCAATGATGGATCTGATGTATAACCCTCTGGCTGCTGCATATAGACCTCTTCAGCAAGGTCTCCATGTAAAAATGCACTCTTCACATCCATGTGATGCACCTCCCAGTGCTTGGATGCGGCAATAGCTAAAACAAGGCGGATGGAATCCATCTTTGCAACCGGTGCAAAGGTCTCTGTGTAGTCCACTCCTTGGACTTGGGAAAAACCTTTTGCCACCAACCTTGCTTTATATTTGCTGATAGTGCCATCAGCAGCAACTTTAGTACGGTAGACCCATTTACACTTCACTAATTTTCTTCCAGGTGGAAGAGAAACTAGCTCCCATGTATTGTTCTTTTGAAGAGAACTGTACTCTTCATCCATGGCATCTTTCCATCTCGGATCTTGATGGGCTGAATAGTATGATTGGGGATCTGAACCAGCCATCAAATAACAAATCTCAGGAAGAAATGGATCAGCAATAGAAAGAGCCATACCTGCCCTTTGAAAGTCTCCTCTTGTTCGTCTCGGATCAGCAGGATTTCCAAGATTCGAACCAGCAGATTGTAGAGTATTTTGGGCCCACTTTGGTAACTGAGGGGGATCTGAATGGTCGGATTCCGAACCTGATATGTCATGATCATCATATGCTGCTACAATATCAGAAATATCAGAACTCATACCTTCATTATCGCTGCTCGAATCTTCTTCTGGTGAAGGCGGTGAATCGGCAGTTTTCTCCTCAACTAGTTGCAATTCTTGAAGCGGTTCTTCAAACTGCACACTGCGCTCTATGAATATCTTTTTAGATCTGATATCCATGAGTTTATATGCTTTTGATTCTTCCCCATATCCTATCAATATGCACTCGATACTTTGTGGATCCAAAGCTCGTCTCTTCTCAGAAGGAATTCTAGCCCATGCAGTAGAGCCAAAAACTCTCAAATTTGACACATCCGGTTTGTGACCAAAGAATGCTTCGAAAGGAGTCATACCTTTCACGGATGAATGTGGAACTCGGTTCTGTATATATGCAGCAACATTGATTGCTTCAGCCCAAAGATTTGCAGCCAAACCTTTAGATTCAATCATGCATGTAGCCATCTCTTTCAGTGACCGGTTTTTCCTTTCCGCTACACCGTTCTGCTGGGGTGTGTAGGGAACTGTATGTTGGATCTTGATTCCGCTTTGGGCACAAAGTTGCAGCAACTCAGACTTGATATATTCCCCACCATTATCAGATCTAAGAGCTTTGATCTTGCTCTCAGTGGTGGTCTCAACAGAAGCCTTAAAATCCTTGAATTTTCCAAGCACTTCTGACTTGTTTTTGAGAAAGAATACCCATGTAAAGCGAGAACAATCATCAATAAATGTCAAAACATACCTTGAACCATTTAATGAAATATGGGGTAGCGGACCGCTGATATCAGAATGGATCAATCCCAAAATAGTAGAGGCTCTGCTAGCCTTGCCGCGGTCGAATCTGTGCTCGGGGTGCTTCCCAATAATGCAACCGGTGCATATTCCCTTCGAGGAACGGAGTTGTGGAAGCCCATCAACCATGGATTTATTTGATAGCAGCAGCAAATACTTATAATTTAGATGTCCAAATCTTTCATGCCAAAGCCTACTAACCTCATTACCATGTGTGCGAAGAGCAGTGGGCTTTGCAAGCGGAATAAAGTGCGAAAACTCATAACATTTTGCAGTGTGGTTTGCCTTTCCAACCGCAACTAGTCTTCCACTTTTGATATCAGAAATTTCAACTGTATTAGGGATGAATGTGACTTTCTTTGGATCACCAGTATGTGTCATTTGATACACAGAAAGGAGATTCGAAGCTAAGGAAGGCACATAGAGAACATTCTGAAAGCATCCATGATCTACATGAATCGTACCTTTGCCCTTTGAAGAAATTTTTGAGTCATCTCCCAAATGGATGGGGATGGAGCTGTTTGGATCGAATGAGGAAAAAGAATCAATATTTGCAGCCATATGATTTGATGCACCCGAATCTATCAAGAGAGTGGGCTTCGAAACCGTTGCCATGAGTGCTTGTCCTCTTTCATGATCGTCATTCCGATCCTTCTTCCTTGCACCGTCAGGAAGGGTTATGTTGTTCTTTTCCAAAAGGAGGGCCATTTGATCTATAGTCTTCTTCATACATGAACTTTCGGGATGAAAGCCACGGTTACAATAAGTACATTTAGATTTTTGGTTACCTTCTTTGCCCTTTTGCTTGGATTTCGAACTGGATGGTGCATCCGTTTGCTTGCCTTTGTCTTTTTGCTTGTGAGGCTCGAATTTGGGCTTCTCCTTCTTTAGCTTTCCTTTACCATTCGAGATCTTGGGTCCTTGAACAAATAGGGCTGAATCTTTGGAGCTTATGGACCCCATTTGAATCAACTTTTCATGCTCTTTCGTAACGGACTCAATGAAGGCATTCAAGGTAGGCATCTTCCAATTCGGGGTAGTTAGCCGACCGGAATTGAAAGTGGAGACAAATACCGAATAATCTTTCCCAAGCTTGCTTAGAATGGAGAGGATCAACTGTTTATCCTCTTTGATAACACCACTGTTCTTCAATTGCAAGTTCAAGTTCTTGAATTTTGTGAAGAATTCATTGATGCTCTCGAAATTCTCACGATTAAGGCCAATCAATTCATTCTCTAATTGAAATGCCCTAAGCTCATCCTGCTTGCCGAATAGTGTCTCAAGTTGCTCCCATATGGCTTTTGGAGTCTTCAATCCGCTGAGATGGAAGTGAAGATCCTTGGAGATGGAGAGACAAAGAAGACCGTAAGCTTCATCAAGCTTGTTGTAGTGTTTAGTTCTTTCTGCTACATTGTTTGGCTCCAATTCAAGACCAAGAGTGACTCGGTAGTAACCTTTTGAACGTAATATGATCTCCATATCATCTTTCCAATCAAAATAATTGAATGGGGTGAGGATAGGCTTTGAAGAAGAGTATTCCATTGCAAGGATTGAGTCAACTGATGAAGAGGAAGCTTGCATGCAGACTAGAGCGAATGGAATTGCTGTAGAAAGGCTTGCATGCAGAAGGTAGCGAATGCAATTGGAGGAGACAATAAACCTGCAAATCACATAAAAACAACCACAATAAGGTCGAACAATCCACCCTTTGAGAGTTGCATCACACCTGGGATTGGATTTCAAGCAATGTTGAATAGGTCCAATGTATCAGATCCAGGAATTATGTGGTAACTCAAGCTTCTGGAGTGGTATTGGAGTATTTTTCAAGCTTTGCATGCACAGGAGCGAATGCCCTTGAGATATCTCATGCCAAACTTTTTGCAATTTTTAGCAATTCAGTCAAATCTTCTTGTATAAACACCTGTAGAAAAGAGATCTTGTCCCTGCAATGGCTCTGATACCATGTAAAATTAGTCACAGCAGATCTAATGAACAAGTAAATCAATCACAACAGATGAACATAGAAAATATGGTGCAAAACTGTGCAAAACATGCAGCAGTGCTCTCTATCCCAGAAAGGGTGAATGAATTACAATACAAACTGTCACAATGAACAGAGCAATTCGAATTGCCTAAGGAGGTCATTCGAATCACTGAATGGAGTAGCTTGACTCTATCTAGGAGTCCTCATCAATCATCGGTGTTGCTCATCAATCACAACAACCAGTCATCCAGGTGTCAAGCTGAGTCTAACTGATCATAATAAATGTAACTGAAGTGTGTAGCACTGATATAGGATTTGGAGGCTCAGTGGGGGCACATGGGAGGCTAACTGGAGTCAGAACAAGTCACCTAATCGAACTGGAGGTCAATCGGAGGTGAAACAGCCAGTCAGGAGTGAAATCAATCAGAATCGGAGTGAAATCAATCAGAATCGGAGCTAACTGAATGTAACTGGAGTGAATCTGCAGTGGTAGGTGAACAAGTGCGCCCTTCTCTGTCAGTAGGTGAGAAGAGGGCGCCTTTCAGCTTGGGAGGGCTAAAACTCTGTGGTAAGTGGCTCCCGGGTGCTAGAAGAAGGTGGATAAGGTGCTGGAGGCATCAAACTGGTGACTGGGCTGCATATCCTGAAATAGATCATGCAAGATCCTGAAGTAGATATGTATCCTGAAATAGATGATCCTGAAATAGATATGTATCCCGAAATAGATGATGGATATCCGAACAACAAGAAGCAGAAGGATAGCAAGTTTTATAGTGACAGCCAGAGTGGCATTCATCTTGCAAAGAACTCAGCATTCCATTCCAGGACTAAACATATACAGCTCAAGTACCATTTCATACGCTCTGTTCTGGAAGATGAACTGTTGAAGCTAGAAAAGATACACACAATCCAGAATCCTGCAAACATGTTCACAAAGGTATTGACCATAGAGAAACTAAGTTCATGATCGGTTTCAGTTGGCCTTCTAGCATGAAGGTGGAGAGGAGAAAGTTGCCAAGTCCAAGTCCAGCAAGTGTAGCAGTGGTGGAGTTGTTGTGATCAATCTCCAAGTGGGAGATTGTTGGTTATGGAGCCTGATCTCTAGATTCAGATATATTACTATTCAGTCGTGTCCATACCCCAGGTTTGGTTATGATCCTGACACGACCCTAGGGGGGTCTAGGGGAAATTTTTGGGGCTGTTTTCGCCACCAGTTTTCGGGCCCATGGTTTTTGGGTAACCCGTGGTATTTTACCATTGTATTTCCCTTATAAAAAAAATACATTGTAACATGGATAGGGTTGATGTATTAGGTACTATGCATTGTAAAGATCTCCGAGATCAAGAAGAGAGACTATGAGATAGTGAAGGGGAAGTGCAGTGGCTGTGCTGTAGGTTGTATCCCTTCACTTTGCTGGACGGACTAATAATAAGGACTGGTAACTTCAGTGTGGATGTATCCCAAGCTGGGTGAACCATGATATATTTGTGTCTCTCTTGTAATGTGTGTGTGATTATATTTGCATTTCTGGTTATTGTTATTGCTCTTCGATCCTGTTTTTTTAATAGTTTATTCTTCTTAACTTCTGTTTGAAAGGATTTTTGTTTTTCTTGATAGGAATTGTATGCTGAATTATGGAAGTATCATATTCTTTTAAATCTTCATAGCTCCAAGCGAAAACATCTGTAAATTCTTTCATCAATTATACATATTTTCTTTCCTCTTCTTCTGGAAGTTTTTTGGAAATCTTCACTATCTTTGGATTCTCTTTGGTTCCAATATTACAATCTTTGATATCTCCATCTTTAGGTTCTACCTTTAGATTCTTGGCTACATCATTCTTGTCAAATAACCTCTTTAGTGGAACAAGTCCTCTAGGAATGACATTGTTTTTCAACTGAATTATGTCTTTGCCTCCAATCTTTTCTTTAAATTTTTCTAGTTCTTTAGAAAATTCTTCCATATCAAGGAAAGATTCTGCGTCTTCAGTATCAATAGATCTATAATTAAATTCATCTGTCATTTCCAGAAACCTTTTGATCTGTTGATCATCTTCATAAACTTGCCATTGTTTTATATTATCAGGTATGGAAGGTCTATTCACAACTTCAATGTCGTATTTCTTTTTAGAAAAACTGGGAACCCTGAAAGCAACAATAGTGGTAGCCAAAGAATCTGCTACGAAATTATCAAATCTGGGTATTGCAATCACATCATGTTCATCAAAGAAATTTTCTAGCAAATCCCAAACCTCATTTTTGTAAGATCTCATCTTCGGATGCTTTGTTTGATAAATGGATTTCACTTGGTTTATTACCAATTCTGAATCTCCAAACACTTCAATCTTCTTTGCTTTCATATATTTCAACACATTTAACCCCAAAATGAGTGCTTCATACTTTGCAACATTATTCGTACATTCAAAAGCCAGCTTAAAAGAATACATCTAAAATTATCGATTTGGATTAATTATCCATACACCTGCACCAACGCTTTCTTTACTCATAGATCCATAAAAATGCATAATCCAGGTCCCTTCTTTCCTTAATTTTTCTTTCAGTAGTTTCTCTTCTTCATTCGGCAGACTATCTTCTATTGGTTTTATCTATCAATTTTTTCTTCAGATTGAATATCATTGTAGAAAATAGAAGATCCCAAATCGGTATCTACTACATATATAGAATGACTTCCACGTTCATCTCCATCACTTACCACATAATCAAGTCTTTTTTCAGAATACAACCACCTATGCACCCCAAGAACTGGAATAGTAGCAAAAGACATATCCATCTGCAAGGTTCCTTTAAGCTTCGATGCCCAAGATCTGGATAACAACATGCCAAACTTTGGTGGAATATCGACAACAATTACATCCATGACAACGCCTTTTACTGGAATTTTAGTAAGATTCACCACCAAATCTTTGATTAATCCCAAGCACTTTACCTTTTTTGAATCAAAAGAAATAAAATCCTTATATTGCCTTGCTATTTCCAAACCCAAACTTTCCACTACAACTTTTGGCATCAAATTATATGAGGCACCTGAATCAAGCATACAATTATGCAAAACCTTATCATGAATATTCAGGTTTACATAAAAAGGTGTTATAGCATCCAGGCTATTATCTTCCATATTTGACTCCATATGAATGGTTGGAGTATCATCATTCAATTCTAATGTGTATGGTTCCGTTTGTCCTTCACATCCAACCATTTTAGAAATTTGTTCTTTATATTTAGTGTTTTTCAGAATTTCATTGAAAGGTATAGAGATTTTGATTTTTGCTATCTCATTCTGTAAACTGAAAGGGACTAAATTTTTATCACCCTCTCTTATCAACTCTTTTTTATTCTCTAGGACCTTTTCTATTGCATCTTTATTTTTTCTATTATGACTAGTTGAGGGTTTATTCATTTGATCTTTACCTTTATCCACTTCTACATATTTATTTCTAATATTAATCTTCCTTTGAAGATCATTTACTGCATTCGGATATCCAATCTAGTACTGCTCAGTTTCTGATTCCAAAATATTACATTCTCCCTCTCTAGAAAACATATCATGCTCCATCTTTGGTAAATAAACCTCTAAATCTAAATCTCCAAAGTGATGTATTCCACTCTCTACTAATTCTATTTCATCTGCTTCATCAACATAATTCCCAGGAAAGGGGGGTCTTAATGGATTATCCTATGGATTTCTTTGATTCCTCTGGTCTCTTTGATCTCTTTGTCTTATATGTGGTGGAATTTGTCTCTTGAAATTTGGGTTTCGAATCGAAGGTTCTTACTGATCTTTTTTTTGAGGTTTATTATCCAAAGTCAATCTGTCTATTAATTTTTCCATAGTTTTCATCATCATGTCAATTCTAACATCAGTGGAAGTAGAAGTTGAGGCTTGGTTTTCTTCTTTAATTTTCCTCCTATCCATAATATCATTTTGTTTTAACTTTCCTGAAGCCATCATATTAGCTTCTACTTCAACTACATCTTTCAACATGGCTAACAAGGTAGGTGATTTTCTTTCTCTTAATGTACCTAAAAAATATCCATCAAGGGCATCTACAAAGTGTAATTTGGATGCTCCTACCAATGGTTTTATGTCAGCGGGAATTGAATTGTAAACCTTCATAAATCTAGTAGAAAAATCTTGGACATATTCAAAACCTCCTTTCTTCAGATTATTATATTGAGTTAAAATTTGTAAGGGATTTTACTTATCTTCCCACCTATCAAGCAAAAGAGTCACAAATTCTTCATAGGTAGGACCTGACCTTCCAGGTAAAGCTCTGAACCATTTTTTCACCTCTCCGGATAAGCTTTGTGCTAACAGTCTCATTTTAGCATCATCATAATCCACCTCTTCCATATTTATGAAATCACTAGACCTATCAATGTGTTGTTGAGCTGTATAATTTCCCTCCCCATCAAATAAAGTAATCCTCTGTCCATAATTTTGGGCGAGGTCATCCAAAAAAGTGGTAAAACAAGTGGAGCAAACCTAAGAGCCATAAATACTCGAGGATTTTGAATAACGTTGGTATTTCCTAATGGAGGAATCTGAACAACGTTGTGACTTCTTAAAGGTACTCTTTGAGCTTTAGGTTTTTCAAACTCAAATTTTTCATACTTTTTCAAATCTTCCCAAATAGATTGTAAAAGATATGTTCGAATGCTATCCCGATCAATTACAGTTTCTTTCAAATATGATTCTGATTTAGTTCTAAATAAAGATCTTTCAAGCCTTTCACTTACGTCAACATTTTCATCACTAAACAATTCTTCTTCAAAAGGAGGAGATAAATTTATTGTTTGAGAAGAACCTTCTTTATATTTCCCTCAGATTCTTCTTAGAATTTCTTCAGGATTTTCCACTTCTTGAAATGGATGGGAATTTGGATTACTCCTTGTGGGAATTCTTCTGGAAGCCACAATGTGTCTCTTGGAGTCACCTGCTTAAAAGTCAAAATATGAATGTGAAGTCGCCAAGGAAAATACAACCAACTATAAATATCAAACTTCTTTGCCCACTGAAATTTGATTACAATGTCGTTCTTCCCAGGGAAAATGAAACTTTCGTTCCCCAGTGGAGTTGCCAAAATGTTATCACTCATATTTTACCCTTTGGTTGTGAAAAGATAATTTGTAAGGTAACTATTTCAAACCAACCTGTAGGAGGAAAATTATCCTTTTTCCTACCAGAGAGGGCTCTCTCAAAAATATGTGAATGGCTAAAGATATATGAAAATGTCTGGGATTTTTCAAAACAAATATATGGTTGAAATATACACAAGAACCATTTGGCATGGAGTTGAAACTAGAAAATTTATGGACCAGCAGATAAACAACAATAATGATTTTTACAGAGGCAAGATAGTTGTCACATTACAGTCAAAGTCTTTTGCAGGTGATAAAGAAAGAAAGATAGACATTCCACCAATAATGGGCACCATTTTAAGATGAATCCACTATCAATTTTGGAGAAATAATGAATACTCAAACCCAATAAATCAAGGCATAAACATATGAATCTTAACTTATTTCACTTTCCTCCAAGCATAGAAGATATACCATAATGGAAAAGATAACAAAGGAAAGAATACATTAACATAAGAGAAGGGAAAGTACAAACTGTAACTTCAATCAACACATGAATCTATGTTCTACAAACTGTGTTATTCTCTGCATGGATTTTTGTATTAAAATATAGAGCAACTTGTTACAAAAGTCTCTTGTTTTTTTTTCAAAAATTTCCAACCCTTTCCAAATGATTCACATTGTCTTTTATACAAAATATTTTTGAAGCAAAACCTAAATGCTTCTTTTAACTAAAACTTAAAATAACTTAACTAACTGCCATATGTCACTTGAGTTAATGTCTATACATAAAAATATTACAAATTCTTTTCAAATAAAATTCTTCAAAGTCTTTACGTTTTATGGGACCCAATGGATACTTTCATGGATGAAGATTATATTTTATTCTTCCATATTTCTCGACCGTCTTCTATTCATCTGCTATTTGAAAATCATAGCTTGCCATCTCTTTAAACAGGACCTTCATATCAATATGATTTGCATAGAAAATTTCTGAAATTCTTTTGCCGATGGAAGCTAATATATTCATTATTTCCAAATCTTCTTCAAGCTTTTCCATCAAAATTTTTCCTGTAAGAAGATGATTCAGATGCTGAAATTTTCCATGATCCATTCTTATAGAAAATAACAATTTCTTTTAATCATTCCGGGAAATCAAGTCATTGTTTTCATCCCAGAATGCAGGAAAACCTTTTTCAACCAATTTATCAAACTATTTTTTAAAATATGTCACTTGTCTCTTCATTGCTTTGGCTCTAGCTTCGACCCTTTCAATATGTGCATACTTCCCTAGAATTCTCCTCACCCAAGTAATGATGCCTATCCTAATTTTAATGGCCATGGTCTTCAAATCATCTTCTGTCAAACCATTCAGGAAAGTAATTGTATTTTGTGTTGTATCTTTAGGATTCTTATTCAGACTTTCTCTCATTGCAGTACAACTTTCTAAAGATTCTTTAGCCACTTTCTCCTTTATTCTCATGAAATTCAAGTATGGCCTGAATTTTTCTACCTCTTTGATAATCAAAGCCCACACCAGGTGTTTTCAACCTTGCATAGCTGCCTGACCTGTCACTTGGTTTTCCAATCTTTTGTTTGTTTCAATCAACTCTTTATATTTATCTTGAAGAGACTTTACTTCCTCATCTTTCTTTTCATTTTCTTCTTTTAATATTTGATTTTCTTCTTTCAACTCTTTAATCTCAACTTCTTTCAAACTCACCTGGGACATAGCCTGTACAAGGCTGTCTGCCCTAGTTCCTTCTTCAACTTGACTAGTACCCATTTGCTGTTGAGCCAAATTTGATAATTTATTCTTCAAATCTTCGATTTGATTTTTTAAACTTATTTTGTCCTTCTCCCAAGCTGATTCTTTTTCAATAAACTTCAGTAATTTATCTTTACTATCACTTACTTCTTTTGACAAATCCTCTTTCTCCTGTTCCAGTACAGTTATTTCAGGAGGCTAAAATAATTGAGTTGTTGGGATTTTTATCATTTTCTACAATGCCTTAATCATATTTTCTTTCTCTGCTAACAATTTCTTTCCTACATCACCTCGGGCACCACCTTCAACTAAATTGATCTACAATTTATTGATTTGTTGTTGATGAGATTTATTCTCAAATTTTTCTTCTTTTAATTGATTTTCCATTTTATTCACTGTACTCTGTAATTTCTCAACTTTCAAAGTTGCTTGTAAAAAACATCATATATCATTTCTCCGGTCTGGCTGTGAAAATGGATTTTTCCAGGGGCACTTATTGTCTTCAAGCTTAACTTTAACTTTGTTATATTGTCTTTTGTCGATATTACAACATTTAAAGTTTTTCCTTTAATATCTCTACTGGCTACCAAAGTAACCTCCGAATTTGTTAGACTTTTGACTTTTGGTAATAAAGCATAAGTTTTTTGAGCGGAAGTACATTTATTTTTTCCATATTTATCATACATTTTGGCACTTGTTTGGAATTTGCTCACATCTCCGTCCTCTTTAGATTCTTGAAAAGTATATTCATGTACTTGAAAAGTATATTCATGTACCTGAAAAGTATATTCATGTATATTCAGCAGCTTTCTTAAAATGTAAGAAATGAAAATCTTCAACGATCAATTTTTGCCTAAGGAATTCCAGAGAAAAAATCCTTAAAGTTAGAAATGTAGGTAATATATATGGTTCACGTATGAATCCATATAATCTAATCAATGTATGATCCTTCAACAAGAACCAATCTCCTACTGCTAACTATTTTCTCAATTGCATTAAAGTATTCATCTCCGGAAAAACTCGAGGTAATTCTTCTCCAAATATCATCTTATATATGACCGACACCATGTAATTCATGTAATTAAACATGTTATCTTCTAGAAAACTTGTAAATATTATTTGCGGATACTGCAACTCTTCTTGACTATAAAACATTACCATCATAAAAAAAACTGAAATCTGAAATGCCCCGTATTATGGAATGCCATGAATTGGGAATGAATTTGTTTAGTAACAAATTCCTCAAAATTGAGCTACGGTTTGAGACTATATTCATTGTCTGGTAGACCAACACTTATTTTGACTAATAAACTCAATTGAAATTTTGTCACTAAGGTGTTTGTATCCAAACCTAAAAACTAATCAATTAGGGAAAGAACCATCTGTGTGTTTTCATTGAAGAAATTGGCATCCAAAGGGTAAGGAGTATTTGCAATTTCCAGGTCTGGTTTGAGAAAATTGGTTAAAGAAACTCCTCTATTCTCAGAAGAAGACTGACGGTAAAAAATAATGATTGACTCTTCGGAGAAACTTTCCAACTCAGGTGTTTGAGATGCATGGATTTTGAGGGCATTTATAACGAGGGAGGACTCAATGGGACAAATAATTTTAATTTTCTGGACATTCATGACAACCTGCTCAACTTCAGAATAATTAGATGTACACCACCACAACAAAATCTGTGAAAGAATGAAACTGGTCTGGACAAAAAGACACGAAAGAAGACTGTACTACCCTATGTACATCTAAACCCTCTTCTTGTAAACTTTTAAACTTAACTTTGATTTCTGACACGGATAACCTAACTGCATTATCAAAAATATCATTGTCTCAATCCTCTAAAGCATCTTTTGCTTTCAAACTTTTGACATTTGGGGATTCTTCCATTTTATTTTATAATTTAACCTTCATGGTTTTGACAACAATGGTTGTGTGGCCTACCTTTCACTGACATCTACTGGATGTGACCTGTTCTGTCACTTTCTCTGCAACACACCCATCCAGAAGCTTCTGACTTCGACAGTTTGAATAACAAATGTCAACCCTTGTGTGCCCCACTACTATTTATAACCGTTTCTCTTTATCTTTCGGTCTTCTTTACTGGCGCTCATTTTCCTCATTAGTCGATCCTTCATGCGAGGATCTGAACTGTTAGATCTAATATTCTTTTAGTGCCTTGATTCTCCGTCATCAGATCATTCTTATAACTTCAAATCTCAACTGTCGAATTTTGGCACTGATCCTGTGAAGAATGGTTTCGCCACTTTCCAAAAGTGGTTTGCAATACCACTTTCCACCCTTGCAAAAGACTGTGGTGTCGCCACATGTCCACTGGTTTCATTTTTCGCAACCACTATCTCTGTCTATTTCTCGGGCATGTCCACAATGCGGAACTCCTCGGATCGTCAATCTTTTATCTACCAATGCATCAATGGTGGAACTTGCATCATGTTTACCTTCAACTTTTTCCCGCTAGTGGGATTTCTCCCATTATCCTTCACACACCTTTTGAACTCATCACCTTTGATTTATTTTACCTGTAATATGAGCCGTTGATCTTCCGAGACTTGCACTGTTTTTAAGAATGCATCTCTAGTCATTGGATCTTTTCACCATTACCCCTGACCGTTGATTTTTCATACCTTCCACACAAACAGTTTCGCATCCCTTCATAGTGGTTTCCCATACCATTTCTCTAGTTTGCGAAGCGCTGTAGAGCCGCCACCTATCCGCTGGTTTTTCCTTTCGCAACCAATTTTAACCTCTTTCCTCCACGCACTTTGGTGATGCAAAGGAAATCATGGACCATTGATTTCCTTCCAACACCCAATTGGTGGTGTATCTTGCATGCTGGTTAATGCCTTCAATATTTGATTTCAAACTATTTCTTTTAACATTTCTTTCACTCTCAATTTTTTCTTTTTACATTTTTTCTTTGAATTTTCCTTTTGTTGTCTCTTTTAGCACTTTTATCCACCATTTTGGTCACTTTGAACCATATAATCATGAAACTAGGAGATTTTTTAAGGGCTTTCTCATCATATTAGAAAATTTTCGTAACATTTCTCCATTATACACCACCTCTTGCACTATAAAAACTTGTTGCTAACAGCAGGGATCATTGAGCCTATGGAAGAATCAGAATGGATAAGCCTTATGGTTATCCAAGATAAAAAGACAAAAGGAGAGATCAAAATCTACATGGACCTCAGGAAGCTGAATGATGCTTCGCTACACGACCCATTTCCTACTCCATTAACAGATGAAGTACTAGAAAACGCGGGAGGAAATGAGGCCTACTCATTCACTGATGGATTCTCTGGTTACCATCAAATCAGAATTGACTCAGTAGACAGACATAAAAATACATTTGCTACTGAATGGGGCTCATATCAGTATACAATTATGCCATTTGGTTTTGAAGAATGCACCTGCTATATTTTCCAGAGTTGTTGTTGTGGTTGTATTCAAGGATTTTATCCATAAGTTCTTAGAAGTCTATTTTGATGATTGGACTATATTTGGTTTACTAAAGAACCATTATGAAAAACACAAAATGATGTTATCTAAGTGTAGGAAACATCAAATCTCATTGAATTTGAAGAAATGTATTTTCTGTGTACCCTATGGTATCCTACTGGGACACATTGTGTGCAAGCAAGGTCTGATGGTTGATCCTGCGAACATTGCAGTCATTGTGAATCTACTGACACCAAATTCAGTAAAGTAGCTTCACACGACACTGGGACATATATGATACTACAAAAAGTTCATCAAGGGTTATGCGCAGATAACCGTGGAGATGGAGAAACTTGTAAAGAATGAAGTGAAGTTCGTATGGAGAGAAGAATTCCAGACCGGATTGGTACATTAAAAGAGAAAATGGTAACTGTGCCTATTCTAGTTTTTCCAGATTGGAATAAACCATTTCATGTACATGTTGATTCTTCATCTATTGCGTTGGGCATTGTGCTCACTCAACCAGGCAAAGGAGGCATTGATCACCCCATTGCATTTTCAAGCAGAATGTTGTCTTCAGTAAAAAAGAATTATACCACCACATAAAGAGAGGGTTTACCTATGGTGTACGCACTATAGAAATTCAGACACTATTTGTTGGGTGCACACTTCTCCATGTAAACTAACCATTCATCTCTAAAGTACTTGGTCAATAAGCCATTGATAGGGGGGAGAATATGCAGATGGTTACTACTCTTTCAAGAGTATGACTTTGAAATTATTGTCAAACCAGGAAGACTGAACCTAGGACTTGACCATCTCTCAAGGATTGAGTTAGGCAAAGAACCCACAAATCTTGAAGACAATATGCCTAATGCACATCTATTTTCCATCCAGATCGCAGATGATTATTACAATGATATTGTAGAATTCTTGACTAAAGGATTGGCACCCACAGAGTTCACTACACAGCAGAAGAAGCAACTAGTAGTTAAAGCAACAGACTTCACCATCATCGTAGCACAGCTATACAAGTTAGGATCAGATGAAGTGCTGCACCGATGCTTGTTAGAACATGAAAATCCATTTATATTGGATGAGGCACATTCAGGTGTGTCCTGAGGTCACTACGTAGGGAGAGAAACTACAAAAAATATATTAAGAGCGGGTAAGCCATCGCGTAGAGATGAAATGCCGTTAATACCACAACTGACTTTGTACGCCTTTGAAAAAGAAACAATTGATTTTGTGTGACCTATTAACCCACTAGGAAAGAGGACCGGTGCGAGATATATTATCACTACTACATATTAATTCACTAGATGGGTAGAAGATAAACCAATGAAGGAATATAGCGCAGTTAATATCGCACAGTTCATCTTTGAGAATATCCTTACCAGATTTGGATGCCCAAAAATTGTAATGAGTGATCAAGGAACCCACTTCCTAAACAGAACCATTGAAGCACTGACTGAAGAATTTCAGATACATCATCAAAGGAGTACACCTTACCATCCACAAGCCAATGGGTCTGTCGAACATTTAACAAAGTGCTGGAAAATGCGCTGACAAAAATATGTAACAAAAATAGAGACAATTGGGATCTGTGTATACTAGTTGTACCATGGGAATATAGAACAGCTTGTAAGAAACTGACAGGCCATACACATTTCAAATTGTCCTATGGACAAGAAGATGTGATGTCGATGGAGTATATTGTACCAAGATTAAGAATTGTTGCATTCACAGACATGGAAGATGAAGAGACATTGCAAGAAAGGCTTCTACACTTGGTTGGATTGGAGGAGGATCGCTTCATTGTAGGTTTTCACTAGAAAGTGAAGAAGGATAGAGCAAAAGCATGGCATGATCGCCATATCAAGCAAAAACTCTTCCAGGTAGGAGACCTTGTCCTCCTGTATGATAGTAAGTTCATGAAATTTCCTGGCAAATTTAAAATGCATTGGCTTGGGCCATATATATTTATGCAGGTTACTAACAGTCGCACAGCTCAGTTAACCACGTTAGCTGGAGAGAACTTACCAGTTCTGGTTAATGTAAGTAGAATAAAAACCTACAGGGATAGTACTACTTCGCAGAGCCCTCAATGATCAAATGAGAAGGAAATTTCTAAGTGTCAAGTACTGTTGAAATCGGGCACTAGAAATTGAGCAGAGTCTGTACACAATTTTGGTTAAATACGCGAAGTTCGATGGAAAAGATGTATCTACCGTGAAGCACTAGTAGAGAAGTGAAGTTGCGCAGACTGAAACAAAAGAAAATGAAAAATAAAACAAAAGAAAAGAGAAGTAGAAGCGCGCAGTTGCGAAGTTCAAAGTGCAGCTGCACAGATCAAACGAAACAGGACGAATTCGAAGTACACACCAGAAGCTGCGACCCGAGGCACGAACTGAAAGAAAACCTATGAAGTTAAAGTTGAAGGAGCACAAGTGCGCAGTGCGACCACGCAAAAGTTTCTTTATTTGAACCACATGCATAATTCCCAGAAACTAGCCATTAAAATGTCGATCGGAAAACTAGCTGTTACACAGTGATTTTGCCGAGACTGCTCGAGCATTTAACACAAAATTAGTTGTTTTAAAGCAGTTAATGAAGGAAAGAACCGAAATACACGGTGGATTCAGCAAATGATCATGAAATTTAATGCCTTCATGGGCACGGCTAAGCCCAAATGCCCTTATAAATAGTACTAAGACTAGACTCGGGGGCTTTACCGTAAGTTTCAAATTTTCTCACAAGCCATAGGCTTAGCATTTTTACAATGAGTGCTAGGTAATTCCGAGAACCCAAAGAGGTATTTCTAGCTGAATGTATGAGGATTCCATAGTTGAGTAGGCTATGAGGGATTTTAAACAATCTAGTTTGGAGGGGTTGATGAAAAATCCTGTCAAAAAGTCAGTTTCAGAGAAAGGTTTAGGATCAAGAAGATCATCCCGAACTACAGCCAACATGTAGCAAAAGGATAAGCAACCCCTTAAGGAACTTGAGAAGCCGAAGGAACAAGGGAAGTCGAATCCTATACCGCCATTGTCATTAGGGAACAACCAGATTTATCTTACACATGTTTATATTCCACCCAGAATGGCTAACGCGCCAGCAGTTACACTGTTTAAGAATGCGCAATATGACATCCTAGTGCCACTGATTTCCAGAGATGTTGAAATCCAGGGGAATCTACTCAGCAAAGTAGAAACATGCAAGTTCGCAGATCATAATCTGTTGGAAGAAAAAGACCCAATGTAATGTCCCCATTTTGACCCCCTTTGTATTAAACCGTAAATGATGTAAATATTGTAATTAATCATGGTGAGGAGCTCAAGGCCAAGGCCCCCACCATTGATTTAGCGTTTCATGAATCGGCAATTAAAAATAGATGCCCATGGTTCTTGTGCAAGATGGGCACAATGTAAATAAGACACCATGTAAATACGAATTTTAATGGAAAAACCCACAACCGGCTATGCAATGCAACAAAAGAGATGGGGCATGACTCTACAAGGAATAGGGAGGGAAATTATTCAAACCCTTGAGCCAATAGTATTAATCCATGTGTCAATGGGGAAACCCATAAACCACCAACTACCCATTTTGTCTCATGTACCCAATCATTAAATTTTTCCAAGAAATTGGTTAAGGCAGTTAATGCCTAGGGAATGAAAGAGTATGGGCAAGCCATTTTCGTGCATGGGCAAGCCATCAACTTGGAAAATCGTGTTTTTGCTTGTGGGGCAAGAAACCACCCACGAAATGGTTCCCAAAGCCATGGGGAATGGGCAGTCTTCAGGGATTCACGCAGTTGGAGTTAGCTGGGGTCTTTCCATTTACGTTTTTCATCTAAATACTGCATTTTTCCATGCCTGGGAGTCGTTTTTGTAGTATATAACAGTTGGGAGAGGGAGGGCCACGTTTTGAGGACTGTAGGGAGGTCGTTTTTGCCCCTGAATGTCCAAGGACGTTTTTCTAAAAACGGATTTGGCTTCCTGGGTTGTTCACCAACTCCCCATTTCGTTTTTGTGGGTTCCCACGTTTTTCTGGGTTAGTTGAAACCCCATCTCATGCATTCCACTGTGGAAAACGTTTTCCTCATGCCCAGCAAGTGGGGTTCTGCAGTTATGTGCATCCTTGTTCTTGGTTGAGCCTGTGAGCTGAAGTGTTGGAGTGGTAGTGGATAGAAGTGGCTTGATAAACCTAGTGGGGGAGACAACCTCTCAAAAAGATCAAGAGGGCTTTGGTTACTCTTCTATGCATACCCTGAGAGCACTAGATAGGGAAGGTATGGCTTGAGGGACTGCACAGCAGTGAAAAGAATACTTCCTTGTGCTGGGTGTGTAGGTAATGTGGGTGCCAAGCTAGATAGATCATGCAAGGTTATCCCTGGCTCTGTGCTGGAGCTCACTAGCTTAGCAACTCTTCCTTTCCATCTCCTAGTAGCCTGATAAACCCAATTGTAGATTGGCTTGGCTCATCTTGGTGTATGCTTGGCTATGTGTGAGTCTGCTGTTCCCTGGTTCCTTGTAGAGATCATGCCCAGCTCGGGGGTGGCAGTGGTGCTGAGAGATTGAGGAGCACACTGGCCTATGGTTGGGTGGAACGTTGCAGTTGCATAGCCAGTTGCTTGGGACTGCCTTATTGAGATAAGTATTCTCTTGTGTAAATTGGCAATTATCATTTGATGAATGTTATGAATGTATGTGGATGTATTAAACGAATTTGCTTCTGCTGTGTTTTTAAAAGTTTAGGCATTCCCATATGATCTTGTATAATTCTGCACAGATCTTTAGTTCATGGCTGCCACAGAATCTCGAATGTGTATTAGAGATCAACAACATTTATTTGATTACCGTCGTTTTTCCATAGTATGCACAGATACAGTTCTTGCATCAAAGATTTTAATTCAAACGTTTGGGGCTAATTGCCTGGATTTAGCACCACGTCCTCCCTATCTCGTTGGTATGGTAGGAGGGGACACTACACCCAAGCGATCAAAAGTATCCTCAATTTCAAGCAAACTAGTACATGTGTAGGAGGAAGGATCCAAAATCAGGGAAACCTTTGATTGTGCCGCAAGACTAGGCTAAGCAGTTAGCACCCGTCGGCTTGTTGCACCTTCTACGAATACCACACTTTGAATGCAATAAAGAATGTTCCGTGGTGGTGCGTACTCTGCTATCGTGCATGCACCAAGGATTCCTATGGCTCGACCAGAAGATCGACATCAATGTTGACCTCATTTACACCATTACTCACCTTAGCAAGAGAGGCGATGATACCAAAGATGAGTTTGGAGGAATAAATTGCAAAGAAAATGAAAGATGAATACAAAATATCAAAGGGAAAACGAGGATTTCTCACAGAGGAAATTGAAGACCAAGCAACAAAATTCACTGTCCAGTTGCTAACACGAAGGATTCTGCGAAAATGTAGACCAGCGGAAGTGCCAGTCACGGAAGTGCTTCTCGCTGCGATGGAAAAAGATGGACACCCATACAATTGGGCCAATTATTTGTTGAATGAATTTTTGGAGAATGTGAAAGAAACCCAGAAGCCTCCTAGTACATCGATAGGTATGGGAGAAGAAAGAATCACAGAATTGAAAGATTTAGAAGAAAACATCTCTGCCAAAGTAGTAAAGTGTCAACATTTGTTGGATGAAGCAACTTAAGTATGGACCACGCTACAGGATAACCATGTTCTGCAACAAATTCAGAATGATGTGAATCAAATGCAGGAAGAATTGGACATTGTCAATGCGACCATGAAGACCTTGCTGAACAAGGAGAAAATTCAGAAGTTCGTGCAGGTGAAGAACTTAACAAAAGAACTGAAATTTTTGAGGGATAAGTAGGAAGAGATATTAGCGCGACTACAACCAGTGCAGGAAAAGGCGCCGACCCTCACTGATGAGATCGAACTTTTGTCGGATACTTCACCAATTGAACAACGCTTACTTCTTTTGGAGCAAGCTGACGAAGATCACCGTGAAGCCCTCCAAACCATTGAAGCTACAAAGCACCGATCCAAAGTCAGTTATGATAAACATGTTCACCCATGAGCATTTAGTGAAGGACACCTTGTACTCGTTTATGATCAAGCCCATGACAAAACGGGCAATGGAAAATTTGAATCGATGTGGCAAGGCCCATACATCATACACACTTCCCTCAGACATTGGGCATACATTCTGACCGGCTCAGAAGGAAACCCCTTGCGCAACCCTCGCAATGGGTTGTACCTCAAATGCTTTTATCCATAAAAATATTTTGGACACCATAGTCCATATTGTAGAGTTTTAATTATTTTTTCACTGTAAAATTTCAAAACCTTACATTTTCATTTTTTCCTGCATGACCATAGATGGATCCTGTTCTACTTTACTATGTTGGCTTCGCTGATGGTGCAAGTCGTTGGTCTCCAAATCTCGCCTCCGTAGCTTGGGTACTCTATTCCCCCTCACATGAGTTGATTCACCTCGACAGAGTGTGTATAGGTGTTGCTACCAATAATCAGGCTGAGTATGACGCAGTGACTGGTCTTCTTACCGCTTCCCTCCAAATGGGCATAAGTCACCTTAATGTCTTCCTCGAATCCCAACTTCTTGTTTCCCAGCTCAACAAGTGTTACCAGGTACGCAATCCTTGCCTCTTTAGAAAATTCCTGTGCACTAAACAAATGAATCGACAATTTGAATCCATTTCATTCACTCATGTCCCAAGAAATCTCAACAGTGTAGCATACCAAATGGCTAACAACATTCTATATTGGCATGTCAACCAAACCATGTAGGACATAAAAACATGCATCACATAAGCATAAAAAAATCACATAAACAAACAAAAGAAACCATCATAGTAGTGCATCCACGTGCATAGAACGTGCCTCCACAGGCATACAAAACATAAACAATTGCATCCACGTGCAACAAAACATAAAATCAATGACAAATGTGCATCCACATGCATACAGGACTGTATAATCAAAACATGCATCCATGTGCATAAGTATATATATCATCATATAGTCATAATTTCAAGAGTTCCCTCAACACCCAAATATACAAAAAGTACATCAGCCGTACATAATACATATCCACAAAAATGTCCCCATATGCTCATCAACATTTGGAGGCAAGTAAAAGACAACCTAATCCTCTTCATCATGGACAGCTACCTCCTCTGGATCATACTGGTCCCTAGCCCTCCTCTCCGCTTCCAACACAGCTATCTGCCTCAAAATCGATCTCCACTCATGTGGAGCATCAAAACAGAGGTCTAACACCTCCCGATCCAAATCCGTCTAGCCATCATCTGCCACACCATACAATAGATGATCGATGGTCTCACGTATGCCCTCTACTGCCTCATCATCACCCCGGTGATGTACAAATCCTTGTGCAGATGGTGGGGGTGCCACTACCGGTGGAGGTTCCATCACCACCACATGACCCCTGATGCTCCGGTGGAGGCCGCGGACCCACATCTGCAATAACCAACACTAGGTGACATCAACATCATGAAAAAAACTCTAGCTACCATCATAGAAAAACATATAAATATGATATGATAAAAGAGAAAAACAAAAAAAAATACATACCATTTGGCCCCCAGGCTTGACCTGGAGCTCACAGCATCTCAAGATCCCCTTGGAAATCCATACCCCGGTATGGATAATCATCGAACAAAATAGGCATCTGCTCCCACTGCTCGTAGATCTCTGCATTAAAGAACTGTCTAGCCGCCTTGCCACCACTCTGGAACATCATCTCTCCCCACCGCACCATCCACGACTCACTGATCAAACCATCCCAAACCGGCACACTATGCCACAATGTAGGCACCCTCTCAAAAAAGAAGCAACATAGAAATGAAGCATAACTAAACTCTCCCTCGTGGAGCCTCAACTTGCTCAGCTCATGCTGAACATAGGCAAGGAAGATCTGCCCCCAGGCATACTATGTCCCAGTCATAACCCGATGAACCATCAACATCTGCACCCCCCCCCCGCGACAATCGGTGGGGCTCCTGTGCTCCAAGTACCCGTAGTACGCAAACCGTGACCAGCCGCATTGCCTGATCCCACAAATCACGAACTAGCAATGCACTGGCATGCACACGAGAGCCTGGAAGGAAAAATCTCTCCAGTAGATCCTCTATCTCCACACCCCCTGGTATCCTCGGTTGAGTGTCCCCTATCACACCTAAACGGGGCAATTCAGTCAGAAAGTAAACATCACTCAACGTGAGATCCAATCTCTCACCCTTAACCATAAAGGCCTGAATATCTGGGTCCCAGAACTCGATCAACTTGTTCAGCAACAAGTTTGTTGAATGCATAAGAGGAATCTGGGTGAACTTTAGCAGTACTCCCAATGCCAAAGAAGCCTATGCATGATGGTTCTCATGGATGATCTGCATCAGAGCATCCAGAATATCTCTCTCCCTCCACAATGCCCTCAACAGCCTGAGCATCCTGCCAAGTAAACAAGAAAATTTCAATTAGAAACATGCCAAAAAATCCCCCCAGCAACGATCCAGATAGCGGCTATGGGGCCCACAGTCACGATCTGAGATCATGGCTATAGAAGCCACATCCATGATCCACATTACGGCTGTTGAGCCCACAGACGCGATCCACATCGTGACTGTAAATCCCACAGTCGCAATCCACATTGCGACTATGGAGACCACAGTCGTGATGCACATCGCAACTGTGAAGACCACAGCTGCGATTCACATTGCGACTGTGGAGACCAAATCCGTAATCCGGATAGCGCAAAAATCCTCATAACCCACGATTTCCCTCATCGGTCACCCAATGTGACCAACGCACTGCCCCTAAGGCCCCCATTTCCCCCCAAATGTAAATAAAGTTAAAGCTTAAGGCCAATAGGCTTACCTAGAACTGAGGAAATGAAAATCCAATGGTCGGTTCTCCCACAAAAGATGAATTTGCTCTAACCAACTCAAATATCCTGTCAAACTCAATAGTGCAATTGACACATGTCACGATGGGTTCACTTGCTATTTATAGAGATTTGACCCATTTTTCAGTTAGCCATTTCAGAGCCATACAACGTCCGTTTTCCAAACCGTTGATACCATTGGATTCATCATGGCGAGAAATTCATGGTGGTTTAGTCAGTTTCCCATTTTCACCAGTCCCATTTTTAGTCATTTTTTCACACACCCTCGTCGCCTCAGTTTGCATGCCACATCGACCGCTATCCATTTTGATGATTTTTATATCGCTAGATTCATTTTTCCATGCTCGTGACAATGCTTGAAACCATTTCTCGCTCTCACCACCAAATTTTTGGAGCATTTTTTCACATACCCGTCGTCGCCTCGATTTGCGTCCCACATCGGCAGCTGTCAAATTTTACAAAATTTGTGCATTGCAACTCCTACATGAGCCATCCACTCCATCCATACTGCAATTATGGCGTTGCTTGGTTATCATTCATCAACTTGCAAGGAGGTCCCAACAGTGTTCCCCACCTATCACTGTGCTTCATCCCCATACTTGTCCCTTTATTGAACACTTCCTCCTTGCCTTACCATTACTTTTGTTCGGTATAATTTTATCTCTTTTTTGAGGCGATCAATTCCTTTACGAAAAAGGTACTTAGGGAGTTTCTGTTGGGCTCTTTTTTGACTCCTAAAACAATGAAAATCTCGTCGAGCAATCTTGATTCCTTTCATGCTCATTAAACGTATTTGAAAGGGTGTCTACCTGGTATAAGTTTACCCCTTTTTTGGACCTTGTAGACTAATTATTAAAAAGGAATACTCTAGTCACATCGGCTAGAAGAGTTCTCCATTGCATTTTTTGATACTTTTTCGGGCCTTGGAGACTAACACATGAAAAAAAAACCCCTTGGAATCTACTTATCGCTTTCAGACTCTCTAAAACTGAAAGAAACCACAAGCATGAATTGTCCTGGGCTCATACAAATCCACACAACAATACCATTTTGTGAGCACACTTCTATCCCTTCTTTGAGCTCCTTAAACCATGAAGAAGGCCCCAACGGTGCCTCTCAACGCCACAAGAAAGCATATATAATCACACTATTATGGTAGCTTCCCCAATTTGGTCGCCTTTGTTCAGAGTAGTTTGCGATATGCCACCTTGAGAGTTTCCTGATACCATACATCAGCTCTCCCTACTCAGCCTCTCCCATTTCAGTACATACCCCTGATCCCTTAAACTATGATCCCTATACATAAAGTTAGTTTTATACGCTGCCAGGTCATTCATGTCATCATGCTCTGACCAAAGGAATTTTGAGTCCCCCCAACTTTATGACCCCAGTTATTCCCCTTCCCCACAGAATGTCAGTCCCACTATCAGTACTTTGGTTGTACACCTCATGCTCATATCAAATAAACATCATTGCCGTGATAGTTGCAGGTCTCCCTCTATCGATGAAAACCAATCTATTCCAAAGGATAGACCCAGAGATCCATGTGCCTTCGACTCATCACCATTAGTGGTGAGTTCCTACGGATCATTTTGAAAGGAGTCCTTAGTGCCTCTGCAAATGATTGTTTCTCACATGCTTGACGTCAACAACTTGATCCCATTTTTGAGATTTGTACAGGGTATCGGTCCTTTCAATTATTTGTTAAAGACCCCGGATGTCACCAGACTCCAACACATTGATGAGTCTACTTTCGAAACAACTAGTTACATGTTCCTATGGAAATCCTGGATGCGCTTGGCGACAGTATTCGGAAGTACCCCAGTGTTATAATCCCTCAAGTATACAGTTTCATTTACTCTTCAGAAGTTCACTCACAGTTATTAAGTCCCTACAGTTGTTGGATACCTTCAGATCCAACAGCTCATCAACCCTTCTGACACCTCATTCAGAACGATTGTGGCTTTTTTCCAGTGTATCAGTTCTTCAGATCAGTCATGGTATGATCATGAGTATGTCCCAGCATTGTGTCCCCTTTGGACCATTATGATGTACATAGCAGGTTTATATGTATTGTTCAGGTCCCCTTTTTTGGGCCTCATTGTTATTTATATGTCTTGATAAGAGCATGGGTATGCCCGCCTTGTCCATTATCAAAGATTATTCCTCATTCATTTTGAGGCCATGTATTTTTAGTTTTTGCAGTTTGGATGGGACCCTTGCTCCAGTCTCCAATCGATCTCTTCTCTCCTCCAAACCCCAGGAAAAAGACAAAAGAAATATGATGTCTATCAGCCATACGATGAGCTCCTACCCTCACGCATCAGGGGGAAATCTGTTGACACCCAAAAAATGCTCACTAGCTCATTTCTCTATTCACATGACCCATTTGTCCACTTTTTCTACAATTTTAGCCTCTAAAACCTTCAAAAGGTCACCAAAAAGACCAAAATCCATCTTTTTCTACTCAAAATATTTAATTTTCCTCAAAAAATACAAAAAATCCTCAAAAGGGGTCCAAAATTCCCAAAAATCAAAACCTAAACCATTTTTTACCAATACCATTGGTTTCCTTAAAACATAGTTGTATTCTCCATCACCAAAAAGCTATAAAAAGGTGATAGAGGCTCCTCACTATTCATCCACATTCATCCTATCCTTATGTTGCCAATTTCTTCCCTGATATTTTGAGCCATCATTTGAGCTTAGATCCATCTTTGGAATCCCTTTTTGGCCAATCCTCCCACTTGCATTTGGAGAAGAGAAAGATCATTCTAGCATTGGAGCACCTCACCATTGCTGCTGTTCAAGCTCAACCATCCTCACCCTTTGAGGTAATATGTTATTTGTAAAGCTATTTTTTCATAAATAAAAATTTGTTTTACATGGATCATTCGAGTTTTTATTGTTTACTGTAGATTTACTTTTCTTGCAAATCTTAGATTAATATTTGTTTTTACATTAGTTTTTATTGTTTTAATCGATACTGCTACTACGAAGTTAGTAGGTGCACATTTGCACATGATTGGATGAAAACCCAAGCAACATAAGCTAATTGCAACTCTTCAGGAGTTTACTGAAAAGTTAATTCCCCCAGAGGACACGTAGCCCAAGTCACCAAGCGAAAGTGGATCGGGGACGATCCACGAGTAAGTGTTAGGGGCCTGTTGGGCATGGCCCAAGTTGGCACATTTTTTACGAAGTACAATTTTGGTAAGTTCCACAGTTCAAACTACGAATTCAGATGAAACAGTTTTGGTAGGTGTGCAGTTGAGGTCCAATGCAATTATGCCGATGCGTAGTGTCTGCACAACAACTATTTTGGGAAAAGGTCGAGCAGCCGAAAGCGACCTGTTTTTGGTAAGCAACTCCATGCTTCCCGATAGTTGGGTAAGGAGTGGAGTAAAGGCAGATGAAAGAGGCTTGTCAGTGAGAGTTGAAAAAACCGTTAGAAGTTAATCCACAAAATCAACAGCGACAGGTAGGCTAGAGGGGTGGAAGCGACATGCCATGATGTAGTTGGAACTAGATCTGCGGCTATCAGAAGACCGTAAGAGCTCGGAGTGGTCCAACAAGGAAACCATAGGCACATGGAGTAGTTTTCGACTACGATAGGCCAGAGTAGTGGGTAACCACACCATTTTTGGGTAACTGTTGGTAAGGGATAGATCCGCAAGAAGTGCGGAATTCGACAGGTGTGAAAGGGTCATTCCGTAGAAAAAGGACCTTTTGCCACTTTTTGTAGAAGCATAAGAGTGGTTAGATTACTCGAGTCGGTCATGTGGACCATTTTTTTGGTTGTGGAGCCATATCTTCTAGTCTCATAGACGATATTGTCTCAGCCGTGCACCCCGGAGGACTGTACAACCATTCAGCATTTTTGGGGCTATTTTCGCTAGCTGTTTTGTGGGCCCAAGGTTTTGGGTATCCTGTGGTATTTTCCCATTGTATTTCCCCTATAAAAGAAATACATTGTAATACGGCTAAGGCAAGATGTATTAGGTTTTATGCATTGTAAATATCTCTAAGATTTGTGAAGAGAGACTGTGAGACAGTGAAGAGGAAGTGCATCGGCTGTGCTGCAGGTTGTATCCCTTCCCTTTGTTGGACGGAATAATAATAAGGACTAGCAACTTTAGTGTGGACGTAGCCCAAGTTGGGGTGAACCACGATATATCTGTGTCTCTCTTATAATGTGTGTGTGATTATATTTTCATTTCTGTTTATTGTTATTGCTTTGTGATCCTATTTTTCTAACAATTGGTATCAGAGCCAAAGGTCTATTTGGCAGATAAACCCGCAGGAAGCTAGGGTTTTTGGTTCGAGTGGGAGCAATGGTGGAAGAAGGAAAGTTTAAGGTCGAGAAGTTTAATGGCCAAAAATTCCAGTTATGGAAGATGCAAATGGAGGACTATCTGTACCAAAAGGATCTATTCCTACCTTTGGGAGGAAGAGCAAAGCAGCCAGTGGCTATGAAGGACGAAGAATGGGAGGTTATTGATAGAAAGGCTCTAGGAGAAATACGGCTGAGCCTGGATTCGTCGGTGGCTTTCAATATCTCAAAAGAAATGACAATGGAGGGTTTGATAAGTGCACTGGGTAAGCTGTATTAATAACCCTCGGCCTCCAACAAGGTATTTCTAATGAAGCATTTAGTTAATATGAAGATGTCTGAAGGTGGATCTGTTACTAATCATTTAAATGAGCTTAATACGGTTACAAATCAGCTAAGTTCTGTAAGTGTGAAATTTGATGATGAGGTTAGGGCTCTTCTAATCTTGTGTTCATTTCCAGAAATATGGAATAACTTGGTCATGGCTGTAAGTAACTCTGTCTCTGGTTCAAACACCTTGAAATTTGATGATGTTATTGGTGTTATTCTTAGCGAGGAAATGCGAATAAAAAGCACAGATGAGACATTAGGTGATGCGTTGACCATGGAGAACAAGGGAAGACAAAGGAGAGAGGAAAGAGCCAAGGTAATTGTGGCAAGTCTAAAATAGGTAGATCCAAGTCCAGACTGGGAAAAATAGAGTGTTGGAACTATGGAAAGAAAGGACATCTGAAGAAAGAGTGCAAATCTCTACAGAAGAAAGGAGATGCACAAAGGAAACTACCCAGGAAGCAAATGTAGTAGGTGATGTGTTACAAGATGCTTTGATTCTTGCATTAGATAATACTAGTGATTATTGGGTAGTAGATTCAGGAGCTTCATGTCATGCTACACCCCATAGGAAATACTTTCATGAGTATGTTCCTGGCGATTTAGAACATGTTTTATTGGGTGATGATGAGCCATGTAAAATTGTTGGAATGGGTAAGGTATGAATAAAAGTTAAGAATGGAAATGACTAGCTGTTGAAAGATGTTAGGCATATTCTTGCTATGAAAATAAATCTGATCTCAATAGGGTAGTTGGGAGATGGTGGCTATCTATCTACATTTGGAGAAAAGTGGTGGAAGATCACTAAAGGATCAATGGTGATAGCAAAAGGAGACATGATAGGTACGTTGTATTTATGTCCTCATAATACTGACCATTCTATCTCTTTAGCTTCCATAGGAACAAATACAACATTGTGGCATCATAGGCTTGGCCACATGAGTGAGAAGGGGATGTAGATTCTCCACTCAAGGAAGTTGCTTCCAGATTTGAAGTAGGTAAGTTTTGAATTATGTGAAAACTGTGTTTATGGAAAACAGAAGAGAATCAGATTTCTCAGGGTTGGTAAACAAAAGAAGAATGAAAAGCTAGAGCTTGTGCATACTAATGTATGGGGACCAACTCAAGTACAATCTCTTGGTGTCTCTCATTATTATGTTACATTTATTGATGATGCAACTAGGAAAACTTGGGTTTATTGCATTAGACAGAAATCTGATGTGTTTGCTAGTTTTAAGAAGTGGAAAGCTTTGGTTGAGAATGAGACAGGAAAAAGGTTCAAGTGTCTCAGATTTGATAATGGAGGTGAGTACTGCAGCAAGGCGTTTGATAGTTATTTTTCATACCATTGGATTTGTAGAGAGAAAATAGTCCCAGGAACACCACAAGAAAATGGTGTGTCAGAAAGGATGAACAGAACGATCATGGAGTGTGCAAGGTGTATGAGACTGCATGCAGGGTTTCCCTTACAATTTTGGGAAGATGTTGTAAATACTGTTGTTTATTTAATAAACAGAGGACCTTCAAGTGCTTTGGATGGTGGTATTCCAGAGGAGGCATGGATAGATAAAAAGGTAAACTACTCATTTCTGAGAACGTTTGGTTGTGAAGCATTTGTCCATATTGATAAAGAAAATAGAACAAAGCTTGAAGCTAAATCCAAGAAATGTACCTTTATTGAATATGGGGTTGATGATTTTGGTTATCATTTATGGGATTATGAAAATCACAAAATCATTAGAAGTAGAGATGTCATATTCAATGAAAAGGTCATGTATAAATATCAGTTGCAGGGAAAGAAATAGGAAAAGGAAAACACAGAGTACACAATACTTGATGAAATTACAGAAAATGAAGTTCCAAAGGTTCCAAAAAATCAAGAACAATAGCAAGTACTTGAAACTCCTACAACTGCAAGAAGATCTACCAAGTTAAGTAGACTCCTTGAACGATACTCTCCTTCAATGTATTATTTGTTGATGACTGATGCTGGTGTACCAGAATGTTATGAAGAAGCAATGCAGGTGGAAACTAGAAAGAAGTGGGAGCAAGGCATGAATGAGGATATGGACTCATTGGTAAGAAACCAGACTTGGGATTTGGTTCAGTTTCCTGCTAGTAAAAGAGCATTGCAGAACAAATAGATTTACAGGTTGAAGGAAGAAGAAGGAGGTAAGAAGTGGTACAAGGCTGGACTTGTTGTAAAGGGGTTTGCACAGAAGAAATGTATAGACTTTGATGAAATATTTTCTCCTATTTTTAAGATGACTTCAATCAGGACTATCTTAATTCTAGTGGCGGTAGAAGATTTGCATCTTGAATAGTCATATGTAAAAACAATCTTTCTCCATGGGGATTTGGAGGAAGAGATATATATGCAGCAACCACAAGGGTATGAGGTCAAAGGTAAGGAGAACTTGGTATGCAGGTTGAAAAATAGTTTGTATGGCTTGAACCAAGCTCCAAGGCAGTGGTATTTAAAATTTGGCAGGTTTATGACAGAACAAGGTTATAGTAGATGTCATTCTGACCATTGTGTTTATTTCAACAAGCTAGATAATGAAAGATATATTATCTTGTTATTGTATGTGGATGACATGATTGTTGCAGGGTCTAACATGCAGGATATAAATGTACTCAAAAGGAATCTAGCTAATTCATTTGCGATGAAGGATTTGGGTGCTGCAAAGCAAATCCTTGGTATGAGAATAACAAGAGACAGGAAAAATTCCAAATTGACATTGTCTCAGGGTGAGTACATACAAAAGGTGTTGGAGAGGTTCAGAATGCAGAATGCAAAACTAGTAAGTACACCTTTGGCTAGCCATTCTAGTCTAAGTATAGAAATGTGTCGCAAGACACAGGAAGAGACTAATTACAAGTCTAAGTTTCCCTATCAATCAGTAGTTGGCAGCTTGATGTATGCTATGGTGTGCACAAGACCTGTAGTGCCCTTGCTAGGCACTGGGTCTCTATTCCATTTTCATGTAAATACCCAGTTTTTCCCTTTTTGTTTTATAAAAGAAAATAATCCACCATCTCTATGTTCTGTTATCTAAATGTTTATATGTATCTGCAATTAAATAAGCCTAAACTTAAGACTTTTCATTTTAACTCTGTTCTTTTAAACATGCATAATTTGAAAATAAAAGAAAATACCTTTTATTTAAGCTAGCTCAATAAAATACCTAGATCCGTAGGTTTGCAGTAAGATAAGAAGATTTATGTATTGGATTCTATAGGTTCCCTTAGCAACCCAAAATGATGTGTCCACCCTGCCGATCAACTATTATCTTGCTGACCCTAGGAAATCAACGGATTTCCTAGCCCCCGAGCCCACGGACCGATAATCCCCATAGCAGCCTTGTCCTTAGTTCAATAACCATACTGTTCAGTGATTTTTCCCCCTCCTCATTGGAGTTTTCTGCCTCCTCCATTCCTCGAGTTGTCCCCCTCCTTGGAATATTTTACTTCTCCCTCCAAATCCTCACAGTTCTCCCACAATAACCCCCCTACTACTTTGTTAAAAATTCTCTTTATAGAAATCCTCCTCCTTCATAAAGTCATAACTTCCTTATCACTCCACCGCCCTAGCTGTCATGGTTTTAGGAAGTACAAATCATTAATGCAACACCCTTTTCAAGGTAAAATGATGATTATATATATATTATTTTAAATCATCCAAGTTTCTCTCGAGCAGTGGAATTATTAAATAATTTACTTAAACAAACCCTTTTAATTTACTTGGAATGATTATGTCCATTAATTAAATGAATAATCTATTTAATAAATTATTCAATCCACTATGCTTTATAAAAAGGATTATTATCATTATTATTATTAATTAAATAATAACAATAATAACAATAATAATTAATAATAATAGTAATTAATTTAATTGTGAATAGTAATTAAAATATTTATTTGTTTAATCGATAAGTGTCAACATAGTACCGCTGTGTATAAATAATGAAACATACTTAATGGTTTAATTAATCATGATCAACAATTATATAGTACACTCTTCTAGTATTAATGTTTAACTATTATACTTCATATTGAAGACACATTCATTTGAGGATACTAGCAATTAATGACACTTATTTTAATTGTTCATTACAATGTTTACATACAAGGACTAATTAACTTATTTTACACATTAGAACTTGATAATCTTTTACTAATTAAGTCATTCACTAAATATTTAATTGAGTTATCTATGATAACTTATAACATTGCTAAATCTTGATAAGTATGTTGTAAACCAATATTATCGTGCATATGCATAATGTGCATGCGTGGCCAGCGTATGTACAAGACGGACATGTACTATAAACATATGTCATATTTCCTATGCATAACAACTAACTAATACTAATAATACTTTATGCAAACTGAACAAGTATACATTCATCATAATATTACTAAAACATCATCTGTTATTTTATCGATTAATCTTTAAGATTTTATTTCATTATTTTTAATGATTACATTTGTTCAATCAATCAGGTACAAGGAAAGCTACCTACTACCACTAACTCAAGATCAACGGATACCCAACCCTCAACAGTACTAACTATCATATACCCCCATCCTAACCTACGTCCACATCCTCCCTATCCTTCCTCTGCTAGTACAAAAGTGGGTGTCGGACTCACCGACCTGACCACATAGAACTTGAGAGCGATAGCATCGGCTGAACAACGGACCTATCCTCCCCTACCAGGAATCTGACCATCATCATCACAAATACATGGGGAGCGTGTCTCAGCACGGCCCTCCCACGACCTCGGGTATCATAGGAACATAGGGTGGGAAACACATCCATCCCTCTCAACATACCGGGTCTACACCCTTATCAAATCATGCTCTACTGCTATCGAGATTATCGGTCCATGTCATCGTATCATCAATTTTGGTTGCTAAGGTTTACTGCATGGATAGGCTCCTATCCATATATCAGATCAAGTATCCGGCTATCCCATAGCCCTCATGTCCTGTAGGTTAGTATTCTGCAAAATACACATTTTATAACAAGCAATTCCATTCGATCACTAATTGATCCATATCATCAACATCACTTGATTTCATGTCACAATTTTATCGTATCACGGGTATGTATGGAATATAACAGTTCTATCAATTTCATCATAGGTTGGCACCCACGTACAACACCATATATTTCACATTTCATCAATGAAAACGCTAAAACATATATTTTCATCATAAAAGCAATGAATCTCATGATAATCATAACTTAATAACTACATGAATATAGTAACATCATAACCGTAGTATCAGCATGGGCATAGTAACATCCTAAACATAGTAGCAACATATAATCATGTTTGACATGCCGAAAATATAGTTCACTCTGTTTAGATGAGTCGAACAGATAACAAGCAAATAAAGTGAAAGGTGTCTAACTCATAAACATGCCTAGTCAAAATATGGGGCGTTACATACACCCACCCTTCAGTAAACTTCGTCCCGAAGTTATGGTCATAATAATGCAAGGAAATTCTTGACACCTAAACTCTTCATTCTTGCAAGAAGCAGGTGTTGGCCATACTTGTCCTACTTAGCTTTGACTTGACCGAATATGTCGATATTATCCTACAGCTTTGCTTCTTTTATCCCTTGATGTGTATTCTAATAATTAAAGAAACATTTAGATTAATCCTTCTGTTGAATCTCTAGAATCCCTAAGGTTGTAATCAAGTGCTATCCACCTTAGTATCCTACTTCTGACCGTTTAGCAACATCCTTCAAGTTATAACATCCAGAGAGGTTTACTCATCACAAAAGCTTATATTGATCCAACTTAGCATGAAATAATCAACGATTTAAATTGGAGTCGTTAGAACTCTTAATTTGTATTCACTCAACACGCAACTACCAAGGACCCTTAAGGTTTGCATACCCCTCTTAGGGAAGAGGTTCATGTCCTTAAAATCCTAAGGTCATACATTATTATTTCCTTATCGGTAATAAACAAATAACAAAAGTATCGTAACATCATTAAACTAGGAGAACTATTATTGTTTACAAGGTTTTCATGGCTATTTCTTATCAAACTACAATTGTTATCGTGTTTATTTATTATTCTCATTTTTTAACCAATATAATTTGTCGGGAAACCATTACTTCTTCAATTCCTTAAGAATCTCATAGCTAGTTTATTAATCTTATTAATCTTTCTTATTAATCTTCATAGCTAGTTTTGTTCCCACCCTTACCATCGCAAAGGTAGTTACTAGTATTTATCCTAGTATGCCATTGTATTTGTACATCACCCTTCTTCCTACCCACACAAGCAACCTTTATGTACTTTGTAAAGGCCTTAGTCTAATCCTACAATTTGAACGAAAACATCATTACGTAATATTCAATCATATTAGAACTTCATAACAACCGCTTTAATTGAGTTAAATTGAGGACTGTGTTGAGATTCTTATGACTCTCTTTTTATTACCTAGGGTCATTTACTATATTAGGTATGACTATCTCCCCTACCTTTAGGGCACATTAATAGTCCTTACTCCATTTTATTACCACTCATAATTTAGTTAATGCAAGTACATGTTTCTCTTATTGGTTTAAAACCTTATTGGGTTTTGTATAGAAAGCTTATTTTAAAGCACGAGCTCGTTCGTCGGACCACTAGCCATAACTTTGTTTGCTTGTTTCAAACCTTATTAATTATAATCAAGTTACACCTGAATTTTGACTATCACTCTATCTTAACTAGAATTTAAACAATATCTGAGATTATGCTTGAAATCTTATTTTTAAATTTTTTTTTTCATCATAAGGCATTAATGGTATACATGTATGAGAAATCCTTGATCCTCATTAAACATAGCATCTACTTAATCCACGATTCAATACTATGAAATGTCACTTTTATCTCATGGTATGCATTCTTATATTGTAATATCACCTCTTATATACATAATTGGTCTTACTACGTCATAACTTACATTGTGTAGTACCTACGCAAGTTTCATCTTATACCCAAAATACTTATGGTTTCCTTTTACACATAGATCCCTTCTATCCTTATAGTATTGATTGAATATGCTAATAGTACAGTTGACTCCCGATCCTTGTGGATCTCCCCCTTCCACCTCATCACTTATACATTATACAACTATATGGTATTAGGAGGCTTCTACATTGTTGATCATACCTTAGTCTTATTCATCATAATCAATTTATACTTTAATTTTAGTTGTCATTATATCCTAATTGATCTTACGCATACACCCCCCTTCTTATCCACTCACTATTTTCCTTCATAACTTTCAAATCTTATTGATGTCTATCATCAATTATCATTCTGAATATTTATTAAGAGGTGGGAATTATTTATATAACGTCATCTTTGATTAAAGGTAAATTTTTTTTTAGGGTCAAGGCATCCCATCATTTATCTATAAGCTCTTAGTGGAACATATCATCTACAAATTCCATGATAAAACATGAAAGAGAATAAACCCCTATATTCTTGATGTACTCCGAAGTCAATTGATTTAGATGGCTTCCTATCTTATATATATATATATATATATATATATATATATATATATATATATATATAATAACAATAATAATTAATGTTAAATTTGGATTTTATTTTATTTTTCTACTTTTGATTATTGCCAAATTTCCCAAGTAGTTCTCTTTGTATAATAAATTTTCAATGAATTTTGAAGAAAACACTCCCTTAATAAAATTAGCCTATTGCTTAGGACATGATTCATAACATCATTTAAATACCCTAATTATACAATTCTGTAACCACAATGTTATCCATAGTTACAAAAAGCTATCACAAAATTTAAATTATTAATTTATTAAGAAAAACCTTGTCATCCCTTAATCATTTTAAACACTTTAATAATCTATATTATTTTATGTTATACATTTTAACTATTTTATTGGATGTAATTTATTGCCATCTTATTTAACTTTTAACTTTTAAATTTTCATATATATATATTGGTAACTCGTGGTAATATAGTCCAACCCTCTTGATAAAATAAATAACTACTCACCCTTTATTTTAATATTTATACACCATAATTCTTAAACCCTAAATTCATAATTCCCGTGAGTTGTCTTTTATGCGAGAACTGACCTCTGGGCACTCAATTTAAAATCATCAAAATAAAACATGCGGGGTGGTTTTGATTTTGACCAGAACAAGTATTTTAGGTTTGAAGGAAAAACCCTTATGAGGGTGGAACCAGTTCTCTTCATGTATGGGATTTGATGCGGAGGAAGGTGATTCGGATGTGTTTCATGAGTGTGGAACCAATGGTCATAAGCTACTAACTCTTCTCTTCATGCGTTATCAAGATAGATCCTCAACACCTGCCACCCCCCCCTTTTTTTTTTAGATTAAATTTTAATTCTTAACCAAAATCTAGGTTATAACACTATATAAATATATACGAAATTTTAATTAAATTTAAACAAAATAAACCTAGCACTATATAATTATATACGAATTTTTCCGAATCCTATTTTTGACCTGGTGAATAAAGGTTTTTTTGTTTTTGTTTGAATATCACGACTTAAGGTTTTCAGAGAAGCAACCGAAAATTACTACAAGCTATTTGTTGCTGGTATAATTATTCCCATACAATTTGTATAAGATGAAGATTTGCTATATTCCACTTTGAGTTCGAGTGATGGCAGCAACCATAAATGACTGTTTTCACGAAATTCGATGCAGCAAATTGGGGATATTTCAATTGTGACGACGTGGTAAAGTTCATTTTATTTGGAGGTTTGCAAGAGCCGTAGGGGGAGATCGATAGCTCTCTATCTGTCCCGTGTTGTCAACTTGCATGCGAGATAAGGATGGTTAGTGATTGCGGTAGGAAAACACCATCACACGTGTCTAATTGTTACTCATCCGCATATAAAAAAAAGTATGGAAAACCACTTTAAGGACCATGCGGAAACTGCCTTACATGGCATCAAATCTACTCCCTATTTATGGAAGTAAATGAGGTTTTATTTGGCATTGGAGGTATGTTCGAGAGTGAGCTTTGGGTGCAAGTGTGGAATCCGTGTTCAGATCCTCCAGAGTATTTGTCGAATTGGGTTTTCTGGCTCCGCTGGAGGTTGTAAGCATTTATTGATATAAGCATTGAATTGATTCCAACCGGGCAGCAATTTTTTTTTTTGCAGTTCTGTTGTGGCAACTAAGGGGGATAAAGGGTTTTTTTTTTTTTTTTCGATTCTTCCAAAAATTTGTTTAAGGGTGCACGGTGGCACAAGAAGAAGGCAGCGAAGGTCTGTACTTTGGAAATGAGCGGAGCAGGGTGCTGTGTGGCTTGCATGGGCTCCTCTTAGGCTTGGCAGGTGGCTGTTGATGATGCTCTTGGTTACGAAGGCAAAGGAATTCTCTGGCACTTGCAGGGTGGTTGACATGTGTGGTAGCCCCATTCATTCTTGGCATTCGGTCATCTGAAATCCTCTTGGTTATGAGCTCAGGCTCCTTGACCGAGTTGGTCTATGGCCGGTCTCTTAGGACTTGGCCACTGGTCTCTTGAAGGGCTCTTGGTGCCAAGCGCATGGGCTGGGTCCAATATCCTTTTATTGGAGGGAGTTGTCTTGCACGAGCTTGAGGCTTGGGTGGTGCGTGTGGGTCCCTTTAAATGAATGACATGGCTCTATGAAGATCATGGACGTGGCAATGGGGAAGGGAATCAACAACTCACGGTGGACCTTGCGCCATCAACATGCTCGGGAGATAAAGAAAGAGGCGGTTGCAGTAAGAATACCACCCTCATACGTGTCATGCTCCCAGCTCGTCGCGTGCTCATAAGGGGGTATGAGAAACAACCTATGACCCATGCGATACCGCCCTTTGGGGATGTTATAAAAAGTGAGGTAGTTCCTTTCCGGCAACCCATTTTTTTTTTATTTTAACCTGGGTGTCGATGCCTTCAAACCCTAACACTAAGATTCAATGAGAGGGAAGGCATATCCACTACACTGGGATTGTCCAGATAGTGCCTCGAAGGAGAAATACTGCCGCCATTTCTTTTCTTAAACAACTCGTAGAGGAGACAAATGCTCGACTCTTATAGACTTCGACTTCTGTAGATTGATAGAGGTTTTCTTAAGTTTCTCTCTGTGACAAGTCGACGGCTCGGTGTTTAGTCAGACATTGCAACTCTTTCTTTTGGGTGGCGTTGATTTCTCAAAATTTTCAACCCTATCTTAACATGGTGGTCTCTTCTCTCTTGTGCCTCCACACTCATTGGTTCCCAGTCCTGCGATGTTCCTCTCATTAACAGGAATGGAGTCAAGGTTTCCAATGTGAGAGCGCCTCGAGAAGGCATTCTTCCCACGCACATCGTGACAGCTGTAGATATCTCCGACATGATCTTGGCTATGAGTTGTATATACCTAAGCTCGTGGAGGTCATGACATGCTTGTAGTTCTCTGCAGGCACCGGGGAAGGTTCGATTGCAGCATACAAGATGGCCCTTCAGGGTGCATTCCATGGCAAGGTCTCGATCATGGGGTTTTCTTTCATTAAAGAAGAAAGAATTAGGGTTTCTTGTGGGAGATCTTGGGAGCTAAAACTTTCAAAGCTAAGCTCACTATTCGCCTTTCATGATGCCTTTCATGCACCTGCACATAATTAGGGCGTGAGTTGTGACCACCAACCACACGTTATGGAGCTGACAGCAAAGGAAGACAACATGGGATTTCTTTTTTGTGCTACTCCTCCGACAGGCTATTTGTTTTTTTGGTTAAGAGCCGTGAGGCAACTTTAGGGTAGAAAATAAATGAAAACTTGTTAAGGACCAGGGTTAGGCCTTTGTCCATTTTTGGTTAATGGAGCAATGATACAGGGTCTTCTACAGGAGAACCCTGGAGCAGTTTACTGCAAAAAGTTTTATGGATGAATAAATACAATTTTTTCTTTTTGTTGTATAAATTTGTTTCAAAGGTTAATGAGATTACTTTCAGCTTGTCTCGTTAGCTGAGTATGGAGATATTGACATTGTATGTTTGGGGCTCATTCCTCCTTTTAAATATGTTAATTATTAGCATTTATATTTCTTTGTAAATTACAATTATGAATATGTTTATTAGATTTTAATCACAACCTTGGATGATATGTAAAAAGTTGTTAATTTGGAGTTTCGAGAAGTTACAGGGTTGAACCCTTTTATGAGCTTAAGTTTTTATACTTGTTAACTATGTTTAAAGACCTAAGTTTGGGCGAGTCTAGACTCGATCCCGTGACCTCCATTTAGTACATGTAAAGACACCCTAACTATAATTATTACTTATCTCATTATTAACTTGTCAATGGTATTAAGGGTTCGTTTCTTTCTTTTTATTTTTGGAATTTATAGTGATCACATTATGCCTGGGCGTTTTCTCTGATGAGACTTGGCCATGTGATCTTTTGTATACAATGTGTTGTTATCAATCTTATTTAAGTGAAAGAATATATCGATGCATATGTAAGATGACGTCGACTTACCCTAGTTGTAAACTCTGTCATCGGTATTGCTTCCAAGCCTTTTTAGTTTGTACTCATAATTTAATAATTTTTCTGGAACAACATTGGTATGGTCAAAAATTTGTTATACATCGTATAATATAGTTCTCAGGACTAAGTTTTAGTTTGGTCTATTTATATATTGTCCTGTACGATGCAATATAATCATGCTAGGGTTTGAAATAACTTTGAACATAATATATATTAGTTTCATTAGAAGTTATATATATATATATCATTCAAGTTCTGTTTCTGTTATGCTTTATAAATAAATGGGAAAAGGCTCTTCAAGTTATCTCCCCTTTGTTGCAACCATCATGTTTGTTTGTTATTTTCTAGTAAATTTCACTATAATTTCAGGTGTAGTTAGGCCCTAAGGTCTTAGTGTCTGAACCTCGCTCTGATACCATCTGTAGTGCCCTTGATAGGCACTGGGTCTCTATTCCATTTTCATGTAAATACCCAGTTTTTCCCTTTTTGTTTTATAAAAGAAAAGAATCCACCGTCTTTGTGTTCTGTTATCTAAATGTTTATATGTCTCTGCAATTAAATAAGCCTAAACTTAAGACTTTTTATTTTAACTCTATTCTTTTAAACATGCATAATTTGAAAATAAAAGAAAATACCTTTTATTTAAGCTAGCTCAGTAAAATACCTGGATCTGTAGGTTTGCAGTAAGATAAGAAGATTTATGTAGTGGATTCTGTAGGTTCCCTTAGCAACCCGAAATGATGTGTCCACCCTGCCGATCAGCTATTATCTTGCTGACCCTAGGAAATCAACGGATTTCCTAGCCCCCGATCCCACAGACCGATAATCCCCATAGCAGCCTTGTCCTTAGTTCAATAACCATACTGTTCAGTAAGTTTTCCCCTTCCTCATTGGAATTTTCTGCCTGCTCCATTCGTCGAGTTTTCCCCCTCCTCGAAATATTTTACTTCTCCCTCCAACTCCTCACAGTTCTCCCACAATAACCCCCCTACTACTTTGTTAAAAATTCTCTTTATAGAAATCCTCCTCCTTCATAAATTCATAACTTCCTTATCACTCCACCGCCCTAGCTGTCATGGTTTTAGGAAGTACAAATCATTAATGCAACACCCTTTTCAAGGTAAAATGATGATTATATATATATATATTATTTTAAATCATCCAAGTTTCTCTCGAGCAGTGGAATTATTAAATAATTTACTTAAACAAACCCTTTTAATTTACTTGGAATGATTCTGTCCATTAATTAAATGAATAATCTATTTAATAAATTATTCAATCCACTATGCTTTATAAAAAGGATTATTATCATTATTATTAGTAATTAAATAATAACAATAATAACAATAATAATTAATAATAATAGTAATTAATTTAATTGTTAATAGTAATTAAAATATTTATTTGTTTAATCGATAAGTGTCAACATAGTACCTCTGTGTATAAATAATGAAACATACTTAATGGTTTAATTAATCATGACCAACATTTATATAGTACACTCTTCTAGTATTAATGTTTAACTATTATACTTCATATTGAAGACACGTTCATTTGAGGATACTGGCAATTAATGACACTTATTTTAATTGTTCATTACAATGTTTACATACAAGGACTAATTAACTTATTTTACACATTAGAACTTGATAATCTTTTACTAATTAAGTCATTCACTAAATATTTAATTGAGTTATCTATGATAACTTATAACATTGTTAAATCTTGATAAGTATGTTGTAAACCAATATTATCGCGCATGTGCATAATGTGCATGCGTGGCCAGCGTATGCACAAGACGGACATGTACTATAAACATACGTCATATATCCTATGCATAACAACTAACTAATACTAATAATACTTTATGCAGACTGAATAAGTATACATTCATCATAATATTACTAAAACATCATCGGTTATTTTATCGATTAATCTTTAAGATTTTATTTCATTATTTTTATGATTACATTTGTTCAATCAATCAAGTACAAGGAAAGCTACCTACTACCACTAACTCAAGATCAACGGATACCCAACCCTCAACAGTACTAACTATCATATCCTCCCATCCTAACCTACGTCCACATCCTCCCTATCCTTCCTCTGCTAGTACAAAAGTGGGTGTCGGACTCACCGACCTGACCACATAGAACTTGAGAGCGATAGCGTCGACTGAACAGCGGACCTATTCTCCCCTAGCAGGAATCCAACCATCGTCATCACAACTACATGGGGAGCGTGTCTCAGCATGGCCCTCCCACGACCTCGGGTATCATAGGAACATAGGGTGGGAAACACATCCATCCCTCTCAACATATCGGGTCTACACCCTTATCAAATCATGCTCTGCTGCTATCGAGATTATCGATCCATGTCATCGTATCATCAATTTCGGTTGCTAAGGTTTACTGCATGGATAGGCTCCTATCCATATATCAGATCAAGTATCTGGCTATCCCATAGCCCTCATGTCCTGTAGGTTAGTATTCTGCAAAATACACATTTTATAACAAGCAATTCCATTCGATCACTAATTGATCCATATCATCAACATCATTTGATTTCACTTCACAATTTTATCGTATCACAGGTATGTATGGAATATAACAGTTCTATCAATTTAAGCATAGGTTGGCACCCACGTACAACACCATATATTTCACATTTCATCAGTGAAAATGCTAAAACATATATTTTCATCGTAAAAGCAATGAATCTCATGATAATCATAACTTAATAACTGCATGAATATAGTAACATCATAACCGTAGTATCAGCATGGGCATAGTAACATCCTAAACACAGTAGCAACATATCATCATGTCTGACATGCCGAAAATATAGTTCACTCTATCTAGCTGAGTCGAACAGATAACAAGCAAATAAAGTGAAAGGTGTCTAACTCATAAACATGCCTAGTCAAAATATGGGGCATTACAAGACCAGATATTGCACATGCAGTGGGAGTTGTGAGAAGATTTATGAATAATCCAGGTAAAGAACATTGGAACGCAGTACAATGGATTCTCAGGTATTTGAGAGGTACTACCACTCAAGCATTATGTTTTGGAGGTTCAAACACTGTTCTACATGGATATGCTGATGCAGATATGGCAGGTGACAAGGATAGCAGTAGGAGCACCACAGGGTATGTGTTTTCTGTAGGTGGAACAACATTAAGCTGGATTTCAAAATTGTAGAAGGTTGTTGCACTTTCAACAACGAAAGTAGAGTATGTTGCCATTACAGAGGCTAGTAAAGAGATTATTTGGTTGCATATGTTTATGGAGGAAGTGGGTAAGAAGTAGAAGGATAGCAGGTTGTATAGTGATAGCCAGAGTGTCATTCATCTTGCAAAGAACTCAACATTCCATTCTAGGACTAAACATATACAGATCAAGTACCATTCCATATGCTCTGTTCTGGAAGATGAACTGTTGGAGCTGGAAAAGATACATACTAGCTAGAATCCTGCAGACATGTTCACAAAGGTAGTGATCAGAGAGAAATTGCGTTCTTGCTCGGTTTCAGTTGGCCTTCTAGCATGAAGGTGAAGAGGAGAAAGTTGCCAAGTCCAAGTCTAGCAAGTGTGGCAGCGGTGGAGTTGTTGCGATCAGTCTCCAAGTGGGAGATTGTTTGTTTTGTAGCCAGATCTTCCAGTCTCATAAATGATATTGTCTTAGTCATGCACCCTGGAGGACTGTACACCCATTATGCATTTTTAGGGGTTCAGGGGCAACGCCCCCAAGAAAAGTTTTTGGGGTTTTTTTTGCCAGTTGTTTTGCGGGCCCATGGTTTTGGGTATCCCGTGGTATTTCCGCTATAAAAGAAAGACATTGTAATACGGATAGGGAAAGATGTATTAGGTTTTATGCATTATAAATATCTTTGAGATTTTTGAAGAGAGACTGTGAGACAATGAAGAGGAAGTACAGTGGCTATGCTACAGGTTGTATCCCTTCACTTTGCTGCACGAAATAATAATAAGGACTGGCAACTTCAGTGTGGATGTAGCCCAAGTTGGGGTGAACCACGATATATCTGTGTCTCTCTTGTAATGTGTTTGTGATTATATTTTCATTTTTGTTTATTGTTATTGCTCTGTGATCCTATTTTTCTAACACATTTTGTAATAAGATGAAAGCATATAAATAAAGCAAGATTGTAAGCCTAAGGGCCTCGAATTTTTGGAGATTAATCCTATCTTTTGGGTTTGGTTGTATCCGTGATATGATGAATTGACTGTTTCTACGAGGTTTGTTCTGCAGGTATTGATGAATGAATGAAGATGTTCGGTTATGAATTCTGTTGTTGTGCAATGATGCGATGATGAATAATGGATTATGTGAATGCTTTCTATTGATTAATGCAGAGATATGTTAGTGCGAATATGTTTTTGACTATGCTCTGAATGTTTGTATTATGAGTAAGATGTGGATGATTGGTTAATGGAATGCTATGAATCTTGTAATATTTGGTTGATGTGCACATATCCTCTTCACAACCGCGGAAGCTTGGTTCCAACAGCCCTCTTATCCACCTCGGGTGAGACTGCACTTGCTTTGCAAGTGTTACTGGGAAGGGTTACACCTTTTCAGGCCAGTGTATATGGGAGTTAGGTAGAGAGTTTGTTGGCGACAGTACGGAGTGAACCCCTATTGATAGAATCTGTGTCAATAGTAACCTTAGGGTTTTTATCCCACTGCATTGTAATAGACGTGACCTAAGGGAACGATCTGTATAAAAGGGAAATTTTGTAAGGGAAGGGGTTGTTGATTTTGGGTTACTTTTTGTTTGAGTATTGATCAGTTTTGTCGATCTCTATTGAGAGACTATTGTAAAGAGGCTGTACAACTGTGTGCATAGAGACCCATAAAAGAGGAGAAGAGAGAATCTACAGCTGCGTACACAGACTGTAACTATTGAACCCTTCCCATTTATAATAAAACAACAGTTCCTGTGGACGTAGCTCCCATCCTGAGGGTGAACCACATTAAATCCTTGTGTTATGTGATTGAATGTGTGTTTGCTTTGGTAAATTGTTAAGTTCTAACTTATGAGTATATGTATATTTGCTTTCATGTGTATTATCCAAAAGAATGAATGGTACTAATAATATGCTAAGTGTTGAAGGTGTATGAGTGAATGTTGAATGTGCAAGTATTTCTGAGTAAGATGAGTGCATGAGTTGTTGGGGTAACACTAAGTCAGGGAAGTTTGTATAAGTGTGATTCCCATGAAGAACAGCACCGGAAGTGCGCAATTGCATTGTAGTTCATCATACTACATAAGTTTGTGAAATATGCAGTCCAATATGGTTGTTGAATGAGTAATTTACACTAAGTAAAAGTGTATCGAAGATGCGTGATGGTTGAAGAGGCAGCGCAGTACTCAGTTTCATTATCCTATTGTCGAGTAGCCATTCTGAACCACGCAGTCATTGGATGTGCGATGACATAAGTGTTAACCGTGAAGAACATGGACTTCGCGTAGTCCCCCATTCCGTTGAAGCGCGCATCACTCGGTTGTGGAAACTTGATTCCACAACCTCCTCATAACTTTGCCTCGAGTGAGACCTAGTATTCTCATAGGCTTTTGCCGAAAGGGTCGGTGAAAAGGGGTTTTGTTTGTTCCCTGAACCACGCAGAACCTGGGTCTATCTTGAAAAATTAAAGAACAATATATTGAGCCAACACATGTCAAGGATTTCAAAACTTCAAGATGTGGCGAAACCTGACCAGAATTTAGTGCTGCTTTTGCTAATCTCTGAAGCATAACGTAATTGCATACATACTCGTCGTAAAAATTAAAATATCTAATTTAAAAAAAAATGTACGAGTTGGTGAAAGACAGATGTGTGACAATATTCTGTTTTAATGTTTCCTTTGAAGAGTAGGAGGCCTCTTGTATTTTCACCATTGGGCAGTACCAACACTATCGCTGGGAAAGTCATCTAGTCTTTTTACTAATGGCTAAGAGTGACGACCAACTCCATCGCCTGTCAAGCCTGACTGAACCATAAAGGAGGGGAAGCAGTAGTTGTTAATGATGGATTGGCAATTTGAAGGCTTCCCACATTATCACAATAATTAAATTTTAAAAAGAAAATATCTATTTCTGCTTAGTCGAAATGTTAATGAAATTGGGATGTTAATCGCCAGTAATGGATGTCATGCAGATATATATACCAGTACTAAAGAACGAGTGAAAAAATATTCTTATTATCTTTTACTTCAATGATTCAGGAATAATCAGTAATGTTACCGACCCAGCACTTATGTCAACATTTTACTTATCCAAAACTGTACAACGCACTTCAGTTATACTCATCAGTTATATTACATGTTTGATGTTGTCTGAAGCTAACTGTTATGTATTTGTATCCCAATTTGGAGCTTCAGAGAAAACCAAAGCTAGAAATTGAAATCACGGCCCAACATTAAACCAATATGAAAGTCCTGTAGACTCTGATTTGAAAATCAATAATGCTTTCTTTGAAATCATTTTTCCATGTTGATCCAAGCCTGTACTTTGATAAAATAATCTATATATTAAATTGAATCTCTTCATTCCCTCTTATACCTTAGTTGGGATTAAGAAGTTTGGTTCTTATGTTGATTGAGCATGAAGTTGCGAACGTCTATTGGGTTGCAATTTGATTAATGGATTTTGGTTTCAATCCACAAGAAAACCAAGAAACGACATAAAAACAACATCATCAAACATCTATTAGATGCAAAGATCTGGAAACTAATGTATCTTTCTTTTCTAAATATAATTTTATGAATTCTTTGTTTATTATAAAGTTGGAAAAATTATATCTATATATATCTGTACATTATGGTTGCATTCAACAAGATGACTGGATTGGATGACCTGAATCCTATCTATGTCTCCACTCACGAAGGTGAACAACTCATCATTACTGTACACAGGTTCCCTCATCCATCTTTGCATTAATTTGCTTCTAACTCGCCCAAGATTAGACGTTCTGCAGATTAAATTCTACTCAAGAACTTGCTCTGAATTCAAATTGTCATGGATTACTGAAATAATTGGTTCTAAGATTGTAGCCGAAACCTGTTCTGTTCCAGTAGATTAAAAAACTGTGACAACAATCAAAGGGGGAAGGGAACAATTGCAATATGCAGTAGTCTGCAACATATAGAAACTATGCTGGAAAAAACGCAATCTCAGACCTGATTACTGTGCATAATTGTACCCAGAACATGCAGTAGTGTAGCGAATATCATGTGGTATGGCAGACTATGCATAAGGAAGGCAGAAGTATGAGACGTATCAATATGTTTCTTTCAATGGATCGAGCATGTAATGGCATGAAGTTTTCATTCAATATTCATTTCAATTACAATCAGTCCTCCAGGCTATAATTTCCAACCAATTATTTTTTTTGGTTTCAGCTCAGCCTCTCATGAGCCCTGACAAGAATCAACACAAGAAGTGTAATTTCCAGCTTGTGTTATTTATTAACATTACTGTTTACATAGTAATAGAAGGCATGATCCATGGGTGTATCCTAAGTAAGCCTCCTATTGTTCCAGGAGATTTGGTTTCAAATCCCAACACCCATTTTAACCTGATTGTATTCTTAGTCTTTAAATTTTACAAAGATTTAGGTTTTTTTTTTCCTTTGTACAAGCTAGCAGATTTAACATGCAGACCTGTAGATACTAAAAATGTTATATATTTGACATAAGCACCAGATATAAAGGTACGGCCATAGATTTTACCAGTTTGAGACACTATAACATTTCACCTTATTAATTAAGATTAACCGAGAAAATCCCATAGCTCTTCAGGTTTTGAACCCTGCTCTGATACTAGATGTAAGACTCTAAAAATTCATATAAATATATAATAGGAAAAAGAACCAACATACAAATGAAATCATATACCAACAGTGCATCTGATAATATGTAACTCATATAAAACCCACTAAAAAACAAAGAACAACGTGCATAGAAGATCTAACAAAAGAAAGTGTATCTAATCAATAATAATAAAAATTATACTATGAAAATTAAGGAGCCGTACCTGATTAGATGACCTAGTAGCTACCATTACCTTTACCATTTCCTTTACAAATCCAATGTGTGAACCTGAATGTGGGGGGATGAATCTCCACCCAACCAACCTCGAGCCAATGGTTGAGGCCCCCGAGCCCCCAACCATTAACCCTATTCCAGTTCTATCTTGCTTTCCTCTTTCTTAGTTCCTCTAGAGCTCTCATTCCAAAATGTCCAAAAGACAAAATGATCCTCTCCTCTTGGAACTTATGACCTTATCATAGGTATGAGCTGGCTTGAGGAACATCCAGCTTTCTTGGACTCTTATGGGAATAAATTTCTTTGCTTTGATGACAAAGGAGAGGCCATTGAGGTCCAGGGTATCAAAAGGAAGGCGTCCCTACGTTTCATATCAACAATGAATGTGAAACGATGTATGAGGAAAGGCTGTCAGTTGTATATCGTTGAAGAAGTAAATAATGAGAAGGGAACCGCCTTTGATCAGTAGCTAGTGTTAGCCGAATTCAGTGCCATGTTTCCTAAGGAATTTACTAGGTTACCTCCTACGAGAGAACTTGATTTTACGATTGAGATTAAACCCGGTTCGGAGACAACATCAAAAAAACCATATAGGATGAGAACCCCAGAACTTTGTGAGTTGCAAATGCAGTTGAAGGAACTTCTAGACCTAGGGTTCATCAAACCAAGTATTTGGCCATGGGGTGCGCCAGTAATTCTTTTCTGAAGAAGGATACTTCCTTACGTATTTGCATAGATTACATAGATTTCAATAGAGCCACAATGAAGAATAGGTACCGGGTACCTCGAATTGATGACCTCTTCGATGAAATGAAAGGGGCTATAGTCTTCTCAAAGATCGACTTGCGATTAGGTTACCACCAAATTCAAATTAAGGAAGGTGATATACCTAAGACTGCTTTTCGAACTTGGTTTGGGCACTATGAGTTTGTAGTGGTACCCTTTGGTTTGACTAGTTCTCTAGCTGTATTCATGAGACTCATGAATAACGTATGTCGAAAGTACTTAGATTGGTTTGTGCAAGTCTTCTTGGATGATATCCTTATCTACTCCAAGAATGAAAGGGAGCACGAGGAACACTTGCGAATGGTGTTGTCATGCTTAAGAGAGCATAAGTTGTATGGTAAGTTGTCCAAATGCTCTTTTTATCAAAAGGAGATCCATTATCTATGGCATATAATTTTTGGAGAGGGAATTTTAATGGACCCTGGAAAGGTGAAGGCTATAATGGATTGGCTTATGCCAAGAAATGTGCATGAAGTAAGAAGCTTCATGGGGTTATCCAGATACTATAGAAGGTTTGTTGAGGGTTTCTCAAAAATCGTGAAACCCATAACTACCTTACAACATAAAGGCATCAAGTATGAATGGACGGTTGATTGTGATGTTACATTCGCTGAGCTTAAAATATTATTGATGAGTGAACCGATCCTATGAGTGTCGGATATGGATAAGGACTTCCTATTTAGGTAAAGATTATTGATACCTTTAGCTATTTCAACTATTTGTGATATTGTTTGAGTTATTTTTATAAATTGCTTGGTAGTATATTAGTTGGTTACTGAGTAATTGATCATTGGGTTTTGTAAGTTTATTATTTTTCGTGGTTGTATATGTTAATTTAATATAACAATTAAGCTAATTAATGCATAGGAAGCCACCAGTTTGTTACTTTCCATAATTGTTCATTCTATTGGAGTACTAATATAAAAAATAAACTAAATACAACAACATTATATGAAGATAGAATAGAGATAGTCACTTCGTTATGTTATGTTGAATAGATCCATGTTGGTTTATTTTATGAGCACATTAGTGTTCAAGTACTTTACTACTGCATAATAAAATAGCACATTTAAAACACTTCAACATATTGCTTCTTACTAGATTAGATACATATGGATTTTATACAGATTGAAATAGTACGTTTTAATTTTGTACATCTCGTGGTCAATAATTAAAACTAGTTGTAAATTTTGTTACTTTATAACTGTAATTCTACAATGCGACACAAATATCGAACTAGCATTGACAATTTACTATAAATGTTTATTTTGAAATGTTAATGTGATGTTATTTTTTATCTCATATATCAAAACCCCATTGAAGGTTCATCATAAACATTGGATATATGTTTCTTAATCAACATTAACTAGAGACTTCTAAATTTTATGTGTGGAAGGAACCACATGAATAAAAAGTTGAATTGTAACCTACGATGTGGCAAGTGCCACTTCATCAAAAGTCCAGCATTGCACTTTCTACATAGCAGGTTACACACTAGCCTAGATCCATCTAAACTCGGGATCTACCATGCACCGAGAGGGATCAAATCCCTAGAGGTCCAAATGTTTTTTATTGTCTATCTCTTGTTGGATAGGTTTGCACCGAGATGGATTTTACCCCCCTTAGCACATGATAGATCCAGAGTTTAGATGGATCTAGTCTAGTTATAGTATGAGGAGGTTACATTAAATTTGGATTTTAGGGATTATCGATGACTTCACTCTCTAATATTAGGTTTAAGTTATACAAAATTTTACTGTTTGATATCAATGATTCAAAGAGAGGAATCACTTATATCATACTTTATTTTTATTGTGTTTATACGCATGTTAGATTAAATATTATTAAAATATTATTATTTGTTGCATTGATTTCAATTATTCAAAGAGAGTAATCACTAATATCAATGCACCAAAAAGTAAAATAATCTAACTGCCTTGAAAATCCAAAGAAATTTGATTTCACTTGGATTACTAGTGACTCCACTCTATGAAATTATACTTATGTTATACTGAATTTTGTGTTTATTGTGTTGATATTATTTATTCAAAGAGAGGAATTATTGATATCATACTATATTTTTATTGTGTTTATATACATGTCGGCTTAAATGTTTTTAAGTTTTTACTATTTGTTGCATTGATATCAACCATTCAAAAAGATAAACCATTGATATCAATGCAACAAACAATAATTTTATATTTTTACTATTTGTTGCATTGATATTAGTGATTCAAAGAGATGAATAATAGGCATCAATGCAACAAACAATAGAATAATCCAATTACCCTGAAAATCGAAAGAAATTTGATTTCAATAGGATTACCAGTAACTCAACTCTCTGATATTATGTAAGTGAACTGTACTTGTGAAATTTTCCACATAAGATCCAAAGAGATGATGTAAACCTCACAATGAAAGAATTTAGGAATAATAGAAGAAGAGACAAGCAATAGAACTTAGATCCAAAGAAACTCTGATTAAGGCAGAATAATTACACATGTTACTATTAACAGAATAATGAATTGGTAAATATACAATGTTGAGTATGAGGATTCGAATTCACTAGGAGGAATTCGAATTGGCCTTCATGCACAGATCCATAATCAGTGGAGAGTCATCAATGCCTAACTAGGAGTCCACCTTCTCATCAGTGAAGTCATCAATGCACAAGTAATGATCAACCAGGAGTCAAACTGAGTCTAACTAAATGTGGTTGGTATAACTGGAACATGGAAGCACTAATATAGTGAAGGAGGCTCAGTGGAGGGAGCCATAGGAGTTAACTGGAGTCAGAATGGTCAATCTAGTCTCACTAGAGGTCCAACAGAGTGATAAACTCAGTAAAGAGTTAGTTAAGCCTTAAATCAAGGGAATAACTGAAGATAACTCAATATAACTGAATATAACTGGACTGGTAGGTGAAGAAGGCGCCCTTGTCATGCAGTGAAGCAAAGGAGGGCGCATTAGTCACTAGGAGGCCTAGAAATTATCTGAAAGAAGCTCGAGGGGCTAGTTTGCTAAGGACTAGGTGCTGGGACTGATGACCTAGACTGCATGCAAACCCTAATTGCATGCAAACCCTAATTTTGTATGCATGAATGAAAATGAAAATGACTGGAAAGCTAGTAGGACTAGGATGGAGTATAGGAATATCCTAACAATACTCTTTATTGCATTGATATTAATGATTAAAAAAGAGGAATCATTGTTATCATATTGTAAATTTTTTTATGTTTATATACATGTTGTCTTAAATATTTCTAAATTTTTACTGTCTCTTGCATTGATATTAGTGATTCAAAGAGAGGAACCATGGATGTCAATGCAAAAAATAGTTAAATAATCCAAGTACCTTGAAAATACAAGCAATTTGATTTCACTTGGATTATCAATTATTTCACTCTCTCATATCATGTTTAATTTATATTGAATTTTAGTATTTGTTGCATTGATATCAATGATACAAAGAGAGGAAGCATTGCTATCAATGCAAAAAACAATAAATAATCCAAGTACCCTAAAATCCAATGCAATTTGATTTCATTTGGATTATCAACGACTGCATTCCCTAATATCATGTTTAAGTTCTATTGAATTTTACAATTTATTGCATTTATGTCAATGATTCAAAGAGAGGAAGTAATGACATCGTGTTGTATTTTTATTTCCTTTATATACATCTTGGCTTAAACATTTTAAATTTTTGCTATTTGTTGCACTAGTAGCAGTGATTAATAGAGAGTAATGATTGATATCAATGCAAGAAAAGTAAAATAATCCAAGTACCCAAAAAATCCAAAGCAATTTGACTCCACTCTCTGATATTAGGTTTATGTTATAGTGAAATTTACTATTTGTTTCATTCATATCATTGATTCAAAGAGAGGAATCATTGGTATGAGTGCAACAAATAGTAAAATTCAATGTAACTCCAACCTAATATAAGAAAGTGAAGAAACTAAAATCAATGCAATCAAATTGCTTTGGATTTGTGTTCACATTGTCACATTATGCCATGTTAGGTCAACAAAATTAAACTGCTTTGTATTATGAGTGATTCCTCTATGATATTAGGTTTAATTTATGAATATTTTTATGTTTGTTGCATTGATATCAATGATTCAAAGAGAAGAACCATTGATATCAATACAACAAACAATAAAATTCATTGTAACTTAAAGCTAATATTAGAGAATGGAGTTACCGAAATCAATGCAATCCAAGTGAAATCATATTGATTTGAATTTTCAGGGTGCTTCGATTATTTTGGATAATTAATCTAAAAAACACATATTATATTTTAAAACTAAATTTATTATATTAAAACAAACATGAATTGTAGGCGTGACCCTTTATTATTCTCATATAATTAAGTATTTTTTAACTATTTTCATTTTTTCTTTGACATTATTTTTAATTTATAGTGAATTTTACTATTTATTATATTCATATAATTAATTCAAAGAGAGGAACCACTGATATCACATTGTATTTTTATTGTGCTTATATACATTTCTGTTGAGATATTGTAACTTCAAAGAATATTATATTTGCACTTTATTATTCCGGAGATGTTTCATTCCTCCGTGAAGATCTTATTGTATATCCGGAGATGTTTATTCCTCCGTTGGAATGTGGTAACTTGGGTTATTAGACTTCCCTAGTGGGGGTCGGCCCTGTATGTGTTATGTGGGTCAAAGGGTTATTAGACCACCCTAGAGGGGTCGGCCCAGTCAGTTGTAGTGGGGTATTTAACCCATTGGTTAAATACGAGCCTACATGTTTTGTGTAAAAGACAAGTCGGAGTAGTGTATAAATAGAGGAGGTGTATTCCTCATTTTACACACACACTCACTCACTTGAGAGTAGCGCACTTGTAGAGGAGAGGTCTGCTGTGGTGGAGGAGGAGATCATGTCTTTGGTTTGCATCTTTGTATATTGCTGGTCATCTATATTGATGAAGCTTTGCTGGGTTTTCTACCCCATGAGGGTTTCCGAGGATAAATCTGTGTCTCTTGTGTTTATGCTATGCTTGTTATTTCTTCAGTGATCCTGTATATGCTATTATTGTGAAATGGAATGTAATGATGCTATTTTATTTCTTAGCATATTAAATCTTATCATGGTATCAGAGCTAACCTGAAGGAAGGCAATGTATGGCACTTACCACACTTGCTTTACTTACGACAATTTGAAGGCTAGGGTTTTATATAGCAAAAAAACCAGTCATCGTGGAACTTTCGCCATAAATCCATTTTGGCAAAGGTTCAGGATCTGAAACCTTTACAGGTCGTAGATAACATCTCCAGGTATCGTGTGTCCAAAGGGAACCCTCATATTCGTTGTAATTTGTAAGTTATGATCAGTACAAGTTAGGGTTTTTGCCTCTTCCAGATATCAGTCAAAATCAGGTGACCTAGGAAAAAAGGTCATAAATTGGGCTAGGAAGCTCCAAATGAAATTTTGTAAAAAGTGATAGGTAGTACATAGATTGTAATATCTCAAGAAACATTTTTAGAGGCCGAAGTTGAACCAGTGACACGTGGAACACTGTACAAGTTCTCTCTCCTGTTTTATCCCATAAATAGGTCACGTTGCGACACTTGGCATAACTTGGGCTAGGAAGCTCCAAATTAAATTTCATAAAAAATAACAGGTATTACACGGACTGTACTATCTAAGGAAATGTTTTCATAGGCCGAAGTTGAACCAGTGACACGTGGCACGCTGTACAAGTTTGCTCTTTTGTTTTATCCCATAAATAGGTCACGTTGCGACACTTGGCATAACTCTCTCTCAGAAAATCCAATTGAGGTCAGACCTATTGCATTGGAAAGATGACAGGTCAGGATACCATAGAAAAAGTATTCAGACCCCATGGAGCAAAAATTTCAGAGTTACAGCAGAAACAATTAGGTACATATTTCTGTCATAACAGAATTATTTTTGGAGCACCTTCATTCATGGCTTCCAGAATTTAGGGTTTCAGAGAAAGTTAGAATCTTTGGAATTGGAATCCATGGCTGAATGCTACTCAGCAAAATCGAAATTTAGAGACCAATATCGAATTTTTTGGTTGGGTAGAAGACCGGGCTTGATCAAACCCCAGTTCAGGATTTTGATCGGAAAGATGGAAAATTAGGGCTTCAGCAAAAGTTGGAATTTTTGAAGTCTGTAACCATGGATGGAAGCTCCTCAGAAAAATAAGAGTTTAGAGCCTTGGATCGAGCCTTTTGATTGGATAGAAGGGTGGGCTTCATCAAACCCTAGTTCGGGTTCCTGTCCAGAAGATCCAGAAGTTTCGAAGGCAATTTTGAGGGGTCAAATTTTGGAGATTTCAAAATTGAAGTATGCTAGTTTGATCAGCTCAGCAAGACACATCCTTCCATCCATTTAGAAGTGTGAAAGTCAAAGACTGAATTTTGAGGGTTTCTCTAGCAAACCCTAATCAAGCTTCAGATCAAGTTTCAGAGGGAGTTGAGGCTAAGGCCTTACATAAGAAGACTACAAGAAGTCTCGACAGGTATGACTTAAGGAGGTTCAGGTATGTCTTGAAATGTGATTCTTGATTAAGTTCATAATGTGTTTGTCTTCATGCTATTTATTAGTACAATCTTGATTAATGTTAGAATTGTCTTATCACCCTAGTAACAGTATGAATGCATGTGAATGATCGAAGACATCCATTGATTAGGGCTATATGATTGTACTAATGCATTATGGTGTTGTATGAGGGTGATGTTGTCTGCTAAAAAGATACAGATACATCACAAAAGACAAATCAAGTTCCATAACCATGACAACATGAAGACAAAGACTCATCCATAATCTTTGTTCTACTTACAATGTATGTATTACTTTGTTATATTATGCTTAACCTATGAAATATGCAGGTTCTAGCACAGGATCTCTAAATCATTGAAGAGAACACAGAAGATATTGTTTAGATATGTTAGACATAACTAAGTAGGTATACTAATCCAGGTATGTTTTCCTATGTCAAGTTAGAATCTTACCTTGTGTTAGGATCCCTTATATAAGTATACTTGGTATGATTGGTCATGCTAGTAATCAAGGGTTTATGCATATTATGTCTCTTATCTTGATGATTTAATTAAATAAAAGAGTACTATAATCAAACAAGAGTATGCATGAGTAAAAGAAGACTTCCTTGAAACCCTAAATACTAATGATCATGACTATACATATTTAAGATTATTTAGAATTAGAATGTTTTGATAATATTGAGAATATACTAATGAATGTATGTTTGTGTATGAGATCATGAGGATGACACTAGTGCACACTTGACCATGCACAGTGGTACAGAATGAATAGAAGTTCAAAAGACATATAGAAGATCAAGCGGGAGGCAACCACACAAACATAAAAGATAAGTATTTGAGTTGTTATTTGAAATAGTAAATGATATTGTCTGTAATAGGTTGTATGCATATTTGTATTCCTATAATATATCATGATGAGTGTAAACATTCATAGAGCATTGAACAATATACTACTAATATGCATATGATTGGTAAGTTGGACAATCATTCCATTGTTGCTTGTCTAGAATGAAACCTCTTTACTGACATGCTGAGAGCTATGCACACTCTCGATAGTATGTTCTGGTAGAGATGAAAGGCATCTAGATAGCCACTGTATGCATATAGGATATGGAAAAGTGTTGTGCCAAAGTATTGGTCAAGATAGTTGCATAACTATGTATCTGTATGCATAATAGGTTATCATGTCAATATGATTTGATAATTATGAAGTATTACTAATCATGTACTTAATTTTGATTTGTAGGAAAGATCATGATGAATGATGAACACTGAACAAGCGATAGATGTTCAACAAAAGGATTTACAAATCAAACACACTATAGAAGGCTTGTGGCTAGAAGATTCTCTTAGGAAGAGGAAGAGAATCATGATGAGATGTTTGCTCCAAGTTGCTATATAAGACCATTCTCTTAATAGTTTAATTAAAGAAGAAGTGTGAATCAGGTTCTGTATGGGTTCCCAGGATCGATAATGAATTGATGAGCTTAATGATCACTATGGGTGATGTGGATCTCAACCTTTGCTACAAGGTTGAATATGGTTTCTATACACAGATGACATGGATGCAAGAAGGAACTCACCACAGAGTTCGAATGATATTGAGGCTCATATCAGTAAACCCATCTAACGAGAGATGGCACAGATAGATATGCAGAAGATCATTCAATACAGAGTGTTAATGATGTTCAGTCAAAAAGGGAGAATTGACAGTTTCTTGATAAGCTTGGGCTTTACCGAAAGTAAAGTTGTTCCTAACCTTTACCTTAAGGTTGTGGATGATGAACCTATCATACCAATATTGTATGACGATGATCTCTTTCTGGCAAGGAATGAGAAACAGATCATGAAAAGAAAGAAGAAGATGGCTGCAGAAATGAAAATGAAAGATCTCAGATTGATGCATTACTTCCGAGGTCTGGAAGTATGGCAAGGCTCAGAAGGAATCTTTCTCAACCAGGGAAAGTATGCTGAGAAATATTAAAAGGACTTGATGTGTTGGAATGGCCACTCCTGAAGTTGTTAGCAGATGACTCATCAGAGTTAGTGGATAGAACTCTGAATAGACAAAATATTGAGTCATTAATGTGTCTAACAAAGACTAGTTCGGATATATGCTTTGCTGTGAACACCTTGTGTCAGTATCTAGTGGAAACTAGATGTGTTCACCTGTTAGTTGCAAAGCATGTGATGAGGTACCTAAAAGATACGATAGACTTTGATCTATGTTATCTTAGAGATCATGACTTTAGATGGCTACACTGATGTTGATTGGGCAAAAATTGTATCAGACAGGAAGAGCACATCGAGAGGATGTTACTGTCTAGGATCAGCCATGATCTCATGGTTTAGCAGGAAGCAGTCTAGTGTGGCTCTCAGCACAAGCGGAATATATGACTGCTTGCTCTGCTAGTTGTGAAGAAGTATGGCTTCAGGATTGTTTGACTTAGAGATAGACCCAACTATAATCCTATGTGACAAATAGAGTTGTACCAAAATGGCAGAGAATCCAGCGTTCCATGATAAGTCAAAGCACATAGAGATCTGACATTTCTATATACAACATTTGGTGCAGAAAGGAATTAAAGTTTGAATTTGCAATAAGTTACCAATGTACTAACCAAACCTATACCAATCTGATGTACTAACCAAACCTCTACCTCAAGTAAAGCTTTCCGAGACAAACTTAATGTAGTTTAGAAGGACCCTCCTCGAAAGGGGGAGTGATGTGGTCACTTATGATGAGATTGCCTACATCGACAAAGATGTCGATGATGTGGATACATATATTGGTGATGCCGATAGAGAGGTTGGTGGATGGTCCTTAGACAGGGTCTAAGTTGACAAGGGGATTGTATCATCCTTGAACACATGTTCTAAAGAGAGCCGTAGACAGATGTCTTCGAGAATGAAGTCCTTCGTGGACATGTGAGGATTGAATCATCCTTGGATTTCAGTCCTAAAGTGAGCCGTAGACATATGTCTCCGAGAAAGAAGAGGGATTGTATCATCCTTGAACACATGTTCTAAAGAGAGCCATAGATGTATGTCTTTGAGAATGAAGTCCTTGGTGGACATGTGAGGATTGAATCATCCTTGGATTTCAGTCCTAAAGTGAGCCGTAGACAGATGTCTCCGAGAAAGAAGAGGGATTGTATCATCCTTGAACACATGTTCTAAAGAGAGCCGTAGACGTGTGTTTTCGAGAATGAAGTCCTTGGTGGACATGTGAGGATTGGATCATCCCTAGACTTTAGTCCTAAAGAGAGCTGTAGACATGATGTCTCCGAGATTAAAATCCTGAATGAACAGGTGGGGGATTGTATCGTCCCCGGACTTCGGTCCCAGAATTGAGCCATAGATTGGGTCTCCGATAATGAAGTCCTGAATGAACAGGTAGGGGATTGTATCTTCCTCGAACTTAGGTCCCAGAATTGATCTATAGACTGATGTCTCCGAGAATTGAAGATAGTACTGCATCGTCCCTAGACCTCGGTTCAAAATGTACGTGAGGATTGCATCATCCATGAACTGAGTTCAAAATGTACGTGAGAGGACTGCATCGTCCGTGAACTGGGTTCAAAATGTACGTGAGGACTGCATCGTCCATGAACTGGGTTCAAAATGTACATGAGGACTGCATCATCCATGAACTGGGTTCAAAATGTACATGAGCGGACTGCATCGTCCGTGAACTGGGTTCAAAATGTACGTGAGGACTACATTGTCTATGAACTGGGTTCAAAATGTACATGAGGACTGCATCATCCATGAATTGGGTTCAAAATGTACGTGAGAGGACTGCATCGTCCGTGAACTGGGTTCAAAATGTATGTGAGGACTGCATCATCCATGAACTGGGTTCAAAATGTACGTGAGAGGACTGCATCATCCGTGAACTGGGTTCAAAATGTACGTGATGGGATTGCACCATCCCTAGACATGAGACTTGTCTTAAAGTGATAAGGATTGATCATCCTGGAACCTGATCCGGATTGTATCATCCATGGACCTATGTCCTAAAGAGAGAGGGATGGATACCCCTGTAGTATGATCGTGTGTGTTGCAGAGTCTGCTGCTATGTATTGATGATAGATGTATTAGTGAGAATACATGCTTTTGATAATAGATGTATTAGTGAGAATACATGCTTTTGATGATAGATGTATTAGTGGGAATACATGCTTTTGATGATAGATGTATTAGTGAGAATACATGCTTTTGATGATAGATGTATTAGTGAGAATACATGTTGTTGATGATATATGTATTAGTAAGAATACATGTTTTGATGATATATGTATTGGTGTGGATACTAATACAGATGATCCAGATGCTGTAGATCGAGATGATCCAGATACTGTAGATCGAGATGATCCAGATGTTGTAGATCGTGATGATCCAGATACTGTAGATCGAGATGATCCAGATGTTGTATATCGAGATGATCCAGATGGTGTAGATCTAGATGATCCATATGCTGTAGATCGAGATGATCCATATACTATAGATCGAGATGATCCAGATGCTGTAGATCAAGATGATCCCGATGCTGATGATCGTATGATGACGATGTTGATGATCGTGAGAATCCAGATGTTGATGTTGTTGTAGCTGTTCGAGTGCTGCAGAAGATAAAGACTCAGTACTGAAGATGTTGATGTTCTAGTATTGAAGATGTTCCAGTAACTGCTTGAGTTACTGATGATGTTGAGAAAGCTTCCAATGATTTATAGATGTATCATGTATGATGTTGATGACTCCTTGCTCGTGCAAATGCTGTTATAATATCCTTCTCGTTAAGGGGGAGTGTTGAGATATTGTAACTTCAAAGAATATTATATTTGTACTTTATTATTCTGGAGATGTTTCATTCCTTCGTGAAGATCTTATTATATATCCGGAGATGTTTATTCCTCCGTCGGAATGTGGTAACTTGGGTTATTAGAATTCCCTAGTGGGGGTTGGCCCTGTATGTGTTATGTGGGTCAAAGGATTATTAGACCACCCTAGAGGGGTCGGCCCAGTCAGTTGTAGTGGGGTATTTAACCCATTGGTTAAATACGAGCCTACATGTTTTGTGTAAAAGACAAGTCGGAGTAGTGTTTAAATAGAGGAGGTGTATTCCTCATTTTACACACACACTCACTCACTTGAGAGTAGCGCACTTGTAGAGGAGAGGTATGCTATGGTGGAGGAGGAGTTCATGTCTTTGGTTTGCATCTTTATATATTGTTGGTCATCTATATTGAGGAAGCTTTGCTAGGTTTTCTACCCCATGAGGGTTTCCCAGGATAAATCTGTGTCTCTTGTGTTTATGTTGTGCTTGTTGTTTCTTCAGTGATCCTGTATATGCTATTATTGTGAAATGGAATGTAATGCTGCTATTTTTTGTCTTAGCATATTAAATCTTATCAATGTCATCTTAAATATTTTTAAATTTTTAGCATTTGTTGTATTAATATAAGTCATTAATATAGAGGAATTTGACCCCAAAAGTCCAAAGAAATTTGACTCCACCCTTTGATATTAGTTTTTATGGTGAATTTTACTATTTGTTACATTTATATCAGTGATTCAAAGAGATGAATCACTGATATCAATGCAACAAATAGTAAAATTCATTGTAGCTCAAACATAATATCAAAGAGTAGCCCTCATTGAAATCAATGGCATCAAATTTATTTGGATTTTCATTAATTTTGTCATGTTATGTCACATTAGGTCAATGCAATCAAATTGTTTTGGATTATTAGTGATTCCTCTTTGACATTAGGTTTAAGTTGCTAAGAATTTTATGCTTGTTGCATTGATATCATTGATTCAAAGAGAGTAATCATTGATATCATTGCAACAAACAATAAAATTCACTGTGACTTAAATCTAATATCAAAGGTTGGAGTTACGAAAATCAATGCAATCCAAGTCAAGTCATATTGCCTAGATTTTCAGGGTACTTGGATTATTTTGGATAATTAATCTAAAACACACATATTATATTTTTAAAACTAAATTTATTATATCAAAACACACACAAATTGTAGGTGTGACCCTTTATTTTGCTTACATTATTAAGTATTTTAATTATTTTCATTTTATGTCCTACGTGTAGTGGTGACAAATTATGTTATTTTTCAAGCGATTCATGACCCATTTTGACCTATTTAATTTTAATGATCTATATACCTTTAACTATTTTATATTATTTTTATTTTTAACTTTATTGATCTATATAACATTAACTATTTAACATTAAATTTGATTTTTTAACTTTATTAATTTCTACACTTTTAACTATTTAAACATTGTTTTACTTATAATTTCTCTACATTGTTTTAATTTTTAATTTTTCTACATTACTTTACTTTTTTTACATTGTTTTACTTATTACTTTTTCTTATTCCTTAAAATTTAGTATTAATTTTTTTATTAAAATTTAGGTCATCTCAATTATTACTATGTTTGAACGTTACCTTACATAAAATGTAACATGACAACATTTCCTCCATAGTGGTTGGGAATGTTATGTTATCTTTACATTATTTTACGTATTAATTTTTCTTACTCTTTAAAAGTTATTATTAAATTTTTAATTAAAATTTATGTGAGCTCAATGATTACTATGTTGGAACGTTATATTACATAGTATGTAATGTGACAACATCTCCTACATAATGGTTGGGAGCGCTATGCTACATAATGTAATGCAACAAACATGATAACATCTCCCCCATATTGGGCTATAGAAGCATCTCTCAGCGCATTAAGAATTTTGCTAACATCGCACCTACCATGTGGTTGATCAATAATTATCTCCCATACATTGGTGTGATGTCAAAGATGCATTGAATGAATATCACCCTAATGTTACTTAACCAATATCCTAGACTTCTAGAATTTTAATAACCATAGAAATCCATGGTAATTTAATGTACCTCACATCAATTACATGTGAAGAAATAATTAATTAGCTAATGAATATGATCATAAAATAAAAATTATCATAATGTGGATACTATCAAGACAGTATTTGACAATATAAATGTTGACTATTTAACACCACTAGCGTATTACCTAGCTAATGTAGAAGATAGCCATTTGCGATGTGTATTCAACATTTGAAATGTTTATTTCATGTTGAAAAATGACTGCAAATATATGAGTTTCAATATACATAAGTCCATAATATCCTCTATATATAGTACCATAACATAACCAATTTCCTTAAAGTGAGGAAGACATAGTCAACTTTTATTTCCTAGGGCACACCCAAATTTCATAGTTTTGTACCTGGACCTACACATTATTTGATTTTCTTGGACAACTTAACTACTTTATCAACCTCTTAGACAAACCTCCTGGCTATTTGAAAATTGGCTAACTACCTCCAGAATATCCAAAGGTTTGTTGAACCTTTTTTTTTTTCCATTATTTATGTGTGATTCTTCACATCTCTACAAAATGGTCAAGTAGTTAGATCAAGAGACTACAAAACATGAATCTAATATTATTCATGTGTATTTTACAAATTATGTTGTTTTGAATTCTATAAAGACATTATATCCTTTGACCAAGGAAACATATTTTCCATATTTTCTACTTCATGTGCAATGTGGGTCATTTATTATTTTTATTATTAATTCAAATAGAGGCATGCACTTTTCCCTATTATGAGAATCCATAAACTTATTAACCCAGCATGGGCTTACTTGAATAAAATTCAATTACATGAATTACCTATAAGGATATGATAAACTTATTAACCTAGCATGGGCTTACTTGAATAAAATTCAATTACATGAATTACCTATAAAGATATGATAAACTTATTAACCTAGCATGGGCTTACTTGAATAAAATTCAATTACATGAATTACCTATAAGGATATGATAGGTAAATATTCATGTTTATTCAAATTCTTGCATTCTTGTTAAGTATTCCTTAGAAATAAAATGGAATTATCATACTAAATATCCTAACCAATATTTTTGGTGGAATAATTGTAACAATAATGGTCATGTGCCTAGTTTATCATGAAACTTAGGTTTCTTCCTTTCGGCAATGCTAGTAAAATTACACATAGTAAATTTGACATGGTTGTTCAAATGATTACACTGTAAGGTGTACATATCTATATAGAATTAAGATCAACTTAATCAACGAAATGGAAGAGAAAGTAGTTCAATTCATAAAGAAACTTTAAGGGAGATAGGGATATAAAAAACATTTATCCAATGCCCAAATGAAATAAATTCTAGCAGACGTGGCAATGCTTTCCTATGATGCAAAAAGTAGAAGAGTGATCAATTTTAATAAGGTTGGAAAACTGTTAATTATGTGTATTGTTAGACCATTTGGAATAATCTCGAGGATTGGAAAAGAATCATTCAAGTTACATTACCGTTAGGTATATAAAATATGTATAATAAAACTCATATTTTCATTAGGATGTATAAAACACATCACTTGATACTAAAAGAGTAATTTTTAAGTGGATAAAATTGGGGTTCATTGAAATAAAATCTAGTACAACTACTAGATAAATGATCTTGACATGTTTTGATTAGGTGAAGTTCCATTGGGGTTAATATATCCTAGGATCTACTATTCTTATCATGAGGAGTACCCTTTTCTTTTTTGTAATCTTAATTTTTATTTGAAGTTTCCTTAATGATGTCCATAAGTAATGCTTACATTTTGATTATTGACTTTAATAATAGTTAGAATCATATTATTCTTTTCTACTATTTAAGAAAATGGAGAGGAAAAATCATGAGAATTATCCTTATCTTTTTTTCTAATCCTAATTTTCATTTGGAGTTTCCTTAAAAATGTCTATAAGTTAATGCCTACATTTTGATTATTGATTGAAACAATAATTAGAACTATATTATTCTTTTTATTAGATTGATTTGTTGACACATTTTATCTTTTTAATAAAAAATACTTCTTATTAATAAAAACAAGTGCACAAGATTGTATATGGTTATTGAAAGCATTTGTCAATTTGTATAACTAAGCTTGTGACATATTTTATGCATATTTTTTTAAATGATTTTGCATTTTAATCTAACGTTCCACACATGAAAACCAATTTTGCACTTTGCAAAAGTAATTATTTCACCTTGAAAACACATGTTTTGGCATATGATCGAGATAGGGGGATAGATTGAAATAAATCCAAACTTATATATATAAAATCCCATCACTTCAATTATTTCACCTTGAAAACACATGTTTTGGCATATGATCTAGAAAGGGGCATAGATTGAAATAAATCCAAACTTATATATATATAAATAAAATCCAATCACCTATGGAAAAGAAAGATATATAAACCTAATATCAAGAGGAATGGAAAGGTGAAATTGGTAGGAAAGGGTCACTCTATGATAATTGAATTAGTGGGAACATAAAAAGAATAAGGCATGTAGTGGGAACATAAAACCAATAAGGTATGATGGTAGCATTCTTAGGGTTGGGAAAAATAATTTCATGCAAATAGAGTATAAAATAGTTACATCTACATGGAAACTATAATACAAAAGGGTTTTAAATTATTTTATATAGTTAACAGATATGTATTCAAAAGATCAAATCTATAATATTGACTTTAAATTTATTTTCAATATTTAAAAAAATGCTTGTCAGTAAAAAGGAAAAAATGCAAATCCACTCAAGTCAATAGGATTTATTGGCTATTGAAGGAGTTACAAAAATTTATAGAATATCAAATTTACAAAGATTTAGGTTTTTTTTCCTTTGTACAAGCTAGCAGATTTAACATGCGGACCTATAGATACTAAAAAAGTTATAGATTTGACATAAGCACCAGATTTGAAGGTACACTCATAGATTTTACCAGTTTGAGACACTATAACATTTCACCTTATTAATTAAGATTAACTGAGAAAATCCCATAGGTCTTCAGGTTTTGAACCCCGCTCTGATACCAAATGTAAGACTCTAAAAATTCATATAAATATATAATGGGAAAAAGAACCAACATACAAATGAAATCATATAGCAACAGTGGATCTGATAATATGTAACTCATATAAACCCCACTAACAAACAAAGAACAACGTGCATAGAAGATCAGACAAAAGAAAGTGGATCTAATCAATAATAATAAAAATTATACTATGAAAATTAAGGAGCCATACTTGATTAGATGACCTAGAAGCTACCATTACCTTGACATCTCCAATGTGTGCAGCTGAAGGTTGGGGGATGACTCTCCACCCAACCAACCCCCAGCCAATGATTGAGGCCCTCGAGCCCCCAACTATTAACCCTATGCTAGTGCTATCTTGCTTTCCTCTTTCTTGGCTCCTCCAGAGCTCTCATTCCAAAATGTCCAAAAGACAAAAAGATCCTCTCCTCTTGGAACTGATGACCTTATCATACGCATGAGCTGGCTTGAGGAACATCAAGCTTTCTTGGACTCTTATGGGAAGAAATTTCTTTACTTTGATGACAAAGGAGAGGTCATTGAGGTCTAGGGTATCAAATGGAAGGCATCCCTACATTTCATATCAACAATGAACGTGAAACGATGTATGAGCAAAGGGTCTCAGTTGTATATTGTTGAAGCGATAGATAATGAGAAGGGACCCTCCTTTGATCAGTAGCCAGTGTTTACCGAATTCAGTGCCATGTTTCCTAAGGAATTTCCTGGGTTACCTACTGAGAGATAACTTGATTTTATGATTGAGATTAAACCCAGTGCAGAGACAACATCAAAGAAACCATACAAGATGACGACCATAGAACTTTGCGAGTTGCAAATGCAGTTGAAGGAACTTCTAGACCTATGGTTCATCAGACCAAGTATTTCACCATGGGGTGCGCCAGTAATTTTTTTTTGAAGAAGGATGCTTCCTTACGTATTTGCATAGATTACATAGATTTCAATAGATCCACAATGAAGAATAGGTACCCGATACCTCGAATTGATGACCTGTTCGATGAAATGAAAGGGGTGATGGTCTTCTCAAAGATCGACTTGCGATCAGGTTACCACCAAATTCATATTAAGGAAGGTGATATACCCAAGACTGCTTTTCAAACTTGGTTTGGGCACTATGAGTTTGTAGTGGTACCCTTTGGTTTGACCAGTTCTCTAGCTGTATTCATAAGCCTCATGAATAATGTATTTCGAAAGTACTTAGATTGGTTTGTGCAAGTCTTCTTGGATGATATCCTTATCTACTTCAAGAATGAAAGGGAGCACGAGGAACACTTGCGAATGGTGTTGTCATGCTTAAGAGAGCATAAGTTGTATGGTAAGTTGTCCAAATGCTCTTTTTATCAAAAGGAGATCCATTATCTAGGGCATATAATTTTTGGAGAGGGAATTTTAATGGACCCTGGAAAGGTGAAGGCCATAATGGATTGGCCCATGCCAAGAAATGTGCATGAATGAAGAAGCTTCATGGGGTTATCTAGATACTATAGAAGGTTTGTTGAGGGTTTCTCAAAAATCGCAAAACCCATAACTACCTTACAATGTAAAGGCATCAAGTATGAATGGAAGGTTGACTGTGATGTTGCATTCACTGAGCTTAAAATATTATTGACGAGTGAACCAATCCTACTAGTGTCGGATATGGATAAGGACTTCCTATTTAGCTTAAGAGTATTGATACTTTTAGTTATTTCAACTATTTGTGATATTGTTTGAGCTATTTTTATAAATTGCTTGGTAGTATATTAGTTGGTTACTGAGTAATTGATCATTGGGTTTTGTAAGTTTATTATTTTTCGTGGTTGTATATGTTAATTTAATATAACAATTAAGCTAATTAATGCATAGGAAGCCACCAATTTGTTACTTTCCATAATTCTTCATTGTATTGGAGTACTAATATAAAAAATAAACTAAATACAAAAACATCATATGAAGATACAATAGAGATAGTCACTTCGTTATGTTATGTTGAATAGATCCATGTTGGTTTATTTTATGAGCACATTAGTGTTCAAGTACTTTACTATTGCATCATAAACTAGAACATTTAAAACACTTCACCATATTTCTTCTTACTAGATTAGATACATATGGATTGTATACAGATTGAAATAGTACGTTTTAATTTTGTACATCTCGTGGTCAATAATTAAAACTAGTTGTAAATTTCGTTGCTTTATTACTGTAATTCTACAATGCGACACAAATATCGAACTAGCATTGACAATTTAGTATAAATGTTTATTTTGAAATGTTAATTTGATGTTATTTTTTATCTCATATATCAAAACCCGATTGAAGGTTCATCATAAACATTGGATATATGTTTCTTAATCAACATTAACTAGAGACTTCTAAATTTTTTGTGTGGAAGGAACCACATGAAGTAAAAGTTGAATTGTAACCTACGATGTGGCAAGTGCCACTTCATCAAAAGTCCAACATTGTACTTTCTACCTAGCAGGTTACACACTAGCCTAGATCCATCTAAACTCGGGATCTACCATGCACCGAGAGGGATCAAATCCCTAGAGGTCCAAATGTTTTTTATTGTCTATCTCTTGTTGGATAGGTTTGCAACAAGATGGATTTTATCCCCCTTAGCACATGATAGATCCAGAGTTTAGATGGATCTAATCTGGTTATAGTATGAGGAGCTCACATTAAATTTGGAGTTTAGGGATTATCGGTGACTTCACTCTCTAATATTAGGTTTAAGTTATACAAAATTTTACTATTTGATATCAATGATTCAAAGAGAGGAATCACTTATATCATACTTTATTTTTATTGTGTTTATACACATGTCAGATTAAATATTTTTAAAATTTTATTATTTGTTGCATTGATTTCAGTGATTCAAAGAGAGTAATCACTAATATCAATGCAACAGATAGTAAAATAATCTAACTACTTTGAAAATCCAAAGAAATTTGATTTCATTTGGATTACCAATGACTCCACTCTATGAAATTATGCTTATGTTATACTAAATTTCCATGTTTATTGTGTTGATATTATTTATTCAAAGAGAGGAATCATTGATAACATACTATAATTTTATTGTGATTATATACATGTCGGCTTAAATGTTTTTTAGTTTTTACTATTTGTTGCATTGATATCAGCCATTCAAAAAGATAAACCATTGATATCAATGCAACAAACAATAATTTTATATTTTTACTATTTGTTGCATTGATATTAGTGATTCAAAGAGAGGAATAATAGGAATCAATGCAACAAACAATAAAATAATCCAAGTACCCTGAAAATCGAAAGCAATTTGATTTCACTAGGATTACCAGTAACTCGACTCTCTGATATTATGTAAGTGAATTTTACTCTTTATTGCATTGATATTAATGATTAAAAAAGAGGAATCATTGTTATCATATTGTAATTTTTTTATGTTTATATACATGTCATCTTAAATATTTCTAAATTTTTAGTGTCTCGTGCATTGACATTAGTGATTCAAAGAGAGGAATCACGGATGTCAATGCAAACAATAGTTAAATTTAATCCAAGTACCCTGAAAATACAAGCAATTTGATTTCACTTGGATTATCAATTATTTCACTCTCTCATATCATGTTTAATTTATATTGAATTTTATTATTTGTTGCATTGATATCAATGATAGAAAGAGAGGAAGCATTGGTATCAATGCGAAAACAATAAATAATCCAAGTACCATGAATCCCAATGCGATTTGATTTCGGTTGGATTATCAACGACTCCATTCCCTAATATCATGTTTAAGTTATATTGAATTTTACAATTTATTGCATTGATATCAATGATTCAAAGAGAGGAAGTAATGACATCGTGTTGTATTTTTATTTCGTTTATATACATGTTGTCTTAAACATTTTAAATTTTTTCTATTTGCTGCACTAGTAGCAGTGATTAATAGAGAGTAATGACTGATATCAATGCAATAAAAGTAAAATAATCCAAGTACCCAAAAAATCCAAAGCAATTTGACTCCACTCTCTCATATTAGGTTTAATTTATAGTGAATTTTACTATTTGTTTCATTGATATCATTGATTCAAAGAGAGGAATCACTGGTATTAGTGCAACAAATAGTAAAATTCAATGTAACTCGAACCTAATATAAGAATGTGAAGAAACTAAAATCAATGCAATCAAATTGCTTTGGATTTGTGTTCACATTGTCACATTATGCCATGTTAGGTCAACAAAATTAAACTGCTTTGTATTATGAGTGATTCCTCTCGGATATTAGGTTTAATTTATGAATATTTTCATGTTTGTTGCATTGATATCAATGATTTAAAGAGAAGAACCATTGATATCAATACAACAAACAATAAAATTCATTGTAACTTAAAGCTAATATTAGAGAATGGAGTTACTGAAATCAATGCAATCCAAGTGAAATCATATTGATTTGGATTTTTAGGGTGCTTCGATTATTTTGGATAATTAATCCAAAAAACACATATTATATTTTAAAACTAAATTTATTATATTATTAAAAACATGAATTGTAGGTGTGACCCTTTCTTATTCTCATATAATTAAGTATTTTTTAACTATTTTCATTTTTTCTTTGACATTATTTTTAATTTATAGTGAATTTTACTATTTATTATATTCATATAATTAGTTCGAAGAGAGAAACCACTGATATCACAGTGTATTTTTATTATGCTTATATACTTGTCATCTTAAATATTTTTAAATTTTTAATGTTTGTTGTATTAATATAAGTCATTGATATAAAGGAATTTGACCCCAAAAATCAAAAGAAATTTGACTCCACCCTTTGATATTAGTTTTTATATTGAATTTTACTATTTGTTGCATTTATATCAGTGATTCAAAGAGATGAATCAGTGATATCAATGCAACAAATAGTAAAATTCATTGTAACTCAAACATAATATCAAAGAGTAGCCCTCATTGAAATCAATGGAATCAAATTTATTTAGATTTTCATTAATTCTGTCATGTTATGTCACATTAGGTCAATGCAGTCAAATTGTTTTGGATTATTAGTGATTCCTCTTTGACATTAGGTTTAAGTTGTTAAGAATTTTATGCTTGTTGCATTGATATCATTGATTCAAAGAGAGTAAGCATTGATATCATTGCAACAAACAATAAAATTCACTGTGACTTAAATCTAATATCAAAGAGTGGAGTTACGTGAATCAATGAAATCCAAGTCAAGTCATATTGCCTAGATTTTCAGGGTACTTGGATTTTTTTGGATAATTAATCTAAAACACACATCTTATATTTTTAAAACTAAATTTATTATATTAAAACACACACAAATTGTAGGTGTGACCCTTTATTTTGCTTACATTACTAAGTATTTTAATTATTTTCATCTTATGTCCTACGTGTAGTGGTGACAAATTATGTTTTTTTCAAATGATTCATGACCCATTTTGACCTATTTAATTTTAATGATCTATATACCTTTAACTATTTTATATTATTTTTATTTTTAACTCTATTGATCTATATAGCATTAACTATTTAACATTAAATTTTATTTTTTAACTTTATTAATTTCTACACTTTTAACTATTTAAACATTGTTTTACATTTAATTTCTCTACATTGTTTTAATTTTTAATTTTTCTACATTACTTTACTTTTTTTTACATTGTTTTACTTATTAGTTTTTCTTATTCCTTAAAATTTAGTATTAATTTTTTTTTTTAAATTTAGGTCGTCTCAATTATTACTATGTTTGAAAGTTGCCTTACATAGTATGTAACATGACAACATTTCCTCCATAGTGGTTGGGAATGTTATGTTATTTTTACATCGTGTTACGTATTAATTTTTCTTACTCTTTAAAAGTTATTATTAAATTTTTAATGAAAATTTATGTCAGTTCAATGATTACTATGTTGGAACGTTATGTTACATAGTATGTAATGTGGCAACATCTCCTACATAATGGTTGGGAGCGCTATGGTACATAATCTAATGCGACAAACATGATAACATCTCCCCCATATTGGGCTATAGAAGCATCTCTCAGCGCATTAAGAATTTTGCTAACATCGCACCTACCATGTGGTTGATCAATAATTATCTCCCATACATTGGTGTGATGTCAAAGATGCATTGAATGAATATCACCCTAATGTTAGTTAACCAATATCCTAGACTTCTAGAATTTTAATAACCATAGAAATCCATGGTAATTTAATGTACCTCACATCAATTACATGTGAAGAAATAATTAATTAACTAATGAATATGATAATAATATAAAAATTATCATAATGTGGATACTATCAAGACATTATTTGACAATATAGATGTTGACTATTTAACACCACTAGCGTATTACCACATTTGCAATGTGTATTCAACATTTGAAATGTTTATTTCATGTTGAAAAATGACTGCAAATATAGGAGTTTCAATATAGATAAATCCATAATATCCTCTATATATAGTACCAAAACATAACCAATTTCCTTAAAGTGAGGAAGACATAGTCAACTTTTATTTCCTAGGGCACACCCAAATTTCATAGTTTTGTACCTGGACCTACACATTATTTGATTTTCTTGGTCAACTTAACTACTTTATCAACCTCTTAGACAACCCGTCTGGCTATTTGAAAATTGGGTAACTACCTCCAGAATATCCAAAGGTTTGTTGAACCTTTATTTTTTTACCATTATTTATGTGTGATTCTTCACATCTCTACAAAATGGTCAAGTAGTTAGATCAGTAGACTACAAAACATGAATCTAATATTCTTCATGTGTTTTTTACAAATTATGTTGTTTTGAATTCTATAAAGCCATTATATCCTTTGACCAAGGAAACATATTTTCCATATTTTCTACTTCATATGCAATGTGGGTCATTTATTATTTATATATTAATTCAAATAGAGGCATGCAGTTTTCCCTATTATGAGAATCTATAAACTTATTAACCTGGGCCTACTTGAATAAAATTCAATTACATGAATTACCTATAAGGATATGGTAGGTAAATATTCATGTTTATTCAAATTCTTGCATTCCTGATAAGTATTCCTTTGAAAGAAAATGGAATTATCATGCTAAATATCCTAACCGATATTTTTGGTCGAATAATGAATGATCTAAGAGTTGTAACAATAATGGTCATGTGCCTAGTTTATCATGAAACTTAGGTTTCTTCCTTTCGGCAATGTTAGTAAAATTACACATAGTAAATTTGACATGGTTGTTCAAATGATTACACTGTAAGTTGTACATATCTATATAGAATTCAGATCAACTTAATGAACGAAATGGAAGAGAAAGTAGTTCAATTCATAAAGAAACTTTAAGGGAGATAGGGATCTACAAAAGATTTATCCAATGCCCAATTGAAATAAATTATAACAAACGTGGCAATGTTTTCCTATGATGCAAATGGTAGAAGAGTGATAGATTTTACAAGGTTCCCAAATTGTTAATTATGTGTATTGTTAGACCATTTGGAATAATCTCGAGGATTGGAAAAGAATCATTCAAGTTACATTACCGCTAGGTATATAAAATATGTATAATAAAACTCATATTTTCATTAGTATGTATAAAACACATCACTTGATACTAAAAGAGTATTTTTTAAGTGGATAAAATTGGGGTTCATTGAAATAAAATCTAGTACAACTACTGGATAAATGATCTTGACATGTTTTGATTAGGTGAAGTTCCATTGGGGTTAATATATCCTAGGATCTACTATCCTTATCATGAGGAGTACCCTTATCTTTTTTTGTAATCTTAACTTTCATTTGAAGTTTCCTTAATGATATCCATAGGTAATGCTTACATTTTGATTATTGATTCTAACAATAATTAGAACCATATTATTCTTTTTTACTATTTAAGAAGATGGAAAAGAAAAATCATAAAAATTATCCTTATCTTTTTTTCTAATCCTAACTTTCATTTGAAGTTTCCTTAATGATGTCTATAAGGTAATGCCTACATTTTGATTATTGATTGAAACAATAATTAGAACAATATTATTCTTTTTATTAGATTTATTTGTTGACACATTTTATCTTTTTAATAAAAAAATACTTCTTACTAATAAAAAAAATGCATGGTTATTGAAAGCATTTGTCAATTTGTATAACTAAGCTTGTGACATATTGTATGCATATTTTTTAATTTGATTTTGCATTTTAATCTAACTTTCCACACTTGAAAACCAATTTTTCACTTTGCAAAAGTAATTATTTCACCTTGAAAACACATGTTTTTGGCATATGATGGAGATAGGGAGATAGATTGAAATAAATCCAAACTTATATACTTTTATATATATATATAATCCCATCACTTCAATTATTTTACCTTGAAAACACATGTTTTGGCATATGATCTAAAAAGGGGCATAGATTGAAATAAATCCAAACTTATATATATATATATATATATATAAAATCCAATCACCTATTAAAAAGAAAGATATATAAACCTAATATCAAGGGGAATGGAAAGGTGAAATTGGTAGGAAAGGGTCACTTTATGATAATTAAATTAGTGGGAACATAAAAATAATAAGGTATGTTGTAGCATTCTTAGGGTTGGGAAAAATAATTTCATGTAAATAGAGTATAAAATAATTACATCTACATGGAAACTATAATACAAAGGGGTTTTAAATTATTTTATATAGTTAAGAGATATGTATTCAAAAGATCAAATTTATAATATTGAATTTAAATTTATTTTCAACATTATAATTTAAATTCATATTCAAAACCTTTATTTCTTACACGTACTTGCGTTTTCAAAAGGTTTCTCTTTATATATTTAAAACGATTTTCTTATCATGCAAACTTCCACACATTTTCTATTCATATCTAGGCTTCATAAGTATGCGTGCACATGAAAAATAGAGAAGGTGAATTCTTTTATGTTATACAGAAAAAACGTGCGTGCACTACCTAAATTGCTTTTGGTATTCTTGTTTTTTCTGTAAAGGGAAGGGGAATTAAAATTAAAGTATAATAGTTTTGTATTATTGTTTTAACTTTACAAGGAAGTAAAAAAAATATTATGTAGACTATCTTGTTGATGTTATACAGCAGTGTTTAGATTAACTGTATTTACTTTCTAATAAGGTGTGCATGTGAATATAAAGCAATGGAAATATTTTTAGATAAAATGTATTTACTTTCTAATAAGGCGTGCATGTGGAATATAAAGGAAAGGGAAATATTTTTATATTATATTAATGTAGTCACATGAAATAGAAGTGGAGTGAAATTTGTTTTCTATCATGTTTCTAGGAATATGTTCACATTGGAAAATATATAGCGTTCCATCGTTCTTTCCACTGATAAACCTATGGTTGCAAACGAATGGTTTCGTCATTTATTGGATTGTAGACAAATGCATTGTTATGAATAGCTTTATGGTTGGACTAAGACAAAAAAAAAATTGTTATTAAGAGGACTAAGATTGGGGTTCTTATTCCAATATCTCTTGCCAAGTGATATATGAAATACTTGATTGTAATGCCTTTAACAATTTTTTGTTTCCATGAAGTGTTTGAACATGCGTTTGAACATAAGCATGTTGGACAATTTTTTTATGCGTTTGAACATAGGCATGTTGGACAATTTTTTTATGCGTTTGAACATAGGCATGTTGGACAATTTGTTTATGCGTTTGAACATAGGCATGTTGGACAATTTTTTTATGCATATCTTAATTAGAAAGCTGCATCTCATATGTTGGATGTACACCCTTACGTTAAGGGAACTTTTTAAAGAATGATAAAAGACTCTTTTTGAGATGTCGTTAATATTGTGGGTGAATTGTATTATTTAAGTGTTGGATATAAGTTAAGTGTTGGATATAAGTTAAAGTTGGAACTATTACAAATCATTCATGTTGATTGACAACGTTTATCTTTTGGGTCCAAACAACTTGAGGACTTACTCAATTTATCTAACTTGTTAAAGATTTAATCCTTATTTTTGTTATGTGATTATGGGGAGGAGTGGTTGGGCATTGGGATGCCTTCATCTTGAACAATTATATCTTTTACAGCTTTAGTAAAAAAAAATCTATAATTTAGAATGTTTAGAGGACTTCCCTATTCGAAGAGCCTTAGATATAATGGAGCATTCTAAAGAGGTTTCAGTGGTGCACATCACAACACTAGAGGTAATTCATTCATATTGAATTAATGAAAAATATGCAATTGTTTGCATAATTAATGGGTATTGACCTTCTAAATAATCTTTATATCACTCAATTTTATCCACATACAAAAATAATTGTGAGATTGTAGTGAAAGCTAAAATTGATTTAAATACATCGATTGGATAATACCAAGAAAATATAAATATATAAATGTTGAATAAAATATGAATGATGAAATACAAATGAAAGACCTAATATATAAATACATATTGATGAATGATCTTAGGGCCTTTTCATAAAAAAAAAATGTCTTTCAATTTAACTTAAATATTTTTCATAGTATTCTTTTATTATTTGTCATTTTATTGTTTTCTCTTTATTTGTATTTTATAAAACCAAAAACCCATTAAATATAAAATGGCTGAAAAGAAAAATCATAATTGTGAAAAACTAGAGAGAGTTAAACCCTAATGTAAAATTTTGCAGTCACATAAAAAAAAAGGATGCAATAAGAAAACAAGGGTTCTATCATTGAAGGTAAGTATGATTTTTTTTTTTCTTTCGAAATTTATTTAAACTCTAAATAGGAAAAAAAATCATGCATTGTGATCTCATAGTAATAATTTACATACTTGAAATTCCTACTATGTAAGGTTTTGTGTGATTCACTATACCTTACAAATTTCGATTTTCAGAATACTCTAGTTGCTCCAAACTCCTCCCCTGTAAGTCACTCTTCCAAAATTCTCCCCTTGAATTTTTGGTAAAATAATGAAATAGTGATTAGTTTTTATTTAAACACTTTATAGAATTAGTTTTTGACAAATAAATTTCCACCCCTTTTTCAGTTGATGGGAAAAGTAATTTGTGCAATTTTTTGTTTTTTATTTTCCAGATATTTGTGTGCTATATATATAGGCGCACCGATGCATCGTATTAGAAAATGCATTGCTAAGATATACCATTTTTTTTTCTAGAATATCAGTGCACCATAATGATATGCATGAAGTGATGCGTTACACTTTTCACGACACCGTATTGGCATACAATAGAATATATATATATATATATATATATATATATATATATATATATATATTGTTGTGTGTATTAAAAATAAGGTTGCATTGTTGTGCCTACATATACTAAGTGCATTGACGTCAATAATATTGAAAATTGGATAGATAACTATCCACTATCTAATTAAGTAGATATTTTCTTTTGTGGATGATCCAACATGGTGGATACATGGTTTAGGAACACCAATGCGTATAGTTACTAAGCATGCACCAGTGCTGTTGTATTATTATTGTGCACCATAATAATTAAGAACCCTTATGAATTTGTGTTTCAACATCAATGATATATTCATCTCAAATGTTCTTTTAGAATTCAATCACATCAATTACAATACTTCATAGCATACATATGCTACTTAAACTCACCTTATTCTTACAAAAAAAAATTGAAACTATATTGTAAGTTAAATTGTGATATGGTTCTCAAATTTTTTTTAGGACTCTACACATGTATTGATTTCTTATTTCGATAAAATGCAGGGATAAAAGGGTATAATATCAAATGGCCAATTCTTCAAATTTCAAATCATTCCATATTGTTCAAAGTTCAGTGTGTTCACCCTTTCCATCTCTAGTAAGTTCAAATTATATTTAATTTTTTATTATCTAATTCAATTTATGTTATTTATCCATGTCAATTTGAAGAATAATGTATTCAATTTTTCAAGGTCTTGATTCAGGATTTAGTTCAGATGCATAAGATATTCAACCAGTTGCAAGACATCATAAGCTCTTGTGAGGAGAAAGATACTGCAAGCAGTTGGTAGATGAAAATGAACAATCTCTTTACTCCACCAAAGTTTAACTTCTGGATGTTTTGGTAACTAGTAAGGTGGGACCCTACATATTTTATCCGAGTGAGCTACAACACTAAGGCCTAATGTGCCTACATGATCACTGGTAGATTGATGTATGAATGTTGATTTGTCTTGCATATTGAATTGGTTTATATGTTGTCTTGGGTGCATGTTGGTTGCATGCAATATTATTTTTGTGACTATTATATTAAGTCATCTAGAAAATTGTTGAAAGAAGGAAAACCCCCCTTATATTTTTTTTTGTTGAAACAATTAAATAACTTAAAGAGATGATATGAAAGGATGTGCTTGAGTAGTTGGGGTTAAACACAAGCTTTTGAGTGGATTGATTGCGTGGTGGATATATGTGGTGTGTATATGCGATTTCTTATATGGTTAATGTGTCATTATCAATGTGATGTGGGTTAAATAACCATCTTTACTAGTTGAAACCACACATAACATAAGAAAAAAATGATTTAATATGGACTATGGTATGAGGACTTAGTATGTGTGCATTGGTAATGTGTACAGAGTGTGAGTCAAGATGCAATTAATGTGATGATTAAGTTTAACATGTTAATTTTGAATCTTCAATTATCTTCCCTAGTCGGAACTCCATGTGAGCTATCTTGAAGTATGCCACTTTTAACTGTGAATGTGAGTTCACAAGCAATGCATGATAGAAAGTTAAAGAATTAAAATCTGATTTGTGAATATATTCTTAGTGAATAAGAATGAAATTCATGTGATGACTTTGATTTAATTTTTGTGTTCCTGGTAATAATTCATTTTGGGTTGGTGATTTTCATCAAATAACTTGAAAATATTCAAATACTAGGTTGTGTCGATGCCCCACTTGTAAAGAATAGTTTTATATGATTTGTAGGTGTGAAGGGTCGTGGAAACCATTTTCAGAAAAATTGAAGGCTATGTTCTACCGTGATAAGTATGTTTGTGGAAACCATTTTAAGGAGAACTCTTTAAAGATTGTGTTTTACTATGTTGAGTATGGGTGTGGGATCCCGACTAACATATATTATTGTGTGAAGTAATTCTTCATGTATGAATGAATAAACTATTTTGATGATACCGCATGGGCATGATTAAGAATGGTTGATCATGTTAAATTTTCAGAATTTACTTCAATCTGATCTAGGATCTTAACTGAGAGAACAACATGTACAGCATATCTACAGCATATCAATCATGGAGACAATAATGCAAGCACACAAGAGACACAAAGATTTACTTGGGGAAAACCATAAAGGTGAAAAACCCCAATAACTTCCTCAGAGATAGATAGAGTAATGATACAACCAACCATAAGAGATAGACACAACCTAGAAGTAGATCCTCCTCCTCCATAAGTGCGCCACTCCTCCTTGAGTGCATGTGTGAGAAGTGAGTGAGAAAATAGAGTGCCTCCCGCACTCTATTTATACTTGACTTGACTTGCCTTTTTACCTAACTCATGCAGGTTCGAACTTAACCACATAACATAATGCTGAGTGGGCCGACCCCCAATAGGGTGGTCTAATAACCCTTTGACCCACATGGCCGACCCCCAATAGGGTGGTCTAATAACCCTTTGACCCACATGACTTATACAGGGCCGACCCCAAACAAGGTGGTCTAATAACCCATCAAGTATAAGTTACGACACTTACAATATAAATGATGACACTTCCTTATAGAGGAATAATACCATATCTATAGGAATACAATATACATATATGTGAAATACATACCAAAGTTACATATACATCAACACTCCCTCTTAACTAGGAAGGTATTTCTCAGCACAGTTCTTCTAGCACAAGTCATCTTATCTGGATCATCGTCACTGGATAATCATCATCAAGTCATCATCATCGTCACTGCTGCTGCTATCTCAATCAATCTATGAATCTACTCGTCATAAGAAGTTCTACAGAGCCAGTCCTTTTTCATACTGGATGTAGGCCCACCACCTGCAGGTCTTCATCATCACTGGCCATACTGTGGAATCCTCAGGACTTATTACGTGCGTCACAAAACCTCGAAAGAGCATCCCAGGATGTTACGGGTACACAACTCCGACCTGTAGGATCTCCCAGGGCGCTATTACATGTGACCCCACCACAAAACCTCGAAAGAGCATCTCAGGATGTTACAGGTACACAAATCCGACCTGAAATCTCCCAGGGCACAAATTACATGTGGTCCACCACAAAACCTAGCAAGAACATCTCAGGATGTTACGGGTACACAACTCCGACCTGAAATCTCCCAGGGGACAAATTACATGTGGTCATGGCAAAACCTCGAAAGAGCATCTCAGGATGTTACGGGTACACAACTCCGACCTGAAATCTCCCAGGGCCCAAATTACATGCCATAGGACAAAACCTCGCAAGAGCATCTTAGGATGTTACAGGTACACAACTCCGACCTGAAATCTCCCAGGGCACAAATTACATGTCCTCCCAGAGCAATGTCTCAAAAGAGCATCCCAGGCTGTTACGGGTACACAACTCTGACCTATAGGATCTCCCAGACATGCTCATCTGCACAACCTGATCCACAGCCACAGAGTATCAACCTGATACTCACCATACATCATCCTGATGTACTCATGATCGTCCTGATCATCATCACTGCAACGTCCTGCTGCATGTCATCTGGAGCAACATCCTGAAGCTCATCATCCATGATCATCCTGATCATCATCACTGCAACGTCCTGCTGCATGTCATCTGGAGAAACATCCTGAAGCTCATCATCCATGATCATCCTGATCATCATCACTGCAACATCCTGCTGCATGTCATCTGGAGCAACATCTTGAAGCTCATCATCCATGATCATCCTGATCATCACTGCAACATCCTGCTGCATGATCCACCTGATCATCAATGCATCCACCTGATGCATACCAAGTATCTACCTGATACATATCATCATACATGATCCTCCTGATCATACAATGTATCCACCTGATACATGATACATGTCACCATACATGATCCACCTGATCATACAATGTATCCACCTGATACATATACAGATACATGGTCCAAGCATCCAACATGATGCATATACAAAATACATACACATGATCCAACTGATCATATCCAGCATCCAACATGATGCATACATACATAAATGATCCAACTGATCATATCCAGCATCAACATGATGCGTACATACATAAATGATCCAACTGATCATATCCAAGCAAAAACCAGAACATCATCCTGATGCCCATTATCCAGCGCTTACATCCACAGCCATGTGAAGGATCCTCCTTCCAACATGCTTGGAATGGCTTCAACAAATGTGTCCATCACTTCTTCCTCGAAGTGTCCTTGATCTGAAGAACACCAAGCCTCTCTCTGAAGTACTCGAACTTCACCCTGGCTAGTGGCTTCGTCAGCACATCTGCAATCTGCTCGTCTGTCGCAACATACAGGAGCTTCACAGCTCCTCTCTGCACCATATCCCTGATATAGTGATATTTGATCTCTATGTGTTTTGACCTATCATGAAACACTGGGTTCTCGGACAGCTTCACACAACTCTGGTTATCACAGAAGATACCGGTAGCTTCCAACGGGAGATCAAATAACTCAGACAGTAGCTTCCGTAGCCATACTGCCTCACAACTAGCTGAACAGGCTGCAACATACTCTACCTCAGCTGTACTCAGTGCCACGCAGGACTGCTTCCTACTAAACCATGAGATCAAACCTGATCCCATACTGAAGCAACACCCAAATGTGCTCTTCCTGTTTGCAACACTGCGAGCCCAATCTGGATCAACATAACCCTGCAGGTTAAGCTTTTGATTCACTTCATACTTGAGCCCATAATCCACTGTACCCTTCAGGTACCTCAGAACATGCTTTATAGAAACCAGGTGAACACTCCTCGGATCCGTCAGGAACTGGCTCAATGTGTTCACAGCAAAGAAAATGTCTGGTCTCGTGTTCATCAGGTACATCAAGGACCCAATCATCTGACGATACATGGAGACATCAACTGGCTCAGATGAAGCATCACATAGAAGCTTCAGATTCGATGCCATAGGTGTGGTCATGGCCTTGCAATCCATCATCCTGAACCTCTTCAGGATCTCTACTGCATACTTCCCTTGTTCAAGGAAGATTCCTTCTGCACTCTGCCACACCTCCATGTCAAAAACAAATAGTGCATCATCCCCAAGTTCTTCATCTCGAACTCGGTAGTAAGCTTCCGCTGCGTGTCGGTAATCAATCTATCTTCATCATACCAAGTTCTGCACATATATGATTTCCTATCATGTGTCTCAGAACCAATTGGCTGCTCCACATACACTTCTTCTTCAACTACACCATTCAAGAAAGCTGTCTTGAATCCATCTGGTGTATCTTCTATTTCATCACTTTTATATTTCTCTATGCTGCCATCTGCAACATGCTTGATCTGATAGTTCCATATGGAAGTTATAACAAACTTCCCTTCAGGTCTTGGGACTACATCCCAAACATCATTCTTCATGATCGACGGATCATGGCATTCCATTTCTTCATCCCAGATCCTGGGAACTTCAATATCTTCAATAGATATCTTTGTTGCTGGAACAAATGTTGTAGCCCTTTTGTAGGTGAAGATATACGTTCTTTCCTACAAAATAGGTTAAATTGCATGATTAGAAACATCTCATAATTTTCAGAACAAATTCTTACACATAAAGAAATATGTCATACAGTCATGCAATTATCTTAGCCAATGCTTCAATACAACATTTATCCATATCCCGTAACTTTCTAGATGCCTTCCAATCTCTACCAGAACATTGTTAAGAGTGTGCACAACTCCCAACATGCCAGCAAAGAGGTTTCATTCTAGATAAATAGCAATGGAATGTTGTACAGTGCCATAGGCCACTTACCCATGTATATTAGTAGTATACTGTTCATCAATGCAACTATTCTAATATGCAAAATACATATCCTAAGTCTAGGAACATGAGCATATACATCATTGAACAATTTTATTTAAACAAACACATATGCAAGAAATGATAATTAAAATACTTATCTTTGTTTGTTCGTTGGGTGGACTCCCTCTGAGTCTTCACTTTCTTGCAGGAGCTGCTGGAGTCCTAATCTGCAATAGCTTCTTCTACAACTTTCTGTTGTGGAATGTAGAGAGATGGTCAACTCCCTTTGAATATCTGCATCCTTTCATAAACCACTGGAGTGTGCTCCCTCTTGATCTTTGCTTCCTAGATTACCTGTTCTTCAACTCATATTCATCCTTGGTCCCTATGCATGCTTATTAGTATCATATTAAAACACAATAATCTCAAGCATGTATACTCATGATCATTTCAAACAGAAATAATAAGCATTGGCATTCAAGGTTTATGTAGGATTCTTATGGTTAGTCAAATCATAAGAAACATAACATGTCTAAACCTATAATTACTCAAACCTATGACTCTTTAGTTGAATCATCAATCAAGATAAGAGATACAATATGCATAAAACCTGTGATTATTCGAACCTATACCTTCATGATTCTTCTGGTTAGTCATATCATCAATTATGGTAAGAAACATAATATGCATACAACCATGATTATTCAAACCTATGACTTCATGAATAATCATTATCAACAATAGTATAAAATCCTAACCCAAGGTAGGATTCTATCTTGATATAGGAAAAACATACCTGGATTAGCATGCTAGCTAGTTATGTCTAACATACTCACATGATGTCTTCTTGTTCTTCTTCAATGACTTGTGCTAGTAACCTGTATATCTCATAGGTTAACCATTATAAAACCAAGTTATACATACCTCGTAAATGGATCTTCTATGAGATCCATGACAATGGACGAGTCTTTATCCTCATGTCATCATGATCATATGCTCTTGAACTGGAACATGATTTGTCTTTCTTGGTGTACCTTTCATGTTAGTAGACAACATAAACCTCATACAACACCATAATGCATTAGTAGAATCATAAGTGTCAACACCCTAATCAATGAATATTTTCTATCATGCATTCATAATTTTATTAAGGTGATATGACAAGTCTAAAATTAAGATTGTACTAACCGTAATAACATGAAGACAAACATACCATAAAGTTAATCAAGAACAAATCTCAAAACATACCTCGATGAGTCATACCTGTCGAGATCGCTTGTAATCTTCTTATGTAAAGCCTTAGCCTTATCTCCCTCTGAAACAGGAACTCCTTCACTTATGCAGGTGTCCAATCCATCTTCTTCTAGGATTAACCCTATCCACTTGATTTGCAAGAACTGGACCTGGAGCTAGATATGGGTTTGTCAAAGAAACCCCAAAAATTCAAACTTTGAATTTCAAACTTCCGAAAGGATAGAAATATGCGCCTTGATGAGCTAATCAAACTAGTATATTCAGAATTTGAAAACTACAAAGTTTCACTCCTCAATTTTTCCTTTGAAACTTCCGGATTCATTGGACGTGACCCTGAACTGGGGTTTGATGAAGCCCACTCTTCTTCCCAATCAAAAGGTTTGATCCAAAGCTCTAAGCTTCTATTTTTCTGAGGAGCTTCCAGCCGTAGTCACAGATTTCAAAAATTCCCATTTTTACAGAAGCCCTAATTTTCCACTTTTCTGATCAAAGTCCCGAACTAGGGTTTGATCAAGCCTGACCTTCTGCCCAACCAAAAATACTGATATTGGTCTCTAAATTTCTTTTTTGATGAGTATCATCCAGCCGTGGTCTCGGATTACAAAAATTCCAACTTTCTACGAAGCCCTAAATTCCGGAAGCCATGAATGAAGGTACTCAAAAATAATTCTGTTTTGAAAGAAATATGTACCTGATTGTTTCTAGTGTACCTCTGAATTTTTCGATCCACAGGGTCTGAAAAAGTTTCTTGAGATAGTCTGACCTGTTTTCTTTCCATCCTGATAGGTCTGACCTCAATTGGATACTCTGAGAGAGAGTTATGCCAAATGTCGCAACGTGAACTGTTTTGGGATAATACAGGAGAGAGAACTTGTACGGCGTGCCACGTGTCACTGTTTCAACTTCGGCCTCTGAAAACTTTTCCTGCGATAGCTCTTCCTGTTATATTTCCATCCTGATAGGTCTTACCTCAATTGGATTCTCTGACAGAGAGTTATGCCAAGTGTCGCAACATGACCTGTTTATGGGATAATATAGGAGAACGAACTTGTATGGCGTGCCACGTGTCGCTGGTTCAACTTAGGCCTCTGCAAACTTTTTTTGAGATATTATAGTCTGTGTACTACCTGTCACTTTTTACAAAATTTCATTTGGAGCTTCCTAGCCCAAGTTATGACCTTTTTCCCAAGGTCACCTGATTTTGACCCAGATCTGGAAGAGGCAGAAACCCTATATTGCACAGATCATAAATCACAAAGTACAACGAATTAGAGGTTTTCCTTTGGATACAAGGTACCTGGAGATTTAATCTTCGTCTTGTAACAATTTCAGTTCCGAAAAATTTTCCAAAACGGATTTATAGCGAAAGTGCTACGATGACTGGTTTTTGCTATATCAAGCCCTAGCATCGTAAGTGCAACAAGTGTCATACATGCCATATCATGCCTTCTTTCAGGCTAGCTCTGATACCATGTTAAATTTTCAGAATTTACTTCAATATGGTCTAGGATCTTAACTGAGAGAACAACATGTACATCATATCTACAGCATATCAATCATGGAGACAATAATGCAAGCACACAAGAGACGCAAAGATTTACTTGGGGAAAACCATAAAGGTGAAAAACCCCAATAACTTCCTCAGAGATAGATAGAGTAATGATACAACCAACCATAAGAGATAGACACAACCTAGAAGTAGATCCTCCTCCTCTATAAGTGCGCCACTCCTCCTTGAGTGCATGTGTGAGAAGTGAGTGAGCAAATAGAGTGCCTCCCACACTCTATTTATACTTGACTTGACTTGCCTTTTTACCTAACTCATGTAGGCTCGAACTTAACCACATAACATAATGCTGAGTGGGCCGACCCCCAATAGGGTGGTCTAATAACCCTTTGACCCACATGACTTATACAGGGCCGACCCCAAACAAGGTGGTCTAATAACCCATCAAGTATAAGTTACGACACTTACAATATAAATGACGACACTTCCTTATAGAGGAATAATACCATCTCTATAGGAATACAATATACATATATGTGAAATACATTCCGAAGTTACATATACATCAACAGATCAAGCCTACTGAAATCAAGTAGATTAAAGATTCATCACATTAATTTAATTAATATTTGAATGCATATTATTCTGAGTTGAGAACATTTGTGTTACTAAAATATGCATGATATGAAATTTTCGAGTTATGGGCATTGCTTTTAGAACCATAATTGGTTTGGGTTGGATTTCCCAAACCAAAGTCAAATGTTTGTTAAATTGCTTATGGGAATGTTATAAGGAGACCTAGTCGAGTTCTTAGTTTTATAGCTCCTTCCATTTTCTTGCATTTTCTCTTTCATGATTTATTTTAGCTCAAGCTAAGGTAATCTTTAATATAGTCTTGAAAACAAAAAATAAATTTGTGGTTTAGATCTTGAGTGTGAAAGGAACTTGTTTTTCCTTATTTTGGTGCATGTCCCTTTAGTTGGTGAATATCAACACCCATTGACTGTAAAGAGATTTAAAGCCTAGTTATGCTTGCAATATTGTGGAATACTTTCTTCATGTCGAAAAACATTATTTAGTTTTCTTTTCCAGTGCATCTTGGTAGGACTCGCGGTGGGTGGATTAAAATAGTTTAAGGGTTCATTTGAAATTTATTTAAGTTTCCATAGTTTTTCATTTGGTTTTGGATTTCCTTCCATGAAATTCCTCACTAGTTTGTTTTCTAACTCATATGGAAAACAAGCCATTGTGTGCATTTGAAGTTTCTTCATTAATGGATTCTTTGTTGCAAATTTTCTCTTAATTCGTTCGTTTAGTGGCTAGTTTCATAAAGCGGCCTTTGCATGTCTGGACTTTCACTACTTCTAAATATGTCCTTAATAGAATAAGAAACCTCAGCTATAAAATGAAAACTTGTGAGGGACCTTCATATCAAAGAGCCCATCACCTTGGTTAAGAACTAAAATACTATTTGACTTTTCACCCAGATTTTGGCATTCATTTGTAAACCATTTCGTTGGCCTCTTGTGAGTACCCTACAAACAATGATAGTTTATTGAAACGTATGTATTGTTTAGCAACCAAAATCTATTTTAAACATTGTACTTAGTTCTTTATCACTTTGGTGATTCAATGAAGGTAGAAGAGTTGAAGAATTTATCTAGACTCAAACAATGTTTTCAGCTACCATGATGCAATTTTGTATACCAATATATAATGAAAATAGTATACTCAGGTTGAGTACATTTTTGTTATTATTCTTAGAAACCAAGTGACATCCATAATTTCTTTTGAGTACAGGTATGAAGTCCCCTTGTTAACAAGGGATTTAAGTTATTCCTTATTCTACAACGTCCTCAAATTTCTCATGTTCTGTATGGGTTTATCCCATAGATTACATTGAGTATTTTATAGTGGTGGATTCTTGAAGCATATCTTGTTGTAGGTATGGATTTTAGATACCCATTCCATTTTAAGTCTCATGCACAATATTTTTTATGGACATATGTGTTTAGGCTCAAGTGCCCAATTGTATAAATTTTTGCACAAGTTTTGTGAAACTTGACTCTACTTTCACAACCAATCTATGTTGGTTTAATAAATGTGGTGGTGGGCATGTGTATAATTATTAATTTTTCCATTGGGTGGTTGAAAATGTGAATGTGCACCTTAGGTATGTTCACGGTATTGTTAAAATCATGACAAGTGTGGCTGGTAATGCCACCAATACTATATAAATCATTAGAAGTGGAAGCTATCAATGAAATAATGTTAACCATCACAAGAATGGATACATAGTGATTTAAATGTTCTCTTATTAATGTTTATATTATGTTTTTGGTAGCTAGAAATAATATTTTGTTGTGGACTTATGATTGAATTTCCCGCTTAGATAAGCCATTGGGCGTGTGCATGTATAGATTTGGTCCATCTCTTATTACTCCTCTTGCTACAGTTTAGGGATGTGGCTACAAGTATAAAATATTAACGAGTTTTGTTTGTTATCTATTTTTCAATATAAACATTTTCATGGAGAAAAATCTCATAGATGTATATGTTGAATTCCAAGCTCTTCATCTTCTAGTTATGAAATTTATTTCAATGGGAAATCATATCCTTAGTGTCATATCTATGTGAATATGGAAACTAATTACATTACCATGAATCTATGATTGTGAATCCCAATTGAATGAGTTATTATTGTGTATATGACTGTAGTATAAACCTTAAATTCCATGATTAACTATTGAGTGTAATTTTTTAGTAATGCTCCATATATATTAAGTTGGTCATTTTTTGGTTGTTTGGCATGGCAAGCATCCTTGAAACAAGCTAAGTGTTTGCATTGTCCATTGTCAGTTGATACCTTGTGATTGTTGAAGAAATTGTGGCAGTTAGTCGCTTGTGGTTTCATGATTGTATTATGAATGTAGTGTCCTTTGAACTATGATGAATGATGGCCTAACTTAACAATAGAACTCCTTATTCTTTGTATCCTAGATTCTTTTCAATATTATGAATGCAATTTACAGTTTTAGAAGGATGAGTGTTGGTCCAAGCGCATCTCATCTACCCATTTGAGTATCTTTGCTCCATTATCTTACCATACAAGTTGGTAGACATTATATTGATCAATAGTTTATAGTGTGATGGGTATTGGATATCTCCATTTTTTTAAGAACATTCTTGTGAAACTTGTATACAAGCTTGAGGAAAGTATTTGTTGTACTTATATTAAACAGGTAGCTAGTTTCTATTATCTCATCTTGAAATCGAGCATGTAACTCTTACACTTATGCTATGCATATAGAGTTTTATTTTTCTTATGAAAACTTTGGGCCAATTTTAATCCAAGAGGGGGAATATGTAGTGTCCCATTTTGGATGTTCTAGCCCATGAAACCCAAAAAGGGTTATTTTGATGAAGCAATGTATGGGTCATATGTGCCATACATGTGTATAGACATATGTTGCAAACCTGGTTTACCTCATATGACTAGTGAGTGCTTACATATGTATGGTTGTACTTTTGATTATGTGTATTAGACTGATTTTGGTTATGTACATGTTATATGGATGTTTCTCTTTCTACATCTGACTTGTGACATAGTTGTATGGGATGGTTCATGAACTATGATTGTGATATATGGACCTAGGGTTGGCCATTATTAGGGAGTTAATGATGAATTCCTATTTGTCTAATGGTAACTTATTCATATAATTATGTATACTTAACCTTGCAATGAGAAGGATTTGGCATGGAAATTGATACTTGTCAACAAGGATTCTCAAATCATAAATTACCATGGAGATCATGAATAAATTTGGGTAAAATGTACTTAAGTTAAAATCATTTTGAATTTTACTTGATTCTTTTAGTCTATGATATTATGTTGTGTGTAGGTCTTGGGAAAATACCTTGCCAATGGACCATCAAATAGGTATGAGCTCACAACTAGTACCTTGAGATGAAGTGCAGAGCTCCAAAGTAAAATAGATAAGAAGCCATGGAAGTTAGGGAACAGAGTCCTAAGTCCATGGAAAATCAATACATGGAATCTTTAATTTATCTATGAATAGATCAGGGCATGGAGTCCCACGCACAGGAAAAGGGCATGGAGTCCTAATAAGTATCTGAGGTGTGCAATAAGGGTGTGGAATACATATTCCCCAACACAAAATACCACTCAAAGGCATAAATCAACCAGGTAAGCTAACCTAGGCTAAGTTGAATTAATTTAATTCTAAATTTACCCACTTTTGAGGGGCTTTAAACTTTAATAGTATTTTAATCAAATATTTAAAAATGAGAAAAAAAAAATATAATTGGAAATAACCTCAAAGTGATAGATGGGTGGGTTGAATATTAGGTAATAAAGAAAATAAATATTTTGGAAAAATGGAAAGGGTGACACCTTAGGGGAGGTGATGAATAATAAATGTTTTTGGAGTTAAATAATTAAATTATTTTTGCATGAGGGGATGAGGTGTCATCCCTCTCAATTTCTATAAATAGAGGATACCCCTCTATAGGTGGGTGGGGGGGTACCGAGAGACTACCCAGATGCTGGTGGAATGGCTCTGGGATTTCAGAATTAGACATCTAAGTTACCTTTTTTGGTTGATGGAGGATTGAGTGGTGTTGGAGGGAAGAGGGAATTCTTCCTTAGTTTGCATGTAACCCATATATTGTTTCATTTGGGAATGGTTTTTGAGATCATAGAACTCTAGGGTTCTAGGCGGATAATTTTTCCCTGGATAAGTCTGGGTGCAAAACTGGTTGGTCCTTAAAAGTTGGCAAGGCTTGGAGAATGGAAAGGAAGCATTCCAGCTATGGACAAAATTTTGTTTAGTTATAATTTCCATGTTTGGTAAGTAAATTTTGGTTAGTTGGTATATATATTGAATTGGATTTTATAGATGAATTAATAACTTATATTTTTTTAGAAATACTTAAATAGAATGTTGATGGAATAAAGGGTTTAATTATCTGCATATAATATGAATTTGAAGTGTATGTAGATGAATAATTAAACCATGAATGTAGTTGACACCAATTTCGGTTAAATTTGTTTTCGGAAATTGAAAAATGAGTTTGGTATCCACAGGTTTCCAAAATAAAATTAATAGAATGTTTAACGAAAAATACTATAGGATTTACCCCAATCTTTTCCATGTTTCTTCCATTCTTATATCTTATTTCTACATGATTATTGTTTACAGTAGAAACGTAATAAATGGTTTATCTATAGTAATACACACATGGTTTAATGTGTGGTTTGAGAATTATGAGTTAGAATATATTTAGTTGTTTCTTATTAGCTTAAGAATAGAATCAATATGTTATAATTGTTGTAGGAATAAATTAGTGCTCACACATAATTCATAGAAAAGTTTCCATGCAACATGTTTGATGAAATGTGTGAATGAAATCATGTAGGTATGTATGTTTTAATTAGGTGTGTTACGTTTAATTACTCATAGATCTAACTAATTGTAAAGAAATTAGTAAATTTTGCACTTATTTGGTGGAATTTGAGCTAGTTTAGTGAAAATGTAAATTTTGGGATTTACGTTATGATTTAACATAACTTCAAGGGGTATTCGTAACCCTTGTTTTGATTTCAATAAAAGTGGTTTGGAAACTCAATGGTTTTTTTTCCAAAGCACTAACCATCTTGTGGGGGGCGAAATCTGATTTTTGGTTGGATTTGAGATTTGTAAAATTTTATGTGATTTCACTTATTGAAATGTGTTAGTAAAATTGTGCATGCTAACTATTTGTTTAATTGCCTCATGGCTATAAGTTACTTGTTGTTTAATGGTTGTAAAATTTTATGTGATCTTACTTATTCAATTGTGTTCATAAAATTATGCATGCTAACTATTTCTTAAATTGCCTTAATGGGTTACTTCTTGTTAGTGATTATAAAAACTTATCTGATTTTACTTAATTAAATGTGCTAGTAAATAATTTGGTTGTAGGTTGATTTGAGAGGTTAAGGCTTTTGATGTTTGTTCATATTCATTATGTACTGTAGTAGTTATTGTCATCAAATATATGAATGAGTAAATATTATTAGTTTTCATTTATTAAAGGTTGAATGTGTCACCAATCAAGTATGTAGGTAGTGATTGCTAACTATTCATCATAATTCCTCAATCTATTTATTTGTTATTTAAAACTATTTTTCAAGTGTTTGACAAAATTCATGAATGAGAAAGCATTTTTTAATAGCAGAAGATGTGCATTACTTGCCTGGATTGCAAGAATAATGAAGGAATTTTCAGGAGTATTAAGGGTAACAAGTTTAATTATTGTCTATAAGAAATCAAAATTCCATGTCATATATGTTAGTGAGTTTGATATGCAAAATGTTCAAAGATTATAAACATATAAACAAAATGTTTGATGAATCTAGAATTGGGAAACGAAAAACTATTATAATCTTATTGCTTTTGAGCATGTGGTAAATTCAGATTGGTAGAAGATTGTTCTTAATAAAATTAAATTACTTTCCATCTGAAAATGCTATTAGTTTTATGTCAAACAAGTTTCATGGATGTATTTTAAGAGAATAGGAGCCAAGTATTGAGGAAAAAATTAAACAAAATAATGAATGTGCAGAATTGAATTCTATCCATGCATACTTGAAGTAAGTAGATGGCGCCCATGGATGCGGGTGGTGACGTGCGGTAGCATGATGTCACAATGGCGACAGGTGGCGAGTCATTCCGAATGCGTAGTGCATGCTATTGTTTATGGAGAAAAGTGGGCGCATTTATGTATGTTGTGGGGTTATGATGAAGGTGATCTTTGTGCGAGGCAAGCTCATGCGAGCAATTAGTTGGAGAGAGGTTGAGGTGAGGAACTGTACGAGTGGAAGATTGGAAGGTATAGTATCCATTATGGGTTTTGGTGGGGGAACTTCTAATAAACCAGGAGACAGGAGATTGATCTTTTTCTGTGTTTGGGAATCTCTCATTTGATGGTGTTCTCATGGCCTTTGGACCATGCTGCTTCTTATGCATCCATTGCGGGGTGGTGATTTTGGGAATCATGTAGGGTGGCAGAGAGGATCCTTGACGCAGGGCTAGTGGGGAGAACGTGCTAGGTTTGTGGGTCAAGATCAGTATGGAATATGAGGGGATTAGGGGAGTAGTGTATGCTAGGGGGAGGTGCAGGGCGAGCTGTGAGCAGCTTAGAGAGGATCAAGTTTCTTGGAATTACTACTCGACGATCCCTCTTTCTATCCAGGAAGATGTGGAAATATTGGTGCAGGGAGCGTCGAGGGAGCTAGATGATGCAGGGTCATTGATGGAGGAAGAAGTGAAGGAACCATGGATTCAGGATCTTGGGTCCTCGCATGGTCCCTAGGGTCTATATAAGAGGACCATGACCCTATACTAGGTGGTGAAAGGCATGCTCGGTTGAGTATTGTTGGAACATGAGGAGAAGGAGTGCACGTATGATGTACCTGTGTCATTTTGGAAGGATCTCTATGCAGGAACACGACTGATGCACATGAATATAGACGTGGTTGGGAATCAACTGGGTCTCCCCTTCCTCCCAAAAATGGGGTATGTCTACCTAGTGGGGGAAGGAGGCTAGAATATGGGCATGCAATAGGTTGGAGGCACGTGCCCCAATGGTTCATTTCCAATGTAATCATGTAATTCATCGCCCTAAGGGTGGGGTTTCATCATCACTATTTTGGCTTCTATTGTTTGTTCATGGGTAGTGTTCTGTTTTTTTATGTTGTGTTTGTTCTATTAGTCTCAGTTTGGAACTGGTTTCGGGGACTTGGCAAGCATTGAGGCTATCAAGTTTTGTTTTTTGGTTATGAATCTTATCATCTAAAAAGGAAAAAAATGGTCAGTTTTCTATATAGGATCTATTTTATCCTTCGGGGGAGGGGCTATTTTGAAAGCTTATTATAAGGTTGTTTAGACTCTCATAGATGATGATTGTTTCAAACTGCCATGAAAATCTCCCAAGATGGTTGTTTTGTAACCTTTTTTGTATATTTTTTTAATATGATATAGATTAATACAAAACGAATGTAAGTAGAGAGTGTTTTGAAGTGGTTGAGTATCCTAATTGAGAAATTAGTCCTATGTACTAAGTGTTTGAATAAATCCAACAATTAAGAGGAAGAGGTTAATCTTGATATATTCCTCTCAGTTTGTGAGAAAATATATGCTTAGGCTTTCTCTTATAAAAAATTTATTCCTTATTTATTATACTAATTCCCTATTGTGAAATTAATGAAATGAGCAAGTCATAATCTAGGCTTCATGGTATTATGATAACCTTAAATCCTATATGAATATGATTTTGATACGATAGATGAGCTAGTCATAATAATAATAGTAATATATATATATATATATTTCATATTTTGAGTTTAAATTCTGGATGTTTTTGTAGCTAGTAACGTGGGACCTTACACGCACTAGTGCAGTCCATGCTTTAAAATGCATTTCCGTAGAAATTTAAAATTAAAATTGTATCCCTAATGTAGTGTGCCTTTATTATATACAAACTGGTGTGGTATAGATTATTTAATATACTGGTTGCAAAAATTAAGTTTTTTTTTGCGCTTGATAGTTTTCTTGGTCACAGTGTAATGTGGTTTGTGGTCATGAACGTGTGTGTTTGTTGTAATGCACGCTAGGGTGTTTTTATTGATAAAACGCACTGAAGAAAAACATCTGCTAAAACCTATGGCCACTCACCTCTACCAGTGACCTCCGCTATAAACGAAAATTTGGTCTCTTTTGAGAGGAGCATCTACTATAAAATCTAATAAAGAGCCTTTTCCTTGTATTTGGAGGTCCAAAAATTGCAGATGAAGACTCTAATTTCCATAGGATGACTCATGATGGTCAAGGAACAAATAATTTAAAATATCAAACACTAGAGAAATCATAAACCAAATATATTCGTAGCGGATTTGCCAGTTCTATTATGGAGAATTCTCTCATGTAGATAGGTGAGACCTCCCTTGGATAATTTCCCTTGATGCAAGGCCGATAGGAGGATAGACCAATTCAATTTAAATCCCTATATCTAGTCATTTATCTCCTAGATATAATCATCCATTCACATGCACACCATGAGAAGAAAAGGAAGAATGGGGACATAACTTGGCTTACAAAGGGTCCTTTGGTGCAAATCCAATCTAACTACTGCATATATGATAGACTTTGGTCCAAATCCACCTTCTATCTCCTACACACAAAGAAGAAACAAAAGCCTTCCTCAATACCTTCTAACATATAAAATGTGACATGTAAATGGACATAAAATCATAGATCTAAGCAATCTATAATTAGATCTAACCTTGTTTACTCAAGTAAGATCAGATCCATTATAGAACATCAATAAAATGTATATATCCAAAAAGGATACCATTTATAGAAACATGATATAAAATGGGGAATAAATATGTGTATATCATGAAATGAGAAGAGCATCAAACATAAAACCTTGAATGTGTTGATGCAGATCTCATCTAAGCTTCCTTCTCCAATACTTCCTTGACTTAAGCAAGATGCTCACAATGGATGTAGGAAGCATCCAATAGCGTAACAAGACTAATCAAAGACTCCCCCCCTTCTCATAGACTAGCCTCAATATATATCTAGATGGTGAATGGTGAGGGTATGAATCTAGATTCCATAGGACACATGGACTCGAGTTGTGTGGTGAGTTCCAATGCCATAATGAGGTGGAATCTAATCAACATGATCATCCAAAATACATGTGAAGACTATCATGCCCCCAAAGGAATGCAAGGAGTGATAGTGTCACTACCTTGCGATAATGCAAGGAGGGATAACAAGTGGATCATCACCCCTCTATAAGAATGTAGGGGGCGATAGTGGACAAAACAAGGTCATGAGAAGGGTCTAGGCGAGTGTTTTCAACTGATCAATGAAGTAGGGTCTATAAGAAGCCTATAGGGTGGAAAATAAGGATGTAATAAGATGTATTTCAAATATCATAACTATCTATTATATTTATGTTTATATTACCTTTCCAATAACTCTACATATTTTTAATTCTAGGTTCTCGGCTAAACATTACAATTCCCCAAAATTAACACTTTTCCCAATACTACCCTATTCTCAATAGCTTCTTTGAATATTATAATACCCAATTACGATACCTATACATGATATCTAAATTCAAATCCTACATAAAATATAATAAATAAACCCTTTTCGAAAATTTCCTAAAACATTTCGTGTATGCATAAAAATTCTAGAGAATACCGATTTGGTAGTTTTTGTCAAATTATGTTGCATGCCCCTTTTCTGTTAAATTTATAGAAAAATAGGAAATAATGATTCATAGTCAATTTTATTTCATTTAATATATTATTGATACTCTTTCCAATCACTATAAGCATGTTCAATTATGATTTCACTGCTAATAGTTCTCTCTCTCTCAAATCACAATTTTTGTCCAATTTTACCTTGTTTCTGTGACTGCACTCACTCATTATGAAGGATCAACTTCTGATATCTATAGAATAAAATCAATAAGGAACTAAAAATATTTCTAATGGACGTTGATATCCCATATGATGGTGAGTACCCAAACATTTCCAGTGTTTCAATCCAAGATTCCCATCAAATTTTATAAAATTTTGGAGTAGCCAACTTTTTATTTCTGCAACGCTTCCAAAGTTGAAATTTTACTAAAAACTTATATCGCACAAACTAAGCATTTCTATAAAAATCACCTTTAAGAAAACTTGTTCGGATTGAAGAGTAGACAAAATGTTGGAATAAAAATAAAATAGTTCTGAGTTCTTAGGCCACTTTTGCCTCCTACAAGTTTTTAAAAATCAACCTTTTTGCATGCTCAGATAGTGGATTTTGACCTTCTCTTGCATCCTTCCTCCACATTTTTCTGAATTTTGTAATATCCTATGTACTGATTACAAGGATACTCTATTGGCTTCAAATAATCAAAACATAAATTAACTCATGCAGGAACTTGTTAACAAAACTAGTTGTAGGGAAACTAGTCTTGGGCACCAGTAGATCCCCCATGGTTTAGTATTTGAATTCTTTAGGGTATGAAAAATATGAAAGGGTGTCTATAGTAGCAAGGATATTGGATTCAAGGCAAGCTACATAGTTCTATGCACAATGTAATGGGGCCATTTATTCTTCGACATCAACTACCGATGAAGTCTCCACAAGGCTTCCTAGGAAAATCAACATATGCAAAATTAAGTCGTTCACTTACACTTGGCAGTAAAAAGAGAGTGGATATTAGACATTAACCCCCAAATTTTATGTTGGATAAGAGTTTTTGGTAATTAGGGAGGATTTTGTTGAGTTTGGAAGGAAAAGGAGTAAGTGCACTAAGATGGACAGCTTAGCTAGTCAACTTCCAGGCTCTCCCAAAAAAGATGAGAGGGATATGAATTCTAGGAAAAAGTATTGGAGTGTTTTCATCAATGTCTTACAAATTCATTATGACTAATAGAACATATTTTAACAATCATAAATATTTTTATAACATTTACTGCAAAACTAGTCGGAAAACAGTGTCTAAAGAACTAGTCTTGACAAAATTGAATTCAAACAGCCTCTAAGGATTTCTAAATCCACTTATGAAGTACAGTATGGCTCAGGTCTGCAATTAAGAACAAAAAAAAAACAAAATCAATATTAATGAGTATCAATTGTAAGAACTTTAACCTCAGACTTCTTAGAGATTCTCTATTACATAAGATTCTTACAAAATTGAGTGCAGAAGACAACTAAGAAGAGACCAAGAGAGGATTTCTTCAATGGATCTAGACTAATGATGAATACAGAGTAGATGTATGCTCATGAAAGGAACACCAAGCTTCATAATTCTCATGGGCACATTCACTAGACTGAATCTCCTCCTTTGGATGAATATTACTCAATAACTCTCTCTAACTGCACTGACATTAATGATCTTTCTGGATGGCTTGGATTATTGAATGATGGGATGATACTGGAATGTATATTAGACTTCAATAGCTCTATATCAGATCATGAAAAAATGGGAACACACACACAAACACACACACACACACACACACACACACACACACTGCATTGGTGCACATCTCCCAAGCTTGGGTGAGGCACATCACTCAACCTTGAGAAGAAAATCTCTCGAACACTAAGAAAATTGGCCAAAAGATGTGAGAGGAGAGCAATGGCCTTCTTTTATATGTTTAGTTAGCTTCATGAGCAAGAAATTGGCATGTGTGAGTATGAGTGCACATTCCTTAGGAGAATTAGCAACATCTCTTACTTTGTCCAACTTTTTTTCTTTGTGATTTCTTCTGATTTTAGAAACTACACACTCCTTGTATTTCTAGATGTTTCTTGCTTTTCAAATTGGATGCTTTTATTCACTTTCCTGCTTTGTTTACTTTCCTTCTTGATGTTTTTGCTTGCTTGCCATTGCTTTTTCCAGTTTCCTTCTTTTTTTGTCGTCACCTTGCTTTTAACTACCTTTTTGTTGTTTCTATCTTTTTCAAATGAGTGGTTGAGGTCCACCTTATCCACATGCGCCCTCCTAGCCATGTGAACAACACCACTTTTCCAAAAATTAATTAATAATGATAATGAAATTTATTACAAAATACTTCTAATATTAAAATTATTAAATTTTAGCTACTATAGGCCTTGTACCAAAAATTATCCCAAATAATTAATTATTTCCAACTTCACTTTTCTTCCTATACCCTTAGGGATTGAAGGTTCCAATACTTAACCAAGTGGACACTAATGAAGGAACATGATAGTCCTCCCCTCCCAAGACTACTTGTCCTCAAGCAGGTGCGATCCTGGATGTTGCAGGATCTGTTCACTTTCCCAGGTTGCATCTTCACTAGGAAACCCTTTCCATTGCACTAGATATTATTTAATAGTTAGTTTCCTCAACTTCCTTTATCTAACCTACAAAATATTTTTTGTATCTACGACCAATTTTCCTTCATCATCAAGAGGAGCCAAATATATTGAAACTGTCACTTGCTTCCGTAATGCTTTCTTCAAGCATGACACATGGAATACATTGTGTATCTTGCTTTCTAGCGACAGTTCTAGTTCATAGGAAACTTCACCAATTTTCCTTATGATCTTGTATGGTCCATAGAGTCTTGGCTGCAATTTTTCAACTCCTTTTGACTTCAGAGAAGATTTGCTATATGGCTGCAAACTTAAATATACTAAATCACCTTCTTGGAAGATTCATTATGTTTTGTACTTATTTGCATTCACCTTCTGCCGATTCTATGCAACCTGCAAGTTTTCCTTAAGTTCTGTGAGTATGTCTTGGCTTTCCTAGAGCCAATCCTTTGATTTTTGGCCTCTGTGATCCCCACATATAATATTTCAAAAGCGAGGGATTCATACCCATACAAGGTTTTAAATGGTGTCATCCCAATTGAAAGATGGAATGTAGTGTTATAGCAGAATTCCCCCGAGTGTAGGCAAGTGACCCATGCTTCCTGCTGCCCAGTAATGTAATTTCTGAGATAAAATTCAAGACAATGGTTCACCATCTAAGTTTGGCCATCATTCTGAGGGTGATATCTCATGCTAAGGTTCAAACTAGTTCCAACCATCTCAAACAATGTCTTCAAAAAAGAACTAGTAAATTTGCTATCTCTTGGGAAGACCATGCAATCTATACACTTCTTTAAAGAACGGTGTAGTAACTTGACTAGCTGTAATGGTTGATGTGACAGCAAAAAAGTGAGAAAAATTACTCAATCTATCAACCACTACAAAAACACTATCCTTACCTTGAGATTTGGGAAACCTGTTGATGAAGTCCATGGATACACTTTCCCACTTTTGTTCTGGAATTGGAAGGGGTTGAAGGAGGCCAATAGGATGCGTGTGCTCAACTTTATTCTATTAGAATGCAGTACGTTCGCTTACATTCCTTAACACATAATTTTTTAGGCCTTTTTAGGTGAACCTCTCCTTCACCTTCCTGTAAGTTTTCAAGAACCCGGGGTGGCCCTCCATTGGTGCATTGTGAGCAACCTCCAAAATATTTTCTTTTAATTTTGATCTGGGCACTAAAAAAATTATGTCCTTATAATATATGATATCATTAAGTAATTTGTAAGAATCCTCATAAATCATCCCATCCAACACTTCACAAGCAAATTGGTTCTTAGAATATTCAATAGCTAGATGCACTTTCCAATCAATTGGGACTTGCGGCAGAGAAAAAGTAGGATTCCTAGAGAGGGCATCATCTAATACATTCATCTTTCTATTTTTATACTTGATTTCAAATTCATAGGACTAAATTTTACTTAACCACTTCTGTTGTTTATCATTCAACTCCTTTAGGGTCATAAAGTGCCTCAAACTATTGTGATTGGTCCTCACTATGAACTGTCCTCCCACCAAGTACTGTCGGAATTCGAACAAAGAATGCATGATGTCCAACATCTATTTATCATATATGGAATAATTCATCTCTTGTGGTTGCAAATTTATGCTCTCATAAACAATGGGATGCTTATTCTGCATAAAAAAATTTCCAATTCCTTCCCCCCGAGGCATCACATTCAAGTATGAAGAGCTGTGTGAAATCAGGAAGTGCAAGTACTCAGAAGATACTCATTACTTCCTGCATTATGTTGAGAGCTTATTCATACTTCTCTGACCAACAAAAATCTCCCTTCTTGGTGAGATCTGTCAAAGGGGACGACAACTTAGAAAATCCTTTAAAACAATTTCGGTAGTAGGTGCATAAACCAATGAATTCCCTCAATTCAGTGATGTTCTTTGGGCTTGGCCATTCAAGTATGGTCTTGATATTCTCCATATGCACCTTGAATCCTTCTTTCCCAATTATATGACCAAGATAGAGGATCTCAATCAACCCAAACTCACACTTAGAGAGTTTGGCATAAAAAGATTGTTCTGCCAAAATTGTTAGAACATTGTCCAAGTGGTGCATATGCTCTTATGAGATCCCACTATAAATCATAATATCATCAAAGAATAGAAGGACATACTTAAGAAATTTCATAGTGAAAACTCTGTTCCTATAGGATTGGAAGGTGGACGGTGCATTGGTTAAGCCAAAAGGCATGACAAGAAACTTGAAATGCCTATAATGGCACCAGAAAGTTGTTTTCTAGATGCTTCCTCCCTCATCCTAATTTTATGGTATCTTGAGAAAATTTATATCTTGTAAAATACTTTTCTCCATGTAGCTCATCCATCAACTCATCAATCCTTGGGATATGATATTTTTTTTTATGGTCTTCTTGTTCAGGGACCTATAATCAATGCACATGTTGCAGTGACCCCCCATTTCCGAGGCCCTTCACATACTAAATTTAAAACTTAGTAACATAATGTAAACCATATTATTTCATTTCAATGATAGAAAATTAAGATTTTAAAAATCAAAACTTAGCAAATACAAAATGGAACAATAAACCTTTCAACCGTAGGTCAATTCCGCTGCGTAAGGTGTAATAGCCATCGTTAATCTGATCCACCTTTTCCATTGTCATCTGCTTATTCCTTTGCATTCCTTAAGTAAAAATTGATTTAACGATAGGCGAAGCAATCATTCGCTTTGTCACCCAACCATAGGCTTATGCACTCAGTCGCATATCCACCTCGAGCCTCGGGGTCATAGAGGATACACACTAGCAAGTATTCAGACATGAGACCTCCCTCACCAAAATACTTAGCCAAAATAACAATAGAAAGCACAATCAGAACTCATTTGCCATTTTGGTAGTCATCCAGTAGTAGGGAGCCATCCCCTTTTCCTTCCTTACCTCTTTCTTAAATAGTAAAATCCTTTGCGACACATGTTGCCTCATGCAAAAATACTCTTTTATGCAAATTATTTAATACAAATATTCACCCAACCATGTGTCACTCTCTCATGAGAGTACACATACATCCCACATTTTACTCCTAGATGTCCCCTAATACTAGGATTCCAATCCCTATTTTAGTTGGTGCAGGTGGAGTTGACTAGTTAATGACTCCTAGTCTATCTTTTGCTCCATATTTAATTATTCCCAAATATTTAATTATAAATAATCATTTCATGCACAATTAATCTAATGCAATACTATATGCCAAGTACATAACTACAAATAGTCCTTTCATGCATTAATAATCTAATGCAATACTATATGGTAACTACGTAACTACAAATAGCCCTTTCATGCACAAATAATCTAATGTAATACTATATGCCAACTACATAACTACAAATGGTCCTTCCATGCCCAAATAATCTAATGCAATACTATATTCCAAATACATCGGTGTTCATTTATCAATTTTCTTTATTCGTCTAGGTACCACATTGCCGAGTCCATCTAACAACACTTTATTTCCTTAATCTTCTAGGTACCACATCGTCGAGTCCTTCTAACAACACTTTCTTTCCTTAATACTCTAGGTACCACATCATTGTGTCCTTCCTTCAATAATTTCTCATTTTACTATCCAAGTACCACATCGTTGGGCCCTTCTGACAATAATTTCTCATTTTACTATTGTGTTGGGATTCCATGTAGTGATTTAGGAACTCTTACCATAAATCATCCGACTACACTCTCTGTGAGACGAATGGTGCTGAATAGTAAGTTCATTCTTAGTATGTTCCCCTCAACCTTGTACATGACCAATCCATTATGGTCTCCCCCATACGACTTCATGCTCCCCTGAGTAGATCTCAAAGGTATTTCCAAACTTGTGCTTGGATGCTCTTGGGAGTTGACACTATCATCGTACCCCTGTGTGTTTTCTCATCTTCTACGACCCCCTTTTTTTCTGTCATGAGTCAGTCAGTAAAGCACCTTACCTATCACTGTACACATACTCAGAGCACACACATCAATAGTACTGCTCAAAAAAATCATATTGTAATTCACTTCATTCATTCGCTAATCATTAAGTAAACATAGATAATTTTCCATTGGATCCCCACCATAATCATCCGCATATTTCCATTTCTATGTTTCAACATCAATAATATATACATCATAAGGTTTCACATGTGCTAATCAATCAACATTATTTCATATTAAAATTACAAATATTTATAATCATCATTAAATCAATCATTCCTTAGAAACATATTTATATATTGCTAATTAATCAAGAGTTTATTCTAAATCAACATATATATGTAGTCATTTATCTTGGTTTCTTTAACTGGGTCACATTCCAATAAGTGTCGTTAATATCGATAGTCAAAGTGGGGTTGAGGGGCATTACATATGCCCCCCCTTAATTAAAACTTTGTCCTGAAGTTAAGTCTTATTGTACTTCCAAAGTGAGTTTCACTTTCCTTTCACATCCATGTCTTTTTGTCGTTATCCTCTAATTTCAACAGTAATTTTATGTATTGTTCTCTAGTAATATTTTTCCCAATAGTTGTTGTCTCTGAATTAGGTTTTCCCCACATCTCTTTAATTATTCATAGGGGTTCATGATATCTAATTGAACTATAATATTGATGCATCAATAACGACATAATAGGTACCCAATCAATTTCTAATTAATAATTCCAATATATTTGGATATCCTCTTTCATGAGGTGAAAAGATAAACATCAAACATCCTTAAGTAAGATTCTGATTGGAAGTTATAATTACGAATTACTAGTTCAAGGGAGACTATCCCTCCTTACAAATCAATGTATAAATCATTCAATATCCTCATAAGACTTCTTCCAATTTCATGATTTTTAATAAATTTGATTCTCAACTCAATAAGAAAGTGTCGTAACTTAGCGACTTAGTCGAATATATTCAACTTGAACTACTAGTCCTATAATGAGTAACATCTTGTCCAGGTTAAGGACCTCATCTTGTTGTTATAACATTTCATCATTCTTGTTATCATATGACCCCTTTGACCGGATTTCCATGTCACATTATGTGTGGGTCGTCATAGTTTTCTTGAATCCTATCACTGGGATTAGTTATGTTATCATTTATGTTTTACCATGTCAGGTGGTTAGCATCATTGTGTTCATCCCATCATGTTGATCATATCCATAATTCATTTGACGAAAACTATCTTTGTTTGACTCCTTCACCACTCGGTAGAAGTTTTGGCAAGAAGATCCTTTCGTGTTTGGTCAATTAAAATTTGTCATAATTGCATCCTTCACTAATTCATTTTCCGCATTCTTTTATAAGTTCCACCTTCTTGTCTAAAAAAAGGAAATTACATCCACCATTCCTTAACAATAAACCTTCAACATCCCATCAAGGATCCTCCCCCCTTGTTTTATGATTGCAACATAATGCCACCAGAAATACCCTCATATTGACATTGGGATTTGTCCCTCTATTAAAACATAACCATTTTCTACAACCCAATATCTACAGTAGCTTTTTTGGATATGGGGTGTAGAATTCTTCCTTAAACTTCATTCAAAATACCAAATATGTTAGCCTCATTACTTACTAAACCAATATAAACTACTATGCATCCTTATCAACTACATACGTTGTGTATAAAAGGAATACATATCCATTCATCAATTTTTCCTTGTCTAATATTTTGAGGCTTACAACTCAGCAACCTATAATCTGTTATTTGTCATCCATTTATAATCATTGAATAAATTCATTAATTTCTCTTTAATAAGCATGGTTACCTAAGGTGGAGACCACAACTGTTCAATTTCAAGAGTTTTTTTTCTCCACGAAGTTAATAATATTATATAATCAAATACTTATGTAAGTAACTCATTTATTCTAAGGTACTTGGTATGCAAAGTTAGAGCCATGGCATTTATCATTTTCTTATTAAGAGTTATTATTCTATTTATTACGTCTAGTTTTCGAAAATAATTATTTAACACTCGAGATATAACATTTAAATAAGGTATATAATGAATTCTAACTCAAATGCATATAATTACTAGATACAAATCCTAAGCTCTATCAAGCGTCGAGAGGGATAAAATCTCCCGAGGTGCAAACCTCTCCTTGAATAGCTCCTTGAGTGCAATACCTAAGCCACCTAATCCTAAGCTCTAAAGTCTCTAGTTTAAGTCTCCTATTTACTTTTTACTTTGTATTATTATTTTTTGTTTACTTTGTATTATTTTGTTCACTAGACAAACACTCTAAAGTCTCATACTTACTTTTTACTTTGTATTAAAAGTAAAAAGTAAAGTCTTTAGTTTAAGTCTCATATTTACTTCTTACTTTGTATTATTATTTTTTTATTATGGCCGATATAATATTTACCACATAATCCTAATCTCTAAAGTCTCTAGTTTAAGTCTCATATTTACTTTTTATTTCGTATTATTCATTTTTGTTTATGGCCGACATAATATTTATTACTTTTTACTTTGTATTATTTTGTTACTTGACAAACTTGACAAACACTCAACAAACACTCGACTAACAAGATCTCCCCCGTACTGGGTTGTAGAGCGCCTCTCGACGCAACAAGGTATTAAACATTTTCAAATAAATCCAATTGTTGCTCAGAATAGTGTAATACTACTTTAACTTCCTTAATGGTCTACTCTATCATATTCCCTTTCAATCCTTCTTCCAAAATCACCAAAGTATTTCTAAAATTGTATTCCCAATACTTTGTGTTAATTATAGGAAGGTACGATTACTTTATTGTCCATTGAAATACATTCAATAACATTATTATACTAATCCTTGTTTAGAAGCATTAACGTAACATATCATTTCCTATAGTATTAAATCATATGAGGGAGCTCTTACTCATTTACAATAACTCTATTTATTTCAAACATCATAAATAATTCTTTACAAAGATTAATAACAATAATACAATAGCTTGAGAGTACTTATCTGAGATATATCAACTCAAGTGACTTGGTCGATTGAAGGATTGAATTCAACTTTCCTCCCAACCATTCGATCCTCTTCCTGGCATATGTTTTTCATCCTAGATACTGCCCCCAAACTGGGCAATGAATCCACTAGAATAAGGTGCAAACTAGAAACATTTCTAGTTAAAATAAATGTATTCTTTCAATATAGGGTGAAGTTATATGTATACAAAGTTACAATGACCTTAATCCTAGGGCTACGCGCTCATTGGATTGTCCCATAAACAATGTAATAGTAGTTTGTATACAATACAACATTCATTAGCTAATAAGGATGCGACCTTCTCACTTTTCCCGAAACAAAAAATATTATATATTTACATTCCAAAGACATAAACAACATTAAGCCAAGGGATATTCCTTATATTGGCTTCATTCAGGCATATATATTATATAACTATAATTAATTTTAACAACTATCAAAATGTTAGATAAAAGGACTGTACTTGCATTCCCATAACCCTCATGGTTTATCTATATAAAAAATTGATCTATTATTAGTATAAAAAAGGTAAATAACTTTATAAATACCTCAAAGGTTTGCATCCTATTTTGGGGTTGTTCACAAAACAAGTATATAGAATGATTCTAGAGAGATTCACTCTGACCCAACTATTTGATCAAGAATTTCATAAAAGAAACTCAAGCATAGAGAGCTTACCCTCATCCCAGCTATTATAAACAAAATATGTAAATGTATATACTACTAAGCATAAATCCGCATAAATCCTATGGCTACGCCCTTGGATATTGATATAAAGGATAATAGCATTAAATGTAGGTTCCTCTCATAAGATCCACCCTCCACTCTTTCATCAATAGTAAAATGTGAACAGGTGAAATTTTTCATTAACAAACTAAAAGCATCAACTTAAACTTGTTGAGTTAAAAGGAACTCTGGGGTCGACCTTTTTCCAAGAGGTTGTTCCTCTTACTCTCATATAGTCCAAATAGTTAATCACAAAGAAAACTTGGCCTTACATGACCAAAAGACATCTTTCGCATAGTATATAAGTAAAACTTAAGCAAATTCAATTTTCAAGACAGAGTTCAAGAGACATATAAAGTCAAAGAAAAATGTCTGAGATCAAGGCTACGCCTTGTCATTTTGACTCAATGAATTTTGGGAACATAAACCCAATCACAAGGGACTACGCCCTTAGGGGACGGTTGTCTATTCTTGAACAGGGACCAGTTGTTGATGTATATGTAACTTCAGAATGTATTTCATCTATGTATATTTATTGTACCTTTATTAGAGATGTGTTATTCATCTATAAGGAAGTGTCGTCATGTGGATTGACAAGTGTCGCAAGTGTGTGTACTTGCCGATGGGTTATTACAACACCATGTGTGGGGTCGGCCCTGGAATATATATTATATTGTGGATGTACCTAGCTAGACAAGTCGGCCCCGTAAGGTCACTGGGAAAACAGGTTAGTATAAATAGAGATCAGGAGATCTCTATTTAGATCATTCGGAAAGTTATCTCTCACTGACTCAGAAAGTGGCGCACTAGCGAGGAGGAGGATCATCTGCTTCTAGGAGACTATCTCAAGTGTATTTTGGTTGTACTTTGGGTGAGCCATGGCTCTCTCTATCTCTAAGGAAGTTGTGGGGTTTTTCACCTTAGGGTTTTCCCCACGAAAACTCTATGTCTCTTGTCTCTCATGCTTTTGATTCTTGTGATGCTTTTCATTCTTACTGTGATTGTTATGCATTGATATACTGTATATGTTATTCTCTTAGTGAAGATCCTAGAGTATTGTGAATTAATGCTCAAAAGTTAACATGGTATCAAAGCTAACCTGAGAAGAAGACATTTTGCAGTGACGAAAACTTGCGTTTCTTGTTTATTGGGTTTCTCTCCATAGATTTTGGAAAAATAGTATATTAGATTGACTCTACTCATCAAGCAGAATCTATCTGTCCAATCAAAATTCAATTATGAGCATTTTCAAATTTGGCTCTAAAAAGTAGGGTTTCCACAAAAATAGGAATTTCTGAAATCTGAAGACATAGCTGGAAGCGCCTTGCAAAAATCGAAGTTTAGAGCTTTGGATCGAGATTTTTGGCTGGGTAGATCTCTGGGAAATTCAAACCCTAATTCAGGGCTCTTCCTAGTGAACCTAGGAGGACAAAAAGGAAAATATGAAGGGTAAATCTTTGTTGATCTCAAATTCTGAATACACCAGGCTGATCAACTCATCAAGGCGCATCTTTCTATCCTTTCAGAAAATTGAAATTCACAATTTGAATTTTTAGGGTTTTTTCGACAAACCCTAATCCGGGACCAGATCCAGTTTTCAGCATTTCAAGTGGTAAGACCTAAATATTTTCTATTTCCATTTGAAGTACTCTTTAAGATGTCTCACCACACCAAGCTTGAGGATAAGATTGAAGGATCTGATAACTTCCGAACTTGGAATTATAGGATTGGGTTAATCCTGGAAGAGAATGAGTTGGACTCATATGTAAAAGAAGACATCCCTATCCCAGAGGATGAAGAGGCTAAGGTATTGCATAAGAAAAACTTGGTCAAGGCAAAGAGAATCATTGCTAATTCTATCAAATACCATCTCATACCCCATGTGTCTTCTCTAAAGACACCCAAGGAGATGTTTGACTCTTTGACCAAGCTATTTGAAGGGAAGAACATAAATCGGAAGATGACCCTGCGGAACCAATTGAAAGCAGTAAAGTTTCAGAATGGAGAAACCATTCAATCTTTTTTTTCAAGGGTCTCCCAGATCAAGGAACAACTAGAAGCAGTGGATGAAATGGTGGAGAATGGTGAAGTGGTGATGACCACTCTAAATGGCCTACCCAGGTCATGGGATTCCTTTATTCAAGGAATCTGTGTAAGGAAGAAATTGATCTCCTTCAACAGATTGCGGGAAGAATGCTCTCAAGAAGAAGCTAGGCTTGTGACCTAAGAAGAAAAGATGGGAAATGAAGATCAAGCTCTTAGAACACATGCCAGAAAAGGCAAGTCCAAGAAGGAATCATCTCATAACAGAAGACTCTCACACCACCATTACCATAAAGATAGGAAAGATCTCAGATGCTTCAAGTGCAATGAGAAGGGACACTTTGCTTCAGATTGTCCCAAGAAGAAGAAAGACAACAACAACAAATTCAGTAAGAAGAAGAAGAATAACAAAATAAGATATCATGCTCATGCTGCCGAAGATGATGAACCCCCAAAGAAGAAGGCTAGGGCAGAAAGTGATAGTGATGATGACTCATCAAGTGAAGAAGAGTATGTTCTAATTTCTGCTCTCACAGGTACTATCTCCCATGGTTGTAATGATTGGTTGATTGACAGTGGGGCTTCCAAACACATGACTGGGCTTAAGGAATCTTTTGTGAATCTATCTGAACATGAATCACCCCATAAGGTAAAACTTGGGGATGATTAACAATACCCAATCAAAGGAATTGGTGAAGCCTCCTACAACCTAGATTCTGAAAAAATCTTTGAAGATGAAAGAAGTCATTTATGTACCTGGGATCAAGAAGAACTTACTCTCCATCTATGCATTGGATACAAAAGGTATGAGGGTTGCATTTGTGGATGGCCAAGTCCTAATGTGGCCAAAGGGAAATACCATAGATGATGCAGTAGTGATTGGAGAGCAAGAGGGAGGTTTGTATAAATTGAAGGGACAACTTGAACATGTAATGGTACATGAATCCATGGAGCCAAGTGAACTTTGGCATAGAAGACTTGCTCATATGCACTATAGGGCACTTCCAATTGCAAGCAAGGCTATAGAGGGTCTTCCTGAAATCAAGACCAAACATGAAGGTGTTTGCAAAGAATGTGCAAAAGGTAAGAACATTAAGAAGGTTTTCCCAAGCAGTGAAAGCAAGGAAAAAGACATCCTGGAAATCATCCACTCAGATGTATGTGGTCCTATGTCATCCAGTTCTCTAAGTGGGTATGTTTACTATGTCTCATTTATTGATGACTTCTCCAGGAATACTTGGGTATACTTCTTGAAGAACAAAGATGAGGTTTTTGATAAAGTCAAGGAATTCAAAACCTTGATGGAGAATCAAACTGACAAGAAGATCAAAACATTCAGATCCGACAATGGTGGAGAATTCACCTCAGATGACTTCAAGAAGCTTTGTAGTGATTCAGGGATTAAGAGGGAGTTGATTGCTCCTTATAATCCTGAACAGAATGGAGTTGCAGAAAGGAAGAACATAACAACCATGGAAGCAGCAAGGGCAATGCTGGATGACCAGGATCTACCTATGCATCTATGGGCAGAAGTAGCTAGAACAACTGTATATGTGCAGAACAGAACACCCCACAAGATATTGGATAACAAGACACCAGAAGAGGTATTTTCTGGTAAGAAACCTAAATTCAGCCATCTCAGAATATTTGGTTGTCCAGTATACACTCATGTCCCAAAGGAAAAGAGGACTAAACTAGATCCTTCAGGGAAGAAGGGTATCTTTGTGGGTTACAGTGAAAGTTAGAAGGATTACGTGAAGATTGACGTCAACAGGGATGTAACATTTGATGAAAACTTAGCATTCATCAAATCAAGGAAGGCACCTATCGAAGTTTATGAAGAACCTAAGGAAACTAGATTTCAAGACGCTACCATGACTGAAGCAGTTCCAGAAGTTGTTCGTGAGTTTGAAGATCCGCAAGAACCTGTAGATCCACCCCGTGAGGATAACTCCCTTAAGAGGAAACCTGCATGGGCTAGAGATCTCATTCAAGATGCAAAAAGATTTGGCATTCTAGAAGAAGAACACAGAGAAAAGAAGAGAACCAGATCACATACCAACTATGTTGCTTTACTTTGTGACATTATGAACAAAGAGCCTTCCAGTTATGAAGAAGCAGCAGAAAAGAAAGAATGGAAGGATGCCATGGTTGAAGAATACCAATCAATAATGAAGAATGATGTTTGGGATGTTGCACCAAGACCTAAAGAGAAGTTTGTTGTGACTTCTAAATGGATCTACAAAATCAAGCATCCTGCAGATGGCAGTGTAGAGAAATACAAAGCAAGATTCGTAGCTCGTGGCTTCTCTCAGAAAGAGGGAATAGATTATGAAGAAAATTTTGCACCTGTAGCCATGTATACTTCCATCAGAACAGTACTTGCCCTGGTTGCAGCGATGAAATGGAAAATACACCAGATGGATGTCAAGACTACCTTCTTGAATGGTGTAGTTGAAGAGGAAGTATATGTGGAGCAACCACTCAGTTTCGAAATACATGACAGGGAGTCACATGTGTGCAGATTGAAGAAAGCCTTGTCTGGCTTGAAGCAAGCTCCCAAAACTTGGTATGGCAGGATGGACAGTTTCCTATCTAGTTTGGGATTTACCAAGAGTAAAGTGGATTCCAACCTTTATTACAAGGTTGAGAAAGGGAATCCTATGATTATACTCCTATATGTGGATGATTTATTTGTAACAAGAGATGACAGATTGATTGCAGATACTAAGAGAAAGCTTGCTACTGAGTTCGATATGAAAGATTTGGGAATGATGCATTATTTCCTAGGTATGGAGGTGTGGCAGAGTACAAGTGGGATCTTCCTTGGTCAAGGGAAGTACACAATAGATATCCTGAAGAGATTCGGGATGATGGATTGCAAGGCCATGGCCACAGCTATGGCATCAAATCTGAAGCTTCTTTGTGATGCTTCATTTGAGCTGGTTGATGTCTCTATGTATCATCAAATGATTGGGTCCTTGATGTACCTGACGAACACAAGACCAAATATTTTCTTTGCTGTGAACACATTGAGTTAGTTCCTGATAGATCCAAGGAGTGTTCATTTGGTTGTTGTAAAGCATGTTCTAAGGTATCTGAAGGGTATAGTGGATTATGGGCTCAAGTATGAAGCGAATCAAAAGTTTAACCTGCAGGGTTATGTTGATTTAGATTGGGCTGGCAGTGCTACAGATAGGAAGAGCACATCTGGGTGCTGCTTCAGTATGGGATCATGTGTGATCTCTTGGTTTAGTAGGAAGCAGTTCTGCGTAGCACTAAGTACAGGTGAGGCAGAGTATGTTGCAGCCTGTTCAGCTAGTTGTGAGGCAGTATGGCTACAGAAGCTACTGTCTAAGTTATTTGATCTCCCATTGGATGCTACTGGTATCTTTTGTGATAACTAGAGTTGTGTGAAGCTGTCTAAGAACCCAATGTTTCATGATAGGTCGAAACACATAGAGATCAAATATCACTATATCAAGGATATGGTGTAGAGAGGAGTTGTGAAGCTCTTGTATGTTGCGACGGATGAGCAGATTGTAGATGTGCTGACGAAGCCACTAGCCAGGGTGAAGTTCGAGTACTTCAGAGAGAGGCCTGGTGTTCTTCGGATTCATGAAACTTCGAGGAAGAAGTGATGGACACATTTGCTGAAGCCATTCCAAGAATGTTGGAAGGAGGATCCTTCACATGGCTGTGGATGTAAGCATTGGATGATGAGCATCAGGATGATGTTCTGGTTTCTGCTTTGTATGATCAGTTGGATCATTTTTATATGTATGTATGTATGCATCATGTTGGATGCTAGATATGATCAGTTGGATCATTTATATGTATATGTATGTACGCATCATGTTGGATGTTGGATATGATCAGTTGGATCATTTATATGTATGTACGCATCATGTTGGATGCTGGATATGATCGGTTGGATCATGTGTATGTATTTTGTATATGCATCATGTTGGATGCTTGGACCATGTATCTGTATATGTATCAGGTGGATACATTGTATGACCAGGTAGATCATGTATGTGTATATGTATCATGTATTTGTATTTGTATCAGGTGGATACACTGTATGATCAGGTGGATCATGTATGATGATATGTATCAGGTAGATACTTGGTATGCATCAGGTAGATGCATTGTATGATCAAGATGATCATGGATGACAAGTTTCAGGATGTTGCTCCAGATGACATACAGCAGGATGTTGCAATGATGATGATTAGGATGATCATGTGTACATCAGGATGATGTATGGTGAGTATCAGGTTGATACTCTGTGGCCGTGGAACAGGTTGTGCAGATAAGCATGTAATTTCTGCCTTGGGAGATTTGCAGATAGTCTTTCGAGTTTTTTCCTATGGCATGTAATTTGTACCCTGGGATATCTGGCAAATGCTCTTTCGAGGTTTTGCTTGGGACGACATATAATTTGTGCCCTGGGAGATATGTAGATAGTCTTTCGAGGTTTTTCCTATGGCATGTAATTTGTGCCCTGGGATATCTGGCAGATGCTATTTCAAGGTTTTGTCCTATGGTGTGTAATTTGTGCCCTAGGAGATCCGATAGGTTGAGCCGTGTGCTCATAATCAGTCCTGGGATGCTCTTTCAAGGTTTTTCCATGACTATATGTAATTTGTGCCCTGGGAGATCCGATAGGTTGAGCCTTGTGCTCGTAATCAGTCCTAGGATTCTCTTTCAAGGTTTTGTGGTGACCACATGTAATTTGTGCCCTGGGAGATCTGATAGGTTGAGCCTTGTGCTCGTAATCAGTCCTGGGATTCTCTTTCGAGGTTTTGTGGTGGGGTCACATGTAATAAGTCTTGTAGATATGGACAAGATGAAAAAGGCCTCAGATGCTCTTTAGGGTTCTTGCTAGTCAAGAGACTCTTTTAAGGTTTTGTGACACACATAATAAGTCCTGAGATTTCCATAGTATGGCCAGTGATGATGAAGACCTGCAGGTGGTGGGCCTACATCCACTATGAAAAAGAACTGGCTCTGTAGAACTTCCTATGACGAGTAGAGTTAGAGATTGGTTGAGATAGCAGCAACAGTGATGATGATGATGACGATGCATTGATGATGATGATCTCGAGAAGAATACTTGTCTAGTAGATCTATGTCGAGAAATAGCTTCCTAGTTAAGAGGGAGTGTTGATGTATATGTAACTTCGGAATGTATTTCATCTATGTATATTTATTGTACCCTTATTAGAGATGTCTTATTCCTCTATAAGGAAGTGTCGTCATGTGGATTGACAAGTGTCGCAAGTGTGTGTACTTGCAGATGGGTTATTAGACCACCATGTGTGCGGTCAGCCCTGGAATATATATTATATTGTGCCCTGGAATATATATTATATTGTGGATGTACCTAGCTAGACAAGTCGACCCCATAAGGTCACTGGGCAAACAGGTTAGTATAAATAGAGATCAAGAGATCTCTATTTAGATCATTTAGAAAGTTATCTCTCTCTCACTCAGAAAGTGGCGCACTAGCGAGGAGGAGGATCATCTGCTTCTAGGAGACTATCTCAAGTGTAGTTTGGTTTTACTTTGGTTGAGCCATTGCTCTCTCTATCTATGAGGAATTTGTGGGGTTTTTCACCTTAGGGTTTTCCCCACAGAAACTCTGTGTCTCTTGTCTCTCATTCTTTTGATTCTTGTGATGCTTGTCATGCTTATTGTGATTGTTATCCATTGATATACTGTATATGTTATTCTCTCAGTGAAGATCCTAGAGTATTGTGAATTAATGCTCAAAATTTAACACCAGTAGTTGTCATAGTACTGGTCCCACACAGCCACCACATATTGACATAAAAACACCCATAAATTAAACATAAATATTCCATATTAAGTACAGTACATATTTAAATTAAGTCCAAAAATTTCCCATTAACTGACTGGGCCAACAGGTGTCCATAAATAGTACTGGAGTGCAAAAGAGTACAAAACATCTTGTCCCAAGTACATACAGATCTGCTCAGGGATCCAAAAGTACATTAACAACTATTTAACCCAGCTTGTATTTCACAGCAACTGCAAGGTAACTATCAAATTAGGACCCACGAATATCTATTGGAGCCTAAATATCCTAGCATTCATTAAAACCTATTCAACCATTCATTACAACCTGTCCAAGCAACAACCAAAAGATTGTCAGCCATAACTGCTTGCTTGTTCAACATCCCAACCCAATGTAATCAATAAATGACAACTACCCATTAAATGCAACCATTAAACAGATGAAAGCACAAGGATCATGAAACAGATGAAGGCACAAGGATCAACCATGAAAAGGTCCCATCCATTGGATCACATCTAAATCAATCCGCAACACACATTCATTTTTTAGAGATTGCAATCCATGTGCACACTTCTTACCAATCCAATTCAACATCAAACAACTATAAAAGAACCAAAACCCTTACTGCAAAGGCATTTCAGAAATTCAAACTGCAGAGTGTCTGCACAGTGGAGACATACCATCAGAGTGTGTGCACAGTATAATCAGGTAACTGCATAATCAACTTCAGTGTTTATATTATTTCCATTGGTGTTAGTGATATTTTTGTTATAAAAAGATTCCAGTTTGCTTCTATATAATCAGAACCTATAGTGTTATTTCCATTTATGTTATAGGCAACTTCCAGTTTTCTTCTGCATAATCAGCTTCCCCTGTATATGTGCAAGTTGTTGCAAACATGGAAAGAGTCAACATTGCAAGGAGAACAAGTCGTCGACTGAGCAGGGGTGCCCAGCTACGCTGCACCTCATCGGACGAGGAGAGGGTCGATCCTTCAAATGCCAACAATGCACCCAGCAATGTTGATGAGAATGACCATGTGGTGGTAGAGGACACTGTTGTCCCACCATCAACCACAGAGCCACCATCAACAATAGTTCTAGGAACAAGTTCAACCACCAAAATCTGTGCAATAAGAGGCTGGACAAAAGAAGACATGTTAGCTTCCATTGATGATATAGAGTTCAATGGATATTCCATTCGTGTTGCTACTAAAAAACATGGATTTGCTACCTCATCAGTGCATTACTGGATAAATGGGCTCACACATACAAAGCGCAGAGGGCCTGTTACAATTATGAGTGAAGAGAAGGAGGCCGAGGTGGTTCAGTTGTGTAAAGAGATGGCTCAAATGGGACATGGGATAGATTTGATACAACAAAAATCCACAGTAACTCAAATATGTCAAGGGAGTCCAAACCCCTTCAAAGATGGGTTTCCTGGAAAGTCATGGTGGTTTGGGTTTAAAAAAAGGCACCTAGACCTTGTGTTGTGTACAGCTGAGGGCATGGAAAGAGATAGGGCTCTAAATCTATGCCCTGCAATTCTGACTAAGTTATATGCCACCCTTTCTAGTGCATATGAGAAACATGGTTATGTTCCAGACCATATATGGAACTGTGATGAAATAGGTTTACAGGTAGGAAGGAACTGTGGAATGCGTATAATTTCCAAGAGAGGGAGTCGTAATGTGCCTAAGATTTCGCCTAGGAGCAGGGAGTGGATCACTATTCTATGTTGTGTCAATACAATTGGTGTTTCAAACCTTGGATTTTATCTATTTAAAGGTAAAACTCAACTCAAAAACTATATACAGAATTGTGAACCAGGTGCATGCATGGCTGCACATCCCCATGCTTGGATGACTAAAGAACTCTTTCTGAATTGGCTAACTCACTTTGCTGCATCTATGTCAGGCGGTGTCTCACCTGTAAACAGACACCTGCTGGTTTTAGATGGACATGGAATCCACATTGTTATGCAAAGAAGTGAAGAGGCTAACAATTTGGGCATCGAACTATTGACACTACCTGCTCATACCACTCACAGATTGCAACCCCTAGATGTCAGTGTGTTCGGGCCTTTCAAGAACTATTTTAGGGGTGAGCGAGCTTCGTGGATGGCAAAGAATCCAGGGGTGGAGGTAAAAAGGTTTGAGCTAGCCGAGCTTGCAAGTAAAGCCTTTAGAAGGGCTCTCACACCATCAAATATCAAGGTTGGGTTTAAGAGGACTGAGATATGGCCACTGAATTCTGAGGCTCTCATGCATGATACTAGTTGCAACCAGGAATAAGGGGATGTCAAGGCACATGGTGATGGCCAAGGAGATGTGGATGTAGATGAAGACATTGTTGCTGCTGATAATATCATATCCCTGTCTCAAGGAGGACCCTACTGCGGTGATGACGATGAACAGGTGTGTGAAACACAATATAACAATGAATTAATTGATAGTAACATGGAGGTTGTTACACCAACTGAGACAGCTGCAACTTCTGCTTCTAATATTCTTAATGTCTCTATGCAAGAGACAGTTGCAACTTCTGCTTCTAATAATGTCAATGAAAACGTTGATCATGCACCAAGGAGTAGAAATGGAGAATTGACTTTGCCAAGCCAGGTTATCCCACCATCATGGATGGCAGAAGCCATGATGAATTTGGACCAAAATATTGTCTCAAGGACCAATGAAGAAAGCATGAACATGCCTTCATAGCCACGAGAATTGGACGATGAAATTGTTCGTTATTTTGTGGAAAATGGAAACCTAGAAGAAGATAGTGTCCACAATGAGGTTCCAGCTAAAGAGAACAATATGGTTCAGATAGAGCAGGAGAACATTGACCCAAATATTGAAAGGCAAGTGTCAAGCAAGGAGCAGCAAGTGTCAACGAAGGGCCAGTTGCTTGGTCGATTCCTAAAGCTACAACTAGAGAGAGTGTCAGCAAAAAGAAGGCAAGAAACAACACACAATCTTCGTCTATGCCAAAGTTCATAGTTACTCACCTCAGAAGACTATATAAAACTATTGGTTGAGTCTGAGCATAGGAAACTTGAAATCCAGGATTTAAAACAAAAGAAGAAGGACTTAGCTAAAGAAAAGAAGGCTTCAAGGATTGCTGCAACAAAACATCAAGCACAGTAAAGGGATAAAAGAGAGAAATAAAGACAAGAAAAGGCTCATCAAAATTAGATGGCAAGGCAGGAAAATGAGTTGAGAAAGGCTCAACAGTTGCTTCAAAAAGAACAAGGGCTGGCAGAAAGGGTTGCTAGTGATGCAAACATGGTGGAGCGGAGTAGGATGATGCCAAACACATTGGAACATATTCCAGATAATACTCCATGTTTCCAAGACCTCCTAAACATCCAAGTCCCCTGCTATCAACAAGTGCACATGGCCACTTTATTCCCTCCTACCATTGCAAGTGTCAATCGCATGTATGATTATAGGGGGGCTCAACTTACTAGAGGGGTTAATAGGACAAGTGTGCACTGTGGCTAGTCAATTCCTCCATGGCTTCAAGAGGCAAATTAGATATCATATGGAGGCAATCAGCCACAACCTGACCAGCCATTGTTAGGTAGGCCAACCAACTTGACTCAAGCAGGAAACTCAACAACACTGGGCAGTGAAGATCTTGGACGACATCCTTCATAGGGGTGTCATATGGGGTGTCAACATTTTTGTTGTGACCACATTGCAATGTGGATTTTTTGTAATCACTTGTAGCTAGGGTTTTCACCTCAGCTTGTGCAAATGAGGACCTACTAAGGAGAAGGGACTCCTTAGTAGCAGTTCAATAAACAGTAAATTAAAGCACTAAACAATATGAAATTTACCCTAGCATGAGCATTAACATAAATAATAAAACATGAAGATATGGAAAAAGATTTCTCTTTTTGTATTAAAGATTACCTCAAGTGTAGAGGTTGGTGAAGCTCTTGCATCATTCCAGGAGGGTTGCTTCCAAGCTTCCAACTTTGCTCCTTTCTCTTTCTCCAAAGGGTTGGAAATGGGCCAAAGGGGCACTCAAGTGTGAAAGTAGCTCAAGGGTGAGCTAGAGTTTCAAGAGTGATTTTGGCAGAGTAAGGGTGTATTTGACTGTGGATATGAAATGAGGGGCCTCCATCACCTATTTATAAGTTTTTAGTGGTGGAGTGCTGGCCCATGGTTTTTGGCACCATATGGTTTAGGTCAGCTGTATAGGGTTTTTGCCTCCTTTTTCCCTCTTTTTCCTCCTTTTTTTGTATTTTTATTCCCTTTTTAGAGGGTTTTTTCTATTTTTGAAGAATTTTGGATTATTTTGGGGGAAAAGGGGTTTTTTTTGGCCTTTTGGAGGCTTTTTTGTCCTTTTGGAGGCTTTTTAATGGGATTTTAAGGTATTGGAGGCAAATATGGTAGGAAATATGGACAAATGAGTCATGTAATGGGGTAGATGAGGTAGTGAGCACTTTTTGGGTGTTAACAGATTGCCCCCTAATGTGTGAGGGCATGAGCTCATCGTATGGCCGATAGACATCATAAGTCTTTTATGGTTTTCCTGAGGTGTGGAGAAGAGAAGAAACGAACTAGAGACCGGAACAACAGTCTTGAACAAACTGCATAAACTGAAAGTACATGACCTCAATAATGAATGAGGAATAATCTGAACATATGGACGAGGCGGGCATTCCCATGCTCGTATCAAGATATAGAATAACAATAAAAATGGGGTCCAAAATATGGGGACCTGACATATACATGGCCTCAAATAATGAATGAGGAAGAATCGCAATATATGGACGAGGCGGGCATACCCATGCTCGTATCAAGATACATAAAAAATAACAGTGAGGCCCGAAAAGGGGGACCTGTAGGATACATAGAGAACCACTGTGTACATCATAAGGGTCCAGAGGGGACACAAATCTGGGACATACTGCTGGGCTGACCATGTCGGAGCTGAAGAACTGATACACTGGAATAACAACAGTGCTACTGAGTGGGGTACCAGAGGAATGGATGAGATGTTGGAGCATAGGACGAGGAGTCATATCCTCAATGGTACACTGAACTGGAACTGAACTGGGTACTCAAGGAAGCATATAACTAGATGGCTTCCGAATACAATCGCCAACGCAACTCTGACATCCACGGGAACATATAACAGGGCGTTTAGAAGTGACTCACCAATATGCTAGAGTCGGGGGGAATCCGGGGTCTTCGACCAATAACTGAAGGGATATAAACCCTAGTCCTACTCGATTCTCAATGATGCGATCAAGGTGTTGAAGTCGAGCATGTGAGAAACAACCACTCGGAGAGGCAATGATGACTCCTCTCAAAATGGTCCGTAGGCACTCACCACAGATGGTGATGGGTCCAAGGCGTAGGGACCTCTAGGTCTATCCCCTGGAATAGAGAGGCTATTGTCGACAGAGGGAGACCTGCAACTAGCAAGGCAATGATGTTTCCTTGATAGGAGCGCAAGGTGGAGAACCGAAGTGTGAGAGTACTGATGGTACGACTGACATACTGTGGGGGATAACTAGGCAAGTAGAGCAGGTGGACTCAAACTTCCTTTGTTCAGAGTATGATGGCAGGGATGATCGGGTAGCATATGAAACTGATTGGTGGGAAAGGGATCATAGCTGTACTGGATCAAGGATAGTGACTGGGATGAGTGATACTCAAGCTGGTGTAAAATGGCAGGAGACTGCAGACTACTCTGAACAAAGGCGACCTGATTGGGGGTGCTGCCGAGATGATCGATCATAGTGCCAAGAGGCACGGGGGGAATTCTTCACAGGTTAAGGAACTAGAAGAAGTGTGTGTAAAATGGTACTATCGTGTGGATTTATACAATCCCAGGACAATTCATGCTCGTGATTGCTTTCAATTTTAAGGAGTCTGAAAGCCACAAGAAGACTCTGAAATAATGGAATGGTACCGTCGTGTGGATTTGTACGAGCCCAGGACGGTGCGTGCTTATGGTTGCTTTCAATTTTAGAGAGTCTGAAAGCGATAAGAAGACTCCAGGGGGTTTCTTTTTCGTGTGTTAGTCTCCAAGGCCCGAAGAAGCATAAAAGGATGCAATGAAGAACTCTTCTAGCTGGTGTGACTAGAGTATTCCTTTTTCATAATTAGTTTACGAGGTTCAGAGAAGGGTTAAACTTATACTAGATAGACGCCCTTTCAGGTACTTTAACGAGCATGAAAGGAAGCAAGATTGCTCGATGATCTTTTCATTGTTTTAGGAGTCAGAAAAGAGCTTAATAGAAACTCCCTAAGTGCCTTTTTCGTAAAGGACTTTTCCGGCCCAAAAAAGGGATAAAATTATACCAAACAAAAGGAATGGCCAAGCAAGGAGGAAGTGCTCAATCAAGGAACATTGATGATGACCAAGAATGAGGGTAGGGGGGAACACTGGTGGGCCTCCTTGCGGGATAATGAATGGTGGAAAAATAATGAAATAATTGCAGTATGAAAGTAGTGAATGGCTCATGTAAAAATATGGAACAATCCGATGGAAGCCGATGTGGCACACAAACCGAGGCAGTAAGGTGTCGGGACACAATGTTGAAACTTTACCTGGGGAGAGTGAGAAATGATCTCAAGCATCATCACGAGCTCGGAAAAATGAATCTGGCAATATAAAAAGTGTCAAAAAAGGAGAACGGTTGAAATGGCATGCAAACCGAGACGACAGGGGGACTTTTGGAAAAATACCCAAAAAAACTGGGGGTGAGAGAGAGAAATGATCTCAAGCATCATCACGGGATCGGAAAAATGAATGCGATGATATAAGGTATATCAAAAAAGGGCTACGGCCGATGTGGCATGAAAACCGAGGCGACAAGGTGTCGGGACACAATGTAGATATTGGTCCTGGTGAGAGCAAGAAATGATCTCAAGCATTATCACGAGCACAGAAATATGAATCCGACGATGCAAATGGTGCGAAACACGGAGGTCATAAGGACTCTGGAATGGTTAAAGGAAAGAACTAGGTTAAAAAATGGCTACAAATAAAGGTGAGCCCACCAAGTGAAGGATGCAGTGGTGGGGAGAAATGATGGCTCGCGCGGGAGAAATACTAGGTGTATCAAATGAAATCAAATATACAAGTGACACGTGACCTCAAAAAATGGTTGAGATCACAAATGTGAAAAAGTGAGCTGGATTAATGACCTTCCCCCATGCTATGTGCATGGGGTTTGTGATTGTGGATCACATATGTGTTGGTTTGAACGATGGGTTCATTGATGTGATAAGATAGATATGATGGGGTAGGTTCAAAATGATTGATCATGCCCCCTATCCCAGGATCAAGGTAATCTATTATGCCCCTTGACTCAGATGTGTTACTGTGGTGCTCTATGATAGCGGGGTCAAGACCAGGCATTTCGGTATAGGACTAGGCAAAGACATCGTTGAACTCTTGGAAAAGTTTATTGTACTCTCCAATCTCATACTCATTGCAGGAGGCTCCTAATGCAATGATTTCAAGAGCACCAGGTGGGTCAGAGATATCGATGTGGATGATGGGTGAGATGTTGGCCATGTTACCCTCCTCAAAGGCATCAGGAGTGGGAATGGGATCCTTAAACCAATCGACTTTGGTGGGGAGGAAATCTTTGGACTCAACTGCAAATTGGGTGGCTGTGATGGGGGAGGACTCTTCTGGGAGGATTTAGGAATGTTGGTGCATGTCTTCCCAGGGGTAATCCGGGGTAGTGAGAGCGTCTAGAATCTCCTCATCATTGCGGAAACTTTGAGTTCTCAAATCGGTTGATCAGGGAGTGGTAGTCGAAGATATCATATAAATGGTGTTAATCTCTCCGGATGAGGGTGATACTAGGGGGTGGATCTCCTCAATTGTGGGGGGTGTCGTCTCAAGGTCCAAATTATTCATCTCGTAGAGAGCTGCTCTGTAATCTGGGAGATCAGGACAGTGATGTGAGTAATGGCCGTAAATACCACATATTGCACAAGGGTGGTTGGTACGCAGTGATTTATCACGAGGCTTAGGGGTTGGATCAAGTTCGACAACCGGGATGTTGGGGTCATCGTCAAGCATTTGCATGTGTTCCTGTAATGCAGGTAATTGTGGACATTGATGAGTCAGATGGCCTAACTCATCACACAATGAGCATTTGGGTGGAGAACAAAACACGAGGAGTTTTTAACTATTTTGGGCAAGGGTACACCAGTGTATGGTTGTGGGCCTCTACCCCCAGTGTGCTTGATAAGAGGGGATGGATTGGTGGATGAGGAAGGAGTAGAGACACCAGGGGGTGGTTGACTAGTAGTGGCGATGAGTTGCACTGGTTGTAGGATGACATTTGGTGTCGGTGGGGGAATGGGAGGTGAAATATACCACACGGGTAGTCCTAAGGTTAACCTGGGGAGGTTGAGAGTAGCCATAACCGGGGCGCTTACTACTCCCGAGGGAGGGAATAGGAAGGGGATTGTGTGGATGGGTGTAACACCAATGTGACTGGGTACCAATGGTGGTTTGGGTAACAAGAGCGGTTGATTGTTGGGTGTTTGTGTATTGTGGGAAAGGGTACATAGGTCAGATACTTCGGTCACGGGTGATGGGGGTGGAATGGATTGGAATATTGAGGTCATCGGCGTATCTGAGTAAACTCCGGGTCCCACGGAGGACACAAATGAGGTAGTTGCACCACAAATAGGTTTTTCAACCATGGGGAGACCATTCTCGGGTGCAGCAGTGGCATTGGTATCGTAATAGGTGAGTTGGTCGACCTTGACCACGCGTTCGTCATGGGGGAACATCATGGTACGAAAAACGGATGAGGCAACCACCCGCATGACATACATGTAGCTGTGAACAAGTAAGAGGCTATAATCAAGTTGGGCATTGATGATCTCTATGTCAATGAGCATGGTTTTACCAGCCAACTGGATGGGAACATTAGCTAAGAGACCTTGGGGTTGAGCCGAACAGCCGTCATAGGCTCGCAACACAGTGGTGGACTGCTGGAGAGTAGGGGATCCCAACTTCTGCTAAACGAATGTGGACATAACGCATGTAGAGGCACCTTCATCGATAATGCATCAATGGATGACAAGATTCTGAATGGAAACAGAAACTTGGAACGCTAAAGTGGAAGGAAGGCATGGTTCGGACTGGTCCAAATCGATGGCCATCAGTCATGAATCATTTGGGTCAATAGCACCAATGGTGGAGAGCAAAGTATTGCACTATGAAGGACAGTTTTTTAAGACTTCTAACACAGACATGGCTGCGGGAGATTGGGATAAGTCATCTACAATGTTGTAATTTGACGCAGCGCGAGCATTGGGGTTATTGTTGATGCGACGAAGTGGGAAGCGAGGTGCTTTGGAGGTGCCATCGAGTGGAGCCGGAGGTATATGTAATGTTTGATCAGTGGGATGAGCATTAGTATTTTTGTCGGCGGGAGAGGCTTCAGGGGTGGAGCCATATTGGTTCCGATGGGTTTGGAGGTTGACATTAGTGGATGACATCATTAACAAGTGGTGGGTACCTGAGTCTAACATGGGTTGATCAGGAGCGGCATAAGCGATATGTTGTTGTGGTGGCGCATTGCCTTGAGGGGGAGCCAACGGGTGAGTGTTCACTACGCCTTGGGTTGGTAAGGGGTTTGCAGCACCAAAGGTTGATGCTGAGGGGGTGGGGGGTTGGGTGGCGCCTGAGGATCCACGTGCCCTTGGCGATGGGAATCATCAGTCTAGAGTTGCCGAGCTCATTGCAAATGTGGGAAAGCATGTGTGTAGTGGCCATAGACCCCGCAAATAGAGCAAGGATGGTTTGTTCGTAAATTAGTATTTTTGGCCTGCTTGGGCAGTCGATCAGGGTTCTAGTTGGCAGGTGTCGTGTTATTGTTGTTTGGGGGATTGGGAGGTTGACCACCATGGTATGGAGGGGGGTTGTTCCCATGGTTACGGCCTTTGCCACAGTTTTCTTGGCCCTGTTGGCACTGGTTATTTTGGTTCTGCTGCGGATTCTGTTGGGCATATACTTGCCCTTGGGCAGCAGGTGGGTTCTGGGGTTGTGCAGGTGCGGGAGCAAGCTGCAGTTGATAATAAGTAGGGGTAGGCTGCACAGGTGCTGAACCTTGTGGGGGTTGCTGATACGTCTGTGGAACGGGTTGTGGGTTTGCCGCAGGGGCTACCTGTGGCGGGTAATAAGCAGGTTGGGCTTGAGAGGACACAGGAGCTGGTGCAACCTGTGGGTGGTAATATGGCTGAGGTGCGACCGGGGGGACGTAAGCGGGGGATGCATGACCAAAGCACTGAGGTGGACATGAGGGTCTGTGGGAATGGTGGTGATGTGCCATGGGAGCATAGGAATTGGTTGCTCCGGATTGAGATGTAGCCCGCAAAAGGTCGGGGCCATGTCTAGAACGTGTTATGGAAAAGGGTTGGGGATGCGAGGCAACATGGCCAATGATGCCATCTGCGGCATGGGATGCCCCCGGCACATTGTGTCGGGAGGAATCACCATGAGGGGCGTCAGGTATGATGGTATATAGATAACCCGACTGGGCATAAATAAGGTCGAATTGCTGGGCTTTGAAGATGGCCTCTTCTTCGGACTCGGGTCGTTCGGATGCCACATCCTTGGCAATGACAGGAAGGAGGGATTTTAGAAACCAATCTAAGAAGATACAGTCGTCTAACTTGATTTTGCAGAGGATGCGGCGTCGACGCCACTCATGAATGTGGTCAGTGATGTGGGTAGCCATGTTCTGTCTGCAAGACAATAGGATCTCAACTCCCGCATCATAGCAGATAGGTAACTGAAAGAACTGCAGGAAAGTTGAGGCAAGGGAAGTAAAGGTGGCATGGGTCCCATGGGGCTGCTCGATGTACCACTTAGTTGTAGAGCCAGTGAGGGTACGTTGTAATAGACGGAGGCAGACAGAGTCGTCCGCTATGGAGTTGGAGGAACACCATAGATGGAAGGAAATAATATGGTTTTGGGGGTCCTCACCTGCCTTGCCCTCAAACTTAGGGATGTCAGAGGGAAGCTTGGTGGGCATGTGAGGCCACGCAGGGTCGTGTCTGATGGGATCGTTAGTCAGTGTAGCTAGGTCAGGAAGGTTGAGGCTAGCCATGAATGGAAAAATAGTAGAAGAATGTGACATACTAGTGGGTGTGACTATGTTGGGGCCAATGCCCCCAAGTGGAGGGGCTGGGTTCGAGATGTTGCCCCCAAGTGGAGGGACGAAAGTGGTATGGGATGGTCCTGCACCACCAAGGGTAGTGTGAGTCACTGATGGAGTGGGAATAGGTATGCCATCTACTGGAATGGGTGCAGTGATCAAAATGGTAGATGTGGGCCCCATCGAGGGCATACCCAAAGTAGGTGTGGTAGCTGGTGTGGTGGTGGATGCTCCACCAATAGTCCCTACAAAGAATAGGGTGGAAGTCATGCCAGCCATGGGGCTGGTTGGTGCAGTGTAAGTGGGGTTCTCGGACTCTGCCTCAAAATCAAAGGTAAAATAAGGGGCATCTAGATCGGGTGACAAAGTTCTATGCCATTGACGAGTGGAGTCAAGTGACAAGGCTCGAGATCTATGATGAGTGGTATCAAGTGATGAAGATCTACGTCTATGATGGGTGATGTCAAATGAACCGTGCTGTGGGGGCTCGCCCCGGAGGTGCCGAGAATGTCTCGGGGACTCAATGGTGACAGATGGTGTCAAGTATGTGGGGGTTGTGTTGAGTGAAAAACAACTCAAAAACCCTAATGCAACCAAGTGTGCAGAAGGAGAGCTTAAAAAATATGGCACTTAGGCAAACAACCAACTCAAAACACTTACTGTAACAGTTGTGCTACAATAAGTGGAGTATCAACAAAAATGGTCAGAATACCAACAAGCAGAAGGTTTCCTAGAAAATAAAAATAGTGGACTCACTAGACCAAAAGGAGGTAAGGGAGCATGCAAACACCTTGATAAATAGTATTCTAAATCAACTAGACATATCCTCTGTAAGGTGATGAAATCCAAGTCAGACAATATGGATAGTAGAGCCAAGTGGCTAAAGATATCCCCCTACCGGGAGGGGCACCGGGTAGTCAATCATAGAAGAAAAGTAACTAAGATACCTCGTTCATGACACATTTGGTTGGGTGAATCTGCCGTTTGGTTCTATTGCCACTGTATCCCCATATGGGTGATACACCGAGAACTGTGAAAGGTGTCCTTCGGTTATTGAATGGATTGCGGTATTCGACTCAAGCTTCCAGAACCAGTCTGGCGACTTCAACCCTCCTAAGGGACAAGCCTTCCCGATAAATTGGTTTTAAACTGTGTCAAAAAATACTAGGAGATTTTGGTTCCCTAATGTACAACAGCTATGTCTCAAGTGTGAGCAACCAAGGGGTGTTATTTGGATGCCTATCCCCCCGATCCTACCTAACTACAAAAATTCTTATGTGTTCCCCAAGTGGGGTAAGAATGTTGGTTGTGTTAAGTAGTATTTTAGGGCTCACTTGAATTAGGTGACAGAGTGTGTGCATGTGAGATGATGAACCCAAGTAAAAGTTCCACAGGGTGGGAAACTTTCTAACTAAAAATTACAATACAAAATTTAAACTTTGAAATGCAAAATTTTCTCTTTTCAATTAAAATGCTGAAATTTAAAAAAGAAAAAAAAGAAAAAAATTCTGTAAATGGAACATAAATAATACTGCAGAAAAAGCTGTAGGGAAGTATGGCTACAGGAAGGACAGATGGCTGTGCAGGTGCAGAAAATATTGCAACAAAGTGCTGGGTTCAAAACAAGGAAAAAAGTGTAGAAAACAGACGATGGGTCTGTGGTAAATTTGGGCGGTCGGACTGCGGGAAGTAGTTCAACAGTCATGGATAGGTTGCGGGATTTTGGCCGAAAGATGTAGTCAGACCGCGGGAAATAGGTCAAAAGTCGCAGGCGGGTTGCAGGATAGTGGTTGAAAGCTGCAAGCAGGATGCGGGAAAATGGCCGAAAGATGCCAGCAGGTTGCAGAAAAATGGCTGAAAGCCACAAACAGGATGCAGGAAAAAGGCCGAAAGACATAGGGGGGTTGCAGAAAAATGGCTGAAAGTCGCAAGCGGGTCGCGGGAAAAAGGCCGAAAAAAATAGGTGGGTTGTAGAAAAATGGCTGAAAGCTGCAAGCGAGCCGCGGAAAATTGGGTTAACAGCCGCTACTGGACCGCACGAAACATGCTAAAAGCTGCGGTCGGATCGTAGGTAACAGACTGGAAACCACCGGTAGGTCGCCGGAAACAGTCTGAGAGCCGCGGTTAGATCATAGGTAAATGCCTAAAGACGCGGTCAAAATGCAACTGCGGGGGGCAAAAGGCGCAGTTTACGGTAGCTGAAAGGGACAGCCGAAAGGAACAAAACAGTAAAATATTGCAGAAAATTGAAAACGTTTGAAACTTTAAAACTATCACCAGAAATTCAAAGGAACATAAGGGGAGTCGCCAAAACTGTAGCTAGGGTTTTCACCCCAGCTTGTGCAAATGAGCACCTACTAAGGAGAAGGGACTCCTTAGTAGCAGTTCAATAAACCGTAAATTAAAGCACTAAACAATATGAAATTTAACTTAGCATGAGCATTAACATAAATGATAAAACATGAAGATATGGCAAAATATTTCTCTTTTTGTATTAAATATTAGCTCAAGTGTAGAGGTTGGTGAAGCTCTTGCAACAGTCCAGAAAGGGTTGCTTCCACGCTTCCAGCTTTGCTCCTTTCTCTTTCTCCAAAGGGTTGGAAATGGGCCAAAGGGGCACCCAAGTGTGAAAGTAGCTCAAGGGTGAGCTAGGGTTTCAAGAGTGATTTTGGCAGAGTAAGGGTGTATTTGACTGTGGATATGAAATGAGGGGCCTCCATCACCTATTTATAGGTTTTTAGTGGTGGAGTGCTGGCCCATGGTTTTTGGCACCATATGGTTTAGGTCAGCTGTATAAGGTTTTTGCCTCCTTTTTCCCTCTTTTTCCTCTTTTTTTGTATTTTTATTCCCTTTTTAGAGGGTTTTTTCTATTTTGGAGGAATTTTGGATTATTTTGGGGGGAAAAAGGGGTTCTTTTGGCCTTTTGGAGGCTTTTTAGTGGTTTTGTGGCCTTTTGGAGGTTTTTTTTGGCCTTTTGGAGGCTTTTTAATGGGATTTTAAGGTATTGGAGGCAAATATGGTAGGAAATATGGACAAATGAGTCATGTAATGGGGTAGATGAGGTAGTGAGAACTTTTTGGGTGTTAACATCACTGGCTCTAATGTCTGTAACATGGCCATTTTGGATACAATCCTAGACCATTTTGGATACAATCCTAGGTCATAGCATTCCCTAATGTTTGTGGCATTGTAATCAGGGGTTTAATATACAATTTCATCATGTTTATGAATTATGTTTGTTGTTGGTTTACGTTGCAATCCCTACAGTAGGGTTAGGTCTAGATCCTTAATTAATCTTTAAGTGTGTTTTTTTAAATGTAAAACTCTTGATAACCCCATGTTTCCTTCCTTCTATGATGTATGTGGCATGGTCTAGATCCTTAAACATGATCTGTAAGCAGTTTAATCTACTTTTAACAGAATATTAAATCTACTTTTAATAGGGTATGCCCTCTACATTAATCTTAGAAAGTCCAGCAGGTTAAGGGCTGCAGTATTAATCATTAAAAGACATTCACATGCTGAATTCTCTTGCAAAACAATGTAATTTCTGTCATATGAAGAAATTTATAAAATTTATTGTCCGTTCTATCATAGAAGATAAAGGATATAATACATTGGCCCTCTTAGAGACAATAGTTATAAAATTCTCAAATAACAAATACTATGATAAACAAAATGATTTGAAAACAAATAAGGTCATAATCCCTCCTCATAACAAAATAACGAGTAGCATACTAATCAACATAAAAGGCCTAAATCAGGTATAGTGTGTGTTTTTCAGGGTTTATGAATTTAGTTTGTTGTTGGTTTATGTTGCAATCCCTACAGTAGGGTTAGGTCCAGATCCTTAATGAATCTTTAATGAGTGAGTATCATACTAATCAAATATAGTCGCAGTTCAGTTTTCCTATGAATTATAGTCTGTAGCCCTTCAACCAAAATAAATATCAAATATCAAATTATAGTCTGCAACCCTTCTCTGTAATATTCAAAGAAGACATGATACTTTATAAGGAACCAAGAACAAAATCGATATCCTTTTGAGGACTAGAGTAACAAACAACAGTAATCAATCCAAAGTCACTGTTTAATGAAACCACGTGTATATAAATGCATGCTATGGTCTACCCAACAACAAATTGAACAAAATACCTACAACCAAATCAGCAGGAAAAACTGACAGCACCCATCACAGTAGATTTTGCATATGAAATAGGTGCAGAATAAAGTAAATGGCCTACAAAATAATTTCACACCATAAATTGGCCCATAATGCAAGTGAAGTGCACTTGATGTTAATAGTTAGAAGTAAAAACTGCATCATATACTTGTAAATTAAAGCCCATATACCTGTAAAACTACATCATATGACAATTGTGAATTAAAGTAAAATCCAATCCTAGTCCTCGACTGATAACTCCATTGCTTTGGTGCAGTTGTTGATATAAAAAAATTAATTATGTGTATTCTACCAATGAGATGAGACAATGGTAGAAGTCACTGCTGTATGATGCAGTTTTAAATATTAACTATTAACATCAGGCCCATGTAGTTCCAAGAATAAACATTCATCCCATGCAACAAAAACCAAATTCATAAACCAACAACAAACTAGATTCATATACCCTAACCCTGCGGCAGGGATTGCAACATAAACCAACAAAAAACATAATTCATAGACGCTAACCCTGCGACGGGAATTGCAACATAAACCAACAGCAAACATAATTCTTATACCCTAACCCTGCGGTAGGGATTGCAACATAAACCAACAGCAAACATAATTCATAAACCCTAACCTTGCGGCAGGGATTGCAACATAAACCAACAAAAAAAATAATTCATAAACCCTAACCCTGCGACAGGGATTGCAACATAAACCATCAACAAACATAATTCATAAACCCTAACCCTACGGTAGGGATTGCAACATAAACCAACAAAAAACATAATTCATACACCCTAACCCTGCGGCAGGGATTGCAATGTAAACCAACAACAAACATAATTCATAAACCCTAACCCTGCGGCAGGGATTGCAACATAAACCAACAAAAAGCATAATTCATAGACCCTAACCTTGCGGCAGGGATTGCAACATAAACCAACAAAAAACATAATTCATACACCCTAACCCTATGGCAAAGATTGCAACGTAAACCAACAACAAACATAATTCATAAATGCTAACCCTACAGCAGGGATTGCAACATAAACCAACAAAAAACATAATTCATAGACCCTAACCCTGCGGCAGGGATTGCAACATAAACCAACAAAAAACATAATTCATACACCCTAACCCTGTGGCAAGGATTGCAACGTAAACCAACAACAAACTAGATTCATATACCCTAACCCTACGGCAGGGATTGCAACATAAACCAACAAAAAACATAATTCATAAACCCTAACCCTGCGACAGGGATTGCAACGTAAACCAACAACAAACATAATTCTTATACCCTAACCCTGCAGAAGGGATTGCAACGTAAACCAACAACAAACATAATTCATAAACCCTAACCCTGTGGTAGGGATTGCAACGTAAACCAACAACAAACAAAATTCATAAACCCTAACCATACGGCAGGGTTGTAATGTAAACCAACGACAAACTAAATACTTAAACTAGTACCCGAATGCAGGGATTGCTACACAAACCAACAACAGACTTAATTTGCCAAATTAAACCAACAACAAACTAAATTTTCCATATTAAACTAAATTTTCCAACAACAACAACAAACTAAAGCAATGTTAAACCTTGAAGTGCAGCATAGAAGGTCCACAGAATCCCTAGTAGATTGGGAGTGTTGAAAAACATGTTTGCAGGGATGGCTGGTAGGAAACCTACCAGCGAGCCACCAGATGAAGCGAGCGAGCCATAGGATGAAGAATCCGAACGCAAGAAACCGAGTGCAGCTACCGACCGAGGAGCGAAGCCACCTAACCAAGCCACCATAGCCACTGGACCAGGGACAGAAAGCCACCATCCCCACCACCGAAACCACGAGAGGCGAAACCTTACATCTCCACCACTGAAACGAGGATACTCCAAGTCGCCACCACAACCGAACACAATGACGCACACCATCGAGCGGAATGCCACCATGTCCGAAGCAACAACCAGGACGGAGTGGTAACAAAGGTGTTCAGGATATCACCAAAACCGAGCACCAGGTGAACAGAGACGGGCGAAGGGAGCCACAACAGTGGAGGTCGAGATGGCCAACAAATGGGGCAATAGAATGCCCACACTCTGGGCCCGAAAAAAAAGTAACGAAGGGTAATACCTTTTGCGGGAAAAGGTTCCATGGGACTGTGAAAAGGAGCATGGCACATGCGGTGTAAAAGCGCCCACCTACTAGATAGGTGGTGCTACCTTGTCAACAAAAAAAATTGACAGTTAGACTAATACATGTGGCGTGGGGGGGGGAGCCAGGTGGGGTGTCCAACTACTGGCATCCCTCCCCTTGTCCTTTCTCGAGAAGCGCTCCCTTTTTATAATAATTATCAATATATAATTTAAAATTCCATATAGGAAGCCTAGAGTTGTGCCATTTTGTTTGTTCCCTGACAGATTTTAACTACACTTAACACAATAATTGTAATACCTTTCGAAAGCATATATACTTGCCTCAACTTTACCTCCACAGTTGCACGCTCACAATCTTGAACTAATTAACTGTAACTGTGACTTTTGGGTTCAGTTATGTCTTAATAGAGGTCGACTAGAGAACTAACTCTTTGTAATGGGATTGACTCTCTTTTAACAGAGGCCACTTATGCATCCATACCAAGGATAAACAAACATAACGCCTTCATGCATGCTATCCATACACTGGAATCTAATCGTGCATGTAGGTAGTTCAGTACTTGTCTTCGAGGTCGTGATCTTTTGGAATCAAACTTATAATACACAGGGTCTCCCTTCTCCATCATTAATTACAATATGTTGGAAATCAAATGAAAAGACAGCATTGGGTTGGTTCTCGAGTTGCGATCTACAGAGATCGGGTGGGCATCTTACCAAGTCTTGTTGAAGGGTTTCATTTTATTTTTTTTGGTTTTGGAACACCACTTATATTCCAAGTTTTGGTAGATCTGGAACAATACATGGAATTGTTCCATCTCGAGTCATCTCGACTGACGATTTTTTCTGTAAACTTAAGGTAAAATACGTTTTTGGCCAGGGAACAAATACAAGGAATTGTGGTCAACAATTGGGGCTTTTCCAGTTCAAATCTACGCATGTTTGGCTTTTCCTAATCCACAGATCCAAGAGCTTAATCCCACAACCTATAAAACTCTTCAATAGTTTTACCGATAGGCCTATTAATGTGAATGCTCTGTAAACCTTAATAACGATGCTATAAAATTTTTTGTCCAGATCGATGTTTGGAATTATTTAAAGAGTTTTCTAGATATAGATCTTCCTTTATGGTTTACTTCACAAAAACATTTAGAGATCTCTTACAGGTTTGGAATAATTCACATTGGTATTGCTCCGGAATAACAATACGCAGGTTTAGAAGAAAAATTCAATCTCGAAAGGTAAATATCTTACAGGAAATGAGCATATATCATTACAATGTTTCTTGCGATCTAAGGTTATAATCTTGAAACCAATTGGATCATTATAAACCACCATTCTAAGTCAAAAGTTTCGATCCAAACCAAATCAGATTGATACTAATGTTGTTCCAATAGTACTATGTTTACCAATGGTTGGATGGGATTTACATGAATTAGATCAAGGAATTACGTAGTTCAGATATGAAGTAGAATACAGTAACAATTTCTGCAGATAGTAAGTAGTTTTAAATTTTTTTTACCACGAATAGTGCACAGTTCAGATATGAATTATAAATGAAATATTCAAAAATTAGTATACAACCAGATCTTTAACCTTTTTTTCTAGGAGAAGAGAAAATCACGTTAACAAAAAAAACATATATAATTATGAATTTGGTGCCCTCAAGGCTCGACCGACTATGATGCCAAATGTAGTGACTCCCCATTTATGGCCCTTCACATACGGATTTTAAAACTTAGTAACATAATGTAAACCAGATTATTTCATTTCATTGAGAGAAAAATAAAATTTTAAAAATTGAAACTTAGAAAATTCAAAATGGAACAATAAACATGTCAACCATAGGTCGATTCTGCTGTGCAAGGAGTAGTCGTCATTGTCAATTCGATCTATATTTTCCATTTTCATCCGCCACTTTCTTTGGATTCCTCAAGTAAAATCTCGTTTAACCATAGGCGAAGAAATCGTTAGCTTCGCCACCCAACCATAGGCTTATGCACTCAGTCGCATAGCCACCCCAATCCTCTGGGTCGTAGAGGATACACACTAGAAGGGGTTCAGACATGAGACCCCCCTCACCAAAATATTTAGCCAAACTCACAATAGAAAGTGCAACCAGAACTCATTCACCATTCCAACAGTCATCCAGCATTAGGGAGCCATCCCCTTTTCCTTCCTTACCTCTTGCTTAAATAGAAAAATCATTTGTGACACATGTCGCCTCATGCAAAAATAATCTTTTGTGAAAATTATTTAATACAAATATTCACCCAATTATGTGTCACTCTCTCATGAGAGTGCACATACTTCCCACATTTTACTCCTAGATTTCCTTTGATACTAGGATTCCAATCCCTATTTTAGTGGGTGCAGGTGGAGTTGACTAGTTAATGACTCCTAGTCTATATTTTGCTCCATATTTAATTATTCCCAAATATTTAATTATAAATAATCATTTTCATTCACAATTAATCTAATGCAATACGATATGCCAAGTACATAAATACAAATAGTCCTTTCATGCACTAATAATCTAATGGAATACTATATGCCAAGTACATAACTACAAATAGTCCTTTCATGCACAAATAATCTAATGCAATACTATATTCCAAGTACATAACTACAAATAGTCCTTCCATGCCCAAATAATCTAATGCAATACTATATGTCAAATACATAGGTGTTCATTTATCAATTTTCTTTATTTGTCTAGGTACCACATCGTCAGGTCCTTCTAACAACACTTTCTTTCCTTAATCGTCTAGGTACCACATCGTCGGGTCCTTCTGACAACACTTTTTTTTCTTAATTTTCTAGGTACCACATCGTTGGGTCTTTCTACCAATAATTTCTCATTTTACTATTCTGTTGGGATTCCCCTATTTTTCCTTACTTTTCCATAACTCGTACTATATCTTTCCAAGTCAAGCGTGGATCTCATCAAGTTCAATCTATTATTGCTTTATCTTATTAATGCCCAATATTGTTTATGGTTATGAACTTTATCTTTTAATTTTGCTAACATGTATTGATTTGATAAAGATAGTTTAGAGCCTTGAAAGACCACAGGTGTAGCAACTCACAGAACCTATGGAAGAAAGGAATACGTGGTGCCAGTTTTCCCTTCCTGAATTTGGTCCCATATATCATTGTGAAAACTTAAGCATCCTTCCATGAGGCTAGCTATGACTGGGTCAAGATAAAATGTCCAAGCATCTTCTCTTCCAATCAGTTGGAATCTATTCGGTATGTTAAGAGCATAGAGTAACAGCGCAGACCTGAACGCAACAACTTCATTCAATTTCATTCATGGATGTAACTCTTTCTGTTTCAATTAGGCATCTTGAAGATCATAGATCGTCATGGCTGCCCGATATTTGTGAAACGAAATTATGTCATATGTGTATAAATGTAAGAAGGTGTTCTGATTCTTAGGGTTAGTTAATTGACATTTTGATTGTAAGTGCTGTAACATAGTATTTTAACTGTGGATCTACCATTTTAATACAAGGAGAAAAGTTCTTGATATTCCTATGTCTTAATTTGTGTTATTTTCATGGTATCTTTGTTAGAAGGCTAGGGCCCTCCTTCTCATAGAGATCGCCGAGTTAGATAGATGCTTTAGTTTTGTTTCTGTTATTTTGGTGTGGAATTACAATAGGAATATTTACAATGAGCTGGGACAGTAGTTGTTAATGATTGCATTTTCCTTTGGCGTGTTGCAACAGTGTGGTGTGACAGTCAACTGTGTAGAATAGTTTTTCTTTCGATGCAAGTGTGTTAGTTCTTTGTTACATTCAAGCTCAGCTCTGATTCCTTTCTATTATTTATCTTTCTTAGAGTTTTCCAATTTAGTCAGATTATGGTTCAAGCTTAGTTCTGGTTCAATCACTGTTATTTACATTCTTAGAATTTGTTGAATTAGACAGGTTATGATTGATTTACTTGTAGTCGGATATTTTTAGGATTTAACTTCTTGTAAAAGTAAGTCTAGTTTATTTATTCTTAGATCAGTAACTCCTGGATTAATGTTGTAGGAAAGTAGAAGTCCTTTGAAGTTATTAGATGGATAATTTAGCTTAGCTTTAGCAATGAGTTGATTTTGACTGAGTAGTTAGGTAGGATAATTGATCTTCATTCATTCAATCAGCTACTTGAGTGTTTATGCATAGATTTTTCTAATTTACTTTGAAATAACAAGACTTACCTGGGTTGAAAATTTATATTGAGCATTTTGTCTATTAATTAAAATTGATTAGCATATTGAGTTACCAACATTTTGGCGTCATTGTCGGGGATGGTAATTGATAGACATAGATGGTAGTTGATTAATTGTTTTCATTTAGCTATGAGTATTTGAAGCATGCATGAATACGAGAATAAAAACTCGAAAAACCCCCCAAAATACTAACCCCGTAGGTGGAAGAGGTCGTGGCAGTAACCAAGGTTTGGGAAGACAGGCATTCATTGATGAAATAATTGTCGAAGATGATTCCTTTACCAGACTACCGTGAGCATATTTAGGAAGAGGAAACTCCATTCTCCCTAATATTGAAACATATACATCAACCGTAGAGAATGCAACGAGACCTTCAACTCCCATTCCTGAGAAGAAACCTCCTGAAGACAAAGGAAGTGCTATAGGTGCAGTGGGTTGAGACGATATCTATCGATCCAACAGGTGCAGAGTGACCAAAGAAGAGTGGTTAGAACATCGCCAATAAGCAGAGGAAAGAAGAAAGGAAGGACAAGAGGACCAGGGAAATATGGATAATGAAGAACATGGAGATCACCACAAACCTCCCAATAATCGTGAAGAGGAGGTGGAAGATAATCAGCATGGTGACACTATTGTCACACTTGAATTCCCTATCCTACAAACACTAGGGGCAGCCCTCATGAAGAATATTTCACCCTCGGTTCTTCCAAACTTCCATGGTAATCCCTCCGAGGATCCAGATGAATTCCTCTTTGAATTTGATATCCTCTGTCGGAGCTATGACTATACCTCCAGCGCACAAAAATTGAAGCTATTTCCTGCCACTCTTAAGGGAAATGCCCTGCATTGGTTCATGAGATTGGGTCGTGAGACTATTACTACTTGGGATCAAATGAAACAGACTTTCCTTTCCAAATGTCAATAGTATTGTAGAACTAGCGATACAAGGGAAGAGTTGTTTAAGATGGTCGAGAAAGAAGAGGAGAGTTTGGAAGATTTTGTTGAGAGATTGTTATATAATTTACAGAGGTCTGGTCATGCCGATATTGGGAAAGATGTACTGAATATTATCTTACTGCGTGGGATCAGAGAATATTTCCTCGACATGCTGAGTTTTTTGGGGAAGGGATATATCTCAAAATAATGTTAAATTTTCTGAATTTACTTCAATATGATCTAGGATATTAACTGAGAGAACAACATGTACAGCATATCTACAGCATATCAATCATGGAGACAACAATGCAAGCACACAAGAGACACAAAGATTTACTTGGGGAAAACCATAAAGGTGAAAAACCCCAATAACTTCCTCAGAGATAGATAGAGCAATGATACAACCAACCAATAGAGATAGCCATAACCTAGCAGCAATCCTCCTCCTCCATAAGTGCGCCTCTCCTCCTTGAGAGCATGTGTGAGAAGTGAGTGAGTAAATAGAGTGCCTCCCGCACTCTATTTATACTTGACTTGACTTGCCTTTTTACCTAACTCATGTAGGCTCGAACTTAACCACATAATATAATGCTGACTGGGCCGACCCCCAATAGGGTGGTCTAATAACCCTTTGACCCACATGACTTATACAGGGCCGACCCCAAATAAGGTGGTCTAATAACCCATCAAGTATAAGTTACGACACTTACAATATAAATGACGACACTTCCTTATAGAGGAATAATACCATCTCTATAGGAATATAATATACATATATGTGAAATACATTCCGAAGTTACATATACATCAACACTCCCTCTTAACTAGGAAGGTATTTCTCAGCACAGTTCTTCTAGCACAAGTCATCTTCTCTGGATCATCGTCACTGGATAATCATTATCGAGTCATCATCATCGTCACTGCTGCTGCTATCTCAATCAATCTCTGAATCTACTCGTCATAGGAAGTTCTACAGAGCCAGTCCTTTTTCATACTGGATGTAGGCCCACCACCTGCAGGTCTTCATCATCACTGGCCATACTGTGGAATCCTCAGGACTTTTACGTGCGTCACAAAACCTTGAAAGAGCATCCCAGGCTGTTACGAGCACACAGCTCTACCTATAGGATCTCCCAGGGCACCGAATTACATGTGACCTCACCACAAAACCTCGCAAGAGCATCTGCCAGATATCCCAGGGAACCGAATTACATGCCATAGGCAAAACCTCGAAAGACTATCTGCAGATCTCCCAGGGCAACGAATTACATGTGGTCATGGAAAAACCTCGAAAGAGCATTTGCCAGATGTCCCAGGGAACCGAATTACATGCCATAGGCAAAACCTCGAAAGACCATCTGCAAACCTCCCAGGGCACCGAATTACATGCCATAGGACAAAACCTCGAAAGAGCATCTGCTAGATATCCCAGGGAACCAAATTACATGCCATAGGCAAAACCTCGAAAGACTATCTGCAGATCTCCCAGGGCACCGAATTACATGTCCTCCCAGAGCAAAACCTCGAAAGAGCATTTGCCAGATGTCCCAGGGAACCGAATTACATGCCATAGGCAAAACCTCGAAAGACCATCTGCAAATCTCCCAGGGCACCGAATTACATGCTCATATGCACAACCTGATCCACGGCCACAGAGTATCAACCTGATACTCATCATACATCATCCTGATGTATCCATGATCATCCTGATCATCATCACTGCAACGTCCTGCTGCATGTCATCTGGAGCAACATCCTGAAGCTCGTCATCTATGATCATCCTGATCATCACTGCAACATCCTGCAGCATGTCATCTGGAGCAACATCCTGAAGCTCGTCATCTATGATCATCCTGATCATCAATGCATCTACCTGATGCATACCAAGTATCTACCTGATACATATCATCATACATGATCCTCCTGATCATACAATGTATCCACCTGATACAAATACATGATACATATCATCATACATGATCCTCCTGATCATCAATGCATCTACCTGATGCATACCAAGTATCTACCTGATACATATCATCATACATGATCCTCCTGATCATCAATGTATCCACCTGATACAAATACAAATACATGATACATATCACCATACATGATCCTCCTGATCATCAATGTATCCACCTGATACAAATACAAATACATGATACATATCACCATACATGATCCACCTGATCATACAATGTATCCACCTGATACATATACAGATACATGGTCCAAGCATCCAACATGATGCATATACAAAATACGTATACATGATCCAACTGATCATATCCAGCATCAACATGATGCGTACATACATACATAAAAATGATCCAACTGATCATATCCAAGCATCCAACATGATGCGTACATACATACATAAAAATGATCCAACTGATCATATCCAAGCATCCAACATGATGCGTACATACATACATAAAAATGATCCAACTGATCATATCCAAGCAGAAACCAGAACATCATCCTGATGTTCATCATCCAGCGCTTACATCCACAGCCATGTGAAGGATCCTCCTTCCAACATGCTTGGAATGGCTTCAGCAAATGTGTCCATCACTTCTTCCTCGAAGTGTCCTCGATCTGAAGAACGCCAAGCCTCTCTCTGAAGTACTCGAACTTCACCCTGGCTAGTGGCTTCGTCAGCACATCTGCAATCTGCTCGTCTGTCGCAACATACAGGAGCTTCACAGCTCCTCTTTGCACCATATCCCTGATATAGTGATATTTGATCTCTATGTGTTTCGACCTGTCATGAAACACTGGGTTCTCGGACAGCTTCACACAACTCTGGTTATCACAGAAGATACCAGTAGCTTCCAACGGGAGATCAAATAACTCAGACAGTAGCTTCCGTAGCCATACTGCCTCACAACTAGCTGAACAGGCTGCAACATACTCTGCCTCAGCTGTACTCAGTGCTACGCAGGATTGCTTCCTGCTAAACCAAGAGATCACACCTGATCCCATACTGAAGCAACACCCAGATGTGCTCTTCCTATCTGCAGCACTGCCAGCCCAATCTGAATCAACATAACCCTGCAGGTTAAACTTTTGATTCGCCTCATATCTGAGCCCATAATACACTGTACCCTTCAGGTACCTCAGAACATGCTTTACAGCAACCAGGTGAACACTCCTCGGATCCGTCAGGAACTGGCTCAATGTGTTCACAGCAAAGCAAATATCTGGTCTCGTGTTCGTCAGGTACATCAAGGACCCAATAATCTGACGATACATAGAAACATCAACTGGCTCAGATGAAGCATCACAAAGAAGCTTCATATTCGATGCCATAGGTGTGGCCATGGCCTTGCAATCCATCATCCCAAATCTCTTCAGGTTATCTACTGTGTACTTCCCTTGACCAAGGAAGATCCCACATGCATTCTGCCACACCTCCATGCCAAAAACAAGTAGTGTATCATCCCCAAGTTCTTCATCTCGAACTCGGTAGTAAGCTTCCGCTGCGTGTCGGCAATCAATCTATCTTCACCATACCAAGTTCTACACATATATGATTTCCTATCATGTGTCTCAGAACCAAGTGGCTGCTCTACATACACTTCTTCTTCAACTACACCATTCAAAGAAGCTGTCTTGAATCCATCTGGTGTATCACTTTTATATTTCTCAATGCTGCCATCTGCAACATGCTTGATCTAATAGTTCCATTTGGAAGTCATAGCAAACTTCCCTTCATGTCTTGGAATTACATCCCAAACATCATTCTTCATGATCGACAGATCATGGTATTTCATTTCTTCATCCCAGATCCTGGGAACTTCAATATCTTCAATATCTTCAATAGATATCTTTGTTGCTGGAACAAAATGTTGTAGTTCTTCTTTTGTAGGAGATGGCATACGATCTTTCCTACACAACAAGTTAAATTGCATGATTAGAAAACATCTCATAGTTTTCAGAACAAATTCTTACACATAAAGAAATATGCCATACAGTCATGCAATTATCTTAGCCAATGCTTCAATACAACATTTATCCATATTCCGTAACTTTCTAGATGCCTTCCAATCTCTACCAGAACATTGTTAAGAGTGTGCACAACTCCCAACATGTCAGCAAAGAGGTTTCATTCTAGATAAGTAGCAATGGAATGTTGTACAGTGCCATAGGCCACTTACCCATGCATATTAGGAGTATACTGTTCATCAATGCAATTAATCTAATATGCATAATACACAACCTAATTCTAGGAACATCAGTATATACATTATTGAATAGTATTATTTAAGAAATGACAATTCAAATACTTATCTTTGTTTGTTCGTTGGGTGGACTCCCTCTGAGTCTTCGCTTCCTTGCAGGAGCTGCTGGAGTCCTAATCTGAAGTAGCTTCTTCTACACCTTTCTGTTGTGGGATGTAGAGAGATGGTCAACTCCCTCTGAATATCTGCATCCTTGCATAAACCACTGGAGTGTACTCCCTCTTGATCTTTGCTTCCTGGATTACCTGTTCTTGAATCTCATATTCATCCTTGGTCCCTATACATGCTTATTAGTATCATGAATGTGTTATCCTTGTGATCTCATATAAAATCATACATTCATTAGTATACTATTAAAACACAATAATCTCAAGCATGTATAGTCATGATCATTTCAAACATAAATAATAAGCATTAGCATTCAAGGTTTATGTAGTATTCTTATGGTTAGTCAAATCATAAGAAACATAACATGTCTAAACCTATAATTACTCAAACCTATGACTCTTCGGGTTAGTTGAATCATCAATCAAGATAAGAGATATAATATGCATAAAAGCTATACCTTCATGATTCTTCTGGTTAGTCATATCATCAATTATGGTAAGAAACATAATATGCATACAACCATGATTATTCAAACCTATGACTCTTTGTGAATAATCATTATCAACAACACAATAGTATAAGATCCTAACACAAGGTAGGATTCTAGCTTGATATAGGAAAAACATACCTGGATTAGCATGCTAGCTAGTTATGTCTAACATACCCGTATAATGTCTTTTGGTTTTCTTCAATGACTTGTGTTAGTAACCTGCATGTCTCAATGGTTAGCCATTATAAAACCAAGTTATACATACCTCGTAAATGGATCTTCTATGAGATCCATGACAATGGATGAGTCTTTATCCTCATGTCACCATGATCATATGTTCTTGAACTGGAGCATGATTTGTCTTTCTTGGTGTACCTTTCATGTTAGTAGACAACATAAACCTCATACAACACCATAATGCATTAGTACAATCATAAGTGTCAACACCCTAAATAATGAATATCTTCTATCATGCATTCATAATTTTGTTAAGGTGATACGACAAATCTAAAAACAAAATTGTACTTAACTGTAATAACATGAAGACAAACATACCATAAACTTAATCATGGACAAATATCAAAACATACCTCGATGAGTCATACCTGTCGAGATCGCTTGTAATCTTCTTATGTAAGGCCTTAGCCTCATCTCCCTCTGAAACAGGAACTTCTTCACCTATGTAGGTGACCAATCCATCTTCTTCTAGGATTAACCCAATCCACTTGATGTGCAAGAACTGGACCTGGAGCTGGATATGGGTTTGTCAGAGAAACCCCAAAAATTCAAACTTTGAATTTCAACCTTCCGAAAGGATAGAAATATGCGCCTTGATGAGCTGATCAAATTGGTATATTCATAATTTGAAAACTGCAAAGTTTCACTCCTCAATTTTGCCTTTGAAACTTCCGGATTCACTGGACGTGACCCTGAAATGGGGTTTGATGAATCCCACTCTTTTTCCCAATCAAAAGGTTTGATCCAAAGCTCTAAGCTTCTATTTTTCTGAGGAGCTTCCAGCCGTGGTCTCAGATTTCAAAAATTCCCATTTTTACAGAAGCCCTAATTTTCCACTTTCCTGATCAAAGTCCCGAACTAGGGTCTGATCAAGCCCGGCCTTCTTCCCAACCAAAAATTCTGATTTTGGTCTCTAAATTTTTATTTTGATGAGTAGCATTCAGCCGTGGTCTCCGATTACAAAAATTCCAACTTTCTTCAAAGCCCTAAATTCCGGAAGCCATGAATGAAGGTACCAAAAAATAATTCTGTTTTGACAGAAATATGTACCTAATTGTTTCTGGTGTAACTCTAAAATTTTTGATCCACAGGGTCTGAAAAAAGTTTCCTGAGATAGCCTGACCTGTTACCTTTCCATCCTGATAGGTCTGACCTCTATTGGATTCTTTGAGAGAGAGTTATGCCAAATGTCGCAACGTGACCTGTTTTGGGATAAAACAGAAGAGCGAACTTGTACGGAGTGCCACGTGTCACTGTTTGAACTTCGGCCTCTACAAAAGTTTTATGAGATAGCTCGGCCTGTTATCTTTCCATCCTGATAGGTCTGACCTCCATTTGATTTTCTGAGAGAGAGTTATGCCAAGTGTCGCAACGTGACCTGTTTATGGGATAAAATAGTAGAGTGAACTTGTACGGCGTGCCACGTGTCACTGGTTCAACTTCGGCCTCTGAAACAGTTCTCTAAGATAGTACAGACTGTGTACTACCTGTCACTTTTTACGAAATGTCATTTGGAGCTTCCTAGCCCAAGTTATGACCTTTTTCCCAAGGTCACCTGATTTTGACTCAGATCTGGAAGAGGCAGAAACCCTATATTGTAAAGATCATAAATCACAAAGCACAACGACTTAGAGGTTGTCCTTTGGACACAAGGTACCTGGAGATTTTAGCTTCGTCTTGTAACAATTTTAGATCCGAAAACTTCTCCAAAACGGATTTATAGCGAAAGTACTACGATGACTGGTTTTTGCTATATCAAGCCCTAGCATCGTAAGTGCAACAAGTGTCATACATGCCATATCATGCCTTCTTTCAGGCTAGCTCTGATACCATGTTAAATTTTCTAAATTTACTTCAATATGATCTAGGATATTAACTGAGAGAACAACATGTACAGCATATCTACAGCATATCAATCATGGAGACAACAATGCAAGCACACAAGAGACACAAAGATTTACTTGGGGAAAACCATAAAGGTGAAAAACCCCAATAACTTCCTCAGAGATAGATAGAGCAATGATACAACCAACCAATAGAGATAGCCATAACCTAGCAGCAATCCTCCTCCTCCATAAGTGCGCCTCTCCTCCTTGAGAGCATGTGTGAGAAGTGAGTGAGTAAATAGAGTGCCTCCCGCACTCTATTTATACTTGACTTGACTTGCCTTTTTACCTAACTCATGTAGGATCGAACTTAACCACATAATATAATGCTGACTGGGCCGACCCCCAATAGGGTGGTCTAATAACCCTTTGACCCACATGGCCGACCCCCAATAGGGTGGTCTAATAACCCTTTGACCCACATGACTTATACAGGGCCGACCCCAAATAAGGTGGTCTAATAACCCATCAAGTATAAGTTACGACACTTACAATATAAATGACGACACTTCCTTATAGAGGAATAATACCATCTCTATAGGAATATAATATACATATATGTGAAATACATTCCGAAGTTACATATACATCAACAAATAAACCTTTGAAAATATCATTGACTTATGTCAAATATATTCGAGGGGATCCTCTAGAACCAACAATCAGGACAAAGAATGAGATCGAGATGTCCTTACTAGGACACAGAAGTCAACTTGTGGAGGGACCACTCGAGAAGAAATAGGAAACCTTCTTGAGAATTTTCAAATATATAGGATGAGCTCTATCTCCTCGCAGTTGGATATATTGAGAGAAAAACAGAGGCAAGCAGAAGACGACCTGGCACTTGGTGTATTATGTGCTAAATGAAGGAAGAAGCACCCACTGAAGTAATGCCCGCTTGAAAAGGTGGAGGTATGTCAATTATGTGAATTGGATCATGACACCAAAGAATGTCCTTCACTGCCCAAATTCAAAGCTGTCCTGCAGGCACCTACTTCAGATGTGGAGCAAGCTTATTTCATCACTCAGAAGAAGCCTTGGCAGTCTCGGAATCAAGGTATGAACCCAGATCCATCACCTTTTTGGAATAATATGAATAATCAATTTCCTTCACATTATTCCTATTCTAATAACCAATGGAATCCAACTCAAACTTCAATGCAAAATCCTAATCCTTGGACGCCATGGTCACAACAATCAAACCAGCAAGCTCCTTGGTCTCCTGGTTGGAGAAATTCCTCCCCACGAAATCAGTTTCCTCACAACCCAACTCCTTATCAATAGTATCCTCACCAACAATATCAACAGCCACAACTGCAACTCCAAAACAATCCCGCACCAATGAACGTACCACTACGACCAAAGCTTCCTGCTCAACCTAACCCCAACTCGAATAATATGGAAATACATCAATTCGAAACTACCAACATGCCTTCTTATTCCATTTCCCTAATTCCCTACAATGACATACACTTACGATCAGGGAGGGTAGTGGAACCCATCGTCATCGAGGATATTCCATCCTCTGTGACTGAAGCAAGAATGAATCAGCAATTCGAGAATTCAGTTAATACAGCAATCCCCATTATTGAGGATGCTGAAAATCCTACTGAAACACCAGCTACAACACATGAAGAAACAAACATTGAAAGAAAGCCTACACAACTAACAAGAGAACCACCGTATCCTGAACGATTGGCCTTACAGATGATAGTGGAACAACCTTGGTTCAATATCTTAGGAGAATTGAAGAATCTTTATGTCAAGATTCCACTATTACAAGCCCTTCATGATGTACCTATCTACGCAAAGACCGTTAGAGATCTATGTGTAACGTCCCCTCCCATGGACCCAATTCAAGGAAGGGAACATGATACCAATCTATGGGGATTTGACATAATCTCAGCCCATTCATTAGAATCATATGAATAAAACATTTGTGTGCAAATTCAAACAAATCAAACATGCATAATGGAATTAAACTATCCACACACATTACTCATGCATACAACATATCAACAGTCATCAAATTAATTCCTTGTAGAAGTAAATACACATAGAGAATACTTATATTCCTTGTGTAATTCTCCCAAGCAACTAGCTATGTCGCTGCAACGTTTCACCCAACCATAGGTCTCTGCCCAGCCTATATTCTTTCAGCACTTAGAGACCACCCCCGAGCTGTGCATGATTTCTACAAGGAATAGGGGACATTCCAGCTCTTACACAGCCAATTAATCAATGCATCTAAGCCAAGCCATTCCACAACTGAGTTTATCAAGCTAAATCAGAACCCTGGATGCTTGCACTCAAGCTCAAGCCAAAATAATGGATTGGGAGAGGGAAATTTGACCACAGGGAAGAAACTGATTTATCCCACATATATATAAGCATTCAATAGCCAAAATAGTCTCAATAGAACCCCAATTCCATTACCCTTCTTCCCCACTGGTATATAACACAAAAATTCCTTTCTCCTAGCTGAGAAACAAAGAAAAACGAAAACAAACGTCGCTGGAAAATGCCTAAGTTGCTCCCAACTCGTGAGGGAGAGAAACTGGTTGATGGATAATGGCTTGGGGAGCAATTCTTGGATCTTTTTTTTTCCAAGGAGCAAAAAACGTTTTTCCATGAAGGGTGGCTTGCCCATACCCGAATTTGGACAGCCATACCTCCCATTCCCCAAGGCATTAACTACCTCAACCAACTCTTGGGAGAAATGAATGATTAGGTACAAAAGTCAACATGGGTATTTGAGTGTTAATGGGCTCTCTCATTGACACTTGGCTTGACTTGATTGGCCTAAGGGTTTGAATGTTTTCCTTCCTAATTCCTTGTAAAATCATGCCCCCATATCTTGTTGCATTGCAGAGCTAGTTGTGGGTATTTTATTAAAATGCATATTTACATGATATTTGCAATTCCATTGTGACTGGCTAGCATGTAAACCATATGCATCAATAAATCAATGGAGGGGCCTTGGCCTTGAGCTCCTCACCATGATTTTATAACAATATTACATCATTTACATTTTAATATATTGGGGTCAAAATAGGGACATTACATCCCCCCCCCCTTGGAATAACACCGTCCTCGGTGTTCCAATACTTAGGAATAAATTTCCATTTTACACATGTCCAAAATTCACACAATGTGGCAGGTCTGTCCCGTGTTTCAGCTCCTTACTTTGAACTTTCAGGACCAAGTCCTTTGGCTTCGACAAACTGCTCCTGCTGGCTTTGATCTTCCATCTCTGTAGGTGGGCATTGCTCTACAACGATCCCTTCCTTTATGTACCTTCCAGCTAATCTATAAGTCTGGAATTTCTTGGCTGCCAATTTCTTGCCATCCTGGCAACTATTTGAGGAATATTTTCATCCAAAACCCATAACATTTGGTCTGCTACTATGGCCAATGTACACAACTGGCTCTCACTTTGCTCACTAGCAACACCTGGCTTGTAACAACTGCAACAATGGCTTTCAATTTCTTACTTGTGAGATTCATCATGGCAATTTCTGTTAGGACAAGCATAGCACAATATTAAAATTAGTCAATTATTTTCCTAATTGACATGGAACGTCCATGCTTTACTCATGATACTTCCACACATTTCATGCTTTCCCATCATACACATGAACTCATTCATGTTCATCCTTTCACGGAAAATAACTATTTCAGCATTCACAATTTATTTCAAGCAATAAACACAATCAACTTCCAGTCACAACATGCATTCAACAATCCTTTGTTTCTGAAATGCATCAATCAAAAAGGGAAAGAGAAGAGTAAGAGTTTCCCCCTCTTAGCATTGTTCCAATCCGAAGCCACACCACAACTCTGGTTTCGTGCTCCTTAGCCTCTTTCACTTCAAGGTGAATGCTTGACTTGCCCTTTCTTGGCTATGACACTTAGTGTCTAAGGTCTGTCTAAAACTTTTCAACTAGGGAACCCTTCCCCATTGTTTCCTATAGAACCTTTGGTTGTTAGGATCCACACATGTCCACTAGCACCATCTTTAATTACTGCTCATGCTGAGCTCTTTAGGACAGTCACATGTCCACATGCATCCTTATGATTCCTTCATAGTCCTTGCTTCCAACAATACCTATACTCGAACATTGAATCAATTCACATGTTTAGTTTACTTTCATAGGGTTTATCCCTAAACAAGAGTTTGATAAAATCATAACCAAATCATATACACATGTATATTCATAAGCAAGAAGCTACAAGATAACCAAACACTTATCTTTAGTGGATGTCTTCACTTTATTCCACAGGCTCCTTCTTTGCTTTACAAGCCTTGGATTTCCTGTGGATACAATAATGAATGTTGGGCTAGCATGCAAGCTACTCCATAACCATTCGAATAGGTAATGCCAGGCCAGTACGCTGAATGGGTTTATCAATTATTTAAGGGATGTTTGGCTAGCACACATACTGCTCTACAACATCAAGTAGTTAACGCCCAACTAGTTACTCTCTTGGTTTACCAACAATTTTATAGCGCTCGACCAGTTACTCTCTGGTTTACCAAGAATTTTATAGCGCCCGACCAGTTACTCTCTAGTTTACCAAGAATTTTATAGTTCTTTCAAGGTCTTTGCTTTCCTGCAATGACCAAGGTTTCCAACAAAGAAACAATAGTGTATCAGCTTAGCTTTTAGAAGACTTATACCTGAAATATTCATTATTCCAAACAAGAACTAAATGAAAATGAATACTTATCTGTATTGTCCATTTCAATCTCTAGTCCACAGGGTCCTGCTTCACTCTACAAGCCTTGGGATCTCCTGCGGAACAGGTTGTTGGCTAGCTCGAGGCCACTCCACGTCATCCAAATAATTATTTCCCAACCAGTTACTCTCTGGATTTACCAAGAACTGGTGGTGCCCAACCAGTCTCGTACCTGGTTGGCCCTCTCCATTGCTGAGCCAACACATCCATATGGGTCATCAACCAATGGAAGGAAACTATGCCATTGACCATTATAGGTCAAGGCTCTACTATGGAGCCATAGGAATCTCAGGGTTTTCAATCAGTCTCGGTACCCCACCTTACTGCTGTTGAATATTGTAACTTCTAAGAATATTATATTTGTACATTATTTATTCCAGAGATGTTTCATTCCTCCGAGGTAATCCTACTATGTATCTGGAGATGTTTATTCCTCCAGGGTTTGATATTAACTAGGGTTATTAGACCCACCATGTGTGGGTCGGCCCTGTAGTTATATTTTAGGGGTTATTAGACTTCTCCAGGTGAGGTCGGCCCCAACAGGTCTTTTAGTCAGTTGAGAGTCAAGTATAAATAGAGGAGGTGAACTCCTCATTAGACCACTCACTCACTTGTGGAAGAGTGCGCACTTGTCTGGGAGATCAACTAAGAAGACAAAGGAAGGAGGAGCACATCTTGTATTTTGGTTGATCATCTTATTGAGGAAAGCTTTACTGGGTTTTCTACCCCATGAGGGTTTCCCAGGATATATTGTGTGTCTATCTTGTGATTATGCTTCTTTCAGTGATCTTGCTTGGTTATTTGGTTTAAACTTAACATGGTATCAGAGCTAGACTGAATAGGACATCTTTCACAAGGTAAGATTATCTCTCTCTCTCTCTTTAGTGAAGTTAGGGTTTCAGCCCAAAGTTGGTATTATTGATTTTTGGTTGCATGGCTGGATAGCCCTCCTCAATACCTTTCTTTTAAGCCCTAGATCGAACTTTTTGGTTGGGTAGAACTCCGGGAATTGCAAACCCTAATTCTACCAAAAGTGCGATACGTGAGATTTTGGTTTCAGAAAAAAGTTGGAATTTTTTATTTCTTATTACATGGTTGGATAGCCCTTATCAAGAGCATTCTTTTAAGCCATAGATCGAACTTTTTGGTTAAGTAGAACTCCGGGAAAGTCAAACCCTAATTCTACCAAAAGTGCGATAAAATTCTGTTTCAGTTTCCGGAAAAGTGAAAAGTAACTTTCCAAGTAAGTCTACTCTGTCTCTTGGACTCCCCCAAGAGAAGATGGCTCCAAATACTAAGCTTGAAGACAAGCTAGAAGGCATAGAGAATTTACGGGCATGGAAATACAGAATTGGTCTCATTCTTGAAGAGAATGATCTTGCTCAGCTTATCAAGGAAGAAGTTGCAGAACCAGAAGGAGATGAAGCCAAAGAGAAGCATAGGAAAGATTTGATTAGGGCAAAGAGAATCATAGCTGATTCCATCAAAGACCACTTGATTCCACAAGTGGCCTCTAAGAAGACTCCAAAGGAAATGTATGATGCCCTAGGAAGAATGTATGAAGGGAAGAACATCAATAGGAAGATGAATCTGAGGACTAAATTGAAGAGCACCAAGATGCACAAAGGAGAATCCATTCAAGACTACTTCTCAAGGGTTTCACAAATCAAGGAACAACTAGATGCAATTGGTGATACTCTTGATGAGGATGAACTTGTGATGACTGCCCTCAATGGTCTCACTAGATCTTGGGAGTCATTTATACAAACCATGTGTGCCAGGAAAGAGAGCATGAAGTTTGACATAGTATGGGAGGATTGTGTTCAAGAAGAAGCTAGGGTTGCAAATAGAGAAGCCCTTCTCAAAGAGGATGACCAAGCCTTAGCCACTCATACCAAAAGAAGAAGAATGAGTCATCTCAAGAGAGTTGACCACAAAGGATCTCAACACTTCTCTAGATCTAACAAGAGAAGAGGACCCAATTCAGCAAGAGATCTTTCTACGGTAGAATGCTACAGTTGTCATAAATTGGGACACATCTCCAAATTTTGTCCTTCTCAAAGGAAGAAAGTCTTCCACAAAAGACATCATGCACATATGGCAGAAAATGATAGTGAAGAAGAAGAAAAGGAAGAAGATGAAGAAGAAGAAGAGGTAGAGGTAAAACCCAAAAGGAAAAGATGTAAGGTGAAGAAAGAAGATCCAGAAGAATATGTTCTATTCTCTGCACTCTCTGGATCTGTATCTCCTGGGGAAGATACATGGCTCATTGATAGTGGTGCTTCCAAGCACATGACAGGTCAAAGGAAGACCTTCTCAAATCTTGAAGAAAAGTCTTCTTCACAGAAAGTATCTCTAGGAGATGACTACCAATATCCTATCAAAGGAATTGGTGAAGCTAGCTATAAGCTAGATTCTGCAACACCCTTGAAGATGAAAGACATCTTATATGTCCCAGGTTTAAAGAAGAACCTTTTCTCTATTTCAACACTAGATAAGAAAGGCTTCAGAGTAGCCTTGATAGATGGTCAAGTACTCATGTGGTCCAAAGGGAAGACAATTAAAGATGCAGTTGTTATTGGTGAAGAAGAAGGAGGTCTCTATAAACTCAAGGGTCATCCAGAAGCTGCCCTTGCACATGAGATCTCCAGCCCTAGTGAGCTATGGCATAGAAGATTAGCCCACGTCAACTTTAAAGTCTTACCCTATGTAAGCAAGGTAGTCATAGGATTACCAGATTTAAAAGCTGATCATGATGGCTCATGTAAAGGATGTAAGAAAAAAAAAAAAAAAAATATCAAGAACCCCTTTCCAAAGAGTGAAACAAAGACTAAGAACATTTTAGAGCTTATACACTCAGATGTATGTGGTCCAATGCCCACCACTTCCTTAAGTGGGTTTGAATACTATCTTTCATTCATAGATGACTATTCAAGGAAAACTTGGATATACTTCCTGAAAGGTAGGAATGAAGTCTTTGGAAAATTCAAAGAGTTCAAGGCTCTAATAGAAAATCTATCAGACAAGAAAATCAAGACTCTCAGAACAAATAATGGCGGAGAATTCACCTCAAAGGAATTTGAGGACTTTTGCAAAGAAGCTAGAATTAAAAGGGAACTAACTACTCCCTACAATCCCCAACAGAATGGGGTGGCTGAAAGGAAAAATAGAACAATCATGGAAGCTGTGAAGACCATGATACATGACCAAGATCTTCCCATGTACTTATGGGCTGAAGCAGCCAAGACAGCAGTTTATGTGCAAAATAGATTTTCTCACAGTGCTCTTGAATTCAAAACTCCAGAAGAAGTATTTACAGGTAAGAAGCTTGAGGTAAGTCATCTTAAAATATTTGAGTGTCCTGTGTATATCCACATTCCAAAAGAAAAGAGAACCAAGTTGGATCCCTCAGGTAAGAAGGGAATGTTTGTTGGCTATTGTGAAACTTCCAAAGCCTTCAGAATCTACATACCAGGTTTCCATCATATAGAAATAAGTAGAGATGTAACCTTTGATGAGGAAGCAGCTCTCAAGAAATCCAGAAAGTGTCAACTTGAAGAAGTTTATGAAGAAGACTCATCACCCAGAAATTCAGAGAATGTTCACATCCCTGAAGAAGCTACACCAGAGGATCATGACATGCTGGAACCTCAAGAACCCCCTGTTGCAGAACTATCCAGGAAAAGAAGACCAGCATGGGCTAGAGATATTATTCAAGGAGCTGAAAGATATGGAGCTCTTGAAGGCTCCACTAGAGAAAGAAAGAAACCAAAGCTTGTGTCCAACTATATGGCCTTAATGTGTGATCTTGTGGATCAACTACCTACTAACTATGAAGAGGCAGCTCAGAAGAAAGAATGGGTAGAAGCAATGACAGAGGAATATCAGTCAATAATGAAAAATGATGTTTGGGATATAGTTCCCAAGCCAAAAGATAAAAGTGTGGTTTCTTCCAAATGGATTTTCAAAATAAAACATGCCGCAGATGGAAGCATTGAAAAATACAAAGCAAGATTTGTAGCCAGAGGATTCTCTCAGAAGGAGGGAATTGACTACGAAGAAACATTTGCACCAGTTGCCAGGTATACTTCAATTAGAACTATTATGGCTCTTGCATCCATGATGAAGCGGAATTTACACCCAATGGATGTTAAGACAGCTTTTCTGGATGGTGTAATTGAAGAAGAAGTTTACATAGAGCAACCTCAAGGGTTTGAGGTTAATGATGGAAGAACTCATGTATGCAAATTGAAGAAGGCATTATATGGGTTGAAACAAGCTCCAAGGGCTTGGTACGGAAGGATTGATAATTTCTTAACTAGCATGGGCTTTACCAAAAGTAAAGCTGACCCAAATCTTTATCTCAAGGTAATGGATGATGAACCAGTTATATTGCTGTTATATGTAGATGATCTCTTCTTAACTGGAGATGAGAAACAGATTATTGAAAGCAAGAAGAAGCTTTCTTCAGAATTCGAGATGAAAGATCTCGGATTAATGCACTACTTCTTAGGCTTAGAAGTATGGCAAGAACCAAAAGGAATCTTTCTAAATCAAGGTAAGTATACTGTGGAGATTCTCAAAAGATTTGATATGTTGAAGTGCAAAGCCATGGCCACTACCATGGACTCCAACTTAAAGTTATTAGTTAATGATTCATCAGAATTAGTGGACATAACTCTATATAGACAAATCATTGGATCATTGATGTACTTAACTAATACTAGGCCTGATATATGCTTTGCTGTAAATACCCTAAGTCAGTATCTAGTAGAACCTAGAAAGGTTCACTTAATAGCTGCAAAGCATGTAATGAGGTACCTAAAAGGTACATTAGATTTTGGCCTTTTCTATTTTGGAGGTCATGAACTCAGATTACATGGTTACTCAGATTCTGATTGGGCAGGTAGTGTCTCAGATAGAAAAAGTACCTCAGGTGGATATTATGGTCTTGGATCTGCCATGATCTCATGGTTCAGCAAGAAACAATCAAGTGTGGCCCTCAGTACTGCTGAAGCTGAATATATAGCTGCCTGTTCTGCTAGCTGTGAAGCAGTATGGCTTCGAAAACTTTTATCTGGAGTGTTTGACTTAGAAATGGACCCCACTGTGATTATGTGTGATAATCAAAGCTGCATCAAGATGACTGAAAATCCTGCATTTCATGATAAGTCAAAACACATAGAGATCCGATACTTTTATATACAAGACATGGTGCAGAGAGGAGCTATCAAGCTGGAGTATATAAGCACTGAGGATCAAATCGCTGATATCCTGACCAAGCCTCTGTCTCGAGTAAAGTTTTAACACTTCCGAGACAAGCTTGGTGTAGTTCAGAAGAACCCTCCTCGAAAGGGGGAGTAGCACAGTATGAGACAAACAAGCCTATCTCATCAATGATGAGGTTACCTATTTTTTGTACTTACTCACCTAGAATTATTTAGATTTAGGACTCTTATATTCTTTATTTTGATGGTTAGATGTATACATGCTTTTGATGATAGATGTATACATGCTAGATACTTTTGATGATAGATGTATACATGCTAGATACTTTTGATGATAGATGCTTTTGATAGTTAGATGTATACATACTTTTGATGATAGATGTATACATGCTTTTGATGATAGATGTATACATGTTTTGATGATGATGATACATGTTGTGGTTATACATGTTTTGATGATGATGATACATGTTGTGGTTATACATGTTTTGATGATGATGATACATGTTGTGATTATACATGCTTTTGATGTTGATGATACATGTTGTGGTGATACATGTTATGATGATGAGGATACATGTTCCTTATGAACATGTGAAGGGATTGGATCATTCCTGGACTTCAGTCCAAAAGAAGAGCCGTAGATGTATGTCTTCGATAATGAAGGGATTGGATCATTCCTGGACTTCAGTCCGAAAGAAGAGCTGTAGACGTATGTCTTCGATAATGAAGGGATTGGATCATTCCTGTACATCAGTCCGAAAGAAGAGCCGTAGACGTATGTCTTCGATAATGAAGGGATTGGATCATTCCTGGACTTCAGTCCGAAAGAAGAGCCGTAGACGTATGTCTTCGATAATGAAGGGATTGGATCATTCCTGGACTTCAGTCTGAAAGAAGAGCCGTAGACGTATGTCTTCGATAATGAAGGGATTGGATCATTCCTGGACTTCAGTCCAAAAGAAGAGCTGTAGATGTATGTCTTCGATAATGAAGGGATTGGATCATTCCTGGACTTCAGTCCGAAAGAAGAGCCGTAGACGTATGTCTTCGATAATGAAGGGATTGGATCATTCCTGGACTTCAGTCCGAAAGAAGAGCCGTAGACGTATGTCTTCGATAATGAAGGGATTGGATCATTCCTGGACTTCAGTCCGAAAGAAGAGCCGTAGACGTATGTCTTCGAGAATGAAGTCCTTGGTGGACGGTTGAGGATTAAGTCATCCTTGGACGTAGGTCCTAAAAGCACGGTGAAGGGATTGGATCATTCCTGGACTTCAGTCCGAAAGAAGAGCCGTAGACGTATGTCTTCGAGAATGAAGTCCTTGGTGGACGGTTGAGGATTAAGTCATCCTTGGACGTAGGTCCTAAAAGCACGGTGAAGGGATTGGATCATTCCTGGACTTCAGTCCGAAAGAAGAGGCGTAGACGTATGTCTTCGAGAATGAAGTCCTTGGTGGACGGTTGAGGATTAAGTCATCCTTGGACATAGGTCCTAAAAGCACGGTGAAGGGATTGGATCATTCCTAGACTTCAGTCCGAAAGAAGAGCCGTAGACGTATGTCTTCGAGAATGAAGTCCTTGGTGGACGGTTGAGGATTAAGTCATCCTTGGACATAGGTCCTAAAAGCACGGTGAAGGATTGGATCATCCTTGGACTTTGGTCCTGTAAACTGAGCCGTAGACGTGAGGTCTCCAAGAACATGATAGGACTGGATTGTCCCTGGACTTCGGTTCAAAAGGTACATGACTGGTTTACATCATTCCTTGATGATGACGATGTTCATGTGATGATGATGACGATGATCGTGTGATGACGATGCTGATGATCGTGTGATGACGATGCTGATGATCGTATGATGACGATGCTGATGATCGTGTGATGACGATGCTGATGATCGTATGATGACGATGCCGATGATCGTGTGATGACGATGCCGATGATTGTGTGATGATGATGCTGATGATCGTATGATGACGATGCTGATAATCGTGTGATGACGATACTGATGATCGTGTGATGACGATGCTGATGATCGTATGATGACGATGCTGATGATCGTGTGATGATGATGCTGATGATCGTATGATGACGATGCTGATGATCGTGTGATGACGATGCCGATGATCGTGTGATGACGATGCTGATGATCGTATGATGACGATGCTGATAATCATGTGATGACGATGCTGATGATCGTGTGATGACGATGCCGATGATCGTGTGATGACGATGCTGATGATCGTGTGATGACGATGCTGATGATCGTGTGATGACGATGTTGATGATCGTGTGATGACGATGTTGATGATCATGTGGCGATGATGATGATGATCGTGCGATGACGATGCTAATGATCGTATGACGATGCTGATAACGATGTTGATGTTCCAGTAACTAGTCAAGTTACTGATGATGATGAATTGAAGAAAGCTTCTGATGATATATAGATGATGTAGTAAATGACTCCTTGCTCCTACAGATGTTGTTATAATATCCTTCTCGTTAAGGGGGAGTGTTGAATATTGTAACTTCTAAGAATATTATATTTGTACATTATTTATTCCGGAGATGTTTCATTCCTCCGAGGTAATCCTACTATGTATCTGGAGATGTTTATTCCTCCAGGGTTTGATATTAACTAGGGTTATTAGACCCACCATGTGTGGGTCGGCCCTGTAGTTATATTTTAGGGGTTATTAGACTTCTCCAGGTGAGGTCGGCCGCAACAGGTCTTTTAGTAAGTTGAGAGTCAAGTATAAATAGAGGAGGTGAACTCCTCATTAGACCACTCACTCACTTGTGGAAGAGTGCGCACTTGTCTGGGAGATCAGCTAAGAAGACAAAGGAAGGAGGAGCACATCTTGTATTTTGGTTGATCATCTTATTGAGGAAAGCTTTACTGGGTTTTCTACCCCATGAGGGTTTCCCAGGATATATTGTGTGTCTATCTTGTGATTATGCTTCTTTCAGTGATCTTGCTTGGTTATTTGGTTTAAACTTAACAACTGCTGGCCCAGTAGAGATGTTATTCCTCCATCAATATCACCACAACCCTTTATACACACATCAATTATTCACCCACACAAGGATGGCACTCCTTTTCCTGTGTAAACCAACGGTTCCCTTTAGAACTCTATAGGTGACTTTCTTGACTACAGGCTAGCATGGCCCCACAATACCCACTCACACTACACAAGGATGATACCCCTTTTCTATTACACAGCTCCTCAGGCCTATCCATCCCTTCTAGTGTCTTTTAGTGTGAGCGTAGAAAGGTTACCACTACCCATACAGTCCTCTTGAGCACCCTTTCTTTCACTTTTCCTTTGAACCTGCAACACCAAATTACACATGTGTAAGTTGATAGCACAAGAAGGATAAGCAGGCTCATCAGTATTGTTGCCCAAAAATTGTAACCAAATTTCATAACATTCACTATCGAGTATTGAAACACCGGGAATGTGTCCATTCCTTAGGGTGTAGTCAATATCAACAACCCTAACATAACCCGACACCCGAAAGGTATGCATCCCTTTCCAATGTGATCCATGTAGGCTCTAGTCACACTCAAGTAGTCTAGAGTAATAATTAAATAATAAAACATATTCTGCATATTAACTCTATTAACCAGACATGCATATTCTTTAGTTAGGGTTACATAATACTCATTCGTTTAACAGAAGTATATTTTCTTCATTGATAAAGAATGGGGGCTCCCTTGTCTGAGTCAACAGTCCTTCGGTTTTCCACCCCAATCCTTTCATGTTCTATAACCCACACATGCCTTCTTGGCATAATTTTACTATCTCACTCATAGGATTTACCAACATGTAGTTCGGCTGAGACATTATCAACATTTACAATGGCGTTTCACCCGAAACCCATTTCCATAGCATGGGATCCTTCCCATCTAGTTTGGCTTATGCAGGCCATCGCACATGGTCTTCCTGCAATGTTTCATCCTGACACACTTATCAAATAGCCAAACAGTCAGCAACATTTAACAATAAACTTCAAATCTGATTGTTCCATAACCAATCAATGTCATTAATAATTAAATTCAATATGAATTTGCAATTCTGTCTACTACAAAAATTGATTTGCTTAGCAGTGAGGTTATCCTCATATTGTATGGCTCTCATAAGTGGTATCACCTTGTCCATTATGGTTTCACCCTTGCTACCATACATGAACATCCACCTACAACATGTCCTCCTAACACAATTTTATATAAGCCAAACAGTCATTAGCAATTATTAGCAAAATTTCAAATCTGAAATTTACAAATCTGTTTCCTACAGAAATTAGATTTGCAACCATGAGATTATTCTCATAAATTTAAATCAAACAATTTAAAGATCTATTTCATGCATAAGTTAAATTTCACAACCATGAGAACCTTCTCATAACCTTTGGCTTTTCCACATGGTAGATCACGGTCTTTATTATAGACTTATCCTCATTGCCATACATAAGAATTTTCTACATGAAATCTGAAACTTTGATCAGCCGAACACATTGTGAGTATCTATATAAATAATCTTCTCATTGCTACAACAATCATTGAAGTGATCTCAGAATTATAAAACTCAATAATTCAAACACTCTCAACTGATAACATTTGAAATGCAATGAAATATATATCTCTATATATGCATCATTATCATGATAGATTTGCAAGACACAAATACACTATCCATGTAATTTAAATAAAACTCCAATATTCATTACTTCACAGACATATTCTTTTTATGTAACTCTGTCCTTCCAATAGAGCACTCTGGTAGCCCATCAACATGTCTACCTTCTTCATGCAATCATTCTCCTGCATTCACAGCAGCTCATGAAATGGTCTCAGTATTAACAATGGTTCACCATTTCATTGATTATCTAATTACATTGAAACATATATATGACAACCATGCATTCACACAGTGCATCTCAACATGTGCACCCACACATATGCATGCACATTCACAACATTTATATAATATTTTAATTCACATCTCTTCAATGCAACCTTACATTACTTCACAAATACTATGGATTCAAACATATTATGGCATAACCATGATTACCACACATAGCATTCACTACCAAGGCAGGTCCATAAGTCCTCCCTTGCTTTGGTTGTTAAACTCACAACCAATATACACAAATGGCATGATATAATTTGATATGAATGCATTGAGATTTCTAAGCAATTATAGGGTGTAAGGCTTCTTGCCTTCACTTACCCACACCTCACCATAATTGGTAGGTTGACATTCACATTCAGGCACTCAGACTCACATGCAAACAATTCAACATAGTTTAAACGTAATTGAAGGGATCTCACCAAATTCTCTTTCAACATTCATGCAATTAAGCAAAAATAGACATTACCTGTATGGTTGTCATTAACATCACTTGATTTTACCTGATCAGTTGGCCTCTTGCCAAGGCTACACAATCCTTTTTCCAACCTCATGGTCACATATTTGTTGCACCATTCTTTCTTCATAAGGTTGTTGATCATATGCAACAACATCATCCACATCTTTAGCCATGCTTCGATTTTCTTTGGTCCTACAAGCAATGTGAACACAACTAATTATTAGCAACCACCATAATGATGTTAAGTGGCTCATTGCATATGTAAAACCTCACTATTTTACCAATATGCAGTATCATATACTTGTACAAACATTTTCACATGCACTATGCAATGTCTGTTAATATTCCAACTAGTACATATTCACTTCATCTATCTATCCTCTTGCATTTTCAATCATGCTTATATGGTCTAATTCATACAACCATTATCAACAACATTATTGGTGATCAACCATAGGCAATACCATTAATGGGCTATTGCATGTGTAACTTTCACTACCTTTACCCATATGTAACATCATGCTCATGCATAAGCAATTCACATCCACCATGCAATTATTCTTTAATCATGCCCCCTAATTCATATTCATTACTCTCTTGCATTTCCAACATCCCTATGCCATAATTTTCAGTATATAAAACTCAGGAAATATAAATACAATATCAAGAGAGGAGTTAAGGAATTCTCCCTTGCCAATTCCCCCTCATGACATGGAGTTCCTCCTCCACATCATAGCTGATCCTTTTCTTGGATTCCCTACCAAGCATACAAGCAATCATTAGCTATGATCTTCTCACGAATTAGCAATCCAATATATACATACGTGTATAACATTTTTTTTTATTTTTTATTTTTTATTTTTTTCTATTTTCCAAACATGCAATTCTTATGCTATTAAAAGAAATAGTTTAAGGTGAGGAATTTGCCTCTTATCAACATTTCCTTGCTACTCCCATTGCTCTTCCACAATGCATATTACAGCCAATTACTCTTAATAAGGCCTCCACGACCTTCTATGCAATTCTCGCTTCTCATCCCAAGCATAGAGAATGCATTTCACACTTTCAACAACTGTCTGTGGGGGATGATGGGGGTCAAGGAGGATTTCCCCCTTGTGGCAGCGCCCACATTTTTTTTTTTTGTAAATCCTTTGATTTCGCGCAATCTGACGCATAAGCTCCATGGCGTTTTTCACTTTTTGGGCATCTGAAAATCTCACTGGAAACTACTGAAATTATCTATTTCAGAGGACTTGTTGATTTTTACTCCTACCATGTCACGGCAATCTGGACTAAAAATCGCTGACCATTGCTCTCCGATTGCCAACTGTCGACCGCTGGTCGCTACGATTTAGCTTAAAACTCGCCGACAGTGTCGCGACGATTTAGCTCAAAATGCGTTGACTGTGTCGCTGTGATTTAGCTTAAAACTTGCTGACCGTGTCGCGACGTTTTAGCTTAAAACTCACTAACCATGTCGTGGTGTTTTAGCTTAAAACTCGCCGACCGTGTCGCGACGTTTTAGCTTAAAACTTGCCGATCATGTCGCGATGTTTTAGCTTAAAACTCGCCGACCGTGTCGTGACATTTTAGCTTAAAACTCGTCGACTGTGTCGTGACATTTTAGCTTAAAACTTGGCGACCGCGTCACAGCAATTAAGTCTAAAATCATCGACCACGTCGCCGAAATTAAGTCTAAAATCATTGTTGGCAAGCGGTTTGGTAGAGTATTATCGCAGCATCTCCGATGCTGCGATAAGGAAAAAGATGATGCGAACAGCGAGTAGCGGAATATTAGTTATGGATTTTGGGTCAATTGTACCGTAGAATGCGGGTTTTGGGTCATTTGGACCACATATTATATAATGTTGAGTCAGTTATACCATAGAATGTGGGATTTTGGTCGGTTTTGTAACAAGTTAGTTAGATATTGGGTCACTTGTCCAAATGTCAGTTAGGAAGTTGTTAGTAAGTGGACAAGCATTGTAATGGCGGAAGCCTATATATAGATAGGAGTCATAGGTATTGAGGGTAGCACGCAAAGGAAGAGAAGTGTATGTTTGGGTTGTTTCTGGGCATCTGTGAGGTATTGCCGAGACTTGATCTTTGAGGAGATGTTGTATCTAAGGTTTTGCAGTGATAATATGATATGATGAAACTGTTTTGGTGCAATTCCTAGGTTCTTCCTCTTTATTTATGGTAATGCAATGTCGCACTTCATGAATAATGCTATGTTCCCTTGATGCAATGTTGCTTTACTATCACTACTACTGTCATAATGAATGTTGCGATTGAATAATGCGTTATGAATACATGTCCAATGTTTGAGATTCCAGTTTAGTGTTGCAATAGAGTTAGTTCACATAGCCGCAACCCTCCTCCTTCCTTGGTGGAAACATGGTTCTGTCTGCTTTTCCTGGATGCCTCGGGTGAGACCTCATCTTCTCTGCAAGTGTTTTTGGGTGGGATAAAACCTGCCCGGGCTGATGCCTAGGGAGACTGCGACATGTGTCGACAGTGAAATGGAACCCCTGTCGACTAGAGTTGCATTTGGCAGGCGGTTTGGTAGAATGCTATCACAGCATCTCCAATGCTGTGATAAGGCAAAAGATGGCACGAATGGTGATGAGCGGAGGATTAGCTATGTATTTTGGGTCAATTGTACTGCGGGATGTGGGTTTTGGGTCATTTGGACCACATATTATGTAATGTTGAGTCAGTTATACCGCAGAATGCAGGTTTTTGGTTCGTTTTGTAACAAGTTAGTTAAATATTGGGTCACTTGTCCAAATGTCGGTTAAGAAGTTGTTAGTAAGTGGACAAGCATTGTATTGGCGGAAGCCTATATATAGATAGGAGTCGTAGGTATTGAGAGTAGCACGCAAGGGAAGAGAAGTGCATGTTTGGGTTGTTTCTGGGCATCTGTGAGGTATTTCCGAGACTTGATCTTTGAGGAGAGGTTGTATCTAAGGTTTTGCAGTGATAACATGATATGATGAAACTATTCTGGTGAAATTCCTGGGTTCTTCCTATTTATTTATGGTAATGCAATGTCGCACTTCATAAATAATGCTATGTTTCCTTGATGCAATGTTGGTTTACTATTACTATTGCTGTGATAATGAATGTTGCGATTGAATAATGTGTTATGAATACATGTCAAATGTTTGAGATTTGGTTTAGTGTTGTAATAGAGTTAGTTCATATAGCCGCAACCCTCCTCCTTCCTCGGCGGAAACATGGTTCCATCTGCTCTCCCTGGACGCCTCGGGTGAGACCTCATCTGCTCTACAGGTGTTGCTGGGAGGGATAAAACCTGCCCGGGCTGGTTCCCAGGGAGACTGCGGCATGTGTCGACAATGAAGTGGAACCCTTGTAGACTGGAGTCGCATTGGTCAACAAATGGCTCCGCTGCTGGAGATAAAGAGTGAAAGGAGGACATGTTGTGGCACCTGACGAAGCCCGAGATACAGAGCTAGTTTGATCAGAAGTTGCGAGAGTTTGCTGAAGAAGAAATCCAGAACATGCGAATGGCAGTAGATCACTGGGTGGGAAGGTATATCCATGACGGTCCACATGAATGGTTTTTCTGTGAATTCATAGTCATTCTGTATGAATGGTTGTCAAAGCTGACCTTCCAGAAGAGGAATTTCCAGGGTGGTGAGCCGATGGCTTGGACCCCGAAATTGATTCAGGAGCTGCAGGAAGTCAATAATAAGGCATCGTGGGATGTCTAAGTTTGGCTTGATAGCATCTTCGAGGGATATATCACTGAATTTGCAGTTGACACCCTGAATACTATAGTGAAGATGAAAGATATTTCTTCCGCGAATCAAGGGGCAGGTTTTTCCTATCGCTCCAACTGTTGATTAAGATGCTAATCCATGAAAAGGGTATATTGAAGATGCATCTTGATAAGTAAACAACCTGGTGGGATGAGGCTGTGGGTACCGCAATTTCCAGGGAATGGTACATGGAATGGTAAGGGGTAGATGGGTGCAAACCATGAGGAGACTGTGAGCGAAATCAAGGAAGAAAGTGGTCTTACAAGCGGAGGAGCGAGGTTTCAACAGGAGAAGAGGTAGAGGATAGGAGAAGGTCTTGCTGCGATCAAACCGCAAAACTGTGAAGGAAGACCACACAGGATGAAGCGACCTCACAATCCTGACAGGGACGACCAGGTTATGCCTAGGATAGAGGCAGGCCTAAACCCTAGCACCAACGTACCCACACCTCCGCTCATTGTCTCACAAACAACAAGAAATACCACTTCGACGCCTCCAAGTTCATCAATTCCATAGAAGTTAATGGGTAGTAGCACAGCGAAAGGAGGAAGGAAGCCCAAAATGGTGGGCGATGATGCTAAGTTACCTTTGTTCCATGAAAGTGCGACAGATTACCCATAATAGTATTGGTTTTTGTGTGAAGCGATCTGGACCATGAAACAGATCACTGATGTTGATGCTAAGAAAGGACAGTTAGCCACAACTCTGTGAGTTTATGCATTAGATTGGTTCATGAAGTTTGATCTAGTCACTGCGGGAGCCTCAGAGAAGTCACTAGATGAGATTCGGGATGGGCTGATTGCTGAATTTAGACGGCCCAAGTCCGAAGCTCAATACATCATAGAATTGAAGGAAATTAAGCAGTATCCCAATGAGACAGTATGGGATTTTGACCAGTGATTCAAGACACTAATGGAAAAGGTTAGTTTCGATATGAGCGTTGTCCAACATAAAGAGTGGTTCATTGCGGCACTACTACCCCACATTCGGCTTCCGTTGATGCAACAAAACCTCTCGACGCCCAGTGAAGCTCTAGAGATTGCAATATGCTTAGAGGCATCACCAATTGGAGATAATGCAGTTGGGATGTCGTAGATATAGACACAGCTCGCTAACTTGACTATACAGTTGAAAGATTTGAAGAAGAACAAGGAATAGCATGATGAAGTTTGGTGTACACGATGCCGAGGAGAAGGGCATACGAAGTACAATTTCCCGTATTTCCACAATTACTTGGTGTCAGGTGTGCCAAACCCGTTGAATGGCGGTAGCATGCCATGGTGTCGCATTTTCCAGGTGTATGGGCACAGTCACGATAATTGCCCTTATATGCAGAAAATGGTCACAACCTAGAGAAATATTTATTGCACATTTTTCGAGTCGGTGGGTCACGATGAAAAAGATTGTCATGCATATGGGTTGCTACAAGAATGATCATGTGATTCATTCTATGTCAAGGACGATCAGCGTGCCGTACAACAACCACAACTGCAACCGCAGGTAGTACAGCCACTACTTCAACCGCAGATGCAGCTTGTCCCGCAGCAACAACCGCAACAGTTTGTGCCACAATACGCTCCAATGCAAATGGCTCCACAAAAACCACAGTACGTCCAGCAACTGTAGTATGCACCAAAGGGACAAGGCATGCAACAAAATCCTATGCATCCGTAGTACCAACAGCATGGTAGATTCTGAGGCGGATACCGGGGGCGACACGACGGAGGATTTGGTTGAGGAGGAGGATGAGGTGGTTGTGCACCTTTCCAATGCTATCATTGTGCGATGTGGGGGCATTATCAGTGAGATTGTCCACTACTACATAATCAATGTACATTCTGTTATGTTAATGATCATACAGTTGAGAATTGTCCACAGTTAATTGCACGATGGCAGGCTGGGAACGCTCCGCAAATACAGAATCAAACCCAGCCGTTGCAACCAGCCCAAAAACTAGTACAGCAACTAGTCCAAGTACAACAAACAGTATAGAACCAACCCCCGCGATGAATCAGAAAACAAATCCAAATGGGAACCCGCAGGGGAATCTGCAGCAGACTCATATGCAGGGTGCAAATATTGCGACAATTTCTGCATAACAGTGACCACAAGATGCTTCGGTGGCTGTTGTGACTCATGGAGGAAAAACAACTGGGGAAGATAGCTCGTGACTGATGATTCGATTGCCGGAAAGAAGACGGTATCATTTGACATTGATGCTGAATGGGAGGCATTCCTTCAGGCACGTTGCACCTTGGAGAAAGACTGAGGTAAGGCTGTTGTTTACGATATGCCACTTATGTTTGATACTGCATCGAAGGGCGGTCCGTCGACACCATCAAGAACATTGCAAAGGTTTCTTGAGAGCTGTCTGTTATTGGATCAGGATCTGGCCGCCTTGGTTGAGATTGAGGGATGGTTGCAGATATTTCCGAAAGGAGGGCAGGAGTTGGCAGTAAACTCTTTACAGCAACGGAAGACTAGCAAGGAGATGAGAATGAACATCTAGATTGGTGACTATGATGTAGATTCAGTTATTCTTGATCTTGGTTCAGATGTTAACATCTTAACCAAGAAGGCGTGTCAAAAAATGGGGAGTCCCCCATTGAGTTGGTCTCCTGTACAACTCCAGTTGGTTAACCATGCGAAAGTAACACCCATTGGGTGAGTTCCGTGGCTAACGGTCGATATTGAGGGCATGATGACTTATCCTAACTTTGATGTCACTGAAGTATTTGAGGGAGGAAGCTCCTATCCCGTGCTATTGGGGATTGGATGGGCTAATGATAATGGAGCTGTAATCAACTTCAAGAAGTGCATGATGACCTTTGAGAATCGTGATCTCTGATTCATAGCTCTGTTGGATCCAGCTGAAGGATGCTGATACGTTGAGCCTGTAAAAGATGACGATCCCACTGGATGGGACCATGCATTTGTCGTGCCCACTATATGCCAGTTAATTAAAACTTAACATGCAGAGTGCTAAACATAAATTATCAACCCGAGGAAGTCTTTTATTTCAAAGCTATCGTGCAAAATATATGCGAGTACAATTTCTACCTGACGTTGTTATTTATTGGTATGCAATCGAAACTATTTGTAACTAGGTCACACTTGCTTGAAAATAAATCAAACCCAAACCTATTCATGAAATCACCCTGTAAATCTAATCATACTTCAACAAAATAAACAAGATCTAAGTACGTACATCTAGAAGAATTGTTATGTTGGCCAACGATCTACCAAAACAAATTAACAGAAAAACACTATAGTAAATCAAATGAACAACACATGGTCTTAATAATAAAATAACTATGATAAATCCAATGCATGAAAGAATTAACAAATAAACAAATCTGCAAAATAAAACACTTACAATCAACACTACCAGCATCTGCTCAGGGAAGAGGGCCCTTCCTCCACTGAGCAGATCTGGATCTCCACAATGAAAGTCTACAACTCCAGAATTAAGAAACTGCCAGCATGTATTATCATAATGGAAGAATTACAACAGATCTGGATCAAATCCTACATCATAACATTGTGTTCTCTCCTATCTTGCATCTCCTATCCTGCCTAATCTATCATGCTTAATCTCTATCAATCTATCCCCCTTTCTCAATGAGATTGATTACATATTTATACATAAAATTATCTAATGGAAATGAAGAACTGAACCCCCAGCTTGTGATCTGCAACAGCTGGAACACGGCCGTAACTGTTGGCAACTTTGGAGCCGGCCGCAACACTAAATCTGGAAAATACCCTCTCGAAGAACCACCTGCATAGCACAAACCGTAGCTTGTTTGGGCGATTTCCTCGCGAGTCAGGTAAATGAGGATGTTACGCACAAAACCCATGTCTCGGATTTGTGAGATTCGTTTCCATCTGTCCGCAAATCAAGATGCGAATCAAGGTGTTCTTATGTGGCATGCATTTTTTGTTAAGGCTGTAACAGCTGGCTATGAGCGTCCTGTATGTGACAACTCACTCCACAAACCATCATTAGTAAAATTATGCATAATAGTCTTTTAATTCATCAAAGATAAAAGAAAATAATCACTATTAACCACTTAAAACATCAATGGAAGTAGCAGGTTGTTCAACGCGCAGCTACAACAAATGAATGAAAAATGGAATGATAAATGAGAAATAATGGTAAGAAAATGGATGAAAGGTATGTCGGTAAGTGATGAAAAATGAACAATTCCAGGGCCCAACATCTCCCCCAAACTGAACTTGTTGCATGTCCTCATGCAACCCAATACCTGTGTAGCATCCAACTTGAAAAAAAAACTCATTCACTTGTTCTTTTTTTTACCATTTGCACAGCTGCAGCTAGAAGAAATAGAGAGTTTAACACAAATTGGCAGAGTCAGTTAGCGAAGGATTTAGCAGAAAATTTGGCGGATTCGCAGCTCTTTAGTAGAAAATTGGCAAAGTCACAGCTTATTTTAGCAGAGAATTTGGCGAAGGTTTTAGCGAAGATTTTGGCGGAACAGCGCTAAATGTAGTGGCAAATTTGGCGGAGTCAGCTTATTTTAGCAGAGAAGTTGGCGAAGGTTTTAGCGGTGAATTTGGCGGAACAGCGCTAAATGTAGCGGCAAATTTAGCGGAACAGTGCTAAATGTAGCGGCAAATTTGGCGGAGTCAACTTATTTTAGCAAAGAAGTTGGCGAAGGTTTTAGCAGCAAATTTGGCGGAACATCGCTAAATTTAGCGGCAAATTTGGTGGACTTGCAGCTGTCGGAAAAGATGTCGCAGCCGCCGGAAAGATGTCGCAGCTGCCGGAAAACGGGCAGCTGCCGGAAAGCGGTTGCCGGAAAATATGTCGCGGCTGCCGGAAAAGATGTCATAGCTGCCAAAAAAGACGTCGCAGCTGCCGGAAAGCAGTCGCCGGAAAATATGTTGCAGCTACCGGAAAAGATGTCGCAGCTGCCGGAAAACGGGCAGTTGCCGGAAAGCGGTCGCCGAAAAATATGTCGCAGCTGCCGGAAAAGATGTAACAGCTGCCGGAAAAGATGTCGCAGCTGCCGAAAAGCGGTCGCCGAAAAATATGTTGCAGCTGCCGGAAAAGATGTCGCAGCTGCCGAAAAACGGGCAGCTAATTTTAGCAGAGAAATTGGCGAAGGTTTTAGCGGCAAATTTGGCGGAATAGCGCTAAATTTAGCGGCAAATTTGGTGGACTTGCAGCTGTCGGAAAACGGGAAACGGCAATATTTTACGGCGTTTTAGTCTTTTTGAACGGGAAACTTCTAAAGCCATTTTCTCCCAAACGACGAACTGGGTTGGGCTGAAATTTTGCAGGCAAGTAGCTATCACTCTAATGCATCTCCACGTCAAAAATTAGACAAACCCACATCACGGATCTCGAGAAAAATGTGAATTGGCTGTAGGTGATGATGGCCATTTTCTCGAAAACCGTGCACTGGATTGAGCTGAAACTTCCCACGGTTGTTCTTCATGATGTTATGCATCCCCTGTCCAAATTTCATGAGTATCCAACTTACCACTTGAAAGATATGTCCAAATCAAATTCTGCACTTTTGAACATGAAAGAAAAATGTATTGCAGCTGAACTTCCAGAGCCAATATTTCAAAAACTACAAACTGGGTTGGGCTGAAAATTTTCAAGCAGGTAAATACCATTATAGTGCATCTTCTCACCAAAAATTAGATGAACCCACATCACGGATTTCGAGAAAAATGCGAATTGGCTGTAGGTGATGATGGTCATTTTCTCGAAAACCGTGCACTGGATTGAGCTGAAACTTACCACGATTGTTCATCATGTTGTTATGCATTCCCTGTCCAAATTTCATGAGGATCCAATTCGTGGCTTGTGAGATATCCTTAAATCAAATTCTTCATTTTTGCCAGCTGTGAATGAATAAAAATCAGTATGCACAAAATGTCAAAAACCACTCCCCCAAACTGAATATGTTGCATGTCCTCATGCAAAAGAGGAGTTTTCGTCTTAGTTGTGAACAACCATTTCCCCCAAACTGAGTATTTTACCTTCCATTCATGAAATCAAGTGAACTTTGGGACTTTTGTTTTCTTGTATCTGCACTATCACTGTCAACATCCAATTTTTGTATATGTGCTAGCTGGAAACACATCTTTGACTTACAAAAATGACTATAGGCTGCCTGAAAAATGACTGTATGCTATTTGAAATTCACTGTGTGAGCTCAATTTTTGATTCCCCATGGTTGTGGTTAAGTGCTCATAATGTATTGCAAAAATAAAATGACAATGCATAGGAAATCTTCATACCAGCAAGAGATCAGATTTGCAAATTTCATTTTATGATGACCCAAGCTGCTCAAATATCATCTGACAATCATAGAATTTGTAGACCCTCCATATGTCACAAGTGCCAAAAAAAATAAAATAACAGTGATCTTCACAAGCCAAACTCACTACAGGAATTATTATTCATGGGAAATAAAAGAGTTTTAGAACCATTTTCTCATCAAATTCATGGCAAATTCTGTTGCAATAAACCACAGTAGATTTCATCCATTCTCATGGTTGAATGAAGGCTGCTAGAATTTTCGTTGGTTATGCCCTTATCATGGAGTGCTTTGTAACACTTCAAATAATGCCAAACATTCTTTTGCACATTCCACAACAATCAAACTTATTTCAGAAATTCTGTCGAACTTGACAAATGACCAATGCTGAGAGTAATCATTACCTTCATGCTGCTGAGATATACTTCACATCACACCTTGAAAAGGTTGCTACAGGATTTCCATTGTGCATGTATCATGCTCATGACGGCTAAAACCAATGTAGGCATTAGTGGATGGTAAAGATACCATATGTATAAGATGGTGGAAAATCCATATACCATATAAAATGTGGCTCTCAATAATTTTGAATTATGAAGATGTGAACCATTATGTGCACCACTGAACAAAGTAAACAAATCAAAGAAATCATGCCTTTGTTTTCTATTGTGCTTGTGTGATAGCATACTCTTGAGAAGGAATGGCTTCTACTTCAACTTTTCATGTTGTAGGTTCTTGTGTCTAGCCTATCCTTCTCTTTTCAAGATGTGTATCTACTGCTTTATTTCTCCTCATTATTTTTATATGGCAACAGAGCACCGTTCCTTACTACTGATTCTTGTGTGGCAGCAGCAAGACTTCTTTTCTTACTGCTGGTTCTTGTGTGACAGCAGCAAGACTTCTTATTGTTTCTTCTTGTGTGACAACAATAAGGTATCCCTTTTTTTTTCATGCTTGGTCAGTTGGGTTGGTGAGATGTTGGATTGGAATTTGAAGTGGATGTGCATGAATGATGAAGTGTTAAAACTGAGTGGGAAATGATGGGAATGGATGGACCTAAAATGTTATTTAGAAAATGGAAATGGCTAATGCTTAGTGGTTCTTCATGACATTTCCCTAAATCTTTAATAAATAAAAAACTCATGCTATTTTACCTCAAGTGTTACCTCCATGGAAGCCTTGGTTGACATGAATGGACTGGTGTATGCTGGAGCTATGTAGGCTGATTTGATGCTGAGACATATGTATATGAGAGCTGAAACTGGATGAGACTGAATTTGATCCATGATATTGTGCTGGTTGCCTGTAAGACTAACTGCTGAGACAATTGATGAGGAAAAATTCTACCATAGAAGCAGAAAGCCCTTTCTCTTATTCTGCAAATCAACTGCAAAACTACTGAACAAATGATGCTGCAAGTCATTGTTGAAACCATTAGATCACATAATCTTCAGCTGCTACAAACCCGAGGTACAATTCTTACCATGCGAATGAATGTGCTGAAGTCGAGCATGGAAAGAAATCATTGGATTACCGGCCATTAATGTATGCCGTTAACCAATGTGAAGAAACTCACCTTTGATGACAATGAGCTCTAAAGTACCTTAGTGCATCTTGACAGGTACGAATGGATGTGCTGGAGTCGAGTCACCTGCAAGATTTGTCAATCAAGAGGCATTGATGAATCCCCATGATTAACAACAAGGAAATCTGCCATTGATTCATGCAGATACCAGGGCACTATAAAAACTCTAATCTTGATCCCAGATGATGTGTTGGAGTCGATGGGACAAGACCATTGGAAGTTGGACCTTAATGCATTCCACATCATCCAATACGAGTACAAAATAAATGATTGTGAAGAATCATAGTGAAAAATAGGACCAACATGAAACTCAGAAGCGGAAAGTATATGTGAAGTCATGATGTAGTAGTGATAGGAAATAAAATGGTTATGGTGACTACATAAGCAGTGGAAAATGAGACTTCGACATGAATGGATTTTTAGGGTTTTGAAATGAGGAGGGTGAATGAATCTACCATAGGGAAATTGACTTCTTGAGGGGTTTCTTTCAGCAACAAGTGGGATGACAGGTGTCTAAAAATGATTTCTGTCATGTAGCAATGGGACTTGACTTCGGAAACATTGGACTCTGTATGGTTTGCACATCAATCTCTCCATTTTTTTTTATGTGCTCAATCCAATTGCAAATTGATAAAAAGTCTTCAAGAGTCACTCGTGCATGCATTGACCTTCTTCTTCCAAGGACCTGCAAAACCTAGCTTTTGCCTGTAATAAAACATGAGATGATGGAAGAAGAGAGATGATTGGTCTCTCTTCACCCAACACTAATGAAAAAAACGACAAGCAATTACTCATAAAACAACTCCAAATAAAAATGAACAAAGCAAAATCCATTTTATACCTGCGGCAGAGCAATGTCCATCTAGACTCACCAACGGTATTCTGATCATAGCGTCTTCGTTCCTTGCCCAATTTGAGTGATTCCAAAGCCAAATGAAATTAAATTCATAGGTCTATTTCCATTAGAAACAGGTTTTTAAAATTCTATGCAATGATCTTCCAAATCACTCAGTAACAGCCTGCATGACAAGGTGTTTTTTTTGAATTCTGGACTAGACCAACAGTCACAGTTTTAGGCTTAACTTTTTCGTTTGATAACGGATTGATGTGATTCCAATTGGAGATGAAAGTAGATTCATGTAGGTATATCCATTAGAAACAGGTTTTGAATCCAACAAGAATTGATGGGTCAAATAAGCCAATGAACAGTCTAGAAAATATATTTTTAGGAATGCAGATTTGGGACAGACAGTCGATATTTTGGTCATAAAATTTGCGTACGACATCGGAATGAAGTGATTCAAATTGCATTGTAGACTAGATTCATAGGGGAATATACCAATAAAACAGGTTTGCAAAATATGTCCAATAAGGCATCCAAAAATGGACTGTCCCAGCTCTGTTCCTAAGCTGCCAGCTTGACACCCTGTTAGTATTTTGGCCATAAAATTTTCGTTTGACACCCAATCGTAAAAATTCAAATTGTTTTGGAAACTAGATTCAAAGGGCTACTTGGGGTATAAACAGGTTTTAAAAATAATTTCATTTGGTCTCCCAAAAATGGACTGTCCCGTCTATGTTTCAGTAAAAATTTCAAGCCAAAATGTCACAAAAATCCAATAAATTAAATTTAACACGCAAAAAGTGATCAAAATAGGTGTGAATGATTTTAATGATGTAAATTTAAATATAATACACATCCATACCAAAAATTTCAAGCATTGAGCACCTAGATTGACTTACATAGTTTGTTGCAGCCACAGCTGCAACTCTTAAAAAATGACACAATGTTGAAATAAAGCATGTGAATTTTTATGGAAAATAAAAACTAAAGACATATCATGATGTGCAACACCCACGTATCTCAAACTCATTAATTTTTACCTGTAGCACAGTCACAGCTGGGTGTTGCATCTCCTTGTCACAACCAATGTTGCAGCTCACTGTTGTAGCTACGAGTAATCACAGCTGAGAGTAATCACTCACAGTTGGGTTGTTGCAGCTAACAACTTTATGTCAAATTTCAAGCTTGAAGGGTTCCATAATCATGGGCTCATTTTCCTGTGGATCCTTCATTCACTTTCTCGAATTACTGTAATTTTGTTTTCATGATATTTTTATTTTTATTTGTAACAAATAGAAACAAATTGAAATTGGGAAATTGATGACAAAAAGGACTTGAGCATTTTTGTTCAAATAGTCAACAATTCCAAAGCATTCATGAAAACATCTCATACCCATTCCTCATACTTCTACTTTCTGATCTTCCAGATCGCAACAAGGCGCAGGAAGAGAGCATACTTATTCAAAAAAATAAAAACTTAAAAGAACAAAAGCATGGTTTTATTATGTTATTCTACCCTACCCTATTCTACTTGGAAAAAGAAAAAAAAATTGTTCAAGTGTATGCATATTTCCAATGGAGCCATTTTCGAAAAAGTGACTCAAGTATGCTCATACTCCTAATAGAAAAATACAACTTTATGAATTCTAGGATATGAGAGATCAACTTCCCTTCAAATGATGGTGCCAAGAATTGGTGAAGTAGGAAATGATGCTGCAGACCGATTACAGATTGAAACCAAGCTTCAATATAGTCTTTGTTCCCTTGATTGCTCATGGATGTTACACCATGAAGATCCTTATTAAACTGATCTTCCTCAATGCATAAGATTTCTGGATCTAATGATGTGAATGATGCTTTTGGTTCCAATGGCTGTTCTCTATCAAATATTACGTGTGTATTGTTGATCTTGTCTGCTTGCTTATGAGGACTAGAAGAAACTCCATCTGCAAAACTTGGATCTAAAACATGTTCAGGCCTCGTATGGATTTGCTGCAACAACGCACAGCCTTTTTGCAACGGTGTAGATGAGGTAGAATAAGAGGGAAGTGTAGAAACATTTTGCAGTTCAGCACTGTAAGCATACTGTACTGCATTATTATGGTTAGGGTGGAGGGTGGATTGGACAGGAAATTGTGTTGGATACCAAGGAGTTTGATGAGAAAATAGATGTGGCTGATGTAGATGATTGAGTTGTGAGGTTGATATTGAAGGACCAACTTGTGTTGCAGCATGAGGGAGAGTGGCCATATGATCATAGGATGGGGCATTCCAACCTTGTGGATAAGGTAGGTAAGAGTTAAACTGAGGCTGCAACAACTGCCATGGTGGAAGAGTATTCAATGATTGAGTATGAGAGTAAGAAAATGGAGGGATAGAATTTCGCACCATAGATGTAGGCCATGATTGACATGACTGTTGCAACAAGTTGGCTGCGACTCCCAGATCTCTATGATATGTTTCTTTCATCTTTGGTAAGGAGGGACAATGATCTGTGGAGTGATTCAAGTCACATATACCACAACTTTCAAGACTATTCAAAGGGAAATCCCTTGCTTCTCTTATTTCCTCCTGCTTTTCTTTATCCTGCAAAACACCCAATTGTAAATCAGCTTTAGAAATGTCAAATAAATTGCTAATTTCAGCTCGTAAACCTCTTGTTTTTGCAGCAGATTCCAAAAATAAAGATAAAAGTTCCTTAGAATTCTTACCAGTCTTGAAGTTTCCTCTTGAATACCTTCTGCATAACTCACAAATATCATCATATGCTAATTGAAATACATTACCTGTTCCGATCAGATTCAATATTTCTAAACATTCAGCTTGGATTCCCTTGAGTAGAAGTGTTTTTAAGATCTCCTTCCCTAGTTTCCTCTGTTTGGATCTTTGGAGATTATATTGAAATCGTTCTATGTATTCCTCCAGACTTTCTTCTTCTCCTTGTGTCATTTCGAAGATGTCTTCATTGACCCTGCAATAATCTTGGTACCTTTTCAAGAACACATGTTTCATGTCTTCCCAAGTTTGTATACAATTCCCACTGAGGCTCATGAACCATCGGAGGGCTGTTCCTTTTAGAGTAAGGGGAAATACATTCAACTTTTGATCATTAGCACAATAATCATATCCTCTACAAAGTACTTCAAACTGAAATAAAAATACATCAGGGTCTTCGTTTTCCAAACCGTGAAAATTTGGTAGAACATGTGGGGGAATTCTTTTTGTTGGTGCCACTTCGCTCGAATCTCTGATGGGAAATTCGAAGGTAACAACTTCTCCATCTTTTTCACCTGCCATCCCTTCATTAGATTCTTTATGTGCTATCTTGAGGCTCCTCCTTCGAATGTTCCTGTCAACTTGTTAGTAGAATGGGTGGTGCTCACAACACCACTAAGGGGAATGATAAGATTTATGAATCAAAGATTGAAAATGAAATAAAACTGAATGTAAAGACAGAAAATTAACACTCAAAATAAATTCAATAAACTGAAATGTAATCATGCAACCTACATGCCCTATTTTAACAATGCATCTGCAAAACAATGTCAGATGTACTATTGCACAATTGATAACTTCCCCGGCAACGGCGCCAAAATGTCGTGCCCACTATATGCCAGTTAATTAAAACTTAACATGCAGAGTGCTAAACATAAATTATCAACCCGAGGAAGTCTTTTATTTCAAAGCTATCGTGCAAAATATATGCGAGTACAATTTCTACCTGACGTTGTTATTTATTGGTATGCAATCGAAACTATTTGTAACTAGGTCACACTTGCTTGAAAATAAATCAAACCCAAACCTATTCATGAAATCACCCTGTAAATCTAATCATACTTCAACAAAATAAACAAGATCTAAGTACGTACATCTAGAAGAATTGTTATGTTGGCCAACGATCTACCAAAACGAATTAACAGAAAAACACTATAGTAAATCAAATGAACAACACATGGTCTTAATAATAAAATAACTATGATAAATCCAATGCATGAAAGAATTAACAAATAAACAAATCTGCAAAATAAAACACTTACAATCAACACTACCAGCATCTGCTCAGGGAAGAGGGCCCTTCCTCCACTGAGCAGATCTGGATCTCCACAATGAAAGTCTACAACTCCAGAATTAAGAAACTGCCAGCATGTATTATCATAATGGAAGAATTACAACAGATCTGGATCAAATCCTACATCATAACATTGTGTTCTCTCCTATCTTGCATCTCCTATCCTGCCTAATCTATCATGCTTAATCTCTATCAATCTATCCCCCTTTCTCAATGAGATTGATTACATATTTATACATAAAATTATCTAATGGAAATGAAGAACTGAACCCCCAGCTTGTGATCTGCAACAGCTGGAACACGGCCGTAACTGTTGGCAACTTTGGAGCCGGCCGCAACACTAAATCTGGAAAATACCCTCTCGAAGAACCACCTGCATAGCACAAACCGTAGCTTGTTTGGGCAATTTCCTCGCGAGTCAGGTAAATGAGGATGTTATGCACAAAACCCATGTCTCAGATTTGTGAGATTCGTTTCCATCTGTCCGCAAATCAAGATGCGAATCAAGGTGTTCTTATGTGGCATGCATTTTTTGTTAAGGCTGTAACAGCTGGCTATGAGCGTCCTGTACGTGACAACTCACTCCACAAACCATCATTAGTAAAATTATGCATAATAGTCTTTTAATTCATCAAAGATAAAAGAAAATAATCACTATTAACCACTTAAAACATCAATGGAAGTAGCAGGTTGTTCAACGCGCAGCTACAACAAATGAATGAAAAATGGAATGATAAATGAGAAATAATGGTAAGAAAATGGATGAAAGGTATGTCGGTAAGTGATGAAAAATGGACAATTCCAGGGCCCAACAGCATTCAATATTTCTGAAGACTATATTAATCCTATTGCCAACGGTGAGCTGGGATGGTGTAGTGGGAGCTCTACGTCTTCTAACTCTGATGATGCATTAGAACATTAGCAGAACCACTTGGACAAAGTGTCGTTCCGAAAATGTGGCTTAATTACACAATATTTATGTTGTGCTGCGACAAAAACAGTCACACTACCAGTCTATGAGGGGTTTCCTGGCTTAACCAACTTGTTGACGGAATTTGAAGAATGAGTCTCAGAACCACAGTGACTGTTGGCATTGGAGGAAGCACTGAAGGCTTCTCTAGCACACTGGTGGGTGAAAAACAAGAAATCCATTGATGGTTGGTCATAGTGTCGAAGGTTGATGATGGTTCCATTTGGCGATACTGAGGTTTATCACACTGGAAAGTATGATGGCCAGAATAATCCTAGTGATCATGTGATGGAATGCCAACGATTATGGGTAGCGTGAACTAGAGATGAGTGGGTCCATGATTTTATCCATACCTTAGATGAGGTGCCATGCTCATGGTATACTACAACCGAGTTGCGCAGATAAATTACAACATGGGGGGAGTTGACGGTCTGTTTCATGCATACGTTCACTTTTACGGATGCCAACCCTGATGTCAATAGCGCTTTACAGCTCATCCACGATGTAGTACTTCAGGTTGTTCTGGAGGCCTAGCCTGTCGATCTGCACACATTGTCAGATGCAGTCTCTCAGGGAATGCTTCAACATCACCAGTGGGCCAGAGGATGAGGATGATCCCTGGAATGTCAACACTCCCAAGTCGGAAGGAAGTCGCGATGTGGTACCACCTGCTGCACCAAGTAATCCATTCAGTCAACCATTAAAGCTTCAGAAGCTTAATATCGGCATAGAAGCCACTCCGAAGTTTTCAAATGTTGGGGACTATTGGGATGATGAGATGATGAGTAAGGTCATTGATTTACTCCATGAGTTTCAAGACTTGTTTCTTAATAAGTTTTCCGATATAAAGGGGATCCAGGGTGATTTAGGAGAGATGAGGATTCCTTTAAAACTAGATGCTAAGACAGTCCGACAACGACCTTATCGACTGAATCTGCGACATAAGGAAAAGGTTAAGGCACAACTTGATCGCATGTTGGATGCTGGTATTATTGAACCAGTGGAAGAGTCTGAATGGATCGGTCCTATGGTGGTATAGGACAAGAAAACTGGTGAGGTGCGCATTTGTGTTGACTTGCAGAAGTTAAATGATTCCTGCTTGCACGACCCTGTTCCGACCCCGTTTACTGACAAAGTACTTGAAGGGGTGGGTGGCCAGGAGATGTACTCATTCACCGATGGGTTCTCTGGCTACCATCAGATTCGCATTGCCAAAGAAGATCGCCATAAGACAACTTTCGTTACTAAATGGGGATGCTTTCAGAACACTGTCATGCCATTTGGTTTGAAGAATGCACAAGACGAGCAAAGTCACCATGAATTAGGGCACCGATCGACCAAAACATATCAGATGATGATAGCGACTAGGAGCTTGAAGAGAACCGCTCGAAACGGTATCAGGAGCGTGCAATGATCAACGAATTATCTTTGCCCTCCAAGACATAGTTGGGCCTCCTGGTTACAGCGCTCAATACTACATCCTCTGTGGCAAAAAACAAGATGGCCAGGAAAGTGGATGAAGGATTCCATGTAATCACCGCTCGGTTATAATCTTTGTATGACCTGGTTTCTGGCAAGGAACCAAAGGAAGCATCAGCATCAACCTTTGACACAATTAGCACCAAGCCGCGGGTCAAGAATGTGGAGATTCCCCCGACTGCAATTATGACTGAAGATGCGGCACTAACCACGTTGCTACAGCAGCTGCACACCACGACCATTAATGTGAATTCCTTTCCCGTAGAAGGATTGACTACTCTGCAGGCTACTACCAGCAAGGAAATGATAGACTGACTGCGGCAGATCAGTGGTATCTATTCCTGCCTGCAGGCAAGCGAGGCTGATGCGTAGCGCACCATTGTAGAATTGATTGCCAGGGATGCTTCTGCACGGAAGGTAGTGGATGACCTTGAGGTACACATTAAGGAATAATGGGTGGAGAAGGCTCGTGAAATTGAAGGCCTGAAAAAGGAACAAGACTTCCTTATTGCGGAAAAGGCTCACATGTGGGACAACAGTGTCCGGGTTGACCGTGCGATCAAAGAATCCTATCAACATGTCCTGGAGCTCACTAACAAGGTAAATGTGCTCCACCACATGCAGTGACTGGGGGCTACCATTGTTCAGCTACGACAGGAGAATCACAAGTTGAAGGCCCGACTGAAACTGGGTACGCCTTAGGCGAAAGTGGATGAAAGAAGAAGGGCACTTGAGGAAGTTGCCACTTAGATGGAGGAGCTGGAAACTCAGGTGACCAGGCTCACAGCTAAAATGGTACAATTATGGGACTGCATTGTTCAGGACGAGCAGGTTGAGAAACTAACGAAGCACCGGCAGGAAGTGGAGGGACAGTTGGCCACATTGAAAGCCACAATGCACACAGTGCCACCATAGGAACAAGTTGCTAAGTCTCAAGAGCTGAAGGACTTACAACACCATGTCACCAAGCTGGACGAGTGACAAAAGATATGCGCATCCCAGTTAGAATAATTCCAGGAAATGGGTGGTAAATTTATGATGCAGGCTAGTGAAGCTCTGGAGGGAATGCAGAAGTGTCGACAGCAGGTCATGGAAAAGCTTACGGATCACCAAACTTTCGATAGCATTCTACCAAACCGTTGTCTTTGTTCTAGTCCCTATGGGAGCCCCAGAGAAGTCACTAGATGATATTCGGGATGGGTTGATTGCTGAATTTAGACGGCCCAAGTCCGAAGCTCAATACATCACAGAAATGAAGGAAATTAAGCAGTATCCCAATGAGACGGTATGGGATTTCGACTAGCGATTCAAGACGTTGATGGCATTCGACAGGGATTCCACTTCACTGTCGACACATGCCATAGTCTCCTTGGGCACCGGCCCAGGCAGGTTTTATCCTGCCAAGCAACACCTGCAGAGCATATGAGGTCTCACCCAAGGCATCCAGGAAGAGCAGATGGAACCATGTTTCCACCAAGGAAGGAGGAGGGTTGCGGCTATATGAACTAACTCTCCTGCAATACTAAACCAGAATCTCAAACTTTTGACATGTATTCATAATGCATTATTCAATCGCAGCATTCATTATCACAACAGTAGTCATAGTAAACCAACATTGCATCAAGGAAACATACCATTATTCATGAAGTGCGACATTGCATTACCATAAATAAATAGGAAGAACCTAGGAATTGCACCAGAACAGTTTCAGCATATCATATTATCACTGCAAAACCTTAGATACAACATCTCCTCAAAGATCAAGTCTTGGCAATACCTCACAGATGCCTAGAAACAACCCAAACATGCACTTCTCTTCTATTGCGTGCTACCCTCAATACCTATGACTCTTATCTATATATAGGATTCTTCCATTACAATCCTTGTCCACTTACTAACAAATTCCTAACCGAAATTTGGACAAGTGACCCAACATCTAACTAACTTAGTACAAAACCGACCAAAAACCTGCATTCTGCGGTATAACTGACTCAACATTACATAATATGTGGTCCAAATGACCCAAAACCCACATCCCGCATACAATTGACCCAAAATACATAACTAATATTCCACTCATCGCCATTCATGCCATCTTTTTCCTTGTCACAACAACGAAGATGCTGCGATAGCATTCTACCAAACTGCCTGCCAACAGCCCCCCAACACAATATTGTGGCTCACCCTCAAGCCACGTAAACTACTGGACATAGTACACGCCATCGTTTTTACTTTGAAGTCCTCATACGACTATTCAACTGTCTGCACCAGCTCCTTAGCTTTCGTATCCATTTCCTGACTATTGACCATGACGTCTAGAGATGGGTGATCTGTAAGCTTTTCCATGACCTGCTATCGACACTTTGCACTGCCTCCAGAGCTTCACTAGCCTATATCATAAATTTACCACCTGTGTCCTAGAATTCTTCTAAGTGGGCTGCGCGTATCTTCTGTCTCTCGTCCGCCTTGGTGACATGGTGTTGTAAGTCCTTCAGCTCCTGACACTTAGCAACTTGCTCCAATGGTGGCATTGTGTGCATTGCGGCTTTTAATGTGGCCAACTGTCCCTCCGCTTTCTGTCGGTACTTCATCAGCTGCTCAACCTGCTCATCCTGAACAATGCAGCCCCAGAATTGTACCATTTCAGCCGTGAGCCTGGTCGCCTGAGATTCCAGCTCCTCCATCTAAGCGAAATCCTATATATAGATAGGAGTCGTAGGTATTGAGGGTAGCATGCAAGGGAAGAGAAGTGCATGTTTGGGTTGTTTCTGGGCATCTGTGAGGTATTGCTAAGACTTTATCTTTGAGGAGATGTTGTATCTAAGGTTTTGCAGTGATAATATGATATGATGAAACTGTTCTGGTGCAATTCCTGGGTTCTTCCTATTTATTTCTGGTAATGCAATGTCACACTTCATGAATAATGCTATGTTTCCTTGATGCAATGTTGCTTTACTATTACTACTGATGTGATAATGAATGCTGCGATTGAATAATGCATTATGAATACATGTCAAATGTTTGAGATTCAGGTTTAGTGTTGCAATAGAGTTAGTTCATATAGCCTCAACCCTCCTCCTTCCTCGACAAAAACATGGTTCCGTCGGCTCTTCTTGGATGCCTCGAGTGAGACCTCATCTGCTCTGCAGGTGTTGTTGGGCGGGATAAAACCTGCCTGGGCCGGTGCCCAGGGAGATTGCGGCATGTGTCGACAGTGAAGTGGAACCCCTTTCGACTGGAGTCACGTTGGTTAACAAATGGTTCCGTTGCCGGGACCGTGTGAAGAGTGAAAGGAGGACATGTTGTGGCACCTGACGAAGCCGGAGATACAGAGCTGGTTTGATCAGAAGTTGCAGGAGTTTGTTGAAGAAGAAAGCCGAAACACACAACTGACAGTAGATCACTGGGTGGGAAGATATATTCACAACGGTCCGCATGAATGGTTTTTTTGTGAATTCCCAGTCATCCTGTACGAATGGTTGTCAAAGCTGACCTTCTAGAAGAGGAATTTCTAGGGTGGTGAGCCGACGGCTTGGACCCCGGAATTGATTCAGGAGCTGCAGGAATTCGATAATAAGGCATCGCGGGATGTCGAATTTTGGATTGATAGCATCTTGGAGGGATATATCACTGAATTTGCGATTGACACGCAGAAATCCTATAGTGAAGCTGAAAGATATTTCTTTCGCGGACCAAGGGGAAGGTTTCTGCTGTCACTCCAACTATTGATTAAGATGCTTATCTGGGAAAAGGGTATATTGAAGATGCATATTGATCAGTAGACAGCCTGGTGGGCGGAGGCCGTGGGCACCACGATTTCTAGGGAATAGTACATGGAATGGTAAGGGGTAGATGGATGTAGACCATGAGGAGACTGTGAGCAAAGCCGAGGAAGAAAGTGGTCTTACAGGAGGAGGAGCGAGGTTTCGACAGGAGAAAAGGCAGAGGATAGGAGAAGGTCCTGTTGCGATCGAACCGCAAAACCATGAAGGAAGACCACACACGACGAAGCAACCTCATAGTCCTGACAGGGATGACCAAGGTACGCCCAGTATAGAGGCAGGACCACACCCTAGCACCAACGTACCCACACCTCCACTCATTGTCTCACAAATAGCAAGAAATACCACTTCAACACTGCCAAGTTCGTCAATTCCACAGAATTTAATTGGTAGTAGCACAGCGAAAGGAGGAAGGAAGCCCAAAATGGCGGGCGATGATGCTATGTTACATTTGTTCCACGGAAGTGCGACAGACAACCCAAAACAGTATTAGTTTTTATGGTAAGCAGTCTGGACCATGAAACAAATCACTGATGCTGATGCTAAGAAAGGACAGTTAGCCACGACTCTGCGAGGTTGTGCATTAGATTGGTTCATGAATTTTGTTATAGTCCCTCTGGGAGCCCCCAAGAAGTCACTAGATGAGATTCGGGATGGGCTGATTGCTGAATTTAGATGGCCCAAGTCTGAAGCTCAATGCATCACAAAATTGAAGGAAATTAAGCAGTATCCCAATGAGACGGTATGGGATTTTGACCAACGATTCAAGACGCAGATGGCAAAGGTTAGTTTCGATATGAGCGCCATCCAACATAAAGAGTGGTTCATTGCGGAACTACTACCCAACATTCGGCTTTCGTTGATGCCACAAAACATCTCGACGCCCAGTGAAGCTCTAGAAATTGCAATGCGATTAGAGGCGTCACCAATTGGAGATAATGCAGTCGAGATGTTGTAGATACAGTCACAGCTCGCTAACTTGACTATACAGTTGCAAGATTTCAAGAAGAGTAGGGAACAACGCGATGAAGTTTGGTGTACGCGAGGCCGAGGAGAAGGACATACGAAGGACAATTGCTCTGATTTCCGTAATTAATTGGTGTCAGGTGCACCAAACCCATTGAATGGCGGCAGCATGCCATGGTGTCACGTTTTCTAGGTGTACGGGCACAGTCACGACAATTACCCTCATATGGAAAAAATGGTCACAACCACGAGAACTCTTTATTGCACATTTTGCAAGTTGGTGGGTCACGATGCAAATATTTTTATGCATATGGGTGGCTACAAGAAAGAATGTGTGATGCATTCTATGTCAAGGACGATTAGCATACCATACAATAACCACAACTACAACTGCAGGTATTACAGCCACTACCTCAACCATAGGTGCAGTTTGTCCTGCAACAACAACTGCAGTAGTTCGTGCCACAATACACTCCAATGCAAATGGGTCCACAACAAACACAGTACGTCTAGCAACCGTAGTATGCACCGCAGGGACAAGGCATGCAACAGAATCCTATGTAGCCGTAGTACTTACAGCAGGGAAGATTCTGAGGTGGATACCAGGGCTGATGTGGTGAAGGATTTGGTCGAGGAGGAGGACAAGGTGGTTGTGGACCTGTCCAATGCTATCACTGTGCGGTGTGGGGTCATTATTAACGAGACTGCCGACTACTAAAGAATCAGTGTACATTCTGTTATGTTAATGATCATATAGTTGAGAATTGTCCACAGTTGATTGCACGATGGCAGGATAGGAATGCTCCGCAGATATAGAATCAGACCCAGCCGCCGCAACTAGCCCAGAACCCAGTACAACAACCACTCCAAGTACAACAACTAGTACAGAACCAGCCCCAGCGACTGAATCAGAACAAAAATCCAAATGGGAACCCACAGGGGAATTTGGAGTAGACTCATATGCAGGGTGCAAATATTGCGACAATTTCTGCAGAACCGCGACCACAAGATGCTTCGGTGGCTATTGTAACTCATGGAGGAAAAATGACTAGGGAAGATAGCTCACGACCGATGATTTGGTTGGCAGGCCAAAAGACAGTATCATTTTACATCGATGCTGAACGAGAGGCATTCCTTTAGGCACGTCCCACCTTGGAGAAAGACCACGGTAAGGATTTTGTTTGTGATACACTGCATCAAAGGGTGGTCCATCGAAACCATCGAGAACATTGCAAAGGTTTCTGGAGAGTTGTCTATTATTGGCCCAGGATCCGTTCGCCCTAGTTGAGATTGAGGGATGGTTGCAGAGATTTTCGAAAGGACGACAGGAGTTGGAAGTATACTCTTTACAGTGACAGAAGATTTCCAAGGAGATGAGAATGAACATCCATATTGGTGACTATGATGTCGATTAAGTTATTCTTGATCTTGGTTCGAATGTTAACATCTTAACCAAGCAGGCATGGAAGAAAATGGGGAGTCCCCCATTGAGCTGGTCTCCTATGCAGTTCCGGTTGGCTAACCATGCGAAAGTAACACCCATTGGGCGAGTTCCGCGGCTAACGGGTGATATTGAGGGCATGAAGACTTATGCTCACTTCGATGTCATTGAAGTAGTTGAGGGAGGAAGCTCCTATCCTGCGCTATTATGGATTAGATGGGCTAACGATAGTGGAGCTGTAATAAATTTCAAGAAGCACATGTGACCTTTGAGAATCACGATCTCAGAGTCATAGCTCGGTTGGATCCGGCTGAAGGCCGCTTATACGTTGAGCCTGTAAAAGATGACAATCCCATTGGATGGGACCATGCATTCAATATTTCTGAAGACTATATTCATCCTACTGCCAACGGTGAGCTGGGATGGTTCAGTGAGAGCTCTACGTCTTCCAACTCTGATGATGCATTAGAACATTAGAAGAACAACTCGGTTAGAATCTTTGTATGACCTGGTTTCCGACAAGGCACCAAAGGAAGCAGTAGCATCAACCTTTGACACAATCAGCACTGAGCCGTGGGTCAGGAATGTGGAGATTCCCCCGACTGCAATTGTGACCGAAGATGCAGCACTAACCACATTGCTGCAGCAGCTGCACACCACAACCATTAATGTGAATGCATTTCCTGTGGAAGGATTGACTACTCTGTAGGCTGCTACCAGTGAGGAAACGACAGATCGACTGCGGCAGATCAGCAGTATGTGTGCTCGCCTGCAGGAAAGTGAGGCTGATGTGCAGCACACCATTGCAGAATTGACTGCGAGGTCTACTTCCACACGGAAGGCATTGGATGACCTTGAGGTACACATTAAGGAAGAACGGGTGGAGAAGGCCCACAAAATTGAAGGCCTGAAAAAGGAAAAAGATTTCCATATTGCGAAAAAGGCTCGCATGTGGGACGACAGTGTCCGGGTTGACCGTGCGATCACAACAACTTATGAACATGTCCCGGAGCCCACTGGCGAGGTAGATGTGCTCCACCATGTGCATCGACTAGGGGCTGCTATTGTTCAGTTGCGACAGGAGAATCATGAGTTGAAGGCCCAGCTAAAACCGGGTATGCCTCAGGCCGAAGTGGATGAACAAAGAACAACACTTGAGGAAGTTGCCGCTCAGATGGAGGAGACGGAAACTCGGGCGACCAGGCTTACGACTGAAATGGTACAATTTTGGGGCCGCATTATTCAGGATGATCACGTTGAGCAGCTAATGAAGTACTGGAAGGAAGCGGAGGGCCAGTTGGCTACAATGAAAGCTACAATGCCACCACTGGAGCAAGTTGCTAAGCCTCAAGAGCTGAAAGACTTACAACACCGTGTCGCCAAAGCAGATGAGTGATAGAAGATACGTGCGACCCAGTTAGAAGAAATCCAGGACATGGGTGATAAATTTATGATGTAGGCTAGTGAAGCTCTGGAGGCAGTGCAGAAGTGTCGACAGCAGGTCGTGGAAAAGTTTACCGATCACCCATTTGCAGACGCCGTGGTCGATAGTCAGGCAGTGGCTACGGAAGCCAAGGAGCTGGTGTGGATAGTTGAATAGCCTTATGAGGACTTCAAAGTAAATATGACTACGTGTACTATGTCCAGCAGTTGACATGGCTCGAGGGCGAGCCATAAGATTGTGTTGGGGTCCTGTTGGTAGGCGGTTTGGTAGAGTGTTATCACAGCATCTTCGATGCTGTGATAAGGCAAAAGATGACGCAAATGGCAAGGAGAGGAAGATTAGTTATGGATTTTGGGTCAATTGTAACACAGAATGTAGGTTTTCGGTCATTTGGACCACATATTGTGTAATGTTGAGTCAGTTATACCACAAAATGCAGGTTTTTGGTCGATTTTTTAACAAGTGAGTTAGATATTGGGTCACTTGTCCAAATGTCTGTTAGGAAGTTGTTAGTAAGTGGACAAGCATTGTAATGGTGGAAGCCTATATATAGATAGGAGTTGTAGGTATTGAGGGTAGCATGCAAGGGAAGATAAGTGCATGTTTGGGTTTTTTCTGGGCATCTGTGAGGTATTGTCGAGACTTGATCTTTGAGGGGATGTTGTTTCTAAGGTTTTGCAATGATAATATGATATGATGAAACTGTTCTGGTGCAATTCTTGGGTTCTTCCTGTTTATTTATGGTAATGCAATGTTGCACTTCATGAATAATGCTATGTTTCCTTGATGCAATGTTGCTTTACTATTACTACTGCTGTGATAATGAATGTTGTGATTGAATAATGCCTTATGAATACATGCCAAATGTTTGAGATTCTAGTTTAGTGTTGCAATAGAGTTAGTTGATATATCCACAACCCTCCTCCTTCCGTAACGGAAACATGGTTCCGTTTGGTCATCCTGGACGCCTCGGGTGAGACCTCATCTGCTCTGCAGGTGTTGCTAGGTGGGATAAAACATGCCTGAGCCAGTTCCCAGGGAGACTGCGGCATGTGTCGACAATGAAGTGGAACCCCTGTCGACTGGAGTCACTTTGGTCAACAATCACCGACCACATCGCAGCGATTAAATCGTCGACCGTGTCGCATCAATTTTTCCCAAATCTTGTCGACCCGTCACACAAAAACTTTGCAAAATTTCACTGAAGTTCGTCGCTGGAACTGAGCTTAACTCACCAACAGTTTTGGCATTTCTGGCCTATCTTTGTCGACATAGTCTTTGTAGAAAACTCAGAAACACTTAGAAAATTTCAAATTTTCAAAAACAGTTAGAATTTTTTGGAAATATTTGCTTCTTTTTTATGATTAGTGCTGGACAGGGAGCATACTTACCTCTACAACTATGATAGGTATCCCATGAAGGCCCAAATGTTGCAACCTTTGCCCTGATACCAAACTGTAACATCTCCTCCCATGGACACAGAGTTTCCTTGGGGAAAACCAAGAAGGTGAAAAACCCCAATAACTTCCTCAGAGATAGATAAAGCAATGATACAATAACCCAATCCTAAGAGATAGACTCCTAGCAGCTTCTCCTCCTCCACTAGTGCGCATCACTCAATGAGGGAGATAGATGAATAAGTGAATGATCAAATAGAGTGACACCCTCACTTTATTTCTACACTGACTTGACTTTCCTAATAACCTAGCAAGGCCAACTTCTCTATGAGATCCTAATAACCCATGCTAACTTAACTTAGGGCCGACCCCATACTTGGTGGTCTAATAACCCATCATATATAAGTTACAACACTTGAGACACTTGTAAATACAAATGACAACACTTTCGTACAGAGGAATAATAACCTTTCTGTAGGGATACAATATACATATATGAAATACATTCTAAAGTTACATATACATCAACACTCCCTCTTAACTAGGAAGGTATTTCTCGACACAGGTCTTCTAGCACAAGTCGTCTTCTCTAGATCATCATATCATCGTCATCAATTCATCATCATCGTATCATCGTCATCGTCAGTGCTGCTATCTCAATCAATCTCTAATCTACTCATCATAGGAATTTCTACAGAGCCATCCCTTTTTCATGTTGGTTGTAGGCCTAGCCTCAATGTAGGTGTTCATCATCTCTGTGAGCAAGCCACCAAGTAAGTACACCTCAGGACTGATTACACTGCATCTGCAAAACTTGCAAGATATCTCAGGACTAATTACACTGCCTCTGCAAAACCTTCAAGAGCATCTTAGAACTGATTATATGCCTCTACAAAACCTGTGTACCATACTGTCATCTCATCGTCTTTAGATCACTTCATAGTCCACGGAGCACAACTGAGATGCACACATATCACATCACTTACACTCACCGACATGGAAGGACTTTCCTCTAACCATCCGAGAAAGGCTGAACACTTACATCAACGACCATGGAAGGACTTTCCTTTGACCATGTCGGAAAGGCTACAAAAATTACATCATGACCATGGAAGGAATTTCCTCTAACCATGTCAGAAAAGCTCGTCAATTACATCACGACCATGGAAGGACTTTCGTCTCACCATGTTGGAAAAGCCCTGCCAATTACATCATGACCATGGAAGGAATTTCCTCTAACCATGTTGGAAAAGCCACACCCAGCCCTTACATCTCACCATGGAAGAACTTTCCTCTAACCATGTGAGAATGGCCTAGCCCTTACATCTTACCACGGGAGGACTTTCCTACCACCATGTAAGAATGGCCCCAGCCCTTACATCTCACCATAGGAGGAATTTCCTACCACTATGTGGGAATGGCTCGTGTGCATCTGTGTCTTCGGACTCATCACTTCCCCTTGGAAGGAATCTCGATCTGAAGTACACCAAGTCTCTCTCTAAAGTACTCAAACTTCACTCTGGCCAACAGCTTGGTGAACACATCGGCTATCCGCTCGTCCGTTGCAATATACAGGAGCTTCACTGCTCCTCTTTGCACCATATCCCTGATCTCAGAAAACTTCACACAACTCTTGTTGTCATAGAAGATATAGGTAGCATCCAACGAGAGATCAAATAACTTAGACAATAGCTTCCTAAGCCATACTTCCTCACAACTAGCCGAACAAGCTGCAACATACTCTGCTTCGGCTGTACTTAGTGCCACACAGGACTACTTCCTGCTAAACCAAGAGATCATATTAGATCCCATACTCAAGCAGCATGCCGAAGTGCTCTTCCAATCAATGGCACTGCCTGGTCAATCTGAATCAACATAACCCTCTAGGTTAAAATTTTGATTCGCATCATACTTGAGCCCATAACCAACTGTACCCTTCAGGTGCCTCAGAATATGCATTAGAGCAACCATGTGGACACTTCTCGGATCCATCAGGAACTGGCTCAATGTGCTCACAGCAAAGCAAATATCTTGTCTTGTGTTCGTCAGGTATATTAAGGACCCAATCATCTGACAATACACCATGACATCAACCGGCTCAGATGAAGCATCACACAGAAGCTTCAGGTTCGATGCCATAGGTGTGGCCATGGCCTAGCAGTCCATCATCTCAAACCTCTTCAAGATATCTACTGCATACTTCCCTTGCCCAAAGAAGATCCCATTTGCACTATGCCACACCTCCATGCATAGAAAGTAGTGGACCATAACCAAGTCCTTCATCTTGAACTCAGCAGCAAGCTTCCTCTTCGTGTCGACAATCAATCTATCCTCACCTATCAAAAACAGGTCATCCACATACAATAGTAGTATCACTGTATTGCCTTTCTCAACCTTGTAGTAAAGGTTGGAATCTGCTTTACTCTTAGTAAATCCAAAACTAGATAGGAAGCTATGCATCCTTCCATACTAGGTCCTGGGTGCCTATTTTAAACCATACAGGGATTTCTTTAGTTTGCACACATGAGTCCCTCTGTCATGTGTCTCAAACTCGAGTGGCTGCTCCACATACACTTCCTCTTCAACTACACGATTCAAGAAAGTTGTCTTGACATCCATCTGGTGTACCTTCCATTTCATCACTGCATCCAGAGAAAGTACTGATCTAATGGAAGTGTACCTGGCCACAGGTGCAAAGGTCTCTTTATAATCAATCCCTTCTTTCTGGGAGAAGCCACGAGTTACAAACCTTGCTTTATATTTTTCTATGCTACCATCTGCATCATGCTTGATCTTATAGATCCACTTGGAAGTCACCATAGACTTCCCTTCTGGTCTTGGGACCACATCCCAAACATCATTCTTCATGATTGACTGGTATTTCTCGACCATGGAATCCTTCCATTCTTTCTTTTTCGCTGTTTCTTCATAATTGGAAGGTTCTTTGTTCATAATATCACAGAGTAAGGAAACATAGCTGGTATGTGACCTAGTCCTTTTTCTTTCTCTGTATTCCTCTTCTGGAATGCCATACCTTTCTGCATCTTGGATGAGCTCTCTAGCCCATGCTGGTTTCCTCTTGTGAGAGTTCTTCTCACAGGGTGGATCTACAGGTTCTTGTGGATCTTCCATCTCACGATCTTCTTCAAGAACTGCTTCATTCATAATGGTGTCTTGTGTTCTAGATATTCTGGGTTCTTCATTGTTTTCAATAGATGTCTTCCTCGATTTGATGTATGCTGAGCCTTCATCAAATGTTACATCCCTACCAATGTCAATCTTCTTGAATCCTGGGAAGTAGATTTTGTAAGCCTTCGAGCTTTCACTATAACCCACGAATATGCCCTTCTTTCCTGTAAGATCTAGATTTGGCCTCTTTTCTTTTGGAATGTGTGTGTACACTGGACAACCAAAAATTCTGAGATGGATAACTTCTGGCTTCTTTCTAGTGAACACTTCTTATGGTGTTTTGTTGTCAAGCATCTTATGAGGTGTTCTATTATGCACATATACATTTGTCCTTACTGCTTCTGCCCAAAGGTGCATAAGTATATCTTGATCATGAAGCATTTCCCTAGCTGCTTCCATGATGATTCTATTCTTTCTTTCTGCAACCCCATTTTGTTGTGTATTGTAAGGAGTAGTCAACTCCCTCTCAATCCCTGAATCACTGCATAGCTTCTTGAAGTCTCCTGAGGTAAATTCTCCGCCATTGTTGGATCTGAAGATATTGATCTTTATATCAGTTTGATTTTCTATCAAGTCTTTGAATTCCTTGAACTGGTCAAACACTTCATCTTTGTTCTTCAAGAAGTAAACCCAAGTCTTCCTAGAGAAATCATCAATGAAGGAAACATAGTATACATACCCACTCAGAGAATTGGATGACATTGGATTGCATACATCAGAGTGGATGATCTCCAAGATTCCTTTTTCCTTGCTGTCACTACTTGGAAATGTCTTCTTTGTGTTCTTCCCCTTTGCACAACTTTTGCAAATGCCTTCATGTTTTTCTTGGATTTCAGGAAGACCTTCCACTGCTTTGCTTGCAATTGGTAGTGCTCTATAGTGCATGTGTGCAAGCCTTCTATGCCAAAGTTCACTTGGCTCTACTGAGTCATGGACCAAGGCTTGTTCTGGTTGGCCCTTCAGTTTGTATAATCCTTCCTCTTTCTCTCCAATCACCACTGCATCATCTATAGTTTTACCCTTTGGCCACATAAGAACTTGGCCATCTATAAATGCAACCCTCGTGACTTTTGCATCCAATGCAGATATGGAGAGAAGGTTCTTCTTGAGACCTAGAACATATAGTACATCTTTCATCTTTATAGACTTTCCAGAGTCTAATTTATAGGAGGCTTCACCACTTCCTTTTGATTGGATACTGGTAGTCATCCCCAAGTTTCACCTTGTGGCATGAATCATGTTCGGATAGGTTCATAAAGGATTCCTTGAATCCTTTCATATGTTTGGAATCCCCACTATCTATAATCCAATCATTGCTTCCATGAGTAATGGTACTAGTGAGGGTAGAAATCAAAACATACTCTTCATCACTTGGAGAATCTTCACTTTCTTCCCTAGCCCTCTTCCTGGGAGGTTCATCATCCTCTGCAGTGTGAGCATGATGTCTTCTTTTGTTGCTCTTCTTCTTGTGAGAACCATCTTTATTATTTCTAGGACAATCCTTGGAATAGTTTCCCTTCTCATCACATGTATAACATCGGACATAGGACATGTTTCTTCGAGGTTTGGAGTTACCCCTCTGATTCTGATGGTTGTGCCTTTCTTTCTTACTATGGCGATGTCCCTACTTATCATCATACTTCTTGGAGTGTGCTGTGAGAGCTTGGTATTCATTCCCCATATTCTCTTCTTGAGCTACAATTCGAGCTTCTTCTTGTGAGCATTCTTCCCATAGCCTACTGAATGTGATAAGTTTCCTCCTAGCACAAATTCTTTGGATGAAGGAATCCCATGACCTAGGAAGGCCATTAAGAGTGGTCATTACCACTTCTCCATTCTCTATATATTCTCCCACAGCTTCAAGTTGTTCTTTTATCTGGGAGACCCTTGAGAAATAAGACTGCATGGTCCCCGCATTCTGTATCTTGATATTCTTTAATTGATTTCTCAAGGTCATCTTCTGATTTATGTTCTTCCCTTCAAATAGCTTGGTCAAGGAATCAAACATCTCCTTGGGTGTCTTCAGAGATGACACATGTGGTATGAGATGGTTTTTGATAGAACCAACAATGATCCTTTTAGCCTTAACCAAGTTCCTCTTGTGTAAGGTCTTAGCCTCATCTCCCTCTGGGACAGGGACCTCTTCACTTATGTAGGTGTCCAATTCATTTTCTTCCAGGATTAACCCAATCCTATACTTCCATGCTCGGAAGTTATCAACCCCTTCAAGCTTATTATCAAGCTTGGTGTAGTGAGACATCTTAGTGAGAAACTCAAATGGAAATAGAAGATTTAGGTCTTACCACTTGATTTGCTGAAAAATAGATCTCGTGCTAGATTAGGGTTTGTTAGAGAAACCCTAAAAATTCAAACTTTGAATTTAAAACTTCTGAAAGGATAGAAATATGCACCTTGATGAGCTGATTAAGCTGGTATACTCAGAATTTGAAAAATGCAAAGTTTCACCCCTCAAAATTGCTTTTGAAACTTCTAGATTCACTTGGCAGGACCCTGAATTAAGGTTTGACTTTCCCAGAGCTTCACCCAACCAAAAAGTTTGATCCAAAGCTCTAAAATTTGATTTTTGAGATGAGCTTCCATCCATGGTCTCAGATTTCAGAAATTCGAATTTTTGCAGAAACCCTAATTTTTAGGTCAAAAACTGAAAGTGCTCAGAATTGAAATATGTTTCAACGGAAAGATGCACCCTTACAAGGAGAATCAATCTAGCCTTCTACCTTTGAAGATATATCGAGAGAAACCCAAAAAATAAAAAGCCCTAGCTTCTGCAACTACATAATGTCTTCTTCTCAGGTTAGCTCCAATACCATGTTAGATTTTGAGCATTAATTCAATATGATCTAGGATCTTATCTGAGAGAATAACAAGCACAATATATCAATCACAAGAGAAAATAGACACAGAGTTTCCTTAGGGAAAACCAAGAAGGTGAAAAACCCCAATAACTTCCTCAGAGATAGATAGAGCAATGATACAATAACCCAAGCATAATAGATAGACTCCTAGAAGCTTCTCCTCCTCCACTAGTGCGCATCACTCAATGAGAGAGATAGATGAATAAGTGAATGATCAAATAGAGTGACACCCTCACTCTATTTATACATTGACTTGACTTGCCTCATAACCTAGCAGGGCTGACTTCTCTATGAGAGCCTAATAACCCATGGTAACTTAACTTAGGGTCGACGCTACACTTGGTGGTCTAATAACCCATCATATATAAGTTACGACACTTGCAACACTTGTAAATACAAATGACAACACTTCCGTACATAGGAATAATGACCTCTCTGTAGGGATACAATATACATATATGAAATAGATTCCGAAGTTACATATACATCAACATTTGACATAATCTTAGCCCATTCATTAGAATCATATGAATAAAACATTTGTGTGCAGATGCAAACAAATCAAACATGCACAGCGAAATTAAACTATCCATAGACATTACTCATGCATACAGAATATCAATAGTCATCAAATTAATGCATTGCAGAAGTAAATACACATAGAGAATACTTATCTTCATTGTGCAATTGTCCCAAGCAAATAGCTATGTCGCTGTGACGTTCCACCCAACCGTAGGTCTTTGCCCATCCTGTATTATTTCATCACTTAGAGACCACCCCCAAGATGGGCATGATTTCTACAAGGAATAGGGGACATTCCAGCTCTTACATAGCCAAGTAATCAATGCATCTAAGCCAAGCCAATCAACAACTGGGTTTATCAGGCTAAATCAGAACCTTGGATGCTTGCACTCAAGCTCAAGCCAAAACAATGGATTGGCAGAGGGAAATTCGACCACAGGGAAGAAAATGATTTCTCCCACAGATACATAAGCATTCAGTAGCCAAAACGGTCTCAATAGAACCCCAATTCCATTCCCCTTCTTCCCCACTGGTATATAACACAAAAACACCCTTCTCCCAGTTGAGAAACAAAGAAAAACCAGAAAAACGTGGCTGGAAAACGCCCAGGTAGCTCCCAACTCGTGAGGGAGAGAAACTGGTTGATGGATAATGGCTTGGGGAGCAATTCTTGGCTCTTTTTTTACCCAAGGAGAAAAACACTTTTTTACATGAAGGGTTGCTTTCCCATACCCGAATTTGGACAACCATACCTCCCATTCTCCAAGGAATTAACTACCTCAACCAACTCTTGGGATAAATGAATGATTGGGTACAAAATTCAACATGGGTAGTTGAGGGTTTATGGGTTCTCTCATTGACACTTCGTTTGACTTGATTGGCCAAAGGGTTTGAATGTTTTCCCTCCCAATTCCTTGTAAAATCATGTCCCCATCTCTAGTTGCATTGCATAGCTAGTTGTGGGTATTTTATTAAAATGTATATTTACATGATATTTGCAATTCCATTATGCCTGGCTATCACGTAAACCATATGCATCAATAAATTGATGGTGGGGACTTGTCCTTGAGCTCCTCACTATGATTTTATAACAATATTACATCATTTACATTTTAATATATTGGGGTCAAAATAGGGACCTTACACTATGCGTTAAAAATCTAGGAAGGAAGCCTAGGGACCCTCCTACAGTCCAATGTAGTGGGGAAACTGTCCGAATTGATAATGGGTAGGGCTCCACTGGCTAAGTATGATGACCTATGTAGTCCTACTGTCACAATATACATTGGGCATACTCAGATACCCAACATCTTGGTAGACTTACGTGCAGATATAAATGTTATGACCATAGAGACTATAAGGAAGCTGGGACTCACTAATCTCAGGCCTACCCCTACTATATTAGAGCTGTCTAATAGCTCCACAATCAAACCTGAAGGAATTTTATATGACCTGGTGGTCACCGTTGATTCATGGGAATATCTTGCAGACTGCTTGGTTTTACAACGTAAGTCGCAGCTAGGGGGACACCCGTTAATCTTAGGACGACCATGGATAGCTATAGCATATGCATGTATTAGCTGTAGATCAGGTTCCATGACAATTTCCGATTGGACTGATATTAAAAACCTGACCCTCTATCCTCCAGCCAGACCAAGTTATGATGTTGAAACTCCATTGTGGGTGGATTTGGAGGAAGAGGAGTGCATTCAACCGCTATTAACAATCGGAAAGGCCTTCACTTTCAAGACTGAAACTAAAGATGAAGCCATCAGTAGTTTCATCAATGTTCCCACATCTTTCACAAGACATGCATATCAAATTCTAAAAAATACCTTAAGTGAAAAAGAAAAACAATATCTGACTGAAGAGACTCTAGTTAGTGATGCCGAAATAATTCGAATAATTAAAAACTCGAAAAGTACTCCAATGTAAATCGATCCTGGAAAAACTATGAAAATTAATCTGAATCTTGCGCCCAACAAGATGGAACGTCTGATCACTTTGATGAAAAAATATAAGGGAGCCTTGGCATGGGAATATACAGATATGAGGGGTATCCCCTCAAACCTGTTTACGCACCATATTTATATCAAAAGTGACTCCAGGCCAATGTGCCAACCTCAACGTATAATGAACCTGAATTTGAGGGATATCGTGAAGGAGGAAATCCAAAATATCTTGGAGGCTGGATTTATTTACCCAATTTAAGACATCGAGTGGGTTTCCCCACTCGTGCTCATACCTAAAAACAATGGAAAATGGAGAGTCTGTGTAGATTACAGAGAACTAAATAAAGCAACACAAAAAGACCATTTTCCCTTACCTTTTATTGATCAGGTTTTAGACACCCTGTCTGGAAAGAAATTCTTTTCCTTTCTAGATGGATTTAGTGGTGATAATCAGATCCAGATAGCCCTTGAACACCAAGACAAAACCACCTTCACCTATCCTTGGGGAACCTTTTCATATAGCGTGCTTCCTTTTGGGTTATGTAATGCAACGACCACATTTCAGAGAGTTGTGATTGGGATCTTTTCCAAGATGGTTAACGAATGCATGGAAATATTTATGGATGATTTCACCCCATACGGTAGTAGTTTTGATGAAGCATTGAAGAATCTGGAAAGAGTTTCAAAATGATGTGAACAAACCCACCTGTCTCTGAGCACTGAAAAGTGCCACATGATGATGGACGAGGGTATAGTTCTGGGGCACTTTATCTCTGCTGCAGTTATCTAGGTAGATCCTGCGAAATTAAGGTAATCACAAACATTCCCACTCCTGGAATGCATAAAGAGGTACGTAGCTTCCTCGGGCATGCTGGTTATTACAGAAGATTTATAGAAAATTTTTCCAAGCTAGCTTCTCCTTTATTTACTTTATTGATGAAAGATGTACAGTTTGTATGGACAGATGAATGTCAAAATACATTTGCAGAGCTCAAGAAAAGGTTGTCCATAGCACCTATTCTATGAGGACCTAACTGGGCTTTGAATTTTCATATTTCCTTTGATGCTTCAGATACTGCTATTGGAGCAGTGTTGGGATAGTAGGAAGGTCATAGTCCATATGTTGTTTATTACATCAGTAAGAATATGGCCCCTGCTTAACTAAATTACACAGTTACAGAAAAAGAATTCCTTGCTATTGTTTATGCCATTAATAAGTTTAGACATTACATGACTAGGTATCCTACTTTCATGCACACTGATCACTCAGTCATTAAGTACTTAATGAATAAACCTATCACTAATGCAAGAGTAACTAGATGGTTGTTACTATTACAAGAATTTGACATTACTATTGTTGACAGACCAGGAAAAGAAAATGTCACTATTGATTTTCTTTCTCGACTTACTAACAATGTTGATGATGCAACATTCGAAGATTCTTTTCCTGATGAACATTTTTTTGTAGTCTCAACTCATTCTCCATGGTATGAAGATGTCGCTAACTATTTGGCTGCAGGAAATATTCCAGCACATTTATCAAAGAGAGAAAAAGGAAAATCATACAACAGAGTGCTAGATACTACTGGATAGACTGACACCTCTTTTACACTGGTCCAGATTTGGAAATCAGAAGGTGTGGGAGGGAGGATGAAATTTACAGTATCTTGAAGGCTTTCCACGATGAGCCTTGTGGGGTATTTTTTGCTGATAAGAGAACTGGTCATAAGTCATTAAGGATGGGGAATTTCTAGCCAACAGTGTTCAAGGATGCGAAAAAATATGTTCAGGCTTGTGAAAACTGCCAAAGAATGAGTCAACCAAATAGACTAGATGAAATGCATCTTCAGCCACATCTGGTGGATGAACCTTTTGATAGATGGGCTCTAGATTTCGTAAGGCCTATCAACCCTCCTTCGAAGCAGAAATTTTATATCCTGGTTTGCACAAATTATATGACCGAGTGGGTGGAGGCTGTAGCTTTGGTCAAGGCCAATGATCAAGTTGTAATGGATTTCTTATATGAAGATATCTTCACCCTCTTTGGAGTATCCAAAGAGATAGTTACAGATGGAGGACCACAGTTTGTGTCCCATAACTTGGAAGCCATGTTGCAGAAATATCACATTCATCATAAGATAACCTCACCATATCATCCACAGGCCAATGGTCAAGTGGAAAGTATGAATAAGGTAATTGAGGAAGAACGTCATCTTTCCCATTGAATTTGAAGATAAAACTCTAAAGACAGCCATAGAAGCAAACCTGGACTTGACAAAAGCTCAAAGGAACCGATTGAATCAGTTAAATGAAATTGATGAGAAGCGCACAACTGTTGTGCATCAGACAACGTTAATTCAACAACAGTGTTCCAAATGGCATGACAGGTTAATAAAGAAGAAAATATTTTGCGAAGGATACTGGGATTTACTGTATGATTCACAGTTCAAGAGGGATTTTAAATTCAAGTTGCGTACAAGATGGCTAGGAATCTACCAAATAGACAAAGTATTTGATAATGGCACAGTCCACTTGACCAATATTGATGAAAACTAGACGCCATTATTTTCCAACGGTCATTGGCTACGACTGTATCATAAACTAATTTCAAAGAATGCATTCATTTCGCATGTTGCAGCTAATCCAGATTATCAACTCATGTAGGAGTAGGGATTTTCCCCTATCCCTGATAACTCTTAAAAAGAACTACTACAATTTTGCATAGGACATTGTACATAAATAAATCGTTATTTTCTTTTTTTCATTGTTTTTTTAAAGCTTTGATTGGTTCGTTTTTTTTTAATTGTGTGCAGGTATATGCGTGAAGATTCACTTGAACAGAAGCAGTCGCGATTTGGGCCAAGCGATTGCAAGTATTCCAGTTGATATTCCAATATTTGGACAACTCCTTGAAAGAAAAGAAAACGACGTTGTAGTTCCAATTACTCAGCTGAATCTTTGCCAACTTTTTCATTCCCTAGCTACAACTATGCTAAATCAGGCTTATTTTCCTTATTTTCGTAGCTGCAACTCTGCTAAATCCAGCCTATTTTCCCTATTTTTGCAACTGCAACCCTGCTAAATCCAACCTATTTTCCCTATTTTCGCTGCAACTCTGCTAAAGCTGGTCTATTTTCCCTATTTTCACAGTTGCAACTCTGCTAAATCCAACCTATTTTCCCTATTTTCGTAGCTGTAACTCTGCTAAATCAAGTCTATTTTCCCTATTTTAGCAACTACAACTCTACTAAATTCTACCAAATTTCCGTATTTTCGCAGCTGTAACTCTACTAATTTTCGTCGAATCTCCATATCTCTACAACTATAACTTTTCTAGATCCCACCAAATTTTCCTAGTTCGCAGCTGCGACTCCACTCGATCTTTCCAATTTGTGGCTACGACTCTAGTAATTCTTTAGTTAAAAGATCGTTTTACCTCTACCAGTTTCTATCAGCCTGCTCTTGTCTCCACGAGTAACATTAAATATCTCTTGTTCATCGTGTACTCTTATGATTTATGCCAGCATTGGTGTACTTTACCTTCCTAGTCGACGATGTCCAACTCATGGAAGTATATGCACATTTATGTCTTCACCAGTGATGCGACCGTGAAATGGCACCACCGTGGAAAAGTGACAACTCAAGCATTATATTGAAAGGTACGATTTTTAGCCATAAACATGATTAGGCATGAATTGACACATCAAGCAATAATGATTATACCGTGTTGTTAGTCCCTGTCAGCAATCCATAGCCAATCAACTGAATTAGAAAACACCTTCAAATTGTCACTCGTACTTATTTTATGACTGTCATTTTACTTGATTCGTGTGATATTCTGCCATTGATTTCATTCCAAAAATAACCGTTCCAATTCCTCAAAATAACCGTGCCAACTTTCCAAAAATACCCAAATCAACTTCAGTTATCCATCGATTGTTTATGCATGCAGTAACTCCAACGTCTGAAACTTTAACTCTTGCATTCGCTAACAAAACTCGCAGAAGATAAGAAATATGGGTATCCCGGTGAGATACAAACCTATAAACCTAGAGCCTCTGTGCAAAAATAGGGAGGTCTTTTCCATCTTTCCAGAAGCCAGGTGGACGGATTATTTCCAAATATTAAACGGTTTCCATGTGGAGACGACACTCCAATTTTCTCTAAACTTGACCAACACTCACTCAGAAGTTATAGGATTACGGATAGATGTTACGGAGGCAATTGTGGTGGAAGTTACAAGATTTCCCAGGACTGGGAGGAGTTGTTTTGGTCGGAAGCGGCACAATTTGACCGCAGTTGAATATTTTCTAGCAGCAAGAGAAAGCATTCAGCCGAGGCAGAGGAACAACATTGGAGACACTGCCAAGGCCCTGGGATCAGGTTGCATTCTTTTTAAAGAAGTATATCACTTTTGAGGGCAGGTACCGAGTAGTTTACATTTATGAAACTTTCCTACTTTCTCATGTGCACCATGGTAGATTGCTCAATATGCCATGTTATCTTTTAAGAACCCTACAAAGCATGGCTCATTATGTCAGAGCTTCTCGACATCCCTTATCTTCCCTAACAAATCATGGGTTAATCAAATTGCTAGTTTTAAGGGCCCTTACACATCAGAATTTAACATGGGAACAATTTGTTGTTGGGCCAAGAATACCCCAAGAACCTGCCTTGGAAGTAGGGGGCACTGAGGTAGAGGGTGATGACCAGAGCTCCTCAGATTCAGCTGGGGGGAGGGATAGAGTGTTAGCAGACCAATTGGAGGATGTTTAGGAGGAATATTTGGGGAGAAACTGCAATATCATCAAACCCTGTTGAATAAGAAGTTACAACGGGGGATGTAGTGAATGAAACTGTAATATTAGAAGCTGCAGCATCAAAAGCCAAAACTAAAGCAGTAGTAGATGCTGCGATAGTAGAGGTTGTAGCTGCGAAAGCTACAATGGAAGAGGAAGGAAATTATGCATAAGCAATGATAGAAGGAGATATGAAAGTCCTGAATGTTGAATCCTCCCCTGAAATAAGGAAAACTGTAATTCAGGAGGAGGAATTTGTTGTCGAAATAGGGAGAGTTAGTGCATTGAGACTCGAACCTTCCATCCCTGTTTCTGAAAATATGGAGATTCCTGTGTCACATAGAAGAAGGAAAAGACTAAGTGGTAAGGGCCAAACATCCATTCCCATGAAAAAAGAGAAGAACCAGAGCTGCTACTACGGAAGAAGCGGTACATGCAATGGGGGAAAATGTTGAAATTCCTATTCTAAAACCCCAATCACCCATTGTTACACAAGAACCTACTGCAAGTGAACCCCAAATTGAAAATTTAGTTTTTGAGAATGAGTTGTTAAAGGAGGAAGTACAAACGCTTCGAGATGAATTGTAGAAGAGGAAGTAGGCATGCAAAACGCAGGCATAGAAGAGCTTGAACACTTTGGTTGAGGCTGTAGATCAGTTGGAGAATTCACCTCCTATTTTGGAGGGTGGAGAACATGAGGAACCGATATGTTCAGCATGTGGGGATATACTCAAAATTACAGGGTGTAAAGTAATAGTGGTGGAAGCAGTAGCATGGAAATTTGCAAAAGCAAGGAAAGAAAGAGAAGAAATACCTATAGTGGAGCTAATGGAAGAGAATAAGCCAGAAGTGGACATAATTCATGATCTGGAGCTACAAGAGGATGCATAAATACAATCCTAGCCATCGAGGGAGACTGAACTACTCCCGGATCAGTTTCAGCATTCAAGAGACATTGAAATAATTCAAGAGCAATCTCAGTGGTATGAAGGCATCAAAATTTTAGAATAGGAGGTTGTTATGCAAGAACCAACATCCTCAAACTATTTGTTGAAATTGCGACTCAAACAAAAGACGTTGAGATTGGGATACAAGAGAATAATGCTATTAAACAAGAACCAACATTCTTAAAATTGTTTGTTGAAGCTGCGATTCAAACTGAAGTTGATGGGGTTGAAACACAAAAAAGGGATGCTGCTACACAAGAACCAACATTCCCAAAATTATTTGATGAGTTCGCAACACAAACTATAGTTGCTGGGGTTGAAACAAAGAAAAGAGATGCTTCTACACAAGAACCAGCATTCCCAAAATTGTTCATTGAGGTAGCAACACAGACTGAAGTCGTTGGGAATGGAATATAGAAGAGGGATGTTGTTACACAAGAACCAACATTCCCAAAGTTGGTTGTTGAGGCAGCCACACAAACAGAGGCTACTACAATAATGCTGGAAGAAGAAGAAGAATGAGAAGACTGAGACATCTGGTGATAAGGTGAAAATGAAAATATCTCATGAAATTATTGAGTTAGACTTTGATGATGAGAAGGATGCAGATGATAGAATAATTCAAGGCTTGGTGAAGGATCTTTCATTATTGAAGCTCGAAGTTAAGAAATGGAAGAATCATGTTGATCGGTGTAAGGAAGGGATGGTTCCCCTTTATGAGTACATAAATACTATCATAGGATTGAGGGAAAAATGGGCAGAAGAATTGATCTTTCAGAAAAACCAATGGGAAAGTATGGAAGAAGAATTAGAGGAGCTGAGAAAATTTAAATCCATGCAGAAGGAAAAAGATCAAATGTACACTTTCTCTCAAGAATTGTTGAGATTTAGACCCTCATCTCCTTCATATCTGGTGTTTGTTTATGAACAAATGACCCTATTTAAATTGAAAGCTTTGAAGGAAGGGAGACCATATCAGTTGATAACATCGCCTCAATTTTTGGAGACATTTGCAGAGAAGAATTTATTGTGTGACTTATATTTACATGAGATGGCATGCTTCATAGATTCTCGCTCTAATCCTATTCCTTATTTGGGTGATGTTCAGTTGAGGAATTTCACCTCCTTTGTTACTAATCACATGCAGTGGTGGAATGTCTTTTAGACTGTTACTAAGAATGAGGATAACTCTAATATTTGGATCAGGAGTGAACCTCAATCCGATCGGGTCCTCATTGCAAAACATGAGAGGAGCCTTTCATCCCCTATGAAGACTCAACAACTGATATATTTGCAGAAAAAAATCACTTCCACTTGTGTTCAATTAATTTCCAAGAAGAAGCTTCATGCCCTAGAAGGTAGCATGCAGATATGTCAAGTCTCTTCTCCATCTTTGAAGGGAAGGGACCCCTACTATTTTAATAACTTCAAGCATGCTCTTCTGAGGGTGGATGGATATGTCAAGTGCATGGAGATATGTGGAATCCGTTGGTTAGGGATAAAATTTAAGTTCCCACTCATATTGATGCTAGAGAGAAAATATAGGGGCAATTATACATTGACTAAGGCAGAGGAGAAATGGTGCTAGGAAAAATGGATCGCCTGTAATGTATTCTTGGAATTGGGTGAGAGACTTAAGCTTTCTTTCAATTTCACTAATCTACACAGACAGAGCTTAGAATCAGACTCAGACCAGTTGAATGTATTGCATGATGACATGCAAATGGATACCTGTCGGGAGATGTTGTTCCCCAAAATAGCCCTTTTTTCCTATGCTTATCAACACCTTTTTCCATTGTTTTTCCTTAATTTTCCATAACTTTGACTGTATCTTTACAAGTCAAGCATGGATCTCATCAAGTATAATCTATTATTTCTTTATCTTATTAATTCCTAATATTTTTTATGGTTATGAACTTTATCTTTTAATATTTTCTAACATGTATTGATTTGATAAAGATAGTTCAGAGACTTGAAAGACCACAAGTGTAGTAGCTCGATGAACCTATGGAGGAAAGGAATATGTGGCACCAGCTATCCCTTCCTGAATTCGGTCTCGTATATCACTTTGAAAGATCAAGCATCCTTCCACCAGGCCAACTGTGACTGGGTCATGATAAAACTTCCAAGCATCTTCTCTTCCAATCAGTTGGAATCTGTTCGTTTTGTTAACAACACTAAGTAACAGCGCAGGATTGAATGTAACAACTTCATTCAATTTCATTCATGGCTGTAACTCTTTCGATTTCAATTTGGCAACCTAAAGATCATAGATCTTGATGGCTGCCCCATATTTGTGAAACAAAATTGTCATATGTGTATAAATGTAAGAAGGTGTTCTGGGCCTGGGAGTTGGTTAACTGACATTTTGATTGTAAGAGCTGTAATAGAGTGTTGTAATTGTGGATCTACCATTTTAATACAAGGAGCAGAGTTCTTGATATTCCCAAGTCTTAATTTGTGTTAGTTTCATGGCATCTCTATTAGAAGGCCAGGGCCCTCCTTCTCACAAAGATGCCCGAGTTAGATAGATGCTTAGTTTTGTTTCTGTTATTTTGGTGTGGAATTAGAATAGGCATATTTACAGTGAGCTACAATAGTAGTTTTTAATGATTTCATTTTCCTTTGGCGTGCTACAATAGTGTGGTGTGACAGTCGACTGTGTAGCATTTAAATTCTTGCAAAGTAAGTCTAGTTTATTTATTCTTAGATCAGTAACTATTGGATTGATGTTGTAGGAAAGTAGAAGTCCTTTGAAGTTCTTAGATGGATAATTTAGCTTAGCTTTAGCAATGAGTTGAGTTTGACTGAGCAGTTAGGTAGGATAATTGATCTTCATTCATTCAATCAGCTACTTGAGTGTTTATGCATAGATTTTGCTAATTGTCTTTGAAATAACATGACCTACCTGGGTTGGCAATTTATATTGAGCATTCTGTCTGTTAATTAAAATTGATTAGCATATAGAGTGACCAACAGTTTGTTCTTACTGTGCACCCCTCAACCTCGTACATTACCAATCCGTTATGGTCTCCCCCATACGACTTCACACTTCACCGAGCAAAGTTGAAAGGGATTTCCAAACTCATGCATAGATGCTATCAGGAGTTGACACCATCGTCATACCCCTGTGTTTTTTTCCCATCTTCTATGACCCCCTTTTTGTTCTTTCATGATTCAATCATTAAACCTACTTACCTGTCACTGTACACATACTCAGAGAACTCACATCAATAGTACTGCTCAAAAACCATCATATCATAATTCACTTCATTCATTCGGTGATCATTAAGCAAACATAGATAATTGTGCATTGGATTCCCACCATAATCATCCACATATTTTCATTTCTATATTTTAGCATCAATACTACGTTCATCATAAGGTTTCACATGTGCTAATCAATCAGGATTATTTCATATTAAAATCACAAGTATCCATAATCATCATTAAATCAATCATTCCATATAAACATATTTGTATATCACTAATCAGTCGATAGTTTATTCTAAATCAACATATATATGCATTCATTTATCTTGGTTTCTTTAACTAGGTCACATTCCAATAAGTGTGGTTAATATCGATAGTCAAAGTGGGGTTGAGGGGCATTACACATGCGCATTGTTATATCCTTCTTTTTAACTAGGACCACTGATGATGCAAATGGACTTGAGCTTGGTATTATGAATCCCAACTCAAGTATCTCCTTGATGGTATTCTCAATCTCATCCTTGAATCTTTTGGGGTGCTTCTAAGGATGGATCTTGATAGGAAGTGTGCCAATTTCCAACTCAATTCTATGTTCAATGCCTCTGTCAGGTGGCCTTCCATGTGGGATATCTTCAAATACTTTCTTGTGCTTTGTGGAAGCCTTTTGATGTCCTCTAGATGATGTGAGACATCTATGGTATTTTCTTTAGTGGTTATTAGTCATTTAGCATCCCACTCAACATCACCATGCCTCAATATAGATCTCATACTGTGAGTAGAGACTACTTGTTTTGGGTAGGTGTTAATACGTTTAAAAAATACTTGCTTCCCATCTGCATATTTGAAGCTCATTTGGGGTATTTGGTAATTCATCGAATATTCCCCAATGGAGTACAACCACTGCACTCCCAACACCATATTGGTATCATAGAAATTGACAACATAAAAGCTATCAGTCACAGTGTAATCTGCAATAGTCATTTGCAAATTTGGAATCCATTGATTACACTCCATAGTGTTGTTTCCAGAAATGATGATAGTGAAGCCTTCAAAAGATTCTGTTTGCAGCTTTCGTCTCTCCACCAAGGCTACATCAATGAAATTATGGGTGATACCCCCATCGACCTAAATCGATACTCTTTGTCCTTGCACTACCCCTTTGAATATCAAGGTATGAAAGCGGGGAACTCCACTCAATACTGCAATTTTTCTATTTGTTGGTGGTGGCTGCTCTACCCCTATTGTTTCATAGTCATCATCTGTTGGTGCTACTTCATCAACCTCTTCATGGCTTCTTCCTCCTTAACACATCTCGGTCTTTGTATGAGTATTATTTCTTGGTTGGGGAAACCACATTGCTAAAAGGAGGCCTTTGATTTTAAAATTTTGTAAGTATATTAGTCTTGGGAGGATACCTTGTTCTTGGGATGGCATCTTGCATATCCCTTGTTCTATTCACTGCCTCCTACAAATTGGATGGTATATATGCCTTTACCAATCCTTTCAAAGGATCTAATAATACTTTTTTGAATAAAAGGATCAAGCGGGATTTAGAGATGTAAGTGACCATTACTGCTAGCTTCTGGAACTCAGAGATGTATGCTTCAGGATTTCTGGTTTGTTTCACAATCGCTAGCTCCCTGAAAGATATTTCAGGGTCTTTTTTATCAAATATTGCTACCAACCTTCTGGTGAAGTCTTCATAGGAAGTCACTTGATCATGGATTAAGCTATTCATGCCATGAAACCACCAATCCTTGGCCTCTCCTTCCAAGTGCAAGGTTTTCATTTTGATGGCATCCCTTTCATCCATGGGATTCAATTGAAAATAAGTGTCTATTTTCTGGACCCAAGAGCTGGCTATACATTTTGAAGATCCATCAAAAAAGGACAATGATATCTTAGCAATGATTCTTCGCAACTCAAAATTTTGATTTGGCATTTTGTTATGAGTTATGGATCTGAAATTAACTTGATAATCATAGTAGTATTTGAATGTCAAATTCCTTTTGAACTCTTCACTAAAGGAAATATATTTAGTAATTCGAACCTCCAATGGTGCCATTGCATCAAATTGCAATTCAGGTTCTTAAGTCCTCTGCTCAAGAAAATTGGGCATAATAGGCCTTGGCACATCTTTGAATTCTTATGGACTATTATGTGGCCCACTATTTGAGAATATTTTCTCCTGAAATAAATTCTTCTCCTCAAAATGAGAACCACTACTACTACCTTCACCATCTTTCATGCCCACCAATCTAGACAAGATGTCTCTGGTTTTTGTTTGCACTTGGGAGAATCTCTCCATCGCTTTTAGCATGTTCTGTGAAAACATGTCCTCCTTGTTCATAACACCTTCTCCCATATTGGATTTACCTCCTTGAATATCAGCTTGTGTAGATTCCACTTCATCTTCTACTGAACTTTCTTCTTCTGAGCCTTTGTTCTTGAATGCTGGCTTTCTTCTTGGACTCATGAAATAAAAAATAAGAACAGGTTCGGAGTACCATGCTATGATACCATTGTAATATCCTATTTACTTATTACGAGGATACTCTATTGAGTTCAAATAATCAAAACATAAATTAACTCATGCAAAAACTTGTTAACAAAACTAGTTGTAGGGGAACTAGTCTTGGACACTAGTAGATCTCCCATGGTTTAGTATTTGAAGTCTTTAGGGTATTAAAAATATGAAAGGGTGTGTGCATCATCAAGGATATTATATTCAAGGCAAGCTACATATTCCTATGCATAATGTACTGGGGCCATTTATGCTTCGGCATCAACTACCACTAAAGTCTATGCAAGGATTCTTGAGCACACCCGCATATGCAAACTAAACTCGTTCACTTACACCTGATAGTAACTAGAGAGTGTATATCATACATTGACCCCCAAATTTTATGTTGGATAATGTTTTATGATAATTAGGGATGATTTGGATTAGTTTGGAAACAAAAGGAGTAAGTGCACTAGGACGGACAACTCAACTAGCAAACTTCCAGGATCATCCAAACATGATAAGAGGGATATGAATTCTAAGGGAAATACTTGGAGGGTATCCAGTAGGGTATTAAGAATCCATTATGACTAATAGAACATAAATTTAACACTCAGAAAGAGTTTTATAACATTTACTGCAAAACTAGTCATAAAACAATGTCTTAAGAACTACTCTTGACAAAATTGAATTCAAAAATCCTCTAAGGATTTCTAATTCCACTTCTTAAGTACCATATGGCTCAAATCTGAACTTAATAATAGAAACAAACCAAAATCAATATTATTGAGCAAAAATTGTAACCACTTGAACATCAAACTTCGCACAAAGTCTCTATTACATAAAACTCTTTCAAAATTGAGTGTAGAAGACTACTAAGAAGAGACGAAGAGAGGATTTATTCATTGGATCTGTAATAATGATGAATATAGAGTAGATGGATGCTCATAAAAGGCACACCAAGATTCAGGAACTGCTCATGGGCACATTCGCTAGACTAAATCTCCTCCTACGGATGAATCTTCCTCAATAACTCTCTCTAACTACATTGGCATTAATGATCTCTTTGGATGGCTTGGATTCTTCAATGATGGGCTGATACTGGCATGTATATCAGACTTCAATAGCTCTAGTTCATATCATGAACAAAATAGAACATATACATTACATTGGAGCACATCTACTAAGCTTAGCTAAGGCACATCGCTCAACCTTGAGAAGCAAAGCTTGTAGACACTAAGCAAATTGGCCAAAAGATGTGATATGAGAGCACTGGCCTTCTTTTATAGGATGATTTAGCTTCATGAGCAAGCAATTGGCACATGTGAGGATGAATGTGCCTTCCTTAGGATAATTAGCAACATCTCTTGCTTTGTGAAACTTTCTTTCTTTGTGATTTCTTATGCTTTTAGCAATTGCGCCCTCCTTTGCTTTTTGGATGTTTCCTACTTTTCAAACTAGAAGCTTTTCTGCACTTTCCTGATTTGTTCACTTTCCTGCTTTATACTTTTTCCTTCTTTTCATTGATTTTTCTAGTTTCCTTATTTTTCTATTGTCACCTTGCTTTTAATTGCCATCTTGTTGTTTCTATGTTTTTCAAATGAATGGGTGAGATCCACCTTATCCTCATGCACCCTCATAGACATGTGAACATCACCAATTTGACAAAAATTAATTAATAATGATAATGAAATTTATTACAAAATATTTCAAATATTAAAATTATTAAATTTTAGCTACTATAGGCCTTGTACCAAAAATTATCCCAAATAATTATTTATTTCCAACTTATTTTTTCTTCCTAGACCGTTAGGGATTGGAGGGTCCAAGACTTGACCAAGTGGAAAATAAGGAAGGAATGAAAAAATTGACCTCAAGACTTTAGATTTATCTATGTTTCTATATCACAATTGCACCACAAAAATTTGGGTCTCAACCGGACCCCTGTCCATCCTCGGGCTACACACCATCAAAACCCATTAAACCAATTTGTTTGCAAAATTGATGCAGAACGGGTCCATGCCCTTAACTAGAAATCATGTATCCTTTGTAAATGCTATCGAAATGGCACATGTATCATTAATTTCTAAGTTAAAATGCTCCTGATATGGCCTAAACAAGATTTTGTCTCCATACTGTTTTTTAACTTTTCTAATTTTATGTTGACGTGGAAGGGTGCTTACGTGGTATGGTGCTGATGTGGCATGACATATTTATGTTGAGGTGTCATCAAAGTCCTATGTGTCACCCCATTATGCTTCCATGTCACCATCCACTCAGCACCAAGTCACTATAGCCTTCCCCTTGGGTGGAAATTCTTTGGTGGTAGTTTATTACCAAAAGCGATAACAACTCACAGAGAAGCGGTTTAAGAGAAACTATTTTTGGAGTCATTGCCAATTAAAAACTAGAACATGGACAGGAGGTATCCTCCCAAGTGATTTTATTCCCATCATTAATTCAAGTGCAATTCGTCAATGCATTATGATTTATACACATCAATTGCAGGCATGTCTGATCAATCTCAACTGTCGATGACATTTAGCCATTTTTATTCCTAACCCTTGGTTCTTGGCCTTGGGTCACATGATCCTTTGGATATATCACTAATATTCTATAGTTTTATAAGCACCTTAATTGAATTTTATCCATCATGCACTAATGTTTTGACGTTTCACTTGTAATCTAAAACCCATATGATGTGGCGAGTCCATGTTACATCATGCATCCAAGGGGAAACTCCATGGTATCCTCTATCAATGTGGCACCTCAATGTCACACTGTCCACATGGCACTTGTGGAATCCATAAAAAAAATTATTTCAAAAATTAAACCTTTCAACAATTGGCTTGTGAAATTTATGCTTGGAAATTTCTTCATAAATAGGTGGCCAACCCGAATTTACAACTTGCCCCTCCCAATATTGTGAACCATTTTGTTAGACAACATAACTATGCACTCCTAACTTTTTCCTCTTGATGGTAAATTTTCGTTCGCTGACATAACTAGATTTTTTAACACTTATGCCAAAATATAAAGAGTGGAGTCTTCTATTCATGTTTTTACTTATTACCAACTTCCACGCAAATTTTGAAAACCAAATCTGAGCACTTCAATTCAAGAATTTCTACAAGTAATTTGTCAAGCATTTTTCCTGTAAACTGTAATGATTTTCCTGTAAAATGTAACTTTTCCCAAATTTTGCTAAAACTCACAATTTGTTTCCCATGATAGGTCTTTGAATTCATCCCAACCATTCAAACACCCATTCAATGATTTAATTCTATATTCGATTGAACAACAAATGAATTTAAAATTGTTTTCCTCAAATTATTTCCCCGAGTCATTTTATCAAACACTTCCAGTGCAACCTGTAATACTACATGCATAATTCAAATATCACCTAGAGAGTCCCAATGTTGCAAAATTTTAAATTCTATAACACAACAGATCATAGATGTAAGAATGCCTCATAGTTAAAGGAATGAGCAGAAAAGATGAATTATAGTGAAAATTGCAGTGAAATGAGCAGTAAAATTAATCATGTATTGGAACTCAGCTAGGAACAGAAATGTGTGTTATGATCCGTTAATCAGTATAGTCAACATATATGTTAAAATGGATAAAAATTTATTATCCTAAGAGAATTCAAATCCCTGACAGACTATCATAGGAATTGTCACCACTAGAGTGCTCCAAAAGTCCCAAACTCAACTCAACTCAACCAAAACTCAGTTAACTGAAGCTATTGTCAGTTAACTGACCAAGGAGGGTGCAATTTCCATTTTTTCATGCAAATCAATCAGAAGAGGGTGCATTAGATCACAATCAGTGGTGATCGGAGCTCAAAACCCCACTAGAGTTCAGGAACTTAGGTGGACACAACTAGAACATCGAGTTAGCTCCTAAAATGTAGGGAACTGACTCTAGTGGGCCTAAAATCATGCATGTGGGGTGCACTAGGTGGCTAATGGGTCCTAGTTGACATCTTCACACCACTAGGGTCGAAATAACATCATCAACTACTACGAAAAGGTAAATCATGCTAAGTAGGACAAGGATGGAGTATTAATTATCCTAACACCCCCAAATAATCCAAAATTGGACATCTTGGGCCCTGATTACTGATACCAAAGGTCACCCATAAAATCAAATAAATGATAAAAAAATTGTTCATGAAACTAAGGAAATGGGGAAAACCTCATGGGAAAAATACCCCACCTCAAAAATGAACACCAGGAAACTCAAACAGCCTTCACACCAAGTAGAGAAGGATAATCTCTTCTGAGTGAAAGACTTGTAAAAATGTAGGCAATATGCTCCTATGTAGGATAGTAATGCAAGTGTTGGATCTGGATCTGCTCCTTTGATATACCTCCCATTGGTTTGAAGTTGCATTTGCCAAAAAAATTCTTCCAGAATCCATTCTTGCTACTGGGGCGAATGACTCATTGTAGTCCAAACCATGAACCTTTGAGTACCCTTTTTCAACCAATCGATATTTGTACTTGGTTGTAGATCCATCATGGAAAGTCTCTTTGAAGGATTGTGGATTAGACCCCACCATCATGTAGCACCTCTCTAAGAGAAGTGGATCTATATGACATAGTTCAAGGTTTGCATCTCGATACTGAAATTTAGTTCTTCTATGGTCAGATGGATCCCCATTTATGTTCCAAGCAGCTTCAAGGACTTTGTGAGCCCATTTTGGCATTGGCCATGGATTGGGAGTAGTGGCTAGATCTGGATCTGGATCGATTTGAACTTAATACTCAACATCAAGATCTTGGTCCTCATCTTCAGAATCTGAAACTGGATAATCAAAAGAGACATCATCCTGATCTTCGTCGGAGCAAATGGAGTAGGAAGAGAGTATAGTAAAAAGTGATAGAATTCACATTCCTTGGAGGTATGGTTTTCATCCCCTTTCACTATTATCTTCTGAGATGGGATCTCTACAATCTCAACTATGTCCAGACCTCCAAAAATAAATTTCTTTGGTGAACCTGTGTGTGTCATCTGATAAATAGATAACAAGATTGTTGTCAAAGAAGGCACATACATAACATTTTTGAACTTCCTATGCTCTAGTTGTATTGTTCCCATCCATTCAACAAAGATCTTTGGATTATCTCCCCTGTCAACACTAGGACCATCATTGAGATCTAGAGAAGAAAATGATTCTCTGGAGGAAAGCATGTGGTTGGAGGCTCTGGAATATATGAGGACAGCTTATGATTGTGAGAATCCATCCTTCATTGCATGGCATCTCTCACGATCATTTGTCTCACTTACAGAATCAGTCTCCCTTGTGCCTTTTGGGAGAACAATGTTTTTTTTCTCAAGAACTTTGGTCATTTGATCTATCTTCTTCTTCATGCAATATCTCTCTAGATGGTTTCCTTGCTGGCAATAGTGTTAAGATTTAATATGCTAAGACAGAAAATAGCAGCATTACTTTCCATTTCACAATAATAGCATATACAGGATCACTGAAGAAACAACAAGCACAGCATAAACACAAGAGACAGAGATTTATCCTGGGAAACCCTCATGGGGTAGAAAACCCAACAAAGCTTCCTCAATATAGATGACCAGCAATATACAAAGATGAAACCCTGAGACATGATCTCCTCCTCCACAATAGCAGACCTCTCCTCCACAAGTGCGCTATCCTCAAGTGAGTGAATGTATCAAATGAGGAACACACCTCCTCTATTTATACACTACTCTGATATGTATTTTACACAAGTACATGTAGGCTCGTATTTAACCATTAGGTTAAATACCCCATTATAACTAACTGGGCCGACCCCCACATGGTGGGTCTAATAACCCTAGTTACCACACCCAACTCGGAGGAATAAACATCTCCGGATTTATAGTATAATCACATCGGAGGTATGGAACATCTCCGGAATAAATAATATACAAATATAATATTCTTTGAAGTTACAATATTTCAACACTCCCCCTTAACGAGAAGGATATTATAACAGTATCTGCACGAGCAAGGAGTCATCAACATCATACATGATACATCTATAAATCATTGGAAGCTTTCTCAACATCATCAGTAACTCAAGCAGTTACTGGAACATCTTCAATACTGGAACATCAACATCTTCAGTACTGAGTCTTTATCTTCTGCAGCACTCGAACAGCTACAACAACATCAACATCTGGATCCTCACGATCATCAGTATCGTCATCTCACGATCATTAGCATCGTCATCACACGATCATCAGCATCGTCATCACACAATCATCAGCATCGTCATCACACAATCATCAGCATCGTCATCACACGATCATCAGCATCGTCATCACACGATCATCAGCATCGTCATCTCACGATCATCAGTATCGTCATCACACGATCGTCAGCATCGTCATCAACACAGGTATCCATAACAATACAAGTATCCACATCATTAGTACAAGTATTCATGCCAATACAAGTATACATATCATCAATACAAGTATCCATACTGATACAAGTAATCATGTCATCAATACATGTATCCTACCGATACAAGTAACCACATCATCAATACAAGTATCCATACCGATACAAGTAACCATGTCATCAATACAAGTATCCTACTGATACAAGTAACCACATCATCAATACAAGTATCCTACCGATACAAGTAACCACATCATCAATACAAGTATCCTACCAATACAAGTAACCACATCATCAATACAAGTATCCTACCGATACAAGTAACCACATCAAAAATCACTTTCTCGGAGACCATACGTCTACGGATCAATTCAGGGACCGCAGTCCGGGGATGATACAATCCCCACTTCTCGGAGACCTCACGTCTACGGATCAATTCAGGGACCTAAGTCCGGGGATGATACAATCCCCACTTCTCGGAGACCTCACGTCTACGGATCAATTCAGGGACCGCAGTCCAGGGATGATACAATCCCCACTTCTCGGAGACCTCACGTCTACGGATCAATTCAGGGACCTAAATCCGGGGATGATAAAATCCCCACTTCTCGGAGACCTCACGTCTACGGATCAATTCAGGGACCGAAGTCCGGGGATGATACAATCCCCTGCATGTTCATTCAGGACTTCATTATCGGAGACCCAGTCTACGGCTCTATTCTGGGACCTCAGTCCGGGGACGATGCAATCCCCTGCCTGTTCATTCAGGACTTCATTATCGGAGACCTCACGTCTACGGCTCTCTTTAGGACTGAAAGTCCAGGGATGATCCAATCCCCTCAACTGTCCACTAAGGACTTCATTCTCGGAGACCTCACGTCTACGGCTCTCTTTAGGACTAAAAGTCCAGGGATGATCCAATCCCCTCAACTGTCCACTAAGGACTTCATTCTCGGAGACCTCACATCTACGGCTCTCTTTAGGACTGAAAGTCCAGGGATGATCCAATCCCCTCAACTGTCCACTAAGGACTTCATTCTCGGAGACCTCACGTCTACGGCTCTCTTTAGGACTGAAAGTCCAGGGATGATCCAATCCCCTCAACTGTCCACTAAGGACTTCATTCTCGGAGACCTCACGTCTACGGCTCTCTTTAGGACTGAAAGTCCAGGGATGATTCAATCCCCTCAACTGTCCACTAAGGACTTCATTCTCGGAGACCTCATGTCTACGGCTCAATTCCGGGACCAAGGTCCAGGGATGATACAATCCCTATCTGTCCACTAAGGACTTCATTTTCGGAGACCTCACGTCTACGGCTCTCTTTAGGACTGAAAGTCCAGGGATGATTCAATCCCCTCAACTGTCCACTAAGGAATTCATTCTCGGAGACCTCACGTCTATGGCTCTCTTTAGGACTGAAAGTCCAGGGATGATCCAATCCCCTCAACTGTCCACTAAGGACTTCATTCTCGGAGACCTCACGTCTACGGCTCTCTTTAGGACTGAAAGTCCAGGGATGATCCAATCCCCTCAACTGTCCACTAAGGACTTCATTCTCGGAGACCTCACGTCTACGGCTCTCTTTAGAACAAGTGTTCAAGGATGATACAATCCTCACATGTATTCTCATCAATACATCTATCATCAAAAGCATGTAAAACAAAGTATTCTAAGCATAAGAGTCCTAAATCTAAATATTTCTAAGTATCTAGGTGTAGAGAACAGGTTACCTCATCATCGACCTTGTTGTTCGATGAGACAATCTCATCATCAGTGACTACATCACTCCCCCTTTCGAGGAGGGTCCTTCTATATTAAGTTTGTCTCGGAAAACTTCACCTGAGGTAGAGGTTTGGTTAGTACATCGGATCGGTAGAGGTTTGGTTGGTACATCGGATCGGTAGAGGTTTGGTTAGTACATTGGTAACTTGTTACAAATTCGAACCTTAATTCCTATCTGCTCCATATCTCGTATATAGAAATGCCAGATCTCTATGTGCTTTCGACTTATCATGGAACACTGGATTCTCTCTGTTTGTCACATAGGATCATAGTTGGGCCCATCTCTAAGTCAAATAATTCTGAAGCCATGCCATTTCACAATTAGCAGAGCAAGCAGCCATATATTCCGCTTGTGCTGAGAGCCACACTAGATTGATTCCTGCTAAACCACAAGATCATGGCTGATCCCAGATAATAACATCTTCTCGATGTGCTCTTCTTGTCTTGATACACATTCTGCTCAATCAATATCTGTGTAGCCATTTGAATTCATGATCTCCATAGATCAAAGTCTATTGTATCCTTTAGGTACCTCATCACATGCTTTGCAATTAACAGGTGAACACTTCTAGTTTCCACTAGATACTGACTCAAGGTGTTTACAGCAAAGCATATATCTGACCTAGTATTCGTTAGACACATCAATGACTCAGTAATTTGTTTGTACAGAGTTATATCCACTAACTCTAATGAGTCATCTGCTAAGAACTTCAAGTTGGAATCCATGAGAGTGGCCATTCCAACACATCAATTCCTTTTAATATTTCTCAGCATACTTTCCCTGGTTGAGAAAGATTCCTTCTAAGCCTTGCCATACTTCCAGACTTAGGAAGTAATGCATCAATCTGAGATCTTTCATTTTCCATTTCTGCAGCCATCTTCTTCTTTCTTTTCGTGATCTGTTTCTCATTCCCTATAAGAAGGATATCATAATAATAGTATGATCCATAGCCTTAAGGTAAAGGTTAGGAACAACTTTACTTTTGGTAAAGCCTAGGCTTATCAAGAAACTGTCAATTCTCCCTTTGTGACTGAACATCATTCACACTCTGCATTGAATGATTTTCTGCATATCTATCTGTGCCATCTCTCGATAGATGGGTCTACTGATATGAGCCTCAATATTATTCGAACTCTGTGGTGAGTTCCTTCTTGCATCCATGTCATCTGTGTATAAAAACCATATTCAACTTTGTAGCAAAGGTTGAGATCCACATCACCCGTGGTGATCATTAAGCTCATCAATTGATTATCGATCCTGGGTACCCATACAAAACCTGAATCACACTTCTTCTTTAATTACACCATTAAGAGAATGGTTTTATCTATCCACTTGGAACAAACATCTCATCATGATTCTCTTTCTCTTTTCTAAGAGAATCTTCTGGCCACAAGCCTTTTATAGTGTGTTTGATTTGTAAATCCTTTTGTTGAACATCCATCGCTTGTTCATAATTCATCATGATTTTTCCTACAAATCAAAATTAGGTACATGATTAGTAATACTTCATAATCATCAAATCATATTGACATGATAACCTATTATGCATACAGATATCATTTACATAGTTATGCAACTATCTTGACCAATACTTTGGCACAACACTTTCCCATATCCTGTATGCATACAGTGGCTATCTAGATGCCTTCCATCTCTACCAGAACATACTATTGAGAGTGTGCACAACTCTCAGCATGTCAGCAAAGAGGTTTCATTCTAGACAAGCAACAATGGAATGTTTGTCCAACTTACCAATCATATGCATATTAGTAGTATAGTGTTCAATGTTCTATGAATATTTACACTTAGCATGATATATTATAGGAATACAAATATTCATACAACCTATTACAGGCAATATCATTTACTATTTCAAATAACAACTCAAATACTTATCTTTTATGTTTGTGTGGTTGCCTCCCGCTTGATCTTCTGTATGTCTTTTGAACTTCTATTCATTCTGTACCACTGTGCATGTTCAAGTGTCATCCTCATGATCTCATACACAAACACACACCCATTAGTATGTTCTAAATGTTATCAAAACATTATAGTTCTAAATAATCTTGAGAATGTATAGTCATGATTATAGATAATAAACATTAGTATTCAAGATTTCAGGGAAGTCTTCTTTTACTCATGCATATCATCAATCAAGATAAAAGACATAATATGCATAATCCCTTGATTACTAACTTTATGAATAAGCATAACCAATCATACCAAGTATACTTATATGAGGGATCCTAACACAAGGTAAGATTCATGGGAAACATACCTGGATTAGTATACCTACTTAGTTATGTACAATATACCTAAACAATCTCTTCAATGATTTAGAGATCCTGAGGTAGAACCTGCATGTCTCATAGGTTAAGCATAATATAACAAAGTCATACATACCTCATAAGTAGAACAAATATTACGGATGAGTCTTTGTCTTCATGTTTTCATGGTCATGGAACCTGATTTGTCTTTTGTGATGTACCTGTATCTTGTTAGCAGACAACATCAACCTCACACAACATCATAATGCATTAGTACAATCATATAGCCCTAATCACTGAATGTATTTGATCATTCACATGCATTCATACTGTTACTAGGGTGATAAGACAATTCTAACATTAATCAAGATTGTACTAATAAATAATATGAAGACAAACACATCATGAACTTAATCAAGAATTAGATTTCAAGACATACCTGAGCCTCCTTAAGTCATACCTGTCGAGACTTCTTGTAGTCTTCTTATGTAAGGCCTTAGCCTCAACTCCCCCTGAAACTTGATCTGGAGCTTGATTAGGGTTTTCTAGAGAAACCCTAAAAATTCAATCTTTGACTTTCACACTTCTGAATGGATGAAAGAATATGTCTTGCTGATCTGATCAAACTAGCATGCTTCAATTTTGGAATTTCCAAAATTTGACCCCTCAAAATTGCCTTTGAAACTTCTGGATCTTCTGGACAGGATCCCGAACTAGGGTTTGATGAAGCCCACCCTTCTGCCCAAATAAAAGGTTCGACCCAAGGCTCTAAACTCTTATTTTTCTTAGGAGTTTCCAGCCGTGGTTACAGACTTCAAAAATTCCAACTTTTGCTGAAGCCCTAATTTTCCATTTTTTCGATCAAAATCCCGAACTGGGGTTTGATCAAGCCCGGTCTTCCACCCAACCAAAAAATTCGATCTTGGTCTCTAAATTTCGATTTTCCTGAGTAGCATTCAGCCGTGGACTTCGATTCCAAAAATTCTAACTTTCTCCGAAACCCTAAATTCTGGAAGCCATGAATAAAGGTGCTCGAAAAATAATTCTGTTTTGACAAAAATATGCACCTGATTGTTTCTGCTATAACTCTGAAATTTTTGCTCCACAGGGTCTGAAACCCTTTTTCTGCAGTAGCCTAACCTGTCATCTTTCCATCCTGACAGGTCTGACCTCAATTGGGTTTTCTGAGAGAGAGTTATGCCAAGTGTCGCAATGTGACCTGTTTATGGGATAAAACAGGAGAGCGAACTTGTACGGCATGCCACGTGTCACTGTTTGAACTTCAGCCTCTGAAAACTTTTCCTGAGATATCTGGACCTGTTATCTTTCTATCCTGACAGGTCTGACCTCAATTGGACTCTCTGAGAGAGAGTTATGCCAAGTGTTGCAATGTGACCTGTTTATGGGATAAAACAGGAGAGCGCACTTGTACGACGTGCCACGTGTCACTGGTTCACCTTCGGCCTCTGAAAACGTTTTCTGAGATAGTACAGTCTATGTACTACCTGTCACTTTTTACAAAATTTCATTTGGAGCTTCCTAGCCCAAGTTATGACCTTTTTTCCTAGGTCACCTGATTTTGACTGAGATCTGGAAGAGGCAGAAACCCTAACTTGTACTGATCATAACTCATAAAGTACAACGAATTAGAGGTTTTCCTTTGGACACAAGGTACCTGGAGATTTAATCTTCGTCCTGTAACAATTTCAGATCCGAAAAATTCTCCAAAACAAATTTATAGCGAAAGTGCTACGATGACTGGTTTTTGCTATGTAAAACCCTAACCTTCAAATTGTCGTAAGTAAAGCAAGTGTCGTTAGTGCCATACCTTGTCTTCCTTCAGGTTAGCTCTGATACCATGTTAAGATTTAATATGCTAAGACAGAAAATAGCAGCATTACATTCCATTTCACAATAATAGCATATACAGGATCACTGAAGAAACAACAAGCACAGCATAAACACAAGAGACAGAGATTTATCCTGGGAAACCCTCATGGGGTAGAAAACCCAGCAAAGCTTCCTCAATATAGATGACCAGCAATATACAAAGATGAAACCCTAAGACATGATCTCCTCCTCCACAATAGCATACCTCTCCTCCACAAGTGCGCTATCCTCAAGTGAGTGAATGTATCAAATGAGGAACACACCTCCTCTATTTATACACTACTCTGATATGTATTTTACACAAGTACATGTAGGATCGTATTTAACCATTAGGTTAAATACCCCATTATAACTAACTGGGCCGACCCCCACATGGTGGGTCTAATAACCCTAGTTACCACACCCAACTCGGAGGAATAAACATCTCCGGATTTATAGTATAATCACATCGGAGGTATGGAACATCTCCGGAATAAATAATATACAAATATAATATTCTTTGAAGTTACAATATTTCAACAAATAGGACACTTGGTATTCTCAAACCTGTTTTGATTATCCTTCTGGGAGATGGAGGCTCCTTATAATGGATTAGGATTCTCATATGGTTTGGATTTAACTTGCTTCTTTTCCCTTCCTTTTTGCTTCCATTCAGCATTCGCGCTTTTTGACTCCCCAACCATAAGAGCATGATTTTTGGAGTCCTTCAAAGTTCCCATTTGAATCAGTTTGTCTTTTTATTGGATGAGAGATTCGGTGAATGTACCTAAAGAAGGAATTTTCCAATTGGGGATTGACAATCTCCATGAATGGAAGGTGGAAACAAATATTGAAAATTTCGGACCAATATTTCTTAGGATGGATAGCACCAGCTGCTCATCCTTCTTCTCAATGCCACATTCTTTGCACTACATAACCAAGGACTTGAATTTAGAAAAGAACTATTCATATGGTTTCGAAACTACTAGGTTGAAGAGTAATTAATTCATTCTCCAAAATATTTCCTCTCAGCTCAGCTTGCTTTCCGAAGAGAGTCTCAAGCTTCATCCAAACCTCTCTTGGAGTCTTCAATCATTAAAGGTGGAAGAGGAAATCTATGGAAATATGAATACACGTGAAACCAAACGCTTCATCTAATATGTTTAGGTACTTGGACTTCTCAATAGTTTCCCGAGGATCAAACTCTTTTCCCATTGTGACCCTGTACAGACTCTCGTGGTGCAACACCATCTGCATATCAGCCCTCCAATCAAGATAATTGAAGGGTGTCAGGATTCTTGGACACAAAGGAACATTTGAATTCTCCATGTGAAGCTACTAGAGCGAATACAAACTGAAACTCTTGCACTGAAAAACCTTCAAAATCCTACAAGAAAATCTCAATTTTGGGGATAAAATTCTACTGAGAACTTCTTTAGGACAATAGGCACTTTTTTCCAGATCCTTCACACTTGGCTAGACCTCAAAGTATTTCTCTAATGAATTCAATGCAATGGCACCAAGATTTGTTGTGGAAATCCATATGCTTATGGTTCACTACTGAAAGCAGATGCTCAACCTACGCTCTCTAAGCTATGACACCATGTGAAATTCTAGAACACGAAAGATCAAAGAGCTTAGAATACTTCACAATGAACATAATGAGCATAAAATATGAATTTCAATGAAAATTGCAGTGAAATGAGTAGTAAAATTAATCATGCATTAGAAATCAGATAGGAACATAAATGTGTGTTATGATCCATTAATTAGTATAGTCAAAATATATGTTACAATGGAGAGGATTCAATTATCCTAGGAGAATTCGAATCATTGAAAATCTAGAATACGAATTGTCACCACTGGAGTGCTCCAGAACTCCCAAAATCAGCTCAACTCAACCAAAACTCAGCTAAGTGAAGCTACTGTCAGTTAACTAACCAAGGAGGCCGTAATTGTGAGTTTGTCATGCAAATCAATTAGAAAATGGTGCATTAGATCACAATTAGTGGTGATTGGAGTTCAAAACCCCACTAGAGTTCAGGAACTCAAGTGGAATGAACTAGAACACATAGTTAGATCCTAAAATATAGGGAACTAGCTTGGTGGTCCTAAAATCATGCATGTAGGGCGCATTAAGTGGCTAATGGATCCTAGATGACATTTGTACGCTAGTAGGGGGAAATAACATCATCAACTACTAGGAAAAGTTAAATAATACTAAGTAGGACAATGATGGAGTATTAATTATCCTAACACAACTTGGGATCTGATACTAATCTATCATGTACTTGGTGACCTCATGGTTCCATTGGGTCCACGGAATACTCAAACGAATGACCGAATTCATCTATAACACATATTGTTTCCATTGATTTTAATTAATCATTTATAGTGGAATTGAATATGTATATAATCTCCCATATTTATTACAAACAAATATAAATTGTTATTTGTTATTTCTACATGAATGCACTCACACAATGCTAATAATTCCATGTATTTAAATCTTAAGATAAATATAATTTAATAAAATACATAGCATAGATAAATAAAAGCATTTTATACAGAAATTGACACTTGTCTGATAATATAGTCTAGTTGACTACAGACTAAGGATGTTCCTCCCAACCATAGGCACTCTATTATACTGACTAAAGACCAAGGATGTTCCTCCTAGCCATAGCCACTTTGTTATACCATCTCTCTCTATACCATAGTCCACCCCAAAGCTGGGGCTATGAATCCATGAGAAGGTACCTAGTTTTCCCACTACAACTATCTCAATCCACTAGCGCTCCTCTTCCATTGTCCTACACAACACATGGAATGGGGCTCCTTGTTATGAGTTAATAGTCCCTAGGGATCCCTTCTATGAGTTAATATCCCTTTGATATTATTACCCCAATTCTCTTTCAAATCTCAAACACAAGTCATATTGAGCCTCTATTTTTCTAGAATCCATGGAACTCTATTTTTATCGAGTACAAGTCCATACAATAGTATGGGTGATGGATATAGGCTATGGTACATGTGATGATGGTATATGAGATGATGGATTAGAGATGAAAACAGTTATGGATGAAACATGGAAGAATAATCCTTAGATGAACTACTTATAAAAAAATATATGCACGCTGAGAACTATCCAAGTGGCATGCAAGACTATGGAGAGTTGGACAAATGGCACTTGTGGGAAGTTCACCTTTCCCCCCACTAATCCCAAGGTTTAAGATCGTTAACCCAGGTTAAGGTTAAGTCACTTTTAATTAAAGATGGTTTTATAAGAAAAAGTATAAATAAGGAAATAATAAGGATGGTGACTAAATTGATAAGTCACTAGGGTCATCTCTCCCTTAACCCTCTTCTTACTATCCCTATTGTGAAATTATATCCCCCCATATATTCTTCGTCTTTCTTAGTCTACAGTATTCATGGATTTTATATTATTATAATATGTACATAATTATAATCATATGGTCACACTAGAACATCCATGATTGGATTTTATCCATTTCATTAATATTTATATGATTACATCCTGGGATAAAAAACGGAGTTTTACAATAGTGACCATAAAACGACCATATTGATTGTTTATATTTCCAAACTCATGCATATGACATAATGTGATAATCGTAACTATAGTTTAAAAAACCTATAACAACTCTCACTTGGGTTTCTATATTTGTATGCATTCTTTTCTAACATATTTCATTTGAGTACAAAAAGGAAGAACTTGTTTTATATGTGTCATTCTCATACTTCAATTGGTGAGCTACACAAAAAAAATTCAAAGGTTGAGGGCTTTGATACCTTGGTTTCCTTTAGCGTTGTTAACAAAATAACATCAACATGGTTGCACATGACATATGGCATTGTGTGACCATGACGACTATAGTGACCATAGTGACCATAGTGACTATGTATTTTGCCAAATTATAGTGACTATAGTGACCATAATTACTATGTATATTTCCCAACTATAGTGATATAGTGACTATAGTGACATAATGCAACCATAGTGACTAATGTGACCATTCTATGAACATAATGACTATGTCTATTGCTCAACTCATGCATATGACAAAATGTGACCATAGTGACTATAGTTACAAAATCTCCTCTAGCAATGATCACATGGGTTTTTGGATCTACATGCATTCTTAGTTGCAATGCAAATTAAAAAAAAACTCAATATTGTCCACAAGGATTTCTCAACAAAACCAAGGCATTCATTAGCAAGGTGTTCTCGAGATTATATGGTTTACACTAGCCTATGTAGTCAAGGTTGGAATCGAATTAACTAAATATTAGTGAAACATTATGCTTAAAATTGATTCTTATATGAAGATCTTACATGAGCCAAGCAAGATCAAAATTGAGTCTCAAAGAATATTTAACTTTGAGTATTTTTTTGGAGGATGCTCTTATAGTTGTGGATTCTAGGGCATGTCCAACACAATAATTTTTAAGGGGGTGTTGGAAAACAATGTAAGGCATTTCCATTGAGGCATTCTAACAAATAGTTTGATGACAAACTCCCAATCAAACTCTTAATGGTAGCTATGGTGTCACTCCCAGGAATTAAAAATACATACAAATATATTTCTTGTAATCGAGTCACTTGTAGAATCTATCAACATTAAGGTATTCCCACTGTCAATAGCGAGGAAACCTATTGTTATCACCGAATATTTTCCTAGGTTGTGGTAAGAAAGACCGTGGGGTAACTGTTGCAAACCAATCTTTAGTGGATGGAAACTAGCCTTTCCAACCGCAGAGAGGGATCTCTCTTTTGCACTTCCAGTAACAGGATATAGCTTGAATGGGCTGGGATATTGGTAAAAGTGGTGGCTAGACCTTCAAAACAATGAATTAAAAGGGGTTTTTGGTTGGTTGGAGTTAAGAACAGGAGGACAGTTGGGCATGGAGTCAAATTTGGTGGGTTTACTGTCACCAATGACAGATTCATACCACAATAATTGAGGAAAGAGGCAAGGTAGATGGGGTTCTTTCACGTCAAAGTAATCAGTAGGTGAAGGCAGAAAAAGGAGACAAGTTCCATTACAAGTTCAAAGCATTTATAAATCAATTCTAACCTGCAACTTCAAGAGGAAAAGGGTGGAATACCTAGTCATATGCATCTAGATCATGTGGGCATGAATTCCAGACCATGTAATATTGACCTTTAGGTACTATAGAAGTAAATAATAAATGGAAATATGAATGCAAGAAAACATACAAAGAAAATAAACGACATCAGAACACACATCGCAGGAATCTCAAGCTCCAGAATCAGGTCTGATCATTTAGTTAAGAGGCCGAATTCAAATACAGGCGCAGATCAGTAATCTCTCTGAAGCAAAAACATACAACCTTTTGGTTCTCTTCGGAACCTACCTTTATAGGCTTACAAAATACCAAAATATCCTAACTGATTTAGAACAAACTCGGACTAGTAATGATGAGGCCGCTCAAGACAGGCTGCCCGAATCAACAGCCTCTAATTCTGTCATGCACGGAGGAAGGGAATCACTTGTGCTAGCAGTGCACCATTGGGCCACAGAAGCCACCTGCTTAGAGTGATGGTGGGGGATTTCATGCGCTGGAAGTGTGCCATTGGGCCACGTAAGCCGCATTCGTGTCCTTCAAATTTGGATGTTTTATATTGATTAGGACGGGAAATTGAAATAGACCCCCTCTCTGTTCTCAAATGCACCATTATTCTGTGAAAATATTCATTCTCGACGATCGCGATTTTCTCTGTAAAATTTTTCTTGATCCGCAATTTCCTTTTCGCAATTGCCCTTCCACAACGGCCTTTCCGCAAAGGCTTTTCTGCAATGATCTTTCCACAATGGCCTTCCACAATGATCTTTCCGCAATGGCCTTCCGCAATGATATTTCCGCATTGGTCGTTCTGCAATCCGCAATGCGGAATGCAGAATGTGGAATGCGGAAACTTGTTTTTTCTCCCTTTGGAAAATTGTCGTTCCGCAATCCACAATCCGCAATTGCGGAATGAGGAACTCAGGAACATACTTTTGTGCTCTTGGAAAAAGGTCATTTCCGCAATCCGCAATACAGAATGCGGAATGCGGAAACCTATCTTTGTGCTCTTTGGAAAACTTCCTTTCTGCAATCTGCAATGCGGATGCGGAACTCGGAAACCGGCTTCCGTAACGCATTTCCAACCATAGATCTGATCCGTTGTTCAATCTTGGCCATTTAATCTCCTTTTGCTGCGGAAGAAGCCCATTTAGTCCTTTTTAGTTGTGGAAGACACTTTTATGGCTGTTTTTTCTCATTCTTTTCATCGTGCCTCCATGCTTTGGCTCGAAATCGCTCGGCAACTAGCCATTTTTGGGATTTATGGTTCTTTCCTTGGTGGAAACAAAAATAGGTGTTAACACCTACCATTGAGGTATCCAAGTTTGAAGGTACTATAAAAAATTATCCAATCTTATTCCCAAATAATGTGTTGAAGTCGATGGGACAAGATTTGTTGGAAGGAGGGTGTTGAGGTATCCCACATCATCCAGTAGGAGCACCAAGACAAATTAATTTGAAGAACTATAAATGAATAATTGAACAAACATCATCATGCGAAAATTATTTATTGTGAACTTTGATGGCTAGAAACTTGGTTTTCAAGCAAATTTCATGTCCAACTCTTACACAATTGTCAACTAAACCAATTGTCCAACTCCAATATTTGTCAACATTCCAAACCAATTGTCCAACTCCTATGTGATTGTCAATTAAGACTTCATCTATAAGTCTACGCAATGAAATGCAAATCCATCAAGGTTTTCAAAAAAACACCTTGAAAATATATTTAGGGGCGATCTTTCTAAATCCTCCCTCCACAAGTCATGAGAATCTAACTTTTAGAGGCGATTGTTAAAAAAATGCCTCCAAATGTTAAACACTTATGATTTTTTTTTTTCGGGGGGAGGGGTTCAAAAAAATCCTTGAAAAATATAGTTAGGGGCGGTCTTTCTAACCACCCAAAAAAAGTCATGAGAATTGAACTTTTAGCAGTGGTCTTTAAAAGACCACCTCCAAAAGTAAAATTCTCTTGACTTTTATGGGGGTTTCAGAAAACTACCTTGAAAAATATATTTAAGGGTCGTCTTTCTAAAACACCCCCCCCCCCCAAAAAAAAAAAAAATGTCATGAGAATTGATCTTTGGAGGCGGCATTTTACCAACCACTTCCAAAAGTTCAATTCTCATTAATTTTTGGGCAGGATTCCAAAAACCGCCTTGAAAAATATATCTAGGGGTGGTCTTTCTAAACCCCCCTCCAAAATTCATGAGATTTTAATATTTGGAGGTGGTTTTTAACAACTTCCTCCAAAAGTTCAATTTTCATGAGTTTTAGAGGCGTCGAGGTAGGGGGTTTCAAAGAAAGCCTAGAAAAATATCTTTAGGGGGGTCTTTCTAACCCACCCCCCCATGATAATTGGAATTTTGGGGGTGTCTCTTAAAAATCACCCCCAAACGTCCAATTCCCATAAATTTCAAGGGTGGGGAAGGGGTTAAAAAACCTCCCCCAAAGGCTTGAAAAAATTTTAATAGGCAATTTTAGCAAGACTATCACAAGCCAAAATTGCTGCTAAAAGGGTGATTTGTTGTCGTAGTATTTCAATCATGAACAAACTTAGGGATACCAAATATCCAAATGGAGTAGAACATTTATGAACTATTTAGGAAACCCATAATAAATATATTACAATTTATCATCATATGTACTATGCTCATAGATTAGCTTCAAAGAAGTGTCCAAGCAATTATTTGAGCATTGTGCATGACAAGATGGATAAGTCAAAGACTTCCGTACCAAGGATTTGTAAAAGAGAAAATGCTATTAGTAATTTAATGAATCTTCCTATATCTTTGACTGGTATGTTGACACATGGACACAAGGCTAGGGGATTTGGCCATTTAATCCTTTCCTTCTTGGAGATGAGTTCAAATTTCATCGTCACTTCATTAGTTAAATTCTTTAAAGATATTGAAGAACCAATGGTCGATAACTATGGAGATTTGATTTAAAAAAATAGAACATCAAAGCACCCATTGCATGAAGCTTTATTGGGAACTGAGTCCTATGGATAGTGTTTGGTCTATAGACAAAATTTTATTCAAGCACAGGAAATAAGTATTGATAGTACAAATTTTAATATTCCAAATCAGAAATTGCACCCAATATTATCACTACAAATGGATAGTTGTGTAGGTGATAACAAAAATCAATATGTGTTTGTGTTTCTTTCTCTATTAATAGCAACAAGGGTTTTTTTATGTTGTTTAGGTTGGATTCCTTCCCCTGAGTCACACACATGAAGATATAGACTAGACTTATGGGATTTTATCAGCAAAATTAATAAGTAAGGACATATTTTATTTTCTAAAGATGATGGACACACTTATAGGACATGTGAAGATCACAATTATTATGTCCTATTTCTTATTGATGAATTTTTTTATTTCAAAACCTTTGTAGAGCTAGACCTTTTGGATAGGAACTCAAAAATTGGGGATATAAAAAATGTTAGTTTTTCAAATTTCAGATCATTGATGATGTTTCAATTATGCAATATAAGACTCAAATATAGGATGAAAAGTGGGCATGTCTTATTCATATCTGGTGTTTCTTACCTAATGGAAGTCTAGACTTGGAAAAGGGGCAACCCAAATTGTTAACTATACAAGTAAAGAAACATTTGGAGGTGGATAAAATAAAATACAAAGTGATTGGAAACATATATCTCATTCTCGAGGAATGTTGTCAATAATAATGGAGGGGAGCAATATTGGTATCTATTATAGCATATTTCATCACAATTGTCCCATAGATGCTCAATATGGTACGATATTATCCATTTTCCCATTTTTTCAAACTCCCCTTGTTACACCAAAATCTCCTCATCACGAGTCATGTGTTATCTCCATGCCTTAATCCCTAAAGTCCCTTGGCTAAAACATCAAAAGAAAGGTTGTTTTCCTTCCCTTTTTACCTTTTGTGGTCACCTTGATGCACCCTACCTTTCAGCAAGAAGCGTTGAACTCAAAGTGATGCACTATGCACTTTAGCAGAGCGTGTCGATGTTGCAGCGTGCCTTTGTTCAAGGTGTGTTGATCCACTTGTGACACATGTTTTCTTCATGCAAGGTGCATCGGAGTTGGTTAAAATGGATAAAAGGAAGCTTCAAGTGACTTCTCGAAGCTTGGTGATGTGCAGGCTTATCCATATATACTTGGAAAGGTGGCACTCAATCCCCTAACCTAGTGGGATGATCCTTTCATCCTCTCCCATAAATCCTCAACCTATCCTATCCCTTTAGCCTATATATTTGAACACTCTCTCCATTGTTAGGGGAGGAAAGATTGTATATTCGTATGTTGGTGAAATTTATAGGTGATCCTTTTCATTCCTTACAAGGCAAGAATTCAATCTTGGAGGCTATGATTGTTGGAATGAGGTTATGACGTTAAGGCTTGGGTCGTAACATCACTCCCTTTGTACTTCTTATCATTACATTTAATACAAGTTCTTTCCATAAATGTTATTATGTTAATGATATTTAGGATTTTCTACTTTGATTGTTAATCTAGATCAATTCATATCCATGTGATTTTACCACTTGTTTGTTTCCACATTCTTTGTATGGTTTTGAAGCTAAAGATTTGAATAATTGGAGCTTGGAGTAGCAAGGAGAGAGGAATTGCATATTTGAGGTAAACCATCTCTTTATCAATCTTGCATTTCAATTGATCTAGGAAAGATACTAGTATTATGTGCCAATTTTTTTAGATCTAAACCATTTAGACTAGGGAGATCTATTTGAGTCTGTTCATATAGATTGTCCGTAAACAAATTTGGTGACCACACTAGGGAACTCATCCATAGTATTGATTTCATATTCTTGGTTTCTTTGATTTCCTTTCAATTAATTTTCTAGCCTCTAAGTTGCCTCCCATCATTGGATCTAACCCTCAGATAACTTCTGTCCATTCCAGACTCTGCTTAGGGTCATCAGTTATCCATTTACCTATTTATTCTTTGAGTATTTTTTATTTTTGTTGCTTGATCCCCTCTCGACGTAGCTGGGCCATTCATCACATACGTCTCTATAATTATGATGCACTTAGCATTGTTGGAGACTGAGTCACTAATGCTCTCTAGCAGTTAGTAGCCTGCCTCCTTAATGAGATTACCCAATCTGCATAGTGCGTTGTTGGGTATCCCAATGCTCTGGTGCACCTTAGAAGGGTGCGTCACCCTTCATTTGGAACTCAGTGTTAAAAATTTATCAAATTTGGTTTTTTGTTTCATTTTCTGAGTTTTGTGTATTGCACCTTACAATCACAGAACCCCTTTACACGGTGTGTTCTATCCTTGGCTTTGTTGTGAAATTTAAGTGTTGATTAGGGTCCTATCTAGTCAAGTGAGTGGTTCAGTCATTGTCGGAAATTTCAATCCCCCATCGATCAGCTCAGTCTTGTGATTCCTAATCGTCTCACCTGATCTGTTCGATTTGTTCGATCTAAGCCCTTCCTACACTTAGTTGTTGTGACTTTTGCTTGATTTTACATGGTTTTGAGTGTTTTTGATATTTTTGGGTGATTATTTTTCTTTGACAGTTTCCAACCATTTAGAGTTTGCAGTAGTATATTCTCTCATTTTTTGCATATAGATCTGAAAAGTGACATAATTATCAGATTGTATTTGGTACAGTCATTAGACAATCAAAGTTGTTTATTATCTTTGTTTCAAGTTCATTTCTTGGAATCGTTGTAGAGATTTTTCATGCTTTGGAGACTATTATTTGAATATCTTTGAAAATTTGAAAGGATAATCATTAGCTTGTATTTTCTTAGTTATGAAAAATGAACTATTATTTCTTTGACGATTTCAAGTGTATTCAAACTTTTACAAGGCATTCCAAAGATTGAAGGATTCATGCATTTTTTATTTTCTTCTCTCTTCTTGGATCATTATTTTGGAAAGTTAGAGTTATTGCATTCTAAAGAGAAATTCTGCTTTTCATCTTTGCATAGATTCGTTTAGTTTGAAAAGACAAAAGGAGAAAAAACATCTAGATTTGGTGTGTGTTATTCATTGTTTTGTTGGCTTAGGGAAATAGTGCTTCATTATTCATTTTGGTTGATTTTGAAGTATCGAGGTACTTGTTTATTTTTGCTATTATCGGAAACAAAAAAAAAAAAAGAGATTTCTCCTTACCGTAGATAGCTTTCATCGAAAAGAAAAGGGAAAGATTTGCATCTTCATGTAGTTAAGGTTTGCATCTTTTTAAATTCCAAATCTCTCACCTCATGCACTCACTTAACCATCAAGATGAAATTTAATGGTAGCTTTAGGTTAAAACTGTATAGAAACTTGTGTATTAAGTTAGAGATGTGTTCCAACATCTTTAAGCATGGAATTTATCATTTTTTTCCTGCACTGCATACCGAGGGCTTATAGTTATTCCACAAACCAATCGGTATATCAAATGGCCTTTCACATACCCTTGTTTATATAGAAAGGTACTTCACGTACTCAATAGTATATTGGAAGGATCCTATCATACGGTTGTGCATTAGACAACACCACTATGGATTTGAGATCCCACGTACCTTGTGTATACTGGGAGACCCCATTAGGATTATTGTAACCATTTGAGTCAAAATATTGGAAGTATTGGCGTGGAAATACACGGAGAACAACACTCGAGGAGCTACTACGCACGTGCTACTAGGTAGTCAGGTTATACGGTCAGGGGTATAGTCCTAATCCTCTTTGTTTAATGCTTTGAAAGATTGGGCCGAGTATAACTATTGGACCATGTGGTATATCGTGAGTTGCGATTCCTTGATAATCCTACGAGGTTCCTGACCATTGAATCTTGAACATCACACAGTTTTCTTACGGCTTTTAGTTTGAGTATATTTTGGATTGTGTTTGTCTTTTCTTTAGAAAAATATTAAGAGAAATTTTGGTTCAGTCATTCTGACTGATCAACCTCTGAGAAGATCTCGCAGGATCTTGAACTTTCCACCTAAATATCCCCTTAATCTGGAGGAGAAATTGGGAGCAAACATGGATCAACCTACTATGTCTATGTCACATGAAGAGGATACCTCTACCTTAGAATCGGGGATGAACTATTCACCTCCTGTAATTCCACCCGTCACTGATACCACAAGATCCGTGACCATGGAACCATCTACTTCACATGACACATCCTTAAATCATTCAATAGAAGAGAATACCATGGCTATAGAATGAATTTTCATCCAGCCCTCAGATGACCAAGTATTAACGACTTTTGGTCTGACTGCATCATTTTTAGACACTTCTCTAGGCCACCATGTTTCCGATTTTGGATCACTTCCAATGGTCAAAACTCCACCCCGTCGATGGATTCCCAATGACAAGTTTCTTGCACCACTCTATCAAACTATGGGCCATTTGCACATTTTTGGAGAACAACTTAGGCATCAAAGTCTCTCATGTAGATTAGGTCTGGAAGTACCCATTATTGAACAACATTCCCCCATACATTATTTATATTTTTCTTCACTAGGAATATCTACACCTAACACAACCACTTATGAACCAAGTCAACCCTAGTTTCATATGATTACACCTCAAATTTAGTTAACCGATTCAACACCTCATTTGACCCCAACCATTGGAGGGCAACCCTCAACCACTATTAACTCTGTTATTGGAACACTAATTCCACCACCCCCACCTCAAAATTCAAGGGGAGGTTATAATATACTTGTTAGTCAATATGTGAGTGGAAGTACTCCCTTATTTAGTAGTCAACAATTATCTATGGGTCAACCTACGGTTAGTGGTCAACATATTGTTGTTGGGAACACTCTTAGAAGTGGAAAATTTTTGACTGGGGGGAAACCCCTAGTTAGTAGCCACAACGTGAGTGTAGGACATTTAAACTATAGTATGGTTGGAAGTTCTCTACCAACCGTGGAACAAACCATGGGGACACATCACATTGGGGGACCATCCATTTGGACCCAACCACCATGGAGTTATATTCATTCGGGTAATCTGAATCCTATGATAGGAAAAAACTATCCAGGGAACCTTTTTCCTAGACTACCCTATCCTAGAAATACGAACACCCCATGGGGGCATCATAATGTTCCACCGATTGGACATCCAGCCAGTGGACCACCCCCAAAACCTATCCGACGACCTCCACCACCATTTGTTCCACCACAACCTCCCTTTAGAGGAGGAGGACCCCCACCCTATTCCAGAGGAGGTGGGCCCCCACCCTATTCCATAGGAGGTGGACCCCCACCTTTTGGTGGAGGACCACCTTATTCTGGAGTAGGAGGACCTCCACCTTTTGGTGGAGTACCACCTCATTTTGGAGGAGGAGGACCCCCACCTTCTGGTGGAGGACCACCCCATTCTTGAGGAGGAGGACCCCCACCTTCTGGCGGAGGACCACCTCATTTTGGAGGCGGAGGAACCCCACCTTTTGGTGGAGGAAAACCTCATTCTGGAAGAGGAGGACCCCCACCTTCGGGCGGAGTACCACCCCATTCTGGAGGAGGAGGACCCACACCTTCGGGCAGAGGAGAACCCTATTATGGAGGTTGATCCCCTTCAGGTCCACCTCCCAAACCAGGAGATCTACATCCATATGGTGGTACCTTATGATCAATCCATCCATAGTCCTACTGGTACACAGATTCCTTACCAATACTACCAATATCCACAGCCAAACCAACAGTTACCATTTGACTCGTTTGACTAATGATCCCATTTATCATCGTATCAATTGGATAGCTATTCCTATTAAGTTACCATATGATATCCCGAAGTTTGACATCAAACCCGGTGAGGACCCTAAGAACCATGTAATGACTTATCATTTATGGTTCTCCTCCAATTCCTTAATGGATGATTCAATCGCTTTGAGTTTATTCCAATGGACTCTTACCGACATAGCCGCAAAGTGGTACATTGAGTTTCCACCAAATTCCTTTCCGGATTTTTGATCTTTCGCTATGTCATTTTTACTCACTTCTAGTTACCAATTCGTTCTGAAACTGGTACATATATTTTGACTTCTCTCCATCAAACTACCGCCACTCATATCTCTGATCATATTCACAAGTGGCAGAGGAAAATATTTCTTATTAAATCTCCCATTCCAAACCAAATTCTAGACGACTTGTTTACGAAGACACTCTTACCCATCATAGATAAAGATGTAGCTATGTGTGGGGTCATCATGGAAGAACAAGCCATAGCTTGTGCTCAGTATCTAGACGTTGTCTATGCTCAATATGGCACATTATATGATATTGTCCCCGATGCCTCCTTCCCTACCTACGATCTAGCAGAACCACCTGATGGACCTCATCCCAATGGCATTATTGGTTTCATTCACACCTAGCCTACTACACCATCCGGTGGATCACTGAACCACCATGGATCAACTCCACCATCACCATACGTTGGGAACAACACCAATAGATCACCTCATCCTGCTTCCACTGAAGAAGTGAATTCAGTTCAATATGCTTCACCTCAAAAATCCATTGGTATCAATAAGAACAAAGCTAAATATAAAAAGTCTTATACCCAGCAGGAACCAAAAAACAACCATAGCGACAACAAAGAAAAGAGGAAGGTTAAGTATCCTTGTTTACTATGTGGTGGTGATCATTTCACCAAAGAGTTCCCACATCGGGACGAAGTGCAGAAGTTTCTCAAAGGAAACCCCACACCCGCAGTTCTAATATATCCCTTCCCCACACAACAATAATAGATGATTGCATAGCAACCCTCTCCTTCTCACGGAGAACCATCCACAACCGCTCATGTTCTCATGATGCGTAGAGAAACTGTCAACTTGAATACTCAATCACGTTCATATGACTCAGTCCCTGATAAGGAATCTAATGTAGGTAATATTGAAAAATCCTCTGCATCTACATCAAGCATTCCCTCTCCTCAAGGTCCTCTCGTCATTGAGAAACCTTTACTTGATTTAGTGTTGCATCCACCCAAGAGCACGATTAGAAAAGATGTTTTCAATCCCAATGCTCGGGCTGCTCAAAATTACAACATTGTAGAGGACTTAGTGCAATCCCCTTTTTCTATGTCAATGCTGGAAGTATTAAAAAACTGTCCAAATCAGCGTAAGACTCTCCTATCTTCTATCAGCGTTGTAGATCTAGATTCCTCCAATACCATTATGTTCACACTTGAGTATTTCAAGCCGAGGCTTTCCCTCCAACTCACATTTCAAATTGTCACCAATGTCGTTGGGAAAATAATCCATTGTACTATATTAGATGAAGGAGCATCCACCTCAGTTATGTTGTTATATTGTTGGCGAGACATTGGCTTTCCTAAGTTGAACCATTCCCCTACCACTTTGAAAGCATTCGATGGTTGTGGATTCCAACCACATGGGCTGTTAAAACCTTTGGAAATAGAGTTGGGGGGGAACATCATTTCCATTAACATGGAATTCATCGCCGCCCCATTGGATTATAATTTATTACTTGGTTGTAATTGGTTTTATGCCATGACTATGGTCGCATCATCCATCTTCTGCGTCGTGCAATTTCCCCACCAAGGGAAAATTGTCGCTATCGACCAACTATATTTTTGTACACCGGACACCACTACTCAACCCACTAATAATATCCCACTCTTAGGGAACTCTTCGTATATATATGAGAGTGTGGGGGTAGGAATCCTTAAATATTCATCCCTCATGGGAATATTTCCAACACCAGATCTCCCTTCCCATGTTTCCATGATGAACATGATTTCTTCTATGATCCCCTCACCATCCAACTCCATTGACCAACGGATCGTGCCTGATCCTGATAACTTGTATTTGATTGGATATTTTATTCCTCTAACACCAACGGAATCTAATTATGAGGCTATCCAATCAACACCTGATGACAACTCTTCAGTGGCATCTACATCTAGTTATCTACCCTTACAGTAGACTTCACCCCTATCTAATCCTCTACTCCGGACTTTTCATTCTGATGAATCCATCATGGAGATAATAAGTGTGGATGAACCCCCATGGGAAAACCTTCACCATCGATCATCTTTCCTGACACCGCCAGATTCAGTGGAGAACAAAATGGAAATCATTTTTTGTCGGATGTTTTTCCCTACCCTCAATCTCATTTCCTAACATGTGATATGGTAACCGAGGAAAACCTGGAAAACATTATGCCTACATTTATGATGGACATATTGGTAACACACGGAGTAATGGAACATATCCGCATAGGCCAAAATTGTTCTCCTGAAGAGATCACTACATATACAACTTTGTTTAAATAGTTCTACGACGTCTTTGCATGGAGCTATGAGGAAATGATCGGGATTGATCCCGCTATTGTTTTGCATGAGATTCAAACCTATCCTGATACAAAACTTGTCCGACAAAAACTTCGTCCTATGCACCCTAGGAAAACTATGGCTATTAAGGCCCAAATTGAAAAAAGTGATGCAACCTTGGCTAACGAAGCACACAAGAAGTGAAAAAAGTCCCAGTATGACAAATCGGTCAAACCTCGTATCTTCAACGAGGGATATTTGGTCCTCGCCTATGACCAAAAACATGATAAGCGGGGGCAGGCAAACTTGATTCCATGTGGCATGGTCCATATGTAGTTAAGTGTGTCTAGGAGAAGCGAGCTTATGAACTGGAATATTATGATAGGATATATTTGGGGGAGCCTTGCAATGGGTTCTACCTAAAGCAGTAGTATGCCTAAGTCTTTTATGCATTGGTACTATGTATATACTGTACATGACATGTGTTTTGTGTGGCGTGATGCTTTACTTTTAGTGTGCTAGGATCTTGTCTTTATGCTTATACCATATTATTTTTGGATGTGTAGATGGCAACGTGTTTTGGATTTGTTGACGGCACCATCCGGCATACCCATAACCTCACTTTGGCAGCATGGGTACTTTATTCCCACACCGACGATCTCATTAGTTTAGGAGGATGTTTTCTAGGATACACAACCAACAACGCCACGGAGTATAATCACATAGTGATTGGATTGTTAACAGATGTTCTTTTCTTGGGTATGGACTACTTTTCATCCACCTTGACTCATAATTAGTGGTCTCCCATCTTAACCGTGTCTACACTATCTGCGACCCCACGATACTCCATCTATTTCGACGAGTACTTATCTTGGATAGGTCCTTTGAATCCATTTAATACTTACATATTTCGAGAGACATGAACACAATTGTTGAATCCATGGCCAATTTCATATTGGATTGGTACATCACACATTCATATGCATTCTATCAAACAGATGTGTGAAAAATGACATAACATGTAAATTATTTAGTGTAGTCTAAACATGCAAAAAATCCCATAATCATCAATGAAACACAATATATAAAGTCGTTAATATTGTTTCGTATATATATATATATATATATATATATATCATCATGTCAGTATAATTCAAAAAATGTTGTACTGATACAAAATATGAATCACATGAGCTTTCAGTAAGTCCTGACTACAAAAAGTCTGAATCCCATGGTTTTCTATACATATGCATCAAGCATGAGCTACTCCCTAGGATGCTCATGGTAGCAAATAATGGACCAAAGTGTGCCGAGACTCCAACAATATGACGCTGGTAGTGGCGAGGTAGATCATCTATAGCTACATCGGGTATGTCCAACGTCAATCTCTGGAGGTTCTCCTCCAGCTCGCTCAACTCCTCCGTTGCATCCTAATGAGTAGCTGATATATCCCATACCACCCCTCTTCTCTCGATTGGAGAAGCTCCCAACGGATGAGATGGACCAACATCTACATCAAACATGCGTGAACTATCAATACTACTCCCAAAAACATTTAAAAATTATAAAATGCAAAAACAAAACAAGAGTTTCATTCTTACCTATGTTTCTCCACTGCTCACCCTCAGGAAGAGACAATTCTAGATCACCCCGTAAGTCAGTACCTGCATATGGATAGTCCTCAATCATGAGGAACTCCCATGTAACCACCTGAACAAGGTGGGACTGAAACTGATGATGGGACCCCCACCTCCATGGCGGTCCATGACCTCTGACCACCGAACCATGTGAGGATCCCGTAGATCGAGATCCTCTATCTCAACCTGTGGCCTCATCAATGGGACCCATTCCAACAAGAACAAGACCACGATGGACCCATACCCGAACTACATCTTCTCTCCCCAGTGGCATTTGGTGAGCTGTTCTCTGATGTTGGTGAGGATCCCCTCACACCAGTTGAAGGAAGTAGGTTCCATACACTCGATGGCATAAATCATATATTGGGCCTTGGTGGCCTGATGACAAACTCTTCTCCCCACCACCCTCTCTATGGTAAATAATATCATTCGCAGTGGTCTTTCATGCACGTTCTTGATGGGAATTTTCCTAGCAAGCATTTGCGTCCCTGGAGTGTACCATTGAGCTACCAATATCTTAGTAGACTGATCGCTGCCACACGGACCAGATAATAAAATTGGGGATCCCCTCCTAGATAACCCTGTCAGAAAGTATACATCCTCCACATCCAAATTAAGAGTGTGGGAACCCACACGAAAGTGCTGCTGATCCGGATCACACAATCCAATCTGATAATCCAGTAACTATTCCTGGGCCCTGTTGATGCCTCAGTTGAACATGTGCTTTAATAGTTTTCAAGGCAAACAACATCGGATGAAAACCCATCCAAAGGCTTCAGATAATCCTATGCAAGTTTTACCCTATCCTCGATCTGTTTGGTGTGGTTAACACCCACGGATACAAAGGCCTCTGCTAGAACTTGTGTGTGTTTGATCCTAGAAGGATCTGTCTTCCTATAAGGAAAGAAAAAAGTTCTCTTAATCATAAGAGTTAGTCTAACTTGGAAAAGGAATCTAATTTAAGTCGGGCCTGTTCTAAAAGAAATTATTTGTTTGTGCACAAGATAAGTTGATCTGAAAATTACTAAATCTATTCACCAATTTAACAAACATGTAAAACTGGATCTTGACTCAGTAACTTAAGATATAATTAATTGAAAACATTCAACCAACAATAACTTAAGAATGAAGTGCATACAAGCTTATCCTGAATCTTGAAGGTTAATTGACAAATTAACATTAACTTAATGTTTTCTGTGAATCATTTGCAGAAATAGATAAAATGATTTAGATAAAGACATTCATTTAAAACATCAATTGCAGAGATCATAAGTTAAGAAAAATATGAACTATAAACCAATGTAGGTTACTGATTGCAAACAATAAACAATATTAGTGAATGTGTTGAAACAAAATCACAATTCATCAAAGACATTTGATAAATTATAACATAAAAGATCGCTGAAGAAAACTTGACTATGTAATAAAACTTGCAAAACATTACATAGTCTACAACAACAGAGAATATCCAGTCTCTTATGGCAATTCTATCTCCTCATCATCCCCCCCCTTCGCCTATGAGATATCTACCCTTTAAATAATAGTTACAAAATGATACAAAGAGAAAATTCCCACACAACAGGGATTACATCATTCGAATTCAACTAATGGCCAAGAAAATCTTGCCACTTGGCCCAAATTTCTAACAAATCATTTATATTTGGATAATTTTCTTACTCAAGCCCTAGCTGGGCATCACACTTAAAATTTTCAATTTCATTATTATCCAGCTTGTGCCAAATCCAGATGAAAATGTGGATCTTTACCTCCATGGCAACTAGTTGCCTGATTAGTTGATCCATGTCTTCGATTTTGATATGCTTGAGATGTTGAATCCTCTCTTTGGCCTCCTCAAATCAGCATTCAACCTGTTCGATCATCATTTTAGGTGGACAGGCATTTTCAATAAGCTCCATGAGTGGTAATTGCAACACTTCCATGATATTTTCGACAGCATACCACCTCCTTCCGCAAATAGCTTGGGATTTCTGGATAGTTTCTTCGACCATATCGTTGAGATCATGCAAATATCGAAGTGTAGTCCTGACTTTCTTAAGCTGGAAACCATTAAGAATAGGAAGGTCATCTGGTCTCTCCTTGATATACCTATGGCATCCCACAATATCATCATTAGCCTTAGAGGCTTGGTGTCCTTTAGCTATCTTCCCATCAAGAATGATAGACATCTTTCCAAAAGCAATGTGAGTTTCCCAAATTTCATCCAGGGTGCTAAACAGATCAGTCGACAGTTTGTGGTGTTCTTCATTGACCTGGATATCCAAATCCTTAAACTCATGTCGGGAAAACCTAGAGAAATCAGAGGAGGCTGCACTTGCAGTTGCATCCTCACATTGTTTCTCAAGCACAACTATCTTTTGTGTATTGGTGGCATTCAGAGCTTGTGCATCACATAGTTGAACTTAGAGAGAGGAATTCTTCCTCTACAAATCTTCAAACCTATCTTGAAATATCTTCCTGAAATCATAAACATAAAATTCATGCTCCACATTGGTTATGGCCAATTGCTCTCCAAGTTTCTTCAATTCTTCCCTCTTCAAATCAATCTCCCTGTTCAGTGTTGTCACTGAATCAAAGTTTGCACCTGCAAATGCACCCATGGCTGCTGCAGCATCCAATGCTTCTTGTTGGATATTGTCAGACTTCTTAGCCCAAATTACTTGATTAGGAGTAGGTGCCTCCAATAAGTCCAACCAACCTTGATCCCTGCTTCTTTTCTTTCCTTTTTGCATCACTGCTTTAGATGCCTTACTGTAGAAATAATCCCCAAGAGGGACTACAATATCTTCTTCAAAATCAGCTACCAATTCAGTAAATGATGAAGTCACATTTATTGTTGAAATCAATGAGGATGTCTGAGTAGTAGTGGGACTAGGTAAGGAGACAGTGATTTGAGGAGTAGTCAAGGAGGAAAAGAAATTTTGAACAATTACTGGTACAAAGGTTGGGGAAGGGATGGAAGTGAAGGCTTCAGAGAGTGTAATTTGGATGTCATCAGCTGTTGATGAAGAAGAAGGAGCTAGGTTTTTCTCATCAGCAGCTGATGGTGATAAAATGGATGAAGGTTATTGCATGGGGAAAGTCGAAGACTGGGTCTCTGCTACGGTAGATGGAAAAATAGGAAGTGGAACCGAGTTGGTTAGACATGGGGCGATGATGGAAGTTATTGTATGGAACAGCTGGGATATGGAAGGTGGTATTGTTGACCCAGGTGATAAAGTTGAAATAACTTGAATAGATGACAGTAAAAGTGTCTAGGTTGTGATAACAGCATCAGAAGTGGTTCCAAGGATCTACTGATCTGTGACATAGTAATCCATTTCAATAGCATTCAATAAATCTGTGATTGTTTATGAAGTTTCAGTTATTTCCTCAATCATGGGAACATAAGGGGGTGCCTCCTCTACAACATCATAGTCAATAATGTTTGAAGCCGGGATTTGAGATGCAGAAAACTGAGTTTTCTTCCTTTTAGCTGGTTTAGTCATAGCTATGACTTTATCATCATTAAACTGAGTAACCACAGGGGTCACTTGAGTATCAGCAGTAAGCTTAGCCAATGCAGTTGCTTGAGTATCCAACACTGAAGTGATCTTTGTTAATTCCTGCTTTGATTGTTGAGTTGCTTGCATTAGTATTTTCACTTGTTCAACAGTCTTTATCTCTGGAGCACCTTCCATGAGGCCTTTTTCTTTGTCACCATCACTATAGGTCATCATTAATGGATTAGTTGTTTTCTTAGCTTCCTTTTCTTCTCTTTCTTTTCTTACCTGCTCAATGAGCTTCATTTCCATTGCTAGTTAGCTTAAAACTTTAGTTTTAAGTTCTTGTTGATATTGCATGATATGGTTCTACTCATCTTTGTTCTTAGCCCTAGCTAGGACTTCAGAAAAGGTATTTACTCCATGATCATAACCACCTTTCACATGGTTTTGCTTGAAATGGTCATCAAGAAATCCCTTGGGATCATGTCTTCTCTTGGCAGCATAGCCCAATTTCAAAGAAGCCATCTTGTCACCCAACACTATTTCCCAAGTAGAAGTGGGGATATTGAATGGCCCAAGGTTCAAGGGGAACTTAGGCCAACCCCTCCTTTTGGGACCAGCGAGCTTTAAGTACACACCATCTATATAAGTTTGATAAGAGACTTCTTCAATGACCAGCCTATCATGTACTATCCTAGGTAGCAGGTGAGAAGATCCACTTCCCAAAACTATGATATATGAAAAGGACTCCCCCACATACTAGTCACCAATCATGGTAATGAAGGTTCTGGCATTAGTTGAAAAAGAAGGAGCCTATTCTTTGAATATTTTAAAATAAATACTTCCAAGGAAGTGGTCACAAATGTCATATAACAAAGGTATGTAATTATTCTCCCATAATGCAGAATGATAGATATGAACAGGAGGGTCTGATGGAGTCCAAAACCATCCCATGTTTGGATTTTAAAATTCTATGCAAAATACATCAATGACAAAAGCCGAAAAGAAGAAAAGTGGCTTCCTCAGAGCCAGTTCCTTCTGATATGCTTGGATGGTTGTTTTGAGTTCAAATGACAGGATAGACGCCCAAGGGAAAGACTCACCATTTTTTAATATATGATGGGCTACGGGAGCCCACTCAGCTTTAAATACTGAATAGTTCCGGAGACCATACAGTCTGCATAGCATGGCTTCCAATAAGGAATAAGGTTCCCTAAACCAGGAAACTGGATACAAGTTATCGGCCCTAGGCGCGAAACAGTTAGGTTTATGCATCCATGACTTAAGCAGTTCGTTAAAATTAATCCTGGTCTTGGAAGACTCTATGAACTCAACATTAAGGGGTTGAATGGACGGTTTAAGAGCATAGGCTATAATGAAAACCTCTGAGAGGAAGGTGGCCAATTGAGACCCCGCATTGTCATTGAATGACCAGTCCTTAGGGTTAGTGTGGTCCACAATCCATTTAACCACATAAGTGTAAGGAAGGATAGGGGGTCGGGCAGCAATGGCATGAAGCTGGGAATCCCTAATTTTCTCGTATGCCAGTTGGTCATTCTAGATATCCGACAGGTCATTGTTATCAAAATTGAGTAGATTTTAGACCAATCGATTTGGTAGGTTTCAGTAATTATTCCATTGGTGTTAGAGAAAATACCAAAATTTGGGTCATTGGTTAGCAGGTCTTGTTGAGCCATTTTGGACCGAGTACTTCGTGACATTTTGCAAGATTGGATAATTTTGATAAATAGGGAAACAAAAAATCAAAACTAATTCACAAACATCAAAAACCGTAACCAACAGAATGCGAAAGTGACAGGGGTACCAACCTGAATTAACTGAAGACAGTGAAAACAACCCCCGGTAAAATTCGCAGTGAAAATCCACTCATCAAAGTAATTTTTCAAAAATGAAAATGATAAGGAAAAATAGAGAAACCCTATATTTATCAATTTCCAATGAATAAAATCCTGGCCGTAGGATCAAAATGAACGAATGGCTGAGATTACCTCTTGCGGAATGCAGGATCAAGTTGCAGGAATTTATTTGCAAAAAATGTACATTCTTTCTACAATCTGCAATTCGCAATTGTGGGTTGCGGGATAGCAACTCAGAAAACAAATGGATACAAGAGTTTCTGCAATCCACAATTACGGGTTGCGGAACGCAAACGACTTTTTTCTCTAGAAATAAAAATATTCTTTCCGCAATCCGCAATCCGTAATTGTGGGTTGCAGAAACACGCAACACAATTATATTATTTAAATATACTTTTCCGCAATCCGCAATTGCGGGTTGCGGAATGGAAAGTTCCAAAAACTATTTACACGGCCTTCCCACAATCTGCAACCTTGCGGGTTATGTAATGACGACATCAAAAAAGGAAAAAAAAAACAAGCTCCCGCAATCTGCAATTGTGGGTTGCGGTATTGTGGGGTTCCGGGATAAAAATGACTCTTAGAGAGAAATGAAAGCTTCCCGCAACTTGAGAAAAACAAACAAAAATCGAAAATTTTCAAAAGGAAAATCCTAATTAAATCAATCCAAATGTAAAAGCATGGAATCATAATAAATATGATTGAAAACCCCATAATGATAAAGGAATTTTAAGTCATTACCTTTGTGTTTAAGAAATAGGGGCTCCCATGTTCTATTAGAACATGGGATCTGTTGTACCTACAACAGGCCCTCATGCCCTGTACGTGGAAGAACTTTAACAAGCCACACTGTTGCAATGCATTCATTGATGTTGGGTCATTTTCTGTTTGGGAATATTCCATTTCGTGTTCCCTCTCCTTCTATTGGACAATGGTGCAAGTCAAAACCCGTCCAAACATCAACTAAGCAAGCATTAGAGTCTTTCCAAACCATGGGTTGGGCCCTTTTGGCCCTATTTTTTAGTTTTTCTTATGGGATTGCACCGATGCACCCCGTATTTGTACACAGTGCGTCGACGACATGATTTTATCATGCGAGAGGTGTGTCATAGAGCCCTCGATGCACTTCACGCAACAGGAAATCATGTCTCCCAGGGTGTGCACAATCCCCTTATTTACAAGCCAAAAAACCATAAAAATTGACCATAAAACAAAAAATTAATTCACTGGAAAGATGCAGGACATATTTTATTCTTACCTATCGCTGACGTGTCAAGAAATGACTTACCATGGACTCTGCAATTGACACTTGACAATCAGCTCCAAAGTGGTGTTTTTACTATTCCCAACTTGGTAAAAAAAACATTGGTAACGATTTCTTACTATTTCACTTTTATATAAAAGAAAATGGAACATTCCTTTTTTAATTTTTGTTTTATGGGTCTTTTTTGCTATAGTTGGTAATCTTTTATGTCTAAACACCTTGTTTGTTTTTTTAACTTAGTCTTTGGAGTTCGTGGATGAAGCAAAGTGGTGTTCTGATCTTATTAGCAGCCATCGTACACATTTCATACTTTTCATCAAGTGTGAACAACTCTTTGAGCGTTTGTTATGTTATCGTCACACTCGTTAAAATTAAGAATTGATGACATCAATCTTACTTTTTTTTCTTTCTTCTGCTCGTAAAACGATGAGAATAAGTCACCGAGTTATATTTTATCACTTTTTCGGGCTTATAAAACTCCCATGAAAAAGGAACCCCTTGGAGTTCCTATTTAAGCTCTTTTTAGACTCCTTAAATATGAAAAGATTGCCAAGCGAGATTGATTCCTTCACGCTTTTAAAAGTATTTGAATGATCATCTTTCTGGTGATATTTTACCCATTTTTCAGACCAGGAGGTACTATTTACGAAAAACGAGCACTCCAGTTAATCATGACTGGAAGATTTCTCTTGCATGTTGTTTCATCCTTTTTCGGTTGAGGAGACTAAATTTTATGGAAAAGAACCTATGGAGTATTCTTTAGTTCTTTTCAAAACCTCTAAACATGAAATGGCATTGAGTTTACCTTCTTTGGACTCGTTAAAATCTGGCATTGAAGGACCCATTTTGGGATGAACCCCTCCTATCTCAGGTTCGTAGAAAATTTGGGATTGGACTCGTACGAAGGATGAGCTATACCGAGCATTTGTTACCCTCCTCAAGCTCATTAAAAAATAAAAGAGGTACTCGTCAATCATGATGGGGATAAGGGAATAATTTGTGTTTCATTGTAAACATGGCCTTACTTAGTCACTCTTGAACATGGCACCCATCTGCATATGCATTCAAATGCTTAGGTAATATTTTTTTCTTCGAGTCCCACGGATTCCATGAGTCATTTTACTCCTTTGGGTCATCCAAAGAATGTTTCCATCATCAATTGCATTAGGGATTGGTATCATTCTTTTCATTTCAATACTACCAATTCATGCCATGCCCATGTTCAAGAGAGGTCTATCTATTGATTCACTATCTGCAGTCTTTCTACCTTTAATCATGTCGGTCTTCCCTGAGTCAGTCTCAAACATTGCTCTACAGTTCAATTTACTCCAAAACATCTTTGATTGTGTTTCGTGTCGATGATGGGGGATACATCATTTCCCTCCTTCAACAGGTTCATCCTTATTCAGTTCAACACATCATCCGAGGATTGAATCTAGAAACCAATCAAGTACCTTGGGCCTGCATTCCTTAATGGCAGGTTACCTCGCTTTCAACATGATTTCACATCATTAGATCTTAATTGAAATATTCCATCGAGTGTTCGACCTCATATCATTGATTCATATTCGATGGTATGTATTATGATACCTTGGGAATCATTGACATCAATGGTGATCTCCCTCGTGCTTGTTAACAGTATTCATTAATGATCAATAATCAAGTGGTTGCTACCATGTTTGACTTCAAGACATTGTAATCACATGGTTAGATTCGTATCATTGCAGGTTCGAATTGAAGACCTTCGTTTAACTCATATATATTTCCCAGGTTTCCATGGATATTCTTTTAGTCATATCACACGGATCCACTTTTGTATTGGTCGTAGCTATGTTATCATCTCATCATGGATCTACACTTGTGTCTAGTATCCGTGATTGTGTTCAGTCAGTCTTTACTACCATGGATCTGCAATGTATTGGTTGACAGCCATGTTATGAGTCATGTGAGACATGGATCTCAGAGTCAGTTGTACTAGAGAAGTATTTTCCAAGCAATGATCCTTGCCTCAACCCATCATATTACAAAGCATTTCACATGTTCCCTTTTACCAGCTTCGTGCTTTGGGGGTATTCTGTTACACCAAAATCTTGTCATCATGAGTCATGTGTTATCTCTATTCCTTAATCCCTGAAGTCCCTTGGCTAAAACATCAAAAGAAAGGTTGTTTTCCTTCGCTTTTTACCTTTTGTGGTCACCCCGACGCACTCTGCCTTTCAGCAAGGAGCTTCAAACTCAAAGTGATGCACTCTGCACCTTAGCAGTGCGCATCGATGTTGCAGCGTTCTTTTGTACAAGGTGTGGTGATACACTTATGACGCAGGTTTCCTTCATGCAAGGTGCATCAGAGTTGGTTAAAATGGATAAAATCAAGCTTCAAGCGACTTCTCGAAGCTTGGTGATGTGCAGTCTTATCTAGGGTAATTTTTAGGGGTGAAATTTCGCCAATTGGCTATTTTTTGGGTTTTTTTTCAAAAAATAAATTCACTATTTGATCATTTTTAGTCTCTAATGTTGTCTATATTTACATCAAATATGTTTTTTTAACATAATATTCGCCAAAATTTACACATTTCAGTAGTAAATTGTATGTGTCATATTTAATATTCGCCTACCTATCTATATACATGTTTTTTTCAATCTAAAATAATCGCCTATGATACTATACTTAAGTATTATATTATAATCCTTAAAAAATACCCTGGTCCTATCCCTAGATACTTGGAAAGGTGGCACTCAATCCCCTAACCTAGTGGGATGATCCCTTAATCCTCTCCCCTAAATCCTCAACCTATCCTATCCCTTTAGCCTATATATTTGAACCCTCTCTCCATTGTTAGGGGAGGAAGGATAGTATATTCTTATGCTAGTGAAATTTCTAGGTGATCCTTTTCATCCTTTACGAGGAAAGAATTCAATCTTGGAGGCTATGATTATTGGAAGGACGTTATGACATTAAGGCTTGGGTCGTAACATCACTCCCTTTGTACTTCTTATCGTTACATTTAATGCAAGTTCTTTCCATAAATGTTATTGTGTTAATGATATTTAGGATTTTCTACCTTGACTGTTAATCTATATAAATTCATTTCCATGTTCTTTTACCACTTGTTTGTTTCCACATGCTTTGTATGGTTTTGCAGCTAATTATCTGAAGACTTGGATCTAGGAGTAGCAAGAAGAGAGGAATTGCATATTTGAGGTAAAACATCTCTTTATCCATCTTGCATTTCAATTGATATAGGAAAGATACTAGTATTATGTACCTATTTGTTATATATCTAAACCATTTAGACTATGGAGATCTATTTGAGTCCACTCATACAAATTGTCCGTACATACCCATAATCCTTTATGATATATGAACATTACTTCATCTGAAAATATTCTTCAAAACTATTATTTTCAAGTTATACACACCCTATTACACTACTAGACTACGTATATCGATTTGTGCTTTATCTAGCCCACATATATGTCTATTCGAGGGAACAAAATAAAAATAAGTTATTTTATGAGAAATGTTTTTGTTTTGATTGTTCCCACTTGTTCCAATCCCATAATTAATTGTTTCCAACTTCTCTAACTAGCTCTCTACTAGTATAAAAGAGGCATAAGTGAAGGAAAAACATGCACTAAGTATTGAATATTATTCCCTCATGTTATTCAAGTGAAATATAGTTCTAAATCCCTTTTTATCCCAATATGCAAAATCCATTTCCCATATCTGGAACATAGTATTTCTAGTCATTCTTGAGAGTTACTATTGTGCTAGAGAATTATAGGGATTATCTTGAGCATATTTCCCAAGAATGGAACTGAATTGAATATTCAGTGTGCAAAGACTCGGGTGGAAGAACTTAGACATCATTTTCAGAATGGTGCCTCAACGAGAATCAGGTGACACATTTACATTTGTGTCTTGTTGTTATTTATATATAAAAGAACTATATTTTTTGTCCATTTCAAGTGTTTGATTACAACTTATAATTGTTAAAGTTTGGATATACATTTTTGCATATTTATTTGTAATTTCAATCTTTGTAATAGTAATTTCTCTATTCTAGATATTTTTTCACTTTTAGATGATCTCTACGACATTTTGGTGAGAATATTTGAGAAGCTACAGCCAAAGGGATTCTTCATCAAACGTTTATATCCAGGTAAGTCAATTATTAAACTACTTGTTCATTCACAACTTGTGTGTAAAAATTGTGAATTTATTTTTGCATGAATGTTTGGGTTTTCTTTTATGGGTATCACTCTTCCGTGATCCTTCCCAAAGATCACTAGGGTTGTAAATATTCCCGAAACAAAAATTACAACTCCACTGGGTATTTTTTCTATTTCTTGGTAGTTTAGGGATTTTCTGTTTTCGATTGTTTTCTGTCTTTTTTTTTGTTTTTTTGGTTGTTTTTACGAATCATTCTATCATAGACTAGTAATTGTTCATATTAGGACCCTTTTGGGAAGTAATAGTTGGTTATAGGGATTTCATCTTTTTTTTTGTCTTCTCCCATAGTTATACATGGGTCACAATTCACACAGGTGTGTATAATCCCAGTAACTTGCACTGTTTTTCAAAAAAATATATATTTTTTCCCGTATGCGCCCTAAGCATTGGACACTCATGTATACATGGTTTTATATCACATAGCCCATGTATAACCTATTTTGCTTCTTTTTTTAGTTCTTCTCTCTCTTGAAAATGGAAATGTGGTTCTTGATGTGTCTAAGTTGACCGTGAACTCCTATCATTTAGCTTTGATTTCATAAAACAATACTTTTTCTATAAAAATGAAAAAGAAAAAGGAATCTTTCTTGATTTAGGTCTTAGACAAAATCTTTTGTTTCGGTTGTTTGTACAAGTTTTAAGTTGTCTGATTTTTATAAATATTTATGTTGTTTATATTTATTTATTTTCCTAATCATATTATCCAATAAAAACAAAAAAAAAAAAGTACTTCTTTGTAAGTTTTTCTTTCGACTGTGTTATTGCAATTTGACAAAGAAGTTGTCTGTAACTGTTTGTTTCTTTATTTGCATTTTCATGCATTAAATGAAACAAATAGTTTACAATATTTGATACTTCTTTCTTTTCTTGCAATTGTGAAAACGGAAAATAACTTTTATCTTTATTTTAAAAAAAAATCTTTCTTTTGAAAATTTGAAGTTATTTTTCATTTTTTCATTAAAAAAAAAAAAGTTTATTTGATTGGTTTTGAGTGTTTGTTTGTCAATTTTTGAAAAACGGAAAAAGATTTTTGTTTTATTTTCTTTGCTAAATAGTTTCTTTTGAAGAATGGAAAGTGAAGAGAAAAGTGAAAAAAGAAAATTTGGAAAAAGTTTTTCATTTTAAGAAGTGTTGCGTAGCACTAAAAACAATGAAAGATTCTCTTTTCTTTATATGCATATATATTGAAAGTGTTCAATCCTTGTAAGAGTCACTGCATATATATTGAAAGTGTTCAATCCTTGTAAGAGTCACATAAACACCATTAGTTTCACTTCCATGTCCTTTTGACTAATAAGAGCCACTAAAATGAATGCTTAATCTAAAATTAACTAGACCTTTATTTGTATAGGGTTCATCAATGAGCATAAGCATAGAGCCCTGGAATAGGTTGGCAGTTACAAATCCAAACTGTGGAACATAGATTTATTTCATAAGGATATAGAAATCCAATAATTGTAAGGGTATGGTCGAGAAAATCCACTAACACCGGATTCAAGCACTAGGTCATGTGAGGTTGGGTTGAAGCGATTACCCCTCTAATATTTAACCAAGCATTTGTGGGATTTTGTGTGTACGAATATTTCATTAGTACCAATTTGTCCCCCCTATGGTGCCAGTACTCTTGATATTTTTGGCTTAGCTACCATGCCCATATGTAGGATACTAACCATAGATTGTTCCCTCGAACACCGATTGCAAGTTGGTAGCCTTAGTATCTTGTATTAGGGACCAACTAGGTGATTGCAAGGGGATTTCTAAATACCCTGGGAATATGTTGAGACAAAATAATAATACCACTTGGAGGGTATCTACTGGAGGATCCTAAGTCGGCCTGTCATCAAACCACCAAAGAGTCTGTCAGAACTTGTGGATAGAGTCCACCACAACTTGAAGTCCTTAATGAAATCAAATCAATGATCCTTGAAGTCGTGTCACCCTTAGTTAGTTTGGATCCGTCTTACAGCCCCATTCCTCCCCCTTCATCCCCAGTCATTGAAAACCCCCCATCGCCACCAGTCATTCAAGTTATCAATAGTATGTCATCCCCATCCCCTTCCTCTGGAGCCGTTACAAATTAAGCAGTACCACTAATTCAACAACAAGCAGCACCATTTGACGAAGCCGCAATAGAAGAAACTGAGTTACTCACATCCGAACAAGTCAATGCAGTAGCGGTCGAGGAAGCACACACATCAAGCTAAGAAGTCGAACCAACCATCCAAGTGCAAGTAGAACAAGCTGTCGTGGTAGTACAAAAAGATGCAGAACATCCACCAGAAACGACCGAGCCACAAAAAGAAATAGTACAACAGACTGGGGCTACAAACAAACCATAGGGCCCGAATAAGAAGTAGCACAAACAAAAATGCGGACAGGAAAAAGAGCAGCAGCAATAGAAACAACAGATGCACCTTGACTGCATTCACCAAGAGAGTCTCCTATCCATGCATCTTGATCGGTTTGGGCATATTTCTACATATAATCCACAACAGGCAATGCAAGTAGAGATCGACCTTCTTGCCGACTTAGTCAATAGAGAAAAAAGGCATAAACAACGGGAAGCAGAAGAACATGCCCACAAACTACAGGAGGATCAAGTATTATTTTTGGCTAAGTTTCATGACTTATCCCAACAAGTCATCTCGCTTTCAATGAGTTCCAGCACGACCAGTACTCTTGACAAAGAATTCCAATTATTTCAATATGTCGTGTCGACACTACAAGATGAACTCAACAAGAACCGACAAGAAAATTCTATAGAGACATCTTCCTTGCTATCAGCACAATATGAAGCATTCACCTCAGCGCACGACCAGTTAATCAAGTATAACGATCAAGCATCTACAATCGTCGATGTCCTCCACCACTGGTATACCTATTATGGTAATGTTTTTAGACAAATGCGGGAGACGTGTGAGCTCCTCAATGATCTTCATCAGCAATGACAAGTTGCCGACAATACCCTAATTCAATCTATTGAAGATCAAATTGTCATGGAAAATAGAAAGTTTGAGAAATTAGAAAAAAGGGAAGAACAGTGGATGAGCCAGGCCCGACCCAACCTCCTTAAAGTTGAACAACTCCGACCGCATCTTCAAAGATTGCTTGCTGCTGCTAATGACAAGATCAACCTGTTTGGCTCTGACTTGATTCATTTACAACACAAGTCGGCACAAGAGAAAATATAAAATCTATCGAGCCTCACCACACTTACTATTGCAATTCAAAACGTTGTGCACATGGTAAGAATTCCAGCACCAGTTATCCATTTCGGTCGAAACCATTGTTGAAGTCTGCGCCCAACAACAAACTGCGCCCAGTTCCAGTCACGCATCACAGTAACAATTATACATAATTTTGTACAGTAATTTTGTATCACGTCGTTTCTTCGGGACAAAGAAAATTTTTGAGGTGGGGGAGATGTTGGAGGAGCCTAAGTCAGCCTGTCGGCTAGGCTCCCCATCGACCTATTGTAATGTATGTCGACATTTTTTTTTTAATAGTCGGTTTATGCTGGTCGGTTGAACCAACACGATAGTTACATAACCGAATGTAAACGCATATATATAGGGTATTGAGCCAATGTACTGGGTTAACTTAGATCTTTTATGTGTACTGTTACGCATATTGTTGAGTAATAAAGGCTTTCTCTTCTCTCCATATCTTGTCTACTTGTTTCTGTGTCTTTTGCATGCTTTTATAATATATTATGTATCACTAGTAACAATGCAACCCCCTTGACTACAATAGTATCCCTTTCTAGGATACTTGCACCAAGAAGGGATATTATCATAATCCTTGGTATTTTCCTTCATATCTTTGATGTTTAGTTGTGGGACTTAATCATTCCACAAAAAAATTTGGAAGGTCCTTTGTTTGCTTGGTTGATATCTATATGATTCTAGTGGTGTTCTCTTTGTACTCTATATGATTTAGTTGTCCTTAGGAATCAAATTGTTATCGATAACTTCTAACAGTGGAAGATCAACCACTTCACTACTCTAGGATGATTCAGAGTATTCCTATAGTCACAATGGAATCTCCACTGCCTCCATAAAGGTGCCGAACAAAAACAACTAAATCGTTTGAGCTATTAGGTTCTATGAGTTTAGTCGGTGAACCAAAACTTATAAGAAACAACATTTATGCACCTCACATCACTAGATTTGATGATCTTCAATTCAAAGTATTTGCAAGACCTTTTAACCCTCCTTTAATTGGACCTAACGATCCATTGTTGGTGCGGATTCCAAGTTTTATTGAATGAGGAGCAAGTACATACTATATAAGCACAGGTTTGATTATGGATTATTTAGGGGAAGGATCAAGAGATTCGCATACTCCCACATCAGCTATAGTGATAGGAGGATTCTATCCTCCTCATGTGAGCACTCATATGTTAGATGCAACAATAGCTAGTTCATCTCCTATAATTACTTTTGGCACCAATACCCTACCTTTGGGATCTACAATTACACAACCTATGAGTGTTGTTTTATCATCACCTTTTAGTTCTAGTTTCTTTACATCTGGGATGCTAGTTTTGGGTATTCCTAGTTTCATGATGACTTATAATCCCTTATTTCAAAATCCTACTATTGGTTTAGTGGTTCTTATGTGCCTTTTCAAGGTTTTTCTTGGAATGGGGGACATATCCCCCAATCCTTTCCCTCTTTCGGTAGTGGAACTATCCAATATATCAGACATGTTTTGGGTGTAAACCCATTTATAGGTTAGAATTCACAAATGGGTGGTTTTCAATTATCCTCTATCGCTACTAGATCTACCCCCTTTTTATCATTTAGTAGAGGAGGTAGTAATTTTATACCTTCAACTGGAATGCAAACTAAGGGAAACATTTAACAGGCCGAGTCAAATTGGATTCATTGTAATCTTGATGGGGGAAATCCTATGCATAGTCATTAGAACCCCTTTTAACGACTCGGTGCCTCGCAAGCCATGAAAGGGGGAAACCCCTATCAATATTTTGGAAATTTTGGTAGCTGGAATTTCCCACCACATGGTTCATATCCCAACATTTATTCCACGCAATCCAGATTTCCATTTCTAGTAACTTTGAACTTTCAATATTTATCAAAATTGATGAATGACCCAGTGTGTCATGATCCTGAACGGCCTCTAATTCCAACGAAATTTCCCTAAAAAATTATGAAGTTTTAAGGTAAAACTGGTGAAGATCCTAGAGATCATGTTACAATGTTTCATTTATGGTGTCCTTTGAACTTGCTTAATGATGATTTTATCTGTTTAATATTGTTTCAATGCGCACTCACAGGATTTACTATGAATTGGTACATTGAGTTGACTACTTCATCCTACCATTCCTTCCATGATTTAGCAACTGTATTTTTGAACCAATTTCAACTTTCTATCTAATATGTTTCCAACACTAATCTGTTGTCTCAATTTAGGAAAAACAAAGCTACATGTATCTTAGATCATATCTAAGAATGGCGTAGGTGGAAAAGGATTATTAAGGTTAATATCCCCCGTGATTTCCTATTAGAGTGGTTTCTCAAATCCTTGTTGCAATATATCTCCAAGGATGTTTCTATGTCATGTGTCACTACCGAGGAAGCAGAAATTTGTAAATCCCAACAGCTAGACTTGATATAATCTCAGTATGGAATCCTTTATGAAATCATTCCTAATGCATCAAGGTCTAGTGCAAACCCTTCAGAACCCAAATCTATACTACACGTCGATGGTATTATTGGGTTGGTTCATCATAATGTTGTTGAAGCTATTAATAGTCAAATGAAAATTTTGTCAATCTAGTCTTCTATAGAAAGCATAGATTTTTCTTCCATCTCTCCTCCTTCCTAAAGAACTTCTGGGAATACTGTGCAGACTAATAAAAAAGCCAACCAGCATCCTAGTGGGAAAAATAAAAGCAATTAAAAATACTAATAAAAAAGGAGAGGGTAATAACGATAAACCTAAATAAAATAATAATGCTAGTGGGGAAAAGAAAGAACATAATAAAGTTAAATTCCCGTGTAAACTTTGTAGCGGATATCACCTGACTCATCAATGCCCATTAATGGTAGAGGCCCAAAAATCGTTGAATTAGAAACAATAGTAGCCTATTGTTCTGACTAATCCTTTCCCACAAGGACAACACTTAGCCGATGGGTCTTCTAATTATACTGAAAATGTGTAAGGGGGCACCCAAAATGCTCTATTGTTGGATCTCTCATACATTAATATGGTCAGATCTGATGTCCTACCTCGATGATCCTTGGGTACTTCATGCTCCATTGGATTTGGTGGAAGAGTCTTATCACTTTGAGACTATCTTACCCTTGTCTGCAGCAAAGATAACTTATCAAGCGATTCAATAAAATGTTCTGTACATTGATCCATCTCCTGTCGAAGATGTGGATTAGACCACTCATATAGTTTTGTTTGTTGATTCCTCCACTTCTCAATATTGTATAGACATAGTTATGCCTTCAGATGTGGCTTTACTAATAGCCTTAATTGGGCCTGAAAATCCCTAGGATGTTACGCATCATCGCTCCTGTTTTCTTCCATATATCGATAAGATTGAGAAGGGAGAGTTCCATGTAAATTTCGTAATGATGGTGATCGAACATTAAACCCTTTGGATCAAAAGGGAATATAATTCGAAGGTATTATGGCCAACATTTTTGAAATAATTCTGATCAATATATCTAGGAATCCTAACATTTTTTAGAATGTGTACTCTAGTGCAAACTGTTCTCCTAAGGAAGTTCATATTTATACATAAATCTTCAAGGAATCATGTGATGTCTTTGCTTGGTCATATGACGAGATTCCAAGAATTGATACAAGTATTGTTGAACACAACATCAGAACCTATGAGAATGCAAAACCTATTCGTCGGAAACTTCATCCAATCAACCCTTGGAAAGCAGCTGCTATCAAAGTAGAAGTTTAAAAACTGCTTACGTTAGGATTTATTTACCCTATTTCTTTAACAAAATGGGTATCAAATCCTGTTCATGTGGACAAGAATTAGGTTAACTTTCGAGTATGTATGAATATTAGGAATTTGAGAAAGGCTTGTCCTAAGGACAATTTTCCCACCCAATTTGTCGATTTAATTATTGTTGAATGTGCGGGAAGTGAGATCTTTTCCTTGATGGGTGGATGTTTGAGGATTATTCTACCAATGTAGACAAAGGTGGAACTCCCTAGTCCAAATTATTTGGATCGAGAACAAAAATACGCAGAACACACAACACCCCCAAATTTCTTTATAGCGAAGGATGCAAATAAGAGAAATATGACCTGTATGATTCAGAGATTGGACTCGCTTTGACCCTCAGATCTACTGTTCTGTGCAAGAGCCGCGTAGCATGCCTACAAAATAATTTACAAGAAGAGAGGAAAAGATAATTGCAACCTACAATAACTTGTGTTAACATCCAAGGAAGAAAACAACAATATTAATGACAAATACTTGAAGGAAAGAAAATGTATTGTTGTATTATTGAATAAAAGAGAGAAAATTTACAACTAAATGCCTTGGCATTGCAATATTCCACTCGAGAATCCTTTGCCTTGATTTCGTCACCTTTCTCAAAGAGGATGATCACTAAAGAATACACTCTCTAGCACAATTACTCCAATATCTAGCTATAGTAGACTCCTCCTCTCATCCATGGGAATAAGCTTTCTTTTATAGGGAAAAAAGGATAATGGGAATATGAGATATAATAGGAGAAGGATAGGGTGATATCCCGACAGGTTAGGAGTCGGTTGAGATCCACCCTAATAGGAGGGGATATCCATCCATGAGGGATTCTATCTAGAAGCTCATCGAAAATTATCTTTTTCCTTTCTAACAAATAGTGTCGCACCTTGCATGATGGAAACCTGCAACATATTGAGGTGTCACAGTATGCATAACAGGATATTTGAGAAATTGTCTCATGTTGCTGGAAAACAACATGCGACAAGGGAAAGTGTCGCAAGTTGTCCTTCAGCAACTTGCAACACTGTTTCCAAAAAAAATCATCTAGAAGGAAAAATCAATGGTTCTCATCTCTCTGATAAGTTTAATCACAAGTTATTTAAGGATTATGGCAAGGTACAAGGTTCATGACAAAAATTCCATGTAATAGATTACCCCCCAAAGTATGAAGCTAGAGTGAAAGGATAGCAAAAATACTTTGTCAAATGAAGGTCAAGGAAAATAACTATCGGATGGAAACCTATCAACAAACAACAATTACTTTATGCAGTATAATAATGTTTGTCTCTAAAACATACATGACTCATAGCATGGTTTATGACCAATACATTGTAGATCCATGGTAGTACTGTTATAGCTTAAAATGACACTTCTCCATCCGTGACGACACTTGCATCGTTTGGTCGCATGACAACACTTCTTGAGATCAAGTTTAGTCACACAACAGGACACTTGTGGATTGAAGGGTCATTAGGGACACTGAATATGGTTTAAATTACCTCACTCTTGGCCCATTTGATGGTTATAACCCTTAGGAACACTTTTCCAGACCAAACCACCTCCTGAAAATCATCAGAAAACCCTATTTTTGGTCATTTTTAACAAAAACGCTGGTATTCTATGCAAAGAGTAGTGTTTTCCCCTTGAAATAATCTACTTTGCTTCATAAAAGTAGAGTACAAACATTGTTTTGCAGTAGAAAAGTAGATTTTTTTCCTGAAACATTCAAAATCTCAAATTTTGGTCAATTCGAGTTAGTTTGGGAACTTCCTGATCGGTTATAACTACTTTTCCTCTTATTCATTGACTATATAACGAAGATAGAAGGGCCATGAGAAGGGACCAAGCCCATAACAATGCTATGCTGGAGGAATGGAGACCCTTATCCCCCTCTCTTGTGCCTCAGTTTTTGATAAACCCTAGCACAGCTGATTAGAGGTTGGGATCCTTGGAGAACAGAAGCAGGAGACCTTTAATCTAGGTTGCGTGAAGTGCCAAGATTGAAGGAAGGTATAATTTTATGTACTTGCTTCATTCATTAATAAAGAGCAGATGTTCTTCCCTTTCCAAATATGACTTATTCATGTGTGTCTCAGATTTGATTACCGTTTGCTTATAGTTTGATGTGTTCTTCTGTTATGGATATCATTCTTATATATGTAATCAAATGTATTTGAGAAAGGTATGAAGTTGTTTTTGCAGGTGTGGGCATTGCGATACTAAAATAGCATGGAAGAGCAACGAAGAGAAAGGCTTGGATCAACCTTCTAAATAAGGTGTACATCCTTTTAACCTCAATCTCTTTGCTTACTAGTGGTACTTGTAGAACATTTTTATGTCTATCTTTCATACCTGAAGCTGGTAGTTTCTCCCCTGAACTATAGGTGTATTTCGCTCACAACAGACTGGCGACTCTGCTAGGGAAAATCGATCTGCTTAGGGGTATCCAAGGTCGTTTCTTCAGTTTTGTTTGAAGGTCTTTGTTCAATTTCTTGACTAGAATCAGTTATTAAGCTCTGTTTGACCCTCCTTGGCTCTTACAGACCCTTCCTAGCCCTTACAGACCCTTATTGGCTCAGGTGTGGGGGGTTTTAGCCCTATTTTTCAATGTTTCATAGAAAAACACTGCTTTTGCTTAACACAGTAGCTTTTTTCCCCTGAAAATGCTAGTTTTGCTTAACACAGTAGATTTTCCCCTTGAAAAACGCTAGTTTAGCTTAACACAATAGCTTTTTTCTCCACAAAAATGTTGGTTTTCCTTTAGACAGTAGCGTACACATCCTGGAGCTGATTTTTTGAGTTTTGATCTGTTTTGGGGGGCCGTGGCTGCATTTTTTGGGGTCCCTGATGACCCTAGTTCTAAGTTGAAACCATTGTAAGTGGTCTCCTATCCTTATACTGATCCTATGTTCATGATTTGGACCTTCTTTGATCAATTTGGGATTGTTTGGAAAGTTTTGGGGCTTGTTGACCCAAGTTGGGGGGTTGTGGACCAATTTGGTGTTTTGTACCTTGATTTGAATCTGACTAAATGTGCTTGCTCCATTTCCACTGGATTTGAAACCTATTGAATCTACTTGACCCTGTTTGTATCTATTTGAGTGAAATTTCTCTTTAGATTGGTTTCTTATCCTCCCTTATGCTTTTAGTTTTCTTTTTGTAGTGAAATCTCAAGTGTCTTTATTGTTGTTTAGGACCTTGACTACACTAGTTTTTGTACGCTCTTCCCAATGGTTGGCATGCTTAAATCAATAAGAATATGAAAGTCATATTGGTATATTTTACTATTTCAATAAGGAAACTTGAAAGTTCTTTGCTTTTGCTTTGATACTAGGTTACCTTCAATTTTAGTTTTTGTTTCTCACCATTCAAAAGCATAAAAAAAATTTTGATTTATTTTCTGAGTAGAGTACCTTGCAAGTGGCTTAAAGGATTTAAGAGTGCTTTGCATCAAAAAGAAGAAATTTTCTTTTGCATACTTATTTGTTTGAGTAGCTGCATCCTTAGGTTTTGAGTTTAACTTTGTACATTTAGACTTTATTTTTATCTTTTTGCATTCGAAAAGACTACAAATTACATTTGCATATGCATTCTAGATCGTATCTTTAAGACTTGCATTGAAAAGAAAAGATTTGTTTAGTGGTAAGCAGTTCATTTCGGTATTATATCTTATTTATAATCACTCTCACACACCCACTACCTTTTTGAGTAAGCAGGTAACCTTTAAAATGAACCCTAATAAAATGTACTAGTAACATTTGTTTTTTTAGGTTACACTATTCACCAACTAGTTTTGGTTAGGATCTTGGGTTTAAAACACCTTAAACCACCCAAGATCACACATTACGCAACAAAAGTAGTTCGACTATGACAGGTAAACCCACCTCATTCAAAACTTTCATGGGATCTATGCAGTAGGTCTTGTGAGATCAGATTGTTGGGAATAACCTCCTACTTTCTGTTTCAAGCATATACCAAGATTGGATCACGTTTGGGGACTCTTTGAGTTTCGGGCCCAGTTACCCTTCCCACGCCTTCTGATTCGACCAGCGACTATTCCCCCAAGAGTTTTCGGTGTGGTGGTATCCTTAGTATCTGACCATAGGATCACACACAGGTGACGGCGGAAGGTTATTTATGCTGTACCTAGGACACACGTGGGAGGAAATCCCTTGCAGGTATTTGGGAGGGCAGTTGGGTGATTCCAGCGCTTGCACCCTTAGTCATTGTATTGTGGACCCTGGGTAACTGTCCTTCTTCCTTCATTGATCTCTTATGGGCCCTCATCATCCCAGACTCTTCTCCGAAAGACATCTGTTTTCCTGGTTTGATTTACTTAGGGCTTTTTTTTAGTGGTGTGCACTTTGTTCTACTTGTCTTAGTTTTCCTTAGAGAACTTCTTGCTCATTTGAGCAGGAAACTATGTCTAGCATTTCGGTGAGCGCCAATCAAGGTACCCCTATTCCGGGGGATCCTTGTGCTGTTCCATTCATTGGAAACATTGATACTCCCTTAATGGCTACTCTGAATCTTCCTGGATTCACTATACGGCTACTGGTTTGGTTGTTTTCCACTCTGAATGCCTTGCATGCTCCTGACGATTCTCTTGTAAGCACCTCAAATCAAGAGCATCAGAACCTTGTGCCTTCTTTTCCAGTAACATCTTCTCCTCCTTCTACCTCATGTGTTGAAAGTAGAAATACTAGTAACCAGCAGTCTAAAAGGAATAGACGGAGGAAGAATAGGAAGATGATGCCAAAAAAATGAGGCAGCAACCCAGCCACTGCAAGTCATGCTAGGGGAAAGCACCCTGCCTCTGCAAATCATGCAGGAGGCACGGGGATAATTTTAAGGACCCATACTTTTTTAAAAGTGTAGAAATCTTGGCGAATCTTACCAATTCTCAAAATGCCAATTATAAAATATTTGGCGATATTTTTCTAAATTTATTTCAATTTCAAAGGATTTTATATAGTTTATATAATATTTTGGCGATTTTTAGAGTGAAAAAAGTTTACCCCGTCAAAATTGGGCGAAATGGGGCTTCAAAAAATGCAAATTGGCGAATCTTTTTTGGGAAAAAAACATGGAAAAATAGCCCATGGGCTAAATTTCGCCCCTAAAATTATCCTTGGAGGCACCTACCCAGCCTTTGGAGGTCATGCTGGGAGAAAAATTTTAGTCACTGAAAATCACACTGAAAGTTTGTCTTCAACCACTGTTATTCATGTTGAGGACACGTCATTGATCACTGTTAGTCATATTAATGACAAGTCATCAGTTTCTGTGAGTCATACTGGAGACACTGAATCAGCCACTGCAAGTCATGCTGAGGGAGTTGACATTGTCGACAAACCCAATAAATAGAAGTATAAGTTCCCTTGCAAGTTTTGTGAGGGAGACCATCTTACTTACTTGCTCCCTGTACTTCCAGAAATGCAAAAAGTGTGGTCCTTAGTTCAAAAGTCTTCTACTTCTTAGCAACCAGCCACTGCTAGTCATGTTGGGGTTAAGCTGTCAGCCAATGCTACTCATGCTGAGAGTACTGGCATTTTAAAGGAGTCTAAACCTATAGGACGGAAACCAAAGTTCCCTTGTAAACTTTGTAAGGGAGATCACCTTACTCACCGATGCCCTGCCATTCTAGAGGCACGAAGAGTGTGGTCCATGTCTGAAAAAATTTCTTCTCCTGAGTTGTCTATAGATTCCCTACAATCAGGTCAACCTTTGGTTGATAAAGTGGTTGAACCAATGCAATATTTGGTCGACCCCACTCTTCCTTCGGAGAGTGAAGTGATCGAATTGATGCAATATTTGATCGATCCCATTAGTCCTTTGGAAATTGATGCACCTGTCCCGGAAGTCTTCTGCATTACCAGTTTGGATGTTCCTAGAAAAGGGAGCACTTCATATGTGCCATGTGAACCCTTACCAAGCCCTAGGATTGTTTCCTTTGATTGGAATAGTCTAGCCGAGCCTCATCTTCCTTCTTCGACACCTTTCCAGATAAAGGTTGATATTGGAAACCATACGGTTGATTGATGCATTGTAGATGAAGGAGCTTCTGTTAGTATCTTATCCACTTATTCTTGGAGAGATTTGGGTTTCCATAATGTTATTTTAGCTGTTAATTGGCCGTTGACCTTCGATAGAAGACCTAGTGAACCGATCAGATTCCTCTGTCAGGTACCTGTTACTTTGGGTGGAAAAACAGTCTTCGTTGATTTTATGGTTCTAAAGGACCCTGTGGACTTTGATATGATCCTCGAGCGTGATTAGATTTATGCTATGCATGTTGTGGTGTCTACGCTCTTTCATGTGATGCATTTTCCTCATAACAAAAGCATTGTCACTATTGACCAGCTTGCATTCGTTGCTCCTCCTTAGTACCCAACTGTAGACCAGTCAGATCCCTCGTCATTAGGCACTACTATGTCACATGGGACTTATGTGGCATATTGTTCCTTGAGTTCAACTACTACTAAGAAGAAGTCTCTGAGTTCATGCTTACCTTCTCGGGACTCAGTCCCAGCTTTTGACTAAGTGACACCTCCATCTGAATGTTTAGATATGTGTTCTATCTGGGACGATATACTTCCTTCCGATGAAGTTTCCCTAGAGTCCATAGTACAGTATGCCATTCATTTGGATGTTGATCCATTCGCAGTTATGTCCAGCCCCGATTTGACCTTAAAGTCTGATCTTCCTACTGTTGAGTCGTTGGACTCTCCTATAGATCCACAAATCGGTGTTCCTACTGAGTTTTATTCTACTTCTAGAATTTTCAACACTCGTGAAGATGAATTTGTTTATGCAGATTCCATCATGTGCTTCGAATTTGATCTTCATCTTGAAGTTGGTCTTGTTGATTGTAACTCCTCGGTTTTCGGTACTATAGAATTTTCATCTGAAAACTCTGCCTTGTTTATGCCTGCTATTGATGATAGTGAAGTTGAAAGTATTTCTACCATAGTGACTTGTATCGGGTCTTTCTTTACATATGTTTTAGATATGATCTTGGTACTAATGTTTCTTGGAGACAGGATTCTTAGCTTGATTTATACTTGCTTACTGGTCCTTTACGACACCTTGTGCGACCATGTTAAATATATTCGGAACCTTGCATACAAGTTTAGGCTTCCCCGCTGTTATGTTGCATTTGAACCTTTTGCCATCTGAATTCACCATAGGGTCGAACCTGTTGGATATTGGTGTGTTAGCCATCTCTTTATGCATTGTGCACCAGTCCGACAACAGAGCCTACCTAACATGGGTCACCCTAGTCAGCACCCTTATGCCATTTTGGTGCCCATGCCGAATTTTCCTCATAGGCTCAGGAGCCTTTTTAGATTTATCATGACTTTGAGAAGAAGCCTCATATCTTTCTTCCTCATATATTTTTGGCCCTCCCTGATTAGACTCCCATCTTTGTGTTCAAGTTTCATATGCATCTGTTATGATTCTGCTTGCACTAATGAGACTGATGACGGCTTCCATGCTTTTAGCTCGTTATAAAAGCCTCCATCTCTAATCTCATTTCTGCTAAACCCTATATCATTTTGCCTTCACAATTTGACACCCTTTACCTAGAGGAGACACACCCTGAGTTTCCTTATCTTGCTCATGTTCCTTGCATTAGGCAGAGCTTTGTTCCATGCGCTTGGAGCTAGTTTTTCATGTCCCTAACACTCGTCTCCTCCCTATATGAGCATTTCTTTCACCTTTCCTTCGAGCTCATTAAAAATAGTAAGGAGGCTACGAGCATTTCTTTCATCTTCACTTCGAGCTCGTTAAAAACAGTAAGGAAGTTATGAGTAGTTTTCTATCTCCTTTGAGCTCGTTAAAAATAGTTGGGAGGTCACGAGTTTACTTTTTCGGCCTCGTTAAACCTTTACGAAAAAGATCCCTATGGAGTTCTTTTAAGCTCTTTTCAGACTCCTTAAATAGGAAAAGTTTGCCAAGCATAGTTGTCTTTTCGAGCTCGTTAAAATAACTGAACCGACATCCACTTAGGTATAGAATTACCCTTTTTCCAGGACTTGGTGGATAATTTACGGAAAAGTTATACTCTAGGTATACTCTTGTATGCTCTAGAAGAGTTCTTCTTCCATTATTTTACACTTTTTCAGGGGAGGAGAATAACTTTACGAAAAAGGACCTTTGGAGTCGTTTTTAGGGTTTTCATACTCTCGAAATGTGAAAACACCAAGCAAGCATTCAACTACTCAGGCTCGATGTGAAATCCATGAGATGGTTGATAGAGAACTTTTTAAGTTTTTCAACTCTATAAGCAAGAAAACACCGTCGAGCACAGCCCAATCCGGACTTGATATAAAATCCACGGATGGGTGTATGGAGTTTTCTTCTAGGTTTTTCAGAATCCTTAAATATGAAAATACCGTCGAGCATGCTTTAGTTCTTTGTCAAGCTCATTAAAAAATGAAAAAGGTAAGGGAAGGGAAGAATGTTAAAATATCTTTCAATATGATGGCAGCAAGTCACCTATCTCCTTGAAGAAAGCACCTGTTTTGAGTCTATCAAACAAGTTGGGTTCTAGGTTTGGCCTTAGGATAAACCTGATCTCAGAGTTCTTACTCCTCCATTTGGTTAGTCTTCCAATCATATGAAGAATCTGTTAATGTCTCCTACATTGCAGATTTGCATCATGGTCTCTTTGTGTTAGAAGCTGCCTAAGTCATTCTTGTGTCATTCTCACTGTTCAAGGATATAACCTGTGTCAGCCATTCTGCAGTTTCCTTGAACTCCTGCATTGCCCATTCCTTGGTGTCAGTATTTTTCATCATGTGTTCAGTCCTACTCCAAATCATCTCTGTCAAAACCCAAAAATTTCCGAAAAATTTAAAATTTTTAAAATAGCAATTAATGTTATTAAATGCAGTCATTTAACTGTTTGTTTAGCTTACGTGATCGTAAATGTGTCTGAATGATCTTTTGTTATACTTAAATGTTGTTATGGGTTTCTCTTTTCCGTTACTAATTGTTTTACAGTTTTGCAACCACAAGGGGGAGTTTCCATAGCAGACTGGGCTTACTTAGCTTTCGAGCTAATGCATCAAATTGTCTTTCTCTTACAGATGTACAGGTAATGTGCGGGTCGCTACATTTAAATCTTTAAAGTATTATAAATCAGTTAGCTATACCAATTCATTCCGTAAAAGTCTAAGCATGTTATCCAGATGGTCAAGTGTTTTAAGGTAGAACCTTTCCTTTTATCGTCTTATAATCATACTTATAGAGGGTTAGAAATGACTAATTAATAAGATAGCTGCGTTTTGGGAGAATCAAAGAATTAAAAAATCTCTGTGGAATATTTGTTCCTTGATGTTATTACTGTATTGCAAATATGCTTTATAATTAGCACTGTAGAATACAACTGGATGGCAATTCTCAAACCAGTTTCTACTCATCCATTATTATCCTATCATGTCATATTTAAAGTTAGACTTTGTTTAGACTTTGCAGCTTCAACAGTAAAAGACCTGGAGTTACCAATATCTACTTTTCTTATTCCTAACAGTTATAAGGCGTACTGTCAGATACAAGTAAATTACTACACCCAACACTACTACACTATAATAGAGTCTTGAAAGAGATGCAATATCTGTTGTCGCTTTTCATGAGGCTAGGGTATAAGGAATATTGGTGATAAGTTATTGTGAACCACTTATAGCTTAATGTTACGCCATTATCCTTATAATTTTTATGATGCAAATCCATCTCCTCTATATATATAGAGTGCTTCAAAACTGAATTTGATCGATATCTATAATGCATGGTTTAAATGAATATAAGGCAACGTTCTCATTGTATAATAAGCCAGATTTCAAGTATTATCCTAATGTTTTTTATTGTTAAAAAGGGATGATATATGACCTATGTTCTTTCAACCTTTATGGATAACCTATGCCCATAATTCTATTACTCATGCTAAGATTTTTATTTCTAAACAATGATGAATCCTCATCGAAATTTTGAACATTATTGATAATGCATAACCTTGTTGTTTGTAGGGAAAGGTATTTACGTCCATAAGGAAAAATCGAAAGCATTGTTTAACATGGATTATATGGTGGGTTTAAATTATGGTGTCTCGACCATATTAGAATATCCAAGCTATGATTATCCCTTGATTCGGTGTACCCACGCTATGATTTTAATTTGGTTCACAAACAATTTGAAACTCATCGTGGAACATTAGATCATCGACCCACTGCATGGAAAATATTTAAAGTGCTACATGGTTGGTCTTGAGCCATGCATTTGGTGATATATAACAGTTGACTAACCCTACTCTGTCATTTCCCTTTGCCTTCGGGCTTGGTCGCTCTGCAAAACCCTCCTGTCTGAACTTTCATGTTACAGTGTTGATGGCAGCTACTATGCTACTTCAGTTCTCTGTACATGTCTGTTGCACTGTGTAGGAGTCATTACGAGTTGTTATCACGGCCATTAGGTTACTAAAACCTAGGGTTTCTCCTTCGCTAAAGAACCTGACCCTGTCATGGCGTCTCTACATCTTTCCAATTGGGTTCTGTCGAAACTTCCATTGCGGAAGTTACCCTTGTTTCTGCCATCTCGGGGTATTTGTTGACGAAGAAAGGGGTTTACACTTACCTTGCTTGCGGTTATCAGAATAATTACAGTATCAAAAGCTCTCTTCCAAACACTGGTAAGATACAGAACTGGCTCCTTCGTTTTTCTAGTTTAAGAAAAGATTTTGAAATAGATGTGTTTGTAACTGACACAAAAATTGTCGTTGGAGGTTCTTGCTTCTATTTACAGGTATGGGTGGCACGAGCTTTAGCGATTGGCTCTTCCGGGTAAGCTTGGTTCTCACCATGGAATATCCTCCTTGTTGGTTGTCTGTAGGGTTAGGGTTTTGGTTTGACTGAAAAGCCACAGTGATTACGGCAACCTTGCTACAACTTTTAACTGTATATTTGAATGAATATTAAGGGTTTAACCCTGTGTGGTATTTGGGTGTTACGGTTTTTGATTGAGAATGTAATGTAAAATCTTACCTTCGAAATGAGGGATTTTCATAGTTGACATACTGTGTATTTAAATGGATAGATGGTAAGAGGCGTGAGCCTACCTGAAGATGAGGTTACGGCCTCTGAAATTTTGTTATGTTTACTGTTCTCTTTAGATTGTACAGGGTTTTCACTCAGGTTTTGGTAATATAACTTATGAAATCGTGTTCTTGTTCCTTTGGTTGTTTTAATACGTACATAGATAGATTCTACGTTTTACAATCTCTTATGTAGTGAAAATGAACTACGGCCATGGGTGAAATCATTGTCTTAATTCTTACTATTTCTTTTTACATGTAAAGTCAGAAATGATGGAAATCAATCCGAAGCTTACAGTGATGATTTTGTTTAGATGTTGATTCTGTCGTTATGATTATGCCTCCGTTGTAGTTGAGAGATAAGTGAAAAATATTACAATTGTGTTTTAAGCTCAATATTGAGCTAACTTTCAATCTGCTGTTCCTTTGTTCTAAAACGATAACTAGGTTATAGAAGTGTGAACCTGTAAACTGAGAAATTTTCCCACGTTGTTTAAACTGGGCTGGCAGGGTTTGACCCGAACTAGTTTATAGTTGTAATCTAATTGATTGCTTGTTCTGTCATTTCGACAATGATTCTGTGGTTTAAAAGAAGGTTTAAGAAAGGATAATACTATATTTGTTTTAAGCTCTATATCGAGCTAGATATTGTTCTATTAACTAATCTGTGTTTAAAACCATAATAAATTTATTTAACTGTGGATAAGTGCTTGTGATGATCTTCTGTTAGGGTTTCTGCACCATTGTTTTGTTTGATAGTTAATGACTGGAGAAATTGTTAACTAGGGTTTTTGTGTATTAATTTATTTAATAGATTAGAACTAATTAACTGTTATCTAGGGTTTGTACCCTGATATAGCTTTTCTAGCAATAGTTACAACTCTTCTGAAAAGCTTCGATAAATGATATCAATACTGTAATTTAAGTGGTTATGTTTATTTCTTTTCCTATGGTTGTTTAACGAGTTGTATTTCTAGAGAATATTTACTGTATACTTAAACCCTACTTATCTATTTAGCTATTATAATTAAACTAGGTTTAAAAATTACAATAATAAACTATTGCTTACAATATTACTATTGTATAGCATGCATTAAAAATACCTTATCCGTAAGATAATAATACTATGAACGAATGCTGAAACACAGTAACTCTCAATAATTCAACTACTGATATTCAGGGATGCTAACTTTTACTGAATTAATTATTATTCAGACATAATGAAGATAAACATAACATACATTCATTTATACTTAATAAACAAACAGGTATAGGTGGCAGAACCTGTTTCAAACTGTGGGCAACGACAGCAATGGGAGGCTGTTCCTCCCTACCAACTCCTGGAGAGTGCCCAGACAACACTTCTCAGGACCCCCGAGCTTGCTCTGGTCTCCCTGGATGGAACTAGGTGCAACAAAATAATTCACTCATCCCAAACAGCTATAATGGAACCAAGTTTCTACAACATTCCTCTCAAACAACTTCCTTACAGTAATTCCCTCTTTTTCAATGGGATTCCTGAATAACATTCATTTGAATGCCTTCTCCCTCTAGAACAAATTCGAACCCTCAGCTCAGTTCATTGAGTACTATTTAAAAGATTTCCTAGGTCTTTGTTGGGTTAACTATCATTAATGAGCCACCTGCTCAGATTCCACTTTCTTGGGGAATCATTACCCCAAATATAGGGAAGTTGCCACCTGCAACTTAGGAAATGTTTGAGGATGCTGCCACTTTCTTTTGCCTTTCCACCTAGTTCCATCCACCAGTTTGACCAGTAACCTCTTTTTAACAACTCTCCCATGTTGTTGTCTCCATAATTTATTTATTAGTAATAAAATATTTTGAATTACATTCCATTTATAGTGACTCTGCTGACTCATCAATTCCTACTTAGCATTAAATTTAACATAATGTCTCAGGAGTATAATAAAATAATTACATAATTTTTACAAAATTAGGGTATGTGACAATCTCATACCTGTTGAGTGTCCCTCATGTTGAATGATGGAGGATGCCTTAAGGCCTCCCTTCCAATGGAATTCTTCCCATCGACTTCAACTCATTGTGCTCTGGGAATGAAGTTTAGAGTTCCGGTTAGTACCTTGGGGATTGCAGTCATTAGTGGCAGTTTCCCTGGCTATTGGATAGATGGGAATATATCAATGTCCCCTATCCGATAGATTCTTCAAGTGTTCGACGGAAATACCATTTATTCGCACTTGCTTGAATGTACTAGGTACCTTGGGTTCCATTTTCATTATTGGTGGACACCCTTGCATTTGTTAACGGTATACATCAATGACTGGTAATCAAATGATTCCTCCCATTTTCGACATCAACTCATTTATTCACATGGATAGGTTTGTACCTTGGATTATTTTTGAATGAAGACCTTGGGATCCTTGATAGCATCACCTTATTTATGTTATCGCCCAAGTTGCGCAAGACTGAGACACACTCTTTTTTGGCTTTTGATGAGACATAGATCCAGCTTGTTCTCTATGGCTATGTTTTCCAATTTTGACATAGATCCACCTTGTATTTATGTGGCTATGTTTACACTTATGTTCCTCATGGATCCACGATTGTATTCTAGCGGCCATGATATATGCATCTGTATTTGGATCATTATTATATTCTTTTGGAGATCATGTTCCACTATTTGAACATGGACAGTTACCCCAAGGATGAGTTTGTCTAACATTGCCTTTGCTTTTAGGTACTTCATTTGATCCTATGATTCTTGGTTTCTTCGGTTCCTCAACTTCCATGATTCAACTCTTTATTATTTATAATGTATTTCGGCCATCGTTTCCCTCACTCCCTCTGACCTCATACATTAGGGGGCATCTGTTATAGCTTAAAATGACACTTCTCCGTCTGTGACGACACTTCTTAAGATCAAGTTCAGTCACACAACAGGACACTTGTGGATTGAAGGGTCATTAAGGACACTAAATATGGTTGAAATTACCTCACTCTTGGCCCATTTAATGGTTATAACCCTTAGGAACACTTTTCCAGACCAAACCACCTCCTGGAAATCATCAGAAAACCCTGTTTTTGGCAATTTTTTCACAAAAACGCTGGTATTCTATGCAAAGAGTAGCGTTTTTCCCTTTAAATACTATACTTTTCTTCATAAAAGTAGAGTACAAATGCGGGTTTGCAGTAGAAAAGTAGAGTTTTTTCCTGAAACATTCAAAATATCGAATTTTGGTCAATTCAAGTTAGTTTGGGAACTTCCTGATCGGTTATAACTACTTTTCCTCTTATTCATTGACTATATAAGGAAGATAGAAAGGCCATGAGAAGGGACCAAGCCCATAACAATGTTAGGATGGAGGAATGGAGACCCTTATCCCCCTCTCTTGTGCCTCAGTTTATGATAAACCCTAGCACAGCTGATTAGAGGTTGGGATCCTTGGAGAACAGAATCAGGAGACCTTGAATCTAGGTTTCATGAAGTGCCAAGCTTGAAGGAAGGTATAATTTTATGTACTTTCTTCATTCATTAATAAAGATCAGGTGTTCTTCCCTTTCCAAATATGACTTATTCATGTGTGTCTTAGATTTGATTACCGTTTTCTTATAGTTTGATATGTTCTTATGTTATGGATATCATTCTTGTATATGTAATCAAATGTATTTGAGAAAGGTATGAAGTTGTTTTTGCAAGTGTGGGCATTACAATATTGAATAGCATGGAAGAGAAAAGAAGAGAAAGGCTTGGATCAACCTTCTGAATAAGGTGCACATCCTTCTAACCTCAATCTCTTTGCTTAGTAGTGGTACTTGTAGAACATTTGTATGTCTATCTTTCATACCTGAAGTTGGTAGTTTCTCCCATGAACTATATCTGTATTTCCCTCACAACAAGTACTAACTCAAGATACTACCACCGACATACATTGTGGATCCATACCTAACAATGACTGAAGACAAATAGTGACTGCCAGAATACAAGCGTAGATCCATGATACAATAATAACACAGCCATGACCAATACAAAACTGGATTCGTTTGATAGTAAATCAATGAGGTCGCCAAGATGATATCCATGTAGGAACCTGCTCAAAAAATATCCATTGCAACCTAGGTAAAGTACATAATGATAATCACCAAGGTCTTCAACCCAAACCCGAAATGATATGATTCTAACCATGTGAATAAAGTGGCACATCCCCTTCCATCAATCCCACTCCAGGAAGGGAACATGACACTAAGTCTAGGATTCTATCCCCAATATCATTAACAACATTCAGATCAAATAAAATACATATGTGTGCAGATGCATGATTAATTTTGACACAACGGAATAAATTATAATACACTCATCTATATGCAATTCCTACCATAATCATAATTAAAATAGGCATCAATTAAAAACATTCCATAACTGAATTACAAGAGATATTACTTATCTCAAAACGAATTAGTCCCGAGCAACTGGCTATGCAACTACAACGTTCCACCCAGTCATAGGCCAACTGTGCTCATCAATATCTCAACACAGTTGCCACCCCTGAGTTGGCCATGATTTTCATAAGGAAAAAGTGAAAAACCACTAACACATAGCCAAGTGATACTTCACAATTCATCCAATCCAATCCACAATTGGCTTTATCAGGCTACTAAGGCAATAGAAGGGAATGAATTGCTAAGCTAGTGAGCTCAACCATAGAGCTATTGGCACCTCTACAATATCTAGCCAGCTTGGAACCCATAATACCTACACACCAAATACAAGGACGTATTCCCATCAATTCTACATGGTCCCTTGGTCCATACCTTCCCTTCTAGTGCTCTCAGAGTGTGGATAGAAAAGTATCCAAAGCCCTTGATCATTAGTGAGGTTACACTCCTCACTTGGTTTATCAAGCCAATTCTGAATCCTCTTCTACTCTTGGTTTGTTACATCCAAATCAAGAAAAATCAAGGGATACATATAAACCAAGCCAAGGATATATCTCAAACACACATATTTACACAATTGTTGAGGATGGAAAATGATTTTTAACTATGGGATGAACAAAATGAGATTGCCATGGGTTTTCCCAAATCGTGGCATAACAAAAACGAATTGTGGGATGGACAAATAACCATTGGGAAGAAAATGATTTCTCTCAAAAGTAGGTTAGCATTCATATGGCCAAAAATGGACTCTATAGACGCCCAATCCATTTCCCTTCTTCTCCATTGTTATACAACACAAAAATTCCCTTCCCATCTAGAAAAATGAAGGAAACCACAACAAAAACATGGAGGAAAATGCCCAGGAAGCTCAAACTTTATGAGGGAGAAAAGGAAATGCATGAATAATAGATTGGGAAGCAATTCATGGGTCCTTTCTTTCCCAAGAAGCAAAAACGTGATTTTCAAAATTGATGGCTTTCCCATACCCGAAATTGGGCAGCCATACCTCTCCATTCCCCATAGCATTAACTACCTCAACCAACTCTTGGAAGAAATAAGTGATTGGGTGCATAAGTTAAAATGGGTAGTTGATGGTTTATGGGTTCTCTCATTGATACTATTGGATCAAGGGTTTCAATAGTTTCCCTCCCTATTCCTTGTAAAAATCATGTCCACATACTCTTGTTGCATTGCATAGCTAGTTGTGGGTATTTTTATTAAAATTCATATTTACATCATATTTACATTTTCTATTGTTCCTGGATAGCATGAGAACCATATGCATTGATTTTTAATTTCTAAATTGATGGACAGGCCTTGGCCTTGAGCTCCTCACCACGATTTTATAACGATACTTACATCATTTACAATTTTAATGCAATAGGGTAAAAATTGGGATATTACATAAAGGATTTTACGTTGAACATGGTAGAAACCACTTGATTATCAGCCAATAATGTAAATTGTTAACAAGTGAAATGGAAACCACCAATGATGACAATGAATCCCAAGGTATCTGAGTACAATCCAATGAATGTGAATAGATGAGCTAGAGTTGAACACCCATGGAATCATCCGATCAGAGGTCAATGATGTAAACCCACTATCTGAAATGTGGAAACCTACCATTGGGGCATACAGGCTCCAAGGTACTAACTGGTTTCTAATTCCAATTCCTAGATAATGTGATAATGTCGATAAGAACAAACTCGTCGAAATAGGGGCATGATGTATCCCACATCATCGACACAAAATCGAAACAGAAAAGTGATGTGAAATGGTAGATTAGATGGTGATGGATAGACACAAAAGAGAAATGACAAGTAATGCTTGAAATGTTGTTTCAGGGATGGTCGAAACAATAGAAGGATTATTGACTACAAAATGTTGACTCTGGCAAAGACTTACCTTGAAAATTTAATGGCATGATAAGTAACTTGGCAGCATTGACTCAACGAGGCATAGACCAAGATATAAACTGACATGACCGAGACATTCTTTAGGTGACCCAAAAGAGTGGAATGACTCATGGAATTGGTATGAATCGAAGATAATATTATTATTCAATTGTTTGAATGAGGTGGAATGATGGATGAGTACCTATTTTCCTTTTAATGAGATGGAAGAAGGTAACAAATGCTCGATATAGCTCATTATAGATGAGTCCAACCTCATATGTTTTATTACCCTAAGGAAGAAGGGGTTTGGTTCCCAAAAAGGGTCCTTCGATGTGTAGTTTTATGAGTCCAAAGCAGGAAAACTCAATGGTTTTTCATGTTTAGAGTGTCTAAAAACAGTTAAAGAAGACTCCAAGATGGAATTTTCCGTAAATTTAGTCCCTACACCTAAAAAATTGTAAAATAATGCCTAGAATAACTCTCTTAGTCAAATGTTGACTAAGGTGTTCCTTTTTCATAAATAATACTACTCAGCCCCAAAAAACGGTAAACTAAAACTGAATAGATGACCTTTCAAATACTTTTACAAGCGTGAAAGAATCAAGATCGCTCGGCAATCTTTTCATATTTTGGGAGTCTGAAAAGAGCTTAAAGGAAACTCCAAGGGGTTTCTTTTACAGAAACAAATTTTACGAGCCAAAAAAAGCAATAAAAGTGTACACGATAACTTATTCTCATGTATTTACAAGCACAAGAAAGAACAAAGAGTAAGCTTGGCCATAGCCAATAAGGTTAATTTTGACCTGCAATCTCCATAATCGATGTTAAAAAGTGTTCAACTGAAAATATTAATGGTATTTTTACCAAAAATAGTAAAAATGGTAAAAATAATGAGATAAAATAATAAAATATTTCATTCTAAGTTTAAAAAATGGGTAAAAATAACTATATTTTTACCATTGTTTTTTTACCATTTACAAGGAGAGAAACAACCCTCTTTAGGTTGAATCTTGTGGTGGATATTTCAGGTATTTCAGAGAACCATTTCAAGTGTCGTCAATTCTAGGTAAATATTTGTCTCCTCTTCATTTTCATAGTTGATTTTTCTATTTTTGTTCTAGTTTAGGTAATTTTTGATTGACTGTTTGGGGTAAAAACATGCCCACAGTGTTGCAATTCCTCCTTTCGAGATTTGTGACATTTAGTAGTGTCATGGATCCTGATAGGACAGTGTGTGACATTCTCGCATGGATGTAAAAATGGGATGCGACACCCATGGGATGAAACCCAAAAAATAAATGCAAGCCATTTGTCTTAGAAATTCTTGGATAGTTAGGTCCTAATATTTCTCATTTTGATTTTCATGCAAACTTCAATCGTCAAAATAATTGAATGGACAGAAAGAGAACATGAAGAGGAAAATTTCTGAGCGGCTAATGATCCCAATACAATGATTTCCCTTCGGGAATGTGCTCTAGCCAATTTATTCCTCATTCTGGGTATGAAGGCCCAGGTTCTACTGCTAGAGCATACAGTGAGAATGTGGGATCTGAATGAACAACATTTCCAAGTTAAGGTTCACACCCTCACATTGGAAATAGAGGATATCTATTTCCTCATTGGGTTATCAAGGCAGGGAATACGTATTTCCGTCTCTGGGACTGGGGCAGGGGAAGACGACACGGATTCATTCATTCAGCGATATTGTGCCAATGGAATCTGAAAGGTAAGTGGGAAGATCCCAATTAAACATGTGATAGATATTACACTTAGGACCATGTTATTCATGATTACAAGGGTTTCAAGAAGTAAGGTCATGCATTAGGCAACTAGGGCCCAGATGTAATATGCATTGGAATGCTTGGATCCAACAGTTTTCAACTAGTGCGAAGGTCTTCAAGTAAACTTGAAATACCAACTTACCAAATGCAGAACATGTCAACTAAAAAAATTCGGCTATGGATCTATTTTGATTTCCTTTTTCCTAGAGTGAGTCCCTCTCTTCTATCTAAAGAACATTGAGATTGGGATTCTAGATGATAGAGAGTTGTGTATGAGGCGGTCGTGGAGTTGATGTCTCACCACGGTGGCGGTCCCATCATATCTTACCGACCAGAATTTTTTAGATGGATGCATGGGTAGTTTCTCATGGTAGAGGACTATGCCTACGCAGGAACAAACTTCTGAGGAGACCCAGACTTAGTGCTTCTAGAGGGGGCACATTGGGGTGACATAGGTAAAAGGAATTTTTTTTTATATTTTCATTTTTTAATGTTTTTTTTTAGTATTTTATTTTTTTGGTATACTAATATTTTATGTTTCATTGATACAGATGTTAGACCTATGATGCCACCAGGATCTTCTCCTATCTAGAGGCAGGGAAAGTAAAGAGCCATAATGTCTCGATATTAAGAGGAAGCTGAGGAGCTCAAGGCAGTCGAGCATAACCTAGAGAGTTTGACCATAGACATCCCAAACTTAGTAGTGGATAAGCTGCCACAACACTACCAGCACCATACAGTAGGGGTCTCTACACGTATTGGTCACCTTCTCTGGAGAGTAGCTTGGGCGATCGTATTCTATCATGAGCATTGTGATTAGATTTTATTATCTACATGTAGTGATATCTTAAATCTATGAGCTTCAGTTTTTGTCTCATGATATTTTTTGTAAAACCATTTTTGTCAAACTTAATATAAAAGCAGCTTGTATTGGCTTTACTAGAAAATGTGTCAATGGTGGATGTATGTACATGGGTCTCTTAACACTACTTGTTTCTTACATGGATGATTTACCTAATGTGATTGTTAACATACACTTCATAATGAAATGTTTAGGAATGTGTAATGTGCCAATTTAAAACAAAATTAGCTAATGAATCATCAATTGTATTCATGTATCTTAGGATGTGTTGATATGTTATAAATTCAAACAGCTTCTCAAGAAGACGTACTCTACGAAATAGATGAAGTAGTATAGGATCATGAATGGTGTAAATGTGGTTCAATTGAGAAACCAAAAGCTAGGAATCTAGATAGACAATAATATGGATTATGCCATTACAGGAAGCATCGATCAATAGTCTGATCACTGCATCATATTCGGCGATGTTATTGGTTATAGTACGTAGGAAAACTCCACCTGAGCTTACTAATTTGTTGGAAGGGGAATAGAGTACCCAAGCTGCCTAAGCTAGATTTTGGGTATGCTGAATGACACCATCTACAAATACAGAATACATTGACTTCTATTAAATTTTGAGCATTAATTCACAATACTCTAGGATCTTTGCTGAGAGAATAACATATACAGTATATCAATGCATCACAATCACAATAAGAATGACAATCATCACAAGAATCAAAAGCATGAGAGACAATATACAATGAGTTTCCGTGGGGAAAACCCTAAGGTGAAAAACCCCACAACTTCCTCAGAGATAGAGAGAGCAATGGCTCAACCAAAGTACAACCAAAATACACTGAGATAGTCTCCTAGTAGCAGATGATCCTCCTCCTCACTAGTGCGCCACTTTCTGAGTGAGAGTGAGTTACTTTTTCGAGTGATCTAAATAGAGATCACTTGATCTCTATTTATACTAATCTGTTTTCCCAGTGACCTTATGGGGCTGACTTGTCTAGCTAGGTACATCCACATTATAATATATATTTCAGGGCCGAATCCACACATGGTGGTCTAATAACCCATTGGCAAGTACACACACTTGCGACACTTGTCAATCCACATGACGACACTTCCTTATAGAGGAATGACACATCTCTTATAAGGGTACAATAAATATATATAAAATACATTCTGAAGTTACATATACATCAACACTCCCTCTTAACTAGGAAGGTATTTCTCGACACAGATCTGCTAGACAAGTCTTCTTCTCGGGATCATCATCATTGATGCATCATCATCGTCATCATCACTGCTGCTGCTATCTCAACCAATCTCTGACTCTACTCATCATAGGAAGTTCTACAGAGCCAGTCCTTTTTCATACTAGATGTAGGCCCGCCACCTGCAAGTCTTCATCATCACTGGCCATACTGTGGAAATCTCAGGACTTATTACGTGCGTCACAAAACCTTAAAAGAGTCTGTTGACTAGCAAGAACCCTAAAGAGCATCTGAGGCCTTTTTCATCCTGTCCAGTTCTCCAAGACTTATTAGATGTGACCCCACCACAAAACCTCGAAAGACAATCCCAAGACTGATTACGAGCACAAGACTCAACCTATCGGATCTCCCAGGGCACAAATTACATGTGGTCACCACAAAACCTTGAAAGAGCATCCCAAGACTGATTACGAGAACAAGGCTCAACCTATCGGATCTCCCAGGGCACAAATTACATGTGGTCATGGAAAAACCTCGAAAGAGCATCCCATGACTAATTACAAGCACATGGCTCAACCTATTGGATCTCCCAGGGCACAAGTTACATGCCATAGGACAAAACCTCGAAAGAGCATCTGCCAGATATCCCAGGGCACAAATTACATGCAATAGGAAAAACCTCGAAAGACTATCTGCAGATCTCCCAGGGCACAAATTATATGTCCTCCCAAGCAAAACCTCGAAAGAGCATTTGCCAGATGTCCCAGGGTACGAATTCCATGCCATAGGCAAAACCTCAAAAGACCATCTGCAAATCTCCCAGGGCACAAATTACATGCTTATCTGCACAACTTGTTCCACGGCCACAGAGTATCAACCTGATACTCACCATACATCATCCTGATGTACACATGATCATCCTGATCATCATCACTGCAACATCCTGCTGCATGTCATCTGGAGCAACATCCTAAAGCTCGTCATCCATGATCATCTTGATCATACAATGCATCTACCTGATGCATACCAAGTATCTACCTGATACATATCATCATACATGATCCACCTGATCATACAGTGTATCCACCTGATACAAATACAAATACATGATACATATCACCATACATAATCCACCTAATCATACAATGTATCCACCTGATACATATACAGATACATGGTCCAAGCATCCAACATGATGCTTATACAAAATACATACACATGATCCAACCGATCATATCCAACATCTAACATGATGCATACATACATACATAAAAATGATCCAACTGATCATATCCAGCATCGAACATGATGCGTACATACACATACAAAAATGATCCAGCTAATCATATCCAACATCTAACATGATGCATACATACATATATAAAAATGATCCAACTGATCATATCCAAGCAGAAACCAGAACATCATCCTGATGCTCGTCATCCAGCACTTACATCCACAGCCATGTGAAGGATCCTCCTTCCAACATGCTTGGATTGGCTTTAGCAAATGTGTCCATCACTTCTTCCTCGAAGTGTCCTCGATATGAAGAACACCAAGCCTCTCTCTGAAGTACTCAAACTTCACCCTAGCTAGTGGCTTCGTCAACACATCTGCAATCTGCTCATCCATCGTAACATACAGGAGCTTCACAGCTCCTCTCTGCACCATATCCCTAATATAGTGATATTTGATCTTTATGTGTTTTGACCTGTCATGAAACACTGGGTTCTCTGACAGCTTCACACAACTCTGGTTATTAGAGAAGATACCAGTAGCATCCAATGGGAGATCAAATAATTCAGACAGTATCTTTCGTAGCCATACTGCCTCACAACTAGCTGAACAGGATGCAACATACTCTGCCTCAGCTGTACTCAGTGCTACGCAGGACTGCTTCCTGCTAAACCAAGAGATCACACCTGATCCCATACTGAAGCAGCATCCAGATGTGCTCTTCCTATCTGCAGCACTACGAGCCCAATCTGAATGAACATAACCCTACAGGTTAAACTTTTGATTCGCTTCATACTTGAGCCCATAATCCACTGTACCCTTCAGGTACCGCAGAACATGCTTTACAGCAACCAGGTGAACACTCCTCGGATCTATCAGGAACTGACTCAATGTGTTCACAACAAAGCAAATGTCTGGTCTCGTGTTCATCAGGTACATCAAGGACCCAATCATCTTACGATACATAGAGACATAAACCGATTCAGATGAAGCATCACATAGAAGCTTCAGATTCGATTCCATAGCTGTGGCCATGGCCTTGCAATCCATCATCCCAAATCTCTTCAAGATATCTACTGTGTACTTCCGTTGACCAAGGAAGATCGCACCTGCACTCTGCCACACCTCCATACCTAGGAAATAGTGCATCATTCCCAAATATTTCATATTGAATTCAGCAGCAAGCTTCCTCTTAGTATCTACAATCAGTCTGTCATCTCCTATTACAAATAAGTCATCCACATATAGGAGTAGAATCATAGGATTCCCTTCCTCAACCTTGTAGTAAAGGTTGGAATCCGATTTACTCTTGGTAAAGCCCAAACTAGATAGGAAACTATCCATCCTACCATACCAAGTTCTGGGAGCTTGTTTCAATCCATACAAGGCTTTATTCAATCTGCATACATATGACTCCCTGTCATATATTTCAAAACTGAGTGGCTACTCCACATATACTTCCTCTTCAACTACACCATTCAAGAAAGCAGTCTTGACATCCATCTAGTGTATTTTCCATTTCATAGATGAAGCCAAGGCAAGTATTGTTCTGATGGAAGTATACTTGGCTATAGGTGCAAAATTTTCTTCATAATCTATTCCCTCTTTCTGAGAGAAGCCACGAGTACGAATCTTGCCTTGTATTTCTCTACACTGCCATCTACAGCATGCTTGATTTTGTAAATCCATTTGGAAGTCACAACAGACTTCTCTTTAGGTCTTGGGACAACATCCCAAACATCATTCTTCATTATCGATTGGTATTCCTCAACCATGGCATCCTTCCATTCTTTCTTTTCCGCTGCTTCTTCATAACTGGAAGGCTCTTTGTTCATAATGTCACAGAGTAAGGCAACATAGCTGGTATGTGATCTGGTTCTCTTCTTTGCTCTGTGTTCTTCTTCTGGAATGCCAAATCTTTCTGTATCTTAAATGAGCTCTCTAGCCCCTGCAGGTTTCCTCTTGTGAGAGTTATCCTCACGGTGTGGATTTACAGGTTTTTGTGGATCTTCAAACTCACGAACAACTTCTGGAACTGCTTCAGTCATGGTAGTGTCTTGAAATCTAGTTTCCTTAGGTTCTTCATAAACTTCGATAGGTGCCTTCCTTGATTTGATGAATGCTGTGTTTTCATCAAATGTCACATCCCTGCTAACATCAATCTTCTTGAACCTTGGAAAGTATATTCTGTAAGCCTTCGAGCTTTCAATATAACCCACAAAGATACCCTTCTTTCCTGAATAATCTAGTTTAGTCCTCTTTTCCTTTGGGACATGAGTGTATACTGGACAACCAAATATTCTGATATGGCTGACTTCAGGTTTCTTACCAGAAAAGACCTCTTCTGGTGTCTTGTTGTCCAATATCTTGTGGGGTGTTCTGTTCTGCACATATACAGTTGTTCTAGCTGCTTCTGCCCATAGATGCATAGGTAGATCCTGGTCATGCAGCATTGCCCTTGCTGCTTCCATGATAGTTCTGTTCTTCCTTTCTACAACTCCATTTTGTTGAGGATTATAAGGAGCAATCAACTCCCTCTTAATCCCTGAATCACTACAAAGCTTCTTGAAGTCACTTGAGGTGAATTCTCCACCATTGTCGGATCTGAATGTTTTGATCTTTTTGTCAGTTTGATTCTCCATCAAGGTTTTGAATTCCTTGAACTTATCAAACACCTCATCTTTGTTCTTCAAGAAGTATACCCAAGTCTTCTTGGAGAAGTCATCAATAAATTAGACATAGTAAACATACCCACTCAGAGAATTGGAGGACATAGGACCACATACATATGAGTGGATGATTTCCAGGATGTCTTTTTCCTTGCTTTCACTGCTTGGGAAAGCCTTCTTAATGTTCTTACCTTGTGCACATCCTTTGCAAACACCTTCATGTTTGGTCTTGATTTCAGGAAGACCCTCTATAGCCTTGCTTGCAATTGGAAGTGCTCTATAGTGCATATGAGCAAGTCTTCTATGCCAAAGTTCACTTGGCTCCATGGATTAATGTACCATGGCATATTCAGGTTGTCCCTTCAATTTATACAAACATCCCTCTTGCTCTCCAATCACTACTGCATCATCTATGTTCTTTCCCTTTGGCCACATTAGGACTTGGCCATCCACAAATGCAACCCTCATACCTTTTGCATCCAATGCAAAGATGGAGAGTAAGTTCTTCTTGAGACCAGGCACATAAAGGACTTCTTTCATCTTCAAAGATTTTCCAGAATCTAGGTTGTAGGAGGCTTCACCATTTCCTTTGATTGGGTATTGATAATCATCCCCAAGTTTCACCTTATGGGGTGATTCATGTTCAGATAGATTCACAAAAGATTCCTTAAACCCAGTCATGTGTTTGGAAGCCCCATTGTCAATCAACCAATCATTACAACCATGGGAGATAGTACCTGTGAGAGCAGAAATTAGAACATATTCTTCTTCACTTGATGCGTCATCATCACTATTACTTTCTGCCCTAGCCTTCTTCTTTGGGGGTTCATCATCTTCGACAGCATGAGCATGATATCTTCTTTTGTTATTCTTATTCTTCTTATTGAAGTTGTTGTTGTTGTCTTTCTTCTTCTTAAGACAATCTGAAGCAAAGTGTCCCTTCTCATTGCAATTGAAGCATCTGAGATCTTTCTTATCTTTATGATAATGGCGGTGAGAGGATCTTCTGTTATGAGATGATTCCTTCTTGGACTTGCCTTTCCTGGCATGTGCTGTGAGAGCTTGATCTTCATTTCCCATTTTTTCTTCTCGGGCCACAAGCCTAGCTTCTTCTTGAGAACATTCTTCCCGTAATCTGTTGAAGGAGATCAACTTATTCCTTGGACAAATTCCTTGAATGAAGGAATCCCATGACCTGGGTAGGCCATTTAGAGTGGTCATCACCACTTCACCATTCTCCACCATTTCATCCACTGCTTCTAGTTGTTCCTTGATCTTGGAGACCCTTGAAAAATAAAATTGAATGGTTTCTCCATTCTGAAACTTTACTCCTTTCAATTGGTTCTGCAGGGTCATCTTCCGATTTATGTTCTTCCCTTCAAATAGCTTGGTCAAAGAGTCAAACATCTCCTTGGGTGTCTTTAGAGAGGACACATGGGGTATGAGATGATCTTTAATGGAATCAGCAATGATTCTATTTGCCTTGACCAAGTTCTTCTTATGCAATACCTTGGCCTCTTCATCCTGTGGGATAGGGATGTCTTCTTTCACATATGAGTCCAACTCATTCTCTTCCAGGATTAATCCAATCCTATACTTCCAAGCTCGGAAGTTATCAGCTCCTTCAAGGTTATCCTCAAGCTTGGTGTGGTGAGACATCTTAAAGAGTACTTCAAATGCAAATAGAAAAGATTTAGATCTTACCACTTGAAATGCTGAAAACTGGATCTGGTCCTGGATTAGGGTTTGTCGGAAAAACCCTAAAAATTCAAAATGTGAATTTCAAATTTCTGAAAGGATAGAAAGATGCGCTTTGATGAGCTGATCAGCCTGGTGCATTCAGAATTTGAGATCAGCAAATTTTTACCCTTCAGATTTGACGTTTTGTCCTCCTAGGTTCACTAGGGAGAGCCCTAAATTAGGGTTTGACTTTCCCGAAGATCTACACAACCAAAAATCTCGATCCAAAGCTCTAAACTTCGATTTCTGCAAGGAGCTTCCAGCTGTGTCTTTAGATTCTAGAAATTCCTATTTTTGTGGAAACCGTAATTTTTAGGGCCAAATATGAAAATGCTCAGAATTGAATTTTGATTGGATAGATAGATGCGCCTTGATGAGTAGAGTCAATCTACTATACTGTTTTTCCAAAATCTATGGAGAGAAACCCAATAAACAAGAATCTCAAGTTTCCATCACTGCAAAATGTCTTCTTCTCAGGTTAGCTCTGATACCATGTTAAATTTTGAGCATTAATTCACAATACTCTAGGATCTTTGCTGAGAGAATAACATATACAGTATATCAATGCATGACAATCACAATAAGCACAAAAATCATCACAAGAATCAAAAGCATGAGATACAAGAGACACAGAGTTTTTGTGGGGAAAACCCTAAGGTGAAAAACCCCACAACTTCCTGAGAGATAGAGAGAGCAATGGCTCAACCAAAGTACAACCAAAATACACTGAGATAGTCTCATAGTAGCAGATGATCCTCCTCCTCACTAGTGCGCCACTTTCTGAGTGAGAGTGAGTTACTTTTCCGAGTGATCTAAATAGAGATCACCTGATCTCTATTTATACTAATCTGTTTGCCCAGTGACCTTATGGGGCCGACTTGTCTAGCTAGGTACATCCACATTATAATATATATTTCAGGGCCGACCCCACACATGGTGGTCTAATAACCCATCGGCAAGTACACACACTTGTGACACTTGTCAATCCACATGACGACACTTCGTTATAAAGGAATGACACATCTCTTATAAGGGTACAATAAATATATATAAAATACACAGATGAAATACATTCCAAAGTTACATATACATCAACACCTTCTGCGCATTCAAGCACAACATGGTATAAGCAGTCATAGCTAAAAAGAGACCTGAACACACAAGATCAAATATTCACACCACACTAAAACACACTCTATATACTGTTGAGCCCAGAATTGGCCTCTTTTAATCATCCTCGATCACCTTTTCTTCCCTTGTCCTACACCATTTAGCATGCTAATCAGACCTGTTGTCCTCACTTTATTCCCCCAAGCTTCCAAGGTATGACTGATCATTGCTCTATCTTATTAATGCTTATGATTGTGATAATTAAGGTTGTTTATCTCTCAATTGTGCTAACATGTTATGATTTATGAAGGTAGTTGAGATAAGTGGATTGCAGGAAGGTGGGGCTGAACAAGTCTTGAAAGGAGGGATGTTCACTGCTTAGAAAGGATCCTCGGGACTCCGATCATCAATTAAGGCACATGGTTCTAATGTAACATCCTAGATGGAGCTGTGATAGGGAAGCTGTAACATAATGTGCTATAATTGGAGATCTTTAGTATGTTGCTGCTCGAGTATAGTTGTGATCTGGAAAGTTCGCCACTCCTGGGCCAATCAACAGATTCCTCACGTTTTTCTATGTCTTTACTATGCCACATTTGTAACAGCTTGTATTATTTAGGGCGCCTAAAGATCATAGATCTTCATGGCTACCCGTTAATAGGATCGGATGTTATGATTTGCATGTATAAATATGGGGAGTTGTCTCGACCCAGGGGGTTGAACAACGTAGAATTTATTCATTGTATTAGCAGTAAAAGCAAACTGTGTAATCATTCTTCTGTTAATATAAGGAGTTACCTCTGAGTTAAAGAAACCTTACGTTGTTCAGCCAGCATCTCTGTGTGAAGGCTGAGCTCGTCTTCCACAGAAATTGCTGAGTTAAATTAGGACTCTTCAATTTATTGTTGTGTGATGTTTCGTTGATGATATCTCCTTTGTGCGCAGCAGTAGTAATTGTGGTGTAGATTTTTAGTATAATTAAGATTATATTTCTTTGAGATTGGCAAATAGTACAGAGTGACAGTCGACTGAGTAAGAAACTTTATGCAAATTGTGTGATAGTTGTACACATCCTTGTTCATCTTGCAGTTATGTTGTGATCCCATGAGCCCTTGCAATTTATCTTTCCTATTATGATTGTTGATTTTCATTCCTGTAATTCAATCTCTTAGAGTAGCTAAACTCAATCCTTTGCAATTGAATTTATAGATTAATATTCAGTTTATGCGTATGGTTTTCAAGAGTGATCAGATTGAAGAAGTGAGTTACTTGTTCTAGGATGTGAATAGGATTTCTCTTTATCTGCAATTGTCTTGAATCTTATATTATTTCTGGTTGATGCATGGTAGAAAGGAATTGAAATTATAGTATTTAGAAAGCAATTGGGATTACACAGATCTTTGGGATGGACATAGTTGTTAGAGGATAAAAGTATTTAATTACACTGATTTGGTGTTTAAGCATAGATTGTGCATTTATCCTTTGAAATAAAAGACTTTCTCAGGTTGACAATAAATATCGTTTGCTCTGTATGTTGGAATAATCTATCTGCATATTGGGTGCTTGACATTTTGGCACCATTTTCGGAGAAGGATAAAAATTAAACACTAATCACTAGTTGCATTTGGTAATTGTTTCTAGTCAGTATTTTCCTTGCTGAAATGATTTGGTTCGCATGAATATGAGGAGGGTAAAACGTGATCAACTCCCAACTCCCAAAACCCCACAAAATACTAATAGTGCAGGCGGCTTGGGCCGCGGTCGAGGACCACCATTGGGCAGAAGAACAATCATTGATAATCTTGTTGACAGAATTGATTCATCCACCAGGGCTCAGCATCAAGAAACTCTTATCAGAAGAAGCCATGTTGATCCTGGGGCGCCAGCGTCAGGATCCACGGTGGAGAATACATGAGCAGCCGTGACTCCCTCATATATCCCTGTTGAGGAAGGAACAGCTGACGCAGCTGTTACAACTAAACTTGCTATTACAACTGAGGAATACACAGCTGTTACAACTGAACCTGCTGTTACAACTGAGGAATACACAGCTGTTACAATTGAACCTGTTGTTACGACTGAGGAAGACACAGCTGTTACAACTGGATCTACTGGTAGAGGTCCGATCTGCCACATTTACGGGAAGGATGTAACTGAAGAAGAGTGGACGCAGTTCCACCAAAAGTCTGCTGATCAGGAACAAAACAAAGACGAAGAAAAAAATGAGGAAAAGAACACAGGAATGAACGAAGAGGAGAAAACATAAGAGGAGATGAGTAACAGACACGATTCTGGCGAGGAAGAAGCGATGGTGGAAAACTATCATCATGAAAATCACTCCCTACCTGAGGGAACGACGACTACACTGCAATTTCTGATTCGGTAGCCAGAAGGGACAACCCCTATGAAAAACATCTCGCCATTAGTGTTGCCTTGCTTCCATGGGAGGGAGGCAGAAGATCCAGATGAATTCCTTTTTGAATTCGATATTTTCTGTCACAACTATGATTATGTCACCGATGCCCAAAAGCTAAAACTTTTTCTCGCCACCCTGAAGGACAACGCATTACGCTGGTTCATGAGCCTTGGGAGAGGAACCGTTTCCAATTGGGATAGGATGAAACAAGTGTTCCTGGAGAAATATCAGGAATATTGCAACACCAAGGACAAAAGAGAGGAATTATTCAAAATGGTGTAGAAGGAGGACGAAAGTCTGGAAGATTTTGTAGAAAGGTTGCTGTATAATGTGCAAAGAGCCGGGCATATGAACATGGGGCTGGACGTACTCAAGATAATCTTGCTTCGAGGGATCAGGGATGATTGTTTAGACATGTTAAACCTGCTAGGAAAGGGAGACATCTCCAAAGAACCTTTTGGGAAGATTGTGGAATTATGTAAGAGATACTCCAGCGGGTCTTCCAGGAACAATAAGCAGGACAAACGGGATAAGCTAGAACGTGATGTCTTCGACAGAACTCAGAAATCGTCCAACGGAGGAGCTACCCATGGAGAGATAGGCAATCTCCTTGAAAATTTTAAAACAGAAATGATGAGATCCATCTCTTCGGAGATTGATGTCCTGAAGGCAAAACAAAAACAGGCAGTGGAGGATCTCACACTAGGTGTGTTCTGTCCCCGATGTAGAAAGAATCATCCGTTGAAAGAATTCCCTCTTGACAAAGTATAAGTATGTTAATTGTGTGAGCTGAACCATGACATGAAAGAATGTCCCACACTTCCCCAAGTGAAGGCTGTTCTGCAGGCATCAACTCCAGAAGTGGAATCAGCCTATTTCATTGCACAGAAGAAACCTTGGCAGCCTCGAAATCAAGGTATGCCTCTGGACCAGTTTCCATTTTTGAATAATATGAGCAATTGGAATAATAGCATGCAAAATGTGAATACACAATTCCATTCAAATTATTCTCAGTGGAATCCTTCCCAACCTGCAATGCAAAATTATAATTGATGGAGTCCCTGGACACAGCCACCACATCAACCTACGTCATGGTCTCCAGGATGGAGGAACTTCCATCTTGGGAACCAGTTTCCCTAACCACCTCCACCTCAACAGTCACCATATTCTCCCCCATGTCCTCAATTTCCTCAATATCCTCAATACCCACCTCAGCAGTCACAGCTGCAGCTGCAGAATAATTCTGTCCCTAATATACCAATACGGCCTCAGCTGCCTGCCCAACCTAATCCTAACCTGAATAATAAAACAGTCCATCAATTGGAAACTATCAATATGCCATCCTACTCCCTTTCCCCTGTACCTTGTAATGATATTTTTCTACGATCTGGGAAAATAGTAGAACTCGTAATTACCGAAGATGTTCCACCTTCTGTGCATAAAGAAGGAGGGAGTTCATAGCATCCATTCGATACAGTTCCTATCACTGGAGATGCTGAGCATCCCTTAGATGGGACGACTGAAACATGAAATGAGAAATCAGACAATATGTATCCTACCTAGCTGATAAGGCAACCACCATACCCCGAGAGACTAATGCTACCAAAAGTAGGAGGAAAACCTCAGTTTAACCTCCTAGGAGAGTTAAGGAATCTTTACGTGAAAATCCCCATTCTTCAAGCTCTTCAAGACGTGCCTATTTATGCTAGAACCATTCGGGACCTGTGCACTAAGAAACCAGGGAGGAAACCCAGAGATCCTCCCACTGTTCATGTCATAGGGAATTTATCTGCTTTGATAACAGGAAAAACCCTTGTGACCAAGTATGACAACCCTGGCAATCCTACTGTCACTATACATATAGGACAAACGCAGATACCCAACGTGCTAGTCGACTTAGGAGAAGCGATCAATTTCATAACAATTGAGACTGTAAAGAAGCTTGGACTCACTAATTTTAGACCGACCCCTACCATTTTAGAATTGGCAGACAGATCCACCATTAGACCCGAAGGGATTCTGGACGACCTTGTCATCTCGGTAGATTCATGGGAATATCCTGCTGACTTTTTGATATTACAACCAAAATCACAGTTGGGGGGACACCCATTGATCCTGGGGAGGCCTTGGTTGGCCACAGCTGATGCTTGCATCAGCTGTCGATCTAGGTCCATGACTATATCTGATGGTATGGAGACTAAAAACCTCACCCTGTATCCTCCAGCTCGGCCAAGTCTAGAGGCTGAGACTTCCCTTTGGATGGAGCAGGAAGAGGAGGAGGATGTTCAGCCACTATTAACTATAGGGAAGGCCTTAACTTTTAAAAATGAAACAGAAGATGATGCTATCAGTAATTTTATTAGTGAACTTGCTTCAATGGATGAAGAGGTCTATCAAATCCTGAACATTACCCTTGGTAAGGAAGAACAAGAAAATCTTACGGAAGAAGCACTAGTTGGTGACACAAACATAATCCCAGTTTTGAAAAGTTCAAAAAGTATTCCTATTGAGGTAGATTTTGGAAGGACTTTGAATATCAAACCTGGTCTCTCCTTAGAGGAACAGACACGCCTAATCAGTCTCTTGAAGGAACATAAGGGGGCATTCGCCTGGGAGTATACAAACATGAGGGGTATTCCCTCTAATCTGTGCACCCACCATATTTATATTAAAAATGACTCCCGGCCTGTGTGTCCACCCCAACGACGCATGAACCCCAATCTGAGGGATATAGTGAAAGAGGAAATCCAAAAACTTTTGGAAGCAGGATTTATATATCCTATTTTAGATAGTGAATGGGTTTCCCCACTCGTAATTGTACCCAAGAAAAATGGTAAATGGAGAGTCTATGTTGATTATAGGGAACTGAACAAAGCTACACAAAAGGATCATTTCCCTTTGCCCTTTATTGACCAAGTACTTGATACCCTATCAGGGAAGAAGTTCTTCTCCTTCCTAGATGGGTTCAGCGGGTACAACCAAAATCAGATTGCTCCTGAGGACCAAGATAAGACCACCTTCACTTGCTCCTGGGGAACGTTTTCCTACAGAGTGCTTCCCTTTGGTTTATGTAATGCACCAGCAATGTTTCAAAGAGCTGTAATTGGCATATTCTCTGAATTAGTTAATGATAGTATGGAAGTCTTTATGGATGATTTTACTCCCTATGGCAAGGATTTTGAGGAAGCACTGGAAAATTTAAAGAAGGTGTTAATTCGCTGCAAATAGACTCGGCTCTCATTAAGCACTGAAAAGTGTCATATAATGATGAGTGAGGGGGTGGTATTAGGGAATTTCATCTCTACTAATGGCATTCAGGTGGATCCTTCAAAAATTAACGTGATAAAAAATATACCAACTCCTTCAACTCAGAAAGAGGTGCGAAGTTTTCTGGGACATGCTGGATATTACCGGAGGTTTATAGAAAACTTCTCCAAACTTGCTTCTCCTTTTTTTTCTCTGTTAATGAAGGATGCATAGTTTGTGTGGAGTGAAGCATGCCAGACAGCGTTTGATAAGCTTAAGGAGAAGCTGTCCACAGCTCCTATCCTAAGGGGACCTAATTGGACCCTACCCTTCCACATTTCCTCAGATGCTTCTGATACCGCCATTGGAGCAGTATTAGGACAGCAGGATGGTCAAGTACCTTATGCCATCTATTATGTTAGTAAAAACTTAGCCCCTGCTGAACTTAATTATACTGTTACTGAAAAAGAATTCCTCGCTATTGTTTACTCTATTAATAAATTTCGGCATTACATTACTGGGTATCCTACATTTGTGCACACTAACCACTCTGCCATTAAATATTTAATGAATAAACCTGTCACTAATGCCAGAGTGACCAGGTGGCTCTTGTTATTGCAGGAATTTGATATTACCATAATAGATAAACCTGGAAAAGAAAATGTTGTTGCTGATTTTTTATCTCGTTTTACTAACAGTGATGACAGTTTGCCTGTTGAGGACTCTTTTCCAGATGAACATCTATTCGCACTTTCAGCTCATCCCCCTTGGTATGCAGATGTTGCTAATTATTTGGTTGCAAGAAAGCTCCCGCCACACATGTCTAAACGAGAAAAGAGAAAAATTATCCAGCAAAGTGCTAGGTATTGTTGGATCAATGGTTATCTCTTCTACACAAGGCCGGATCTTGAGATTAGGAGATGTGTAAGGGAAGATGAGATCTTTCACATACTGAATGCTTGTCATAATGGGCCTTGTGGGGGACACTTTGCAGACAAAAGAATAGGGCATAAAGTGTTGCGGATGGGCTACTATTGGCCAACTCTGTTCAGGGACGCTAAAAGGTATGTTCAATCTTGTGACAGCTGCCAAAGGATGGGCCATCCTAATAAAACAGATCAGATGCCTCTACAACCTCAAATAGTAGTTGAACCATTTGATAGATGGGCACTAGATTTTGTTGGCCCTATTAGCCCTCCTTCCAGACAGAAAGTTTACATTCTGGTTTGTACTGATTATATGACCAAGTGGGTAGAGGCTGTAGCTTTAGCTAAGGCTAATGACCAGTGGTGATTGATTTCCTGTACAGTGAAATCTTTACCCTCTTTGGGGTACCAAAGGAAGTAGTTACCAATGGGGGACCGCTATTCATCTCACACCAATTTGAATCCTTGCTCCGGAAGTATCATGTGCAGCATAGGGTGGCTTCACCTTACCACCCCCAGGCCAATGGTCAGGTGGAAAGTACTAATAAAGTTATTGAAGCAATCCTTACTAAAACAGTTAAGAGCCATCGAAAGGATTGGGCTGACAGGCTTCCGGAAGCACTATGGGCATATCGCAGAACTTGGCGCAACACCACAGGGTTCTCTCCCTATGATCTAGTGTATGGGAAGAGTGCCATCTTTCCAATTGAGTTTGCGATCAAAACCCTGAAAACAACCACCGAAATGAATCTGGATGTAATAGAAGCCCAGAAAAAAAGATTGAATCAACTAAATGAATTGGCTGAGAAATGGTTAGCTGCAGTAGACCAGACTGTGTTTCTTCAGCAACAGAGATCCAATTGGCATGACCGATTTATTAAAAAGAAAATCTTCCGTGAGGGAGACTGGGTGCTATTATATGATTCCATGTTCAAAAGGGATTTTAAAGGTAAATTACGTACAAGATGGCTAGGTCCATATTTGGTCGACAGGGTATTTGACAACGGCATTGTCCATCTGGTGACCATCGATGAAAACCGCATACCATTACTTGCTAATGGCCACAGACTGCGACTATATCATAAGCCTATTTCGAAAGATGCATTCATTTCACAAATAGCTACCGATCCGGATTATCAGCTGGCACCAGAGCAGGAATTTCTCTCTGCCCTTGCCAATCCTTCAACTGAAAATCGCATTTTAAATTACTGTACATAAATAATTTTCTGCTGTAGCATATAATTGTTTTTTTTCTTCTTCTCTTTGCATTTGATATTTTCGTTTGTTGTTGTTTTTCAAAATAATTTCCAGGGAAGCACCAGGAGAATGACCAGATTGGGCCTGTCAACGAGAGTCATCTTCCCATGCCTTCCTGTGCAAAATTTTCCTTTTTCTTGCAAAAAAAAAAATAAAATTCAGCAACTGCGACATATTTTCCGGTAGCTGCAATATATTTTTCGACAGCTGCAACATATTTTTCGGCAGCTGCAACATATTTCCCAGTAGGCAGACGTAAAATCCTTTTTCCCAGCAGCCGTGATCAACTTTCCCAGTAGCTGCAACATCATTTCCCAGCGGTTGCAACATCATTTCCCAGTGGCTGCGATATCCTTTTCTCGGTAGCTATAAAACCTCTTTTTTGGCAGCTGTGAACCATTTCCCGGCAGCTATAACAACTTTCCCAACAGCTGCAACATCTTTTCCCGCCAGTCGCGAATCATTTCCCAGCGGCTGCAACATCATTTCTCAGCGGCTGCGATATCGTTTTCCCGGTGGCCTAAACCCTTTTTCCCGGCAGCTGTGAACCATTTCCCGGCAGCTGCAACAACTTCCTAGTGGCTGCAACATCTTTTCCCGGAAGCCGTGAACCATTTCCCAACAACTGCAATATCGTTTCCCAGTAGCCATAAAATCATTTTCCTAGTAGCTGTAAACCCCTTTTCCTGGCAGCTGTGAACCATTTTCCAGTGGCTGCAACTTATTTCCCGGCAACTGCGACATATCTTTCGGCGCTGTAAAACTTTTCCTTGGAAGCCATGACTTTTTTTATTCCGATGGCCGTAAAACCTTTTTCCCGGCTACTGTGAACAATTTTTCGGTAGTTGCAAAATATATTCCGGCGGCTGCAACATATTTCCCGGCGACTGCGACATATCTCCCAGCGCCGTAAAACTTTTCCCTGACAGCCGTAATTTTTCCCGATCCCGTAAATCCTTTTCCCGGTGGCTGTGAATCTTTCCTGGCGGTTGCAACATCTTTTTCATCGACCGTGATATCATTTTTGGCAACTTGCATTGGTAAATCCTGTGTTAACGAAAGAATTGATCCTGCTAAATATGGCTCTGAGTCATCTTAGTTGTGCCGGCTGTTAACACCCAAAAAGTGCTCACTACTTCATCTACCACATTATATGGCTCATTTGTCCATTTTCCTACCATATTTCCCTTAAAATCCCAAAAAATCCCATTAAAAGCCTCCAAAGGGCCTAAAATGCCTCCAAAAGGCCACAAAACCATCAAAATAGCCTCAAAAAGGCTAAAAAACCCCTTTTTCCTCCAAAAATATCCAAAATTCCTCTAAAATAGCAAAAATCCCCTAAAAAGGGAATAAAAAATATAAAATAACGAGGAAAAGGAGGAAAAAACCCTATACAGCTGCCCAAAACCATGTGTTTCCCAAAACCATGGGTCAGCACTCCACCACCCAAAAACTATAAATAGGTGATGGAGATCCCTTATTTCATATCCACAATCACTAACACCCTTACTCTGCCAAAATCTCTCTCGAAACCTTAGTTCACCATTGAACTACTTTCACCTTGAGAGCCACTTTTGGCCCATTCCCACCATTGGAGAAAGAGAAGGAGCACATTGGAGCTTGGAGCAACCCTCTTGGACATTGCAAGGAGCTTCATCAACCTCCACATTGGAGGTAATATCAATACAAAAAACCATTATTTAAATTTGTTGTTTAAGTTTTATGCATGTGTTTTAAATTAGTTTTCATTTCTGTTTAACTTAATTATTTACATTTACTGAACTGCTACTAAGGAGTCCATTCTCCCTAGTAGGTGCTCATTTGCACAAGCTAGGGGTAAAACCCTAGCTACAGTTTTGGCGACTCCCCTAGATTTTGAATTTCTGGTTTCGTTTTTAAATTTTTTTTCTTTTCGGCTGTCCGTTTCGGCCGCCGCACACCACGCTTTTTCCCTCTGCAGTCGCGTCCCGACCGCGTCTTTCAGGCCTTTACCTGCGACCCGACCGCGGCTCTCAGACGGTTTTCGACGCCCTTCCGGCGGATTCAAGTCTGTTACCTGCGATCCGGCCGCGGCTAATCAGCCTGTTTGCTGTGATCTGACTGCGCCTGTCGGCCATTTTCCTGCGTCCCGACTGTGGCTTTCAGCCTCTTTCCCGCGTCCCGACTGCGTCTGTTATCCTTTTTGCCGCGACCCGACTGCGTCTTTTTCCCTATTTCCTACGTCCCAACTGCATCTATTGGCCTGAAAACCGTGACCTGACCGCGTCTGTTTCCCTAAAACCCGCGGTGTGCCTGTTCTGATTCGCCACAGACCCACGGTCTGATTTCTGCATTTTTTCCTGTTTTGAGCCCAGCCCCTTTTGCTGCAATATTTTATGCATCTGAACAGCCCTCTGTCCTACCTGCAGTCCCACTTCCTTACAGCCTTTCTGCAACATAATTTATGTTCCCTTTACAGAATCTTTTTAAAATTTCAGTATTTTTAATTCAGAAAATTTTGCAAGTTAAAATTTCAATTTCAGTATTATTGATAGTTAGAGGTTGCCCCCCTTGTGGCACTTCTATTTTGGGCCCATCACCTCACAAGCACACACTCTGTCACATAATTCAAGTGAGCCTTAAAAAGTACCTAACTGAACCAACATTCTAACCCCACTTGGGGAACACAAAAGAATCATTGTAGTTAGGTAGGATCGGGGGGATAGGCTTCCAATAACACCCCTCGGTTACTTTCACTTGAGACATAGTTGTTGTCCAAATAGGGAACCAAAATCCCCTAGTACTTTTTGGCACGGTCACGACCAGTTTATCAGAGGGCCTCTCCCTTAGGAGGGTTGAAGTCGGGAGACTGGTTCCGGAGGCCTGAGTGGAATACCGCACTCCATTCAGTAACCGAAGGGCTACCTTTCGCGGTTCGCAGGATATCCCTGTATAGGGGTATTGCGGTAAACGGACTAAACGGCAGATTCACCTTCCTGTATGTGTCATGAACGGGGTATCTTAGTTGCCATTCTTCTAGGATTGACTACCCGGTATCCCTCCCGGTAGGGGGATATCATAGCCACTTGGATTTCCTACTCATATTGTCTGACTTGGATTTCATCACCTTACAGAGGATATGTTTAGTTGAGTTAGAATACTTTTAGTTAGGTGTTTGCATGCTCCTTTACCTCCCTTTGGTCTAGTGAGTCCACCATTTTTTATTTGTAGGAAACCTGCTGCTTGTTGGTATTCTGACCATCTTTGTTGATACTCCACCTATTGTAGCATAGCTGTTGCAGTGGGTGTTTTGAGTTGGTTGTTGGCCTGAGTGCCTTGTTTTAGCTCTCCTTCTGCACACTCGGTTGCATTAGGCCTTTTTGAGCTATTTTTATACTCACCTCAACCCACATAGATTTGACACCATCTATCACCATTGAGTCCCCGAGACATTCTCGGCGCCTCAGGGGCGAGCCCCCACAGCACGGTTCTCTTGACACCACCCGTCACAGATTCCGATCATCATCCGTTGATACCACTCATCACAGATCTAGAGCCTTGTCACTTGACTCCACTCGTCAGCGACATAGGACTCCGTCACCAGATATTGACGATCCTTACTTTACCTCTGATTCTGATGAAGAGTCTGAGAACCCTATTTACACTGCCCCTACTAGCCCCATGGCTGGCACGACTTCCACTCCTTTTGTTATAGGAAACATTGGTGGCACATCCACCACTACACCAGTTACTACACCTGTTTTGGGTATGCCCTCCATGGGGCCCCCATCTACCGTTCCCCTCACGGTACCTATTCCCGCAGCAGGAATCCCTATCCCCACTACATCAGTGGCTCACACTACCCACGGTGGTGCTGGACCATCCTCCACCACCTTAGTTCCCCCACTTGGGGGCACCATCCCAAATCCTGTCCCTCCACTTGGGGGCATTGGCCCCAACTTGGTCCAACCCACTACTGTGTCACATCCTTCTTCCAGTTTGCCATTCATGGCTAGCCTCAACCTACTTGACCCAGCCAGATTGACCAACGACCCTATTCGACACGACCCTACGTGGCCTCATATGCCTACCAATCTCCCCTCTGACATCCCTAAGTTCGAGGGCAAGGCTGGTGAGGACCCACAAAACCATATCATGTCTTTCCACCTATGGTGTTCCTCTAACTCCATAGTGGATGACTCTGTTCACCTCCGTCTCTTACAGCGCACCTTCACTGGCTCTGCAGCCAAATGGTATATCGAGCAACCTCATGGGACCCATGCCACCTTTGCTTCCCTTGCCTTGACATTCCTGCAGTTCTTCCAGTTTCCTTTCCGCTATGACGCAGGCGTTGAGATCCTCCTATCTTGTAGACAAAACACGGCTACCCATATCACGGACCACATCCATGAGTGGCATCGACGCTGTAGCTTATGCAAGATCAAACTAGACGACCGTATCTTCCTAGATTGGTTCCTCAAATCCCTTCTCCCTATTATTGCTAAGGATGTAGCTTCAAAAAGACCCCAGTCTGAAGAAGAGGCCATCCTTAAGGCCCAACAGTTCGACCTCATTTACGCCCAGTCGGGTTACCTCTATACCATTATACCTGACGCCCCTCGCGGCGAGTCCTCCTAGAATGATGCACGTGGGGCATCCCACGCTGCAGACGGCATCATCGGTCGTGTTTCTTCGCATCCTCAACCCTTTTCCATAGCACGTCCTACCCCGGTCCCTGACCTTTCGCGGGCCACCTCACAGTCTGGGGCCACCAACTCATATGATCCCATGAAACATCACCATCATTCCCATGGACCCAGCTGTCCACCTCAGTGCTTCGAGCATGCACCCCCTGCTTATACCCCCCCGGTTGCACCTCAGTCCTATTATCACCAGCAGGTTACACCAGCTCTTGCGCCTCCTCAAGCCCACCCCGCTTATTACCACCAGCAGGCTGCACCAGCTCCTGCGCCTTCCCTAGCCCAACCAGCTTATTACCCGCCACAGGCAGCCCCTGCGACAAATCCACAACCTGCTCCGCAGACATATCAGCAACCTCCTCAAGGTGCCGCACCTGCGCAGCCTCCACCTACATACCATCCACCACAGCCTGCTCCCGCTCCTGCACAACCTCAAAACCCACCTGCTGCTCAAGGGCAAGTCTACGCCCAACAAAATCCGCAGCAGAACCAGAACAACCAACGCAACCAGAGCCAACAGAACCGCGGCAAAGGCTGTAATCGTGGGAACAACCAACCTGCAGACCAAGCTGGTCAACCGGCTAATCCCCCCGACAACAACAACGCAGCCACCGCTAACCAATACCCTGATCACCCGCCCAAGCAGGCTAAAAACCCTAATTTGAGAACAAACCATCCTTGTTCTATCTGCGGGGTCTATGGCCACTACACACATACTTGCCCACATTTAGAGCGAGCTCGACAACTTTGGGTTGATGATGCCCATCGCCAAGGGCATGCGGCTCCTCAAGCACCGCCCAACCCCCCACAACCTCAGCAGCAACCTTTGGTGCTGCAAAACCCCTTACCAACCCAAGGTGTGGTGAACACTCAGCCGTTGGCCCCTCAAGCTAACGCGTAACCCCAACAACAACAGATCATATACGCCGCTCCTGATCAACCCATGTTTGACTCAGGTACCCATCACTTGTTGATGATGTCTTCCGCTGATGTCAACCTACAGACCCATTGGAACCAATATGGCTCCACCTCTGAAACCATTCCCGCTGATAAAACCGCTAACGCTCATCCCACTGATCAATCGTTACGTATCCCTCCCCCGCCGGTCGATGGCGCTTCCAAAGCAACTCATTTCCCACTTCACCGTATTAACAACAACCCCAATGCGCGTGCTGCGTCAAACTACAACATTGTAGATGACCTAGCCCAATCTCCCGCAACCATGTCTACGTTAGAAGTCTTGAAGAACTGCCCTTCCCAGCGCAAGACTTTACTCTCCGCCATTGGGGGGATTGACCCAAATGATTCGAATTTGATGGCATTTGATTTAGACCAGTCTGAACCTCGCCTGCCTTCCTCCTTAGCATTCCAAGTTTCTGTTTCCGTTCGGAATCTTGTCATCCATCGATGCATCATCAATGAAGGTGCCTCCACATGCGTCATGTCTACATTCGTGTGGCAGAAGTTGGGATCCCCCACTCTCCAGTAGTCCACCACTGCGTTACGCGCCTACGACGGTCGTTCGGCTCAGCCCCAAAGCCTTCTAGCCAATGTCCCCGTCCAGTTAGGTGGTAAAACCGTCCTTATTGACATCGAGGTCATCAATGCCCAATTGGATTATAACCTTTTACTTGGTCGCAGCTACATGTATGCCATGCGGGCGGTTGCCTCTTCCGTCCTTCGCACCATGATGTTCCCCCATGAGGGACGCGTGGTTAAGGTTGACCAGCTCACCTACTATGATCCCAGTGCTCCTGCGGCACCTGAAAATGTTCTCCCCATGGTTGAACAACCTGTTTCTCGTGCCACCACCTCGTTTGTTTCCTCTACGGGGCTTCGAGTCTACTCAGACGCGCCGATGACCTCCACCTTTCAATCCATTCCTCCCCCGTCATCTACGCCCGAAGTGTCTGACTTATGTACCTTTTCCCACGACAACCAACCACCTAACAATCAACCACCCTTGTTGCCTAAACCACCATTGGTACCTAGCCACATTGGTGTTACACCCATCCATATGATCCCCTTCCTAGTCCCTCCATCGGGAGTAGTAAGCGCCCCGGTCATGGCTACCCTTAGTCTCCCTGGGTTAACTTTGGGATTACCTGTATGGTATCTTTCGCCTCCCGTTCGCCCGCCGACACCAGACGTCGTTCTCCAACCGGTGCAACCCATGGCTACTACCACTCAGCCACCTCTCGGTGTCTCTACCCCTTCGTTCTCCACGACTCCACCTCCTACTCCCAAACCCACTGGGGGCAGAGGTCCACAACCTTACACTGTTGTACCACCTCCCAAGACAGTAAAAAACCCTCCAGTATTTCGTGCTCCTCCCAAATGCTCGCTGTGCGACGAGTTGGGCCATGCGACCCACCAATTCCCACAGTTACCAGCATTGCAGAAGCACATGCAGATGCTCGACGATGACCCCAACATCCCGGTTGTCGAACTAAACCCCACCCCTAAGCCCAAAGACAAATCCCTGCGTACCAACCACCCCTGTGCCATATGCGGTGTTTACGGGCATTATTCGCATCATTGTCCCGATCTCCCGGATTACAGAGTGGCTCTCTATGAGATGAACAATCTGGATCTTGAGACGGCACCACCCACCATTGAGGAGATCTACCCCCCGGTTTCTCCCCCTTCTGGAGAGGTTAATATCATCTATATGATCTCTTCAACCACTACCCCCTCGTCAACCGATTTGATGACGCAAACTTTCCATACCGATGAGGAGATTCTTGAGGCCCTCACTGCCCCGGAGTATCCCTGGGATGACATGCACCATCGTTCGTATTTCCTCCCAGAAGCATCTTCCTCTAGCACCGCTACCCAATTTGCGGTTGAGTCCAAAGACTTCCTCCCCACCAAGGTCGACTGGTTCAAGGACCCTATTCTTTCTCTTGATGCCTTTGAGGAGGGTAACATGGCCAACATCTCACCCGTCATCCAAGTTGATATCGCTGCCCCATGATGTGCCCCTGAACTCATCACTTTAGGAGCATTCTGCAGTAAACAAGAGATTGAAGACTACATAAACCTTTTCAGAGAATTTCGTGATGTCTTTGCCTGGTCCTATACCGAAATGCCCGGTCTCGACCCCACCATTATAGAGCACCACATTGACACATGGCCTGATGTACCCCCCGTTCGTCAGAAACAGTGTCCTATTCCTCCCTCAAAGTTCCCAGGATGTGCCCCTGAACTCATCACTTTAGGAGCCTCCTGCAGCGAGCAGGAGATTGAGGACTACAAACAACTCTTCCACGAGTTCCGTGATATCTTCACCTCCCCCCTCGAGGAGCGTATGCTGACACTTGAACAAGCTGATGAAAACCGTCGTGCCACTCTCCAGAACATTGAAGCTGCCAAAAATCGCTCCAAAGCCGGTTATGATAAACATGTTCACCCTCGAACTTTCCATGAAGGGGACCTCGTCCTCGCCTATGACCAAGCCCACGACAAAACTGGCAAAGGGAAGTTTGAATCCATGTGGCAAGGCCCTTACATCGTGCAGACCCGCCTAGGCAAGGGGGCATACATCCTAGCCGACTCCGAAGGCCATCCTTTGTGCAACCCCCGTAATGGGTTGTATCTTAAGCGTTTTTTCCCATAAATGGCGCCGCGACCTCGTTGGTCTGCATTGTACAGTTTGCTATCTTTTTGTTTTACACATATCCTCCACCATTGGAATCAGCACACCGAGACCGTCATGATGGTCATCTCGTTGCATTATTTTTACATCGTCATTTTTTGCCCATTTTTCAGACGCCACTAGTCGCCTCGGTTTACGTGCCACATCGGCTGTTCTCCATTTTTCACATATTTTATATCATCGGATTCATTTTTCCGAGCCGGTGATGATGCTTGAGATCATTTCTCACTCTCACCCCCCAATTTTTTGGGTATTTTTCCAAAACGCCCTCGTCGCCTCGGGATGCATGCCACATCGGCCGTTACCCGTTTTTGACACCCTTTATATCGTCGGATTCATTTTTCCGAGCTCGTGATGATGCTTAAGACCATTTCTCGCTCTCACTTGGTACAATTTTAACATTGTGTCCCAAACACCTTGTTGCCTCGGTTTGCATGCCACATCGGCCGCCATCGGATTGTTCCACACTTTTACATGAGCCCTCCACTCCTGTCATACTGCAAATGTCTCGTTATTTTGCCACCGTTTCATTCACCCCGCAAGGAGGCCCACCAGTGTTCCCCCCTACCCTCATTCTTGGTCATCATTACTGATCCTTGATTGAACACTTCCTCCTTGCCTGGCCATTCCTTTTGTTCGGTATAATTTTATCCTTTTTTTGGGCCGGACAACTCCTTTACGAAAAAGGCACTTAGGGAGTTTCCGTTAAGCTCTTTTCTGACTCCTAAAAGAATGAAAAGATCGCCGAGCAATCTTGCTTCCTTTCATGCTCGTGAAAGTACCTGAAAGGGCGTCTATCTGGTATAAGTTTAACCCTTTTCCGGACCTGGTAGACTAATTACGAAAAAGGAATACTCTAGTCACACCGGCTAGAAGAGTTCTTCATTGCATCCTTTTATGCTTCTTTGGGCCTTGGAGACTAAATCTACGAAAAAGCAACCCCCTGGAGTCTTCTTACTTGCTTTCAGACTCTCTAAAATTGAAAGCAACCACAAGCACAAACTGTCCTGGGCTCGTAAAATCCACACGACAGTACCATTCCATCATTTTTGAGTCTTCTTATCGCTTTTAAACTCCTTAAAATTGAAAGCAACCACGAGCATGAACTGTCCTGGGCTCGTAAAATCCACACGACAGTACCATTTTACACACACTTCTTCTAGTTCATTAACCCATGAAGAATCCTCCTCCCGTGCCTCCTGGCACTATGATCGATCATCTTGGCAGCACCCCCAATCAGGTCGCCTTTGTTCAGAGTATTTTGCAGTCTCCTACCATTTTATACCAGCTTGACTCTCCCTCAGCCCAGTTATCCTCTCAGATCCCTTACAGCTATGATCCCTTTCCCCTTAGTCAGTTTCATATGCTACCAAGATCATTCCCATTATCATACTCTGAACAAAGGAAGTTTGAGAGCACCCACTCTACTTGCCCAGTTGTCCCCCCACAGTTTGATCAGTCCTACCATCAGTACCATCACATTTCGGTTCTTCACCTCGCGCTCCTGTCAAGGGAACATCATTGCCTTGATAGTTGCAGGTCTCCCTCTGTCGACGACAGCCCCTCTATTCCAGAGGATAGGCCCAGAGGTCCCTACGCCTTGGACTTATCACCATCTGTGGTAAGTGCCTACGGACCATTCTGAGAGGAGTCATCATTGCCTCTCTGAGTGGTTGTTTCTCACATGCTCGACTTCAGCACCTTGATCGCATCGTCGAGAATCGCGTAGGGTTATATCCCATCAGTTTTTAGTCGAAGACCCCGGATTTCCCCTGACTCTAGCACATTGGTGAGTCACTTCGGAACACCCAGTTATATGTTCCCGTGGATGTCCGGGCTGCGTTGGCATTTGTATTCGGAAGCCATCCAGTTACATGCTTCCTTGAGTACCCAGTTTCAGTCCCAGATCAGTTCCAGTTTAGTGTACCATTGCGAGTGTACCCCTTGTCACTCTGATCCAGCAACTCATCATCCCCTTTGGTACCACACTCAGTAGCACTGTTGATTATTCCAGTGTATCAGTTTTTCAGCTCAGACATAGTCCACCTAGCAGTATGTCCCAGATTTGTGTCCCCTCTGGACCCTTATGATGTACACAGTGGTTCTCTATGTATCTTACAGGTCCCCCTTTTCGGGCCTCATAGTTCTGTTTATGTATCTTGATACGAGAATGGGTATGCCCGCCTCGTCCATATATTCAGATTATTCCTCATCCAGTTTTTGAGGTCATGTATATTTCAGGTCCCCATTTTTTGGACCCTATTGTTATTGTTATGTTATATCCTGATACAAGCATGGGAATGGCCGCCTCGTCCATATGATCAGATGATTCCTCATCCATTCTTGAGGTTATGTACTTTTAGTTCTTGCAGTTGTTCGGGATCGTCGTTCTGGGCTTCATTTTGTTTCTTCTCTTCTCTCCACACCCCAGGAAAACCATTCATGACTTATGATGTCCATCGGCCATACGATGAGCTCCTTCCCTCGCACATCAGGGGGCAATCTGTTAACACCCAAAAAGTGCTCACTACTTCATCTACCACATTATATGGCTCATTTGTCCATTTTCCTACCATATTTCTCTTAAAATCCCAAAAAGTCCCATTAAAAAGCCTCCAAAGGGCCTAAAATGCCTCCAAAAGGCCACAAAACCATCAAAATAGCCTAAAAAAGGCTAAAAAACCCCTTTTTCCTCCAAAAATATCCAAAATTCCTCTAAAATAGCAAAAATCCCCTAAAAAGGGAATAAAAAATATAAAATAATGAGGAAAAGGAGGAAAAAACCCTATACAGCTGCCCAAAACCATGTGTTTCCCAAAACCATGGGTCAGCACTCCACCACCCAAAAACTATAAATAGGTGATGGAGATCCCTTATTTCATATCCACAATCACTAACACCCTTACTCTGCCAAAATCTCTCTCGAAACCCTAGTTCACCATTGAACTACTTTCACCTTGAGAGCCACTTTTGGCCCATTGCCACCATTGGAGAAAGAGAAGGAGCACATTGGAGCTTGGAGCAACCCTCTTGGACATTGCAAGGAGCTTCATCAACCTCCACATTGGAGGTAATATCAATACAAAAAACCATTATTTAAATTTGTTGTTTAAGTTTTATGCATGTGTTTTAAATTAGTTTTCATTTCTGTTTAACTTAATTATTTACATTTACTAATCTGCTACTAAGGAGTCCATTCTCCTTAGTAGGTGCTCATTTGCACAAGCTAGGGGTAAAACCCTAGCTACACCGGCAAACTCATCACTCTGACCCCAAGGACGTGATGGTTTGTGTTTCACTGGTGGAAGGAATTATTGCATTATCCTGGTCATCATGATCATATTTATCACTGTGCATGAGTTTGGTTCCGCAACGGCACCAATTGCATGCTCCACCATTCTCCGCAGGATGGCCGACGCACAGTCTCATGAGGTATGGATTTCATTTATCACGTGATTAAGTGTTGATATAATTGAACAATATTAGTCGTACCTTTATACATATCGCCATTATGCCTAATTAGACCTTTCCCTTGTACGATGTAAACATTAATAACGACCACCTTCCCCAATTCGGAATGGAAATTTCGAACGTTTTTCTGTGCTCAACTTTCCAAATTTGTCCATCTCCTCAACATCTCCGCTCATCAATTCATGCATCCTCTGTGCTGTAACTTCTATTCTCGGATTCTGTCATCTGTGGGATAGCAACTTCAGCTTGCAGCCAGAACCATGGGGATTACAGTTCGTCATGAACCTTTGAATACACAGGAACTCAGGAAAAATCTTCAAGTTCTGGCCATCTTTCAAGCCGCCGGCTGGCTCAAATTTTTTGAGCGACTAGATGGATTCAATTGGGAAGCAGCCTTGCAATTTGCTTTAAAGCTCACCAAAAATCACTCCATGGTGTGGGGGATGCGCATAGAAGTCTCCGAGGCCATTATATCCGAGGTTACTGCCATCCCACAGGTGGGAAGGGCATGGTTTAATCGACGAGTCCCCACGACGACTGCACGGGAAGCATTTTTACTGGAGGGGGAGCAAGTTGAATCATCCAGAAGAGGGATCGCACTGCACTCATTGCCGTGGCCATGGGACTAGGTTGCTGTCTTTCTCAAGAAGTACATCACTTGTGAAGGTAGATATCAAACTATTTATAACTCTGAACTCCCTTTACTTTCTCATCTCCGCCATGGCATTTTATTGAATATTCCATATTATCTACTGCATGACTTGAGTCATATGGCGGCATTTGTCCAGTTTGCTAAGCATCCACTTTCCTCCCTCACCCACCATGGCCTTATCAAATTAATAATTGTAAGAACCCTTGCCTAGCATCATATAACCTAGCAGCAATTCACAGTTCAAGCTCAGCAACCCGCTCCTTTGCGAGTTCTCCCATTACAGCAGGTACAAGTTCCACCACAACCGGAGGACCGGAGTCCCTCCATTGAAGTTGGGGGGGGGATGAAATGGACGAATAATAGCAACCAGGGGCACACGCAGATCCATTTGGGGGGGATGAAACTATATTAGAAGAAGAGCAACTGGGGGCACAAGCAGAGCCATTTGGGGGGGATGAAACTGCATTTGAAGAAGAGAAATTGGGGGCACAAGCAGAGCCATTGGGGGAGGGTATAGATAAAAATCCTGTGGAAGACCCAGATAACAGGGCAACTCCGACAACAGAAGGTGAAATTGGAGCAGCATTAAATGCTGCGACAATGGAACCTGAAGGTGACAGAGCTAGGGCAATAGAAGAAAACATTGAGCTGGTAACTATTGAATCCTCACCTGAGTGGGTAGGAGGAGATTTAATTGAAGAAGAACAGCATGAGGAGCAAGAAAACATTCCTTCGACCTCAGCTGTGAATCCCTATATACCAGCTCCACAAAAGAAAACACCACAGAGGAAAAGAAAGAGATCAATCAATGAATTTAACATAACAACACCAATCAGAAAGAAAAGAACTAGATCAGCTACAGTAGCAGAAGCAGCCAGAAAAAGATTGGCAACCTTAGATGCAAAGGTTGAACCCCCGATCCTTGTACTGAGACCAATGGATGCTCCACAAAGGCCAGTTGAGGAAGAACCTAGAATTGAAGGACTTCTAGCTGAGAACACACTATTAAAAGAGGACCTCCAAGTACTTCGAAGGGAAGTGGAAACCTGGAAGGAAACCTGCAGAAAACTAGGTGAAAGGAAACTGTATACATTGGTAGAGGCTGCAGATCAACTGGAGGAATCAAACTCTACCGAGCCTGGCAAGGAAGATGAACGAGTAATCCGTCCCACCTGGGGAGAAATATTTAAGGAGGTAGGCCACAAGATTATACTTCGTACCTGCTCAGCACAACAGACCGCGCCCACAATAGAGGAAGTTGTAGAAAAAGAAGATACTGCCACACAAGAACCAGCATCTTTAACCATCCTTGCTGAAGCTGACACCAATCCTGTGATAGAAGGGCTAAGGGATTAAATCATGTATGATGATGGGGATAAAGAATATACTGTAACCCTAGAATGCTCCCATGACACAGAGATTATAGATCAGATGGGAGAAGAACCTGGAATGGAGGACACTCTGGAGCTTAATAAAGAATATACTGTAACCCCAGAGTGCTCCCATGACACAGAGATTATAGAGCAGATGGGAGAAGAACCTGGAATGGAGAACACTATGGAGCTTAATGAAGAATTCTATACTGTAACCCCAGAATGCTCCCACGACACAGAGATTTTAGAAGCTGAACCACAAGGACAAGACATTGATAAACTTGAATAGGGTGCTGTAACACAAGAACCAGCAAACCTGAGTAAACTTGTCCAATTGGCCGAACATATGGGAGAAGAACCTGGGATAGAGGACATTTTGGATTTTAATGAAGAACTCTGGTTTGTAACCCCAGATGGTTCCCATGACACGGATCTCATAGGAGAGGAATTGCAACAATAGGAGGATGAAGAGGCAAGCCAGGATGTTGCTACACAAGAACCAACATCCTTGAAGGCTGCAGCAGGAACTCCTGAATTTCAATTGGAAGATAACCCTGGAGTGGATATCATTCCCGATACGCAGTGGAGTGAGGATGAACAGGTACAGACACAATCCTCAGGTGACACCGAAATCTTGGAGGAGGAGCTGCACAATGAGAAAGATATTCAATCTCAACAGCAGAAGGACAAAGAAGACACTGTTACACAAGAACCAGTGTCTTTGAAAGTAATGAAGGTAGCTGCTAAAGAGAGTCTAAAGGATGTTGCTGCTACACAAGAACCAGCAACTCTCATATTAGACTTAGATGTGCTGGAAGACACTGTCCCACAAGAACCAGTGCTTCTACCTCCTAGAAGTGTCATTGATTTGGACTCAGAATAGGATTTTCTTTTAAGTCCTCCCCAGGCACAGCATATAATGAGACTACAGGAAGAAGTGGTTTCCACTTGCACCAATCCTCCCTCCATGAACAAAGCTCAGTACAGGACTCAGATTTCGAATGATGTAGGTTGTTTCATGAGGACATGCAACATGATAGTTGGGGGGAGATGTTGAGCCCAGAATTGGCCTCTTTTAATCATCCTCGATCACCTTTTAGCATGATAAATTAGGGGAATAAATTGAGGACATAGTTGTTAGAGGATAAAAGTATTTAATTACAGTGATTTGGTGTTTACGCATAGATTGTGCATTTATCCTTTGAAATAAAAGACTTTCTCGGGTTGACAATAAATCTCGTCTGCTCTGTATGTTGGAATAATCTATCTGCATATTGGGTGCTCGACATATACAAAATATACAAAGTACACATGCAGGATGTTCCTGAGCATAGTACTTCTTGACATAGAGCCCATTCTAGGGCTCTCCCAAAGGTATCCCATCATAATCCACTAACTTATAGGCCCCTTTCTCTAGTAATCATTTGACTATATAGGGGCCATGCCACATGGAATCGAACTTTTATGCCCCTAACTTATCATGCTTCTAATCATAAATAAGGACCATATCACCTTCACTAAAGGTGCGATGTTGAACATATTTGTCAGACTGAGCTTTTACTCACTTCTAGTAAGCCTCATTGGCAAGAGCAGCATCATGGTGAGTTTCATCTAATTTGGTTAGATAGAGGAACCATTCTTCCTTGGCAGTAATATTGGGTAAAAGTTCAATGGCTAGTTTACGAGGTGGGATCTCACATTCAATAGGTAAAACTGATTCTAGTCCATACACCAATTGAAAAGGTGTAAAACCAGTTGTGGTTTTTACTGAAATCCTATAATCCCAAAGGGATGAAAATAAATCCAGGTGCTAGTCGGATCTATGCGTTCCAACCATCTATTGGATCATTGTTTTCAAGACCTTGTTAATGGCCTCTACTTGTCCATTTTCCTTAGGATAGTATGGAGATGATTTTTTATGATTAAAACCAAGTTCGACACTGAGTTTAGCCATCATATGGTTCCTAAAATGGGAACCATGATCAGTGACTATGGCTCGTGGAAATCCAAACCTAGCGATAATGTGGTTAAAGATAAATAGTTCCAATGTTGTCATCTTTAGCATATGTATGCATATCCTCAACCCATTTTGTAAAGTAGTCAATGACAACGATTACATACCCATGCCCCCCTACTAAGGTAGGCTTATAGTGCACAAAATATATGCCCCATTTGGAAAATGGACTAATGACAATGACTGGATGGAGTGGAGCTGGGTGGGATCGCTTTTTTGGGTAAAATTATTGACAGGGAGGACATATTTTGACTGCTTCCATGCAATGTTTAAAGATGGAAGGAAAAATGTATCCATCGTGTAGAATATTTTGGGATGTATCAATCCCAAAGAAATGACCTCCACAATCTCTAGAGTGATAGTCATTCAGTATGCATTCGTATTCCTCATGGGTTATACATCGTCGTAATATAGAATCATTACTACGGAGATAAAATGTGTCACTAATGATAAGATAGTATTTTGTGTGGTGGCGAAGACGATGATGATCATCACACAATAGATCGGGCTGAGAATGTTGGGTTTGGAGATACAAAATGATATCTCCATAACAAGGATCAGATGTACTGATGAGAAACAAAGACTCATCAGGATGAGATTCAATGGGCTCATATTCTATATCTGTACAGGGAAGGTCACACATAAGCTCAGCAAAGATCAAGGAATTTTTTTATTTAGACTTCACAAAATCTAAATCAAACTCTTGAAGGACCACAATCCAATGAGAGTACTTTCCCCCTAGTACTTGACGAGTCAATATATGATACATGGGGTTGGAGTTTGTGACAATCATTGTCTTAAGGAGCAAAATGTAGTGATAGAACCTCTAGACAGCAATGACGACTACCAAATCTAACTATCAACATGTGAATATCGGGTTTTAGATTCAACGATACTCTTACTTAAATAATAGATCACATGTTCTTGGTCATTGTTATCTTCTTGTACTAACACCCTTCCAATGGTGGAAATGGACACCGTGAGATACATAATATAGTCCCGTGTGTAGTCAAGAGGTTTCAACATGGGTTCCTTTCTTCAAGGATTTGTTAAGTTTATCAAAGGATCATTGAGCTTGACCATCCCATATGAAAGGGACATTCTTCTTCATCAATATCATATAGACTTGGGTAATCTCAAAGAAATTACAAACGAAATGGTGCAAAAATTTTTCCTTCCCTTGAAAATTTGAAGTTCAGGAATGTTTGTGGGGGATGGTAAGTTGATGCAGGAGCATCAGGGCCTCGAAAATGTTGTCGAAGTTGATCGACTTGAAGAAGACTGACCAGAGGGGGTGCCGACGACAACCGATGCAGAAGAGAAGATTGGCTTGTCTAAGTCAATAATTCGAGCAGGAATAGTCGGGTATGTGACCGACAGATGCTGCGAAAGTCAAGAGTTGACATGTTGTGGTCGAAAGACGACACGAAGAGCAGAGCGTCGATGGTCGACATGCGTCGAACCATGACTCCGACAGATTTGGGCATGATCCAAGCGAGGAGGAAGGGGAAGACTGGAGAAGCTTGTCAAGGGGCATGATCCTAAAGAGTGTGAAGGAAGCCGACGGGTAAGTCGAAGCTGAAAGACAGTATGGCCAACATGATGGATTATTGTAGCCTGTCACAAGGACACATAGAGGTCAAGGAGAGTACTTGGAAATAGTTAGGGGTTGCTAAGGAAGTTAATGGCAGTTATTGTAGGTGGGTGAAGACATGACAGATGTCGTCACAAGTAGAAGTTGTGCAGCATGGTTGGGGCACTGATAGTTGAAGGTCTGTAGGATCTGAGGAGATCGACAGATAGAGGAGGTGTGTCTCGGGGATTGCAGTGATATCGGGAATGGAATCAGCAGAGTAGAAGACCAAGAAGGTGTTAAATTTTCAGAATTTACTTCAATTAGATCTAGGATACTAACTGAGAGAACAAAATGTACAACAAATCTACAACATATCATTCATAGACACAATAATGCAAGCACAGAAGAGACACAAAGTTTACTTGGGGAAAACCATAAAGGTGAAAAACCCCAATAACATCCTCAGAGATAGATAGAGCAATGATACAACCAGAATACAAGAGATAGTCTTCTCCTAGCAGCACAGCCTCCTCCTCCACAAGTGTGCCACTCTCCAAAGTGTGAGTGAGAGAATCGAATGTGTAAAATGAGAGAGACACACTCTCTATTTATACACTAACTTGACTTGAACTTTACTCAACTAGGTCGGCCTCAACTTAACCACTTAACATAATGCTGACTGGGCCGACCCCAACTAGAGCGGTCTAATAACCCTTTGACCCACATGGCTGACCCCCAATAGGGTGGTCTAATAACCCTTTGACCCACATGACTTATACAGGGCCGACCCCAACAAGGTGGTCTAATAACCCATCAAGTATAAGTTACGACACTTACAATATAAATGACAACGCTTTCATATAGAGGAATAATAACATCTCTATAGGAGTACAACCACTTCCGTATAGAGGAATAATAACATCTCTATAGGAATAAAATATACATATATGTGAAATACATTCCGAAGTTACATATACATTAACACTCCCTCTTAACTAGGAAGGTATTTCTCGATACAGGTCTTCTAGCGCAAGTCATCTTCTCTGGATCATCGTCACTAGATAATCGTCATTGAGTCATCATCATCGTCACTACTGCTACTATCTCAATCAATCTCTGAATCTACTCGTCATAGGAAGTTCTACAGAGCCAGTCCTTTTTCATACTGGATGTAGGCCCACCACCTATAGGTCTTCATCATCACTGGCCATACTATGGAATCCTCAGGACTTATTACGTGCATCACAAAACCTAGCTGCAGCATCCCAGGCTAGTACAAGCACACAGCTCTACCTGTCGGATCTCCCAGAAGCACATTACATGTGACCCATCACAAAACCTGTTTGAAGCATCCCAGGCTGTTACAAGCACACAGATCTACCTGTCAGATCTCCCAGGAGCACATTACATGTGATCTCACCACAAAACCTAGCTTAAGCATCCTAGGTTGTTACAAGCACATAGCTCTACCTGTCGGATCTACCAGGAGCACATTACATGTGGTCCACCACAAAACCTGGCTGAAGCATCTGAGGCCTTTTTCATCCTATCTAGATATCCCAGGAGCAAATTACATGTGGTCATGGAAAAACCTGGTTGAAGCATCTGAGGCCTTTTTCATCCTATCCAGATCTCCCAGGAGAAAATTGCATGCCATAGGACAAAACCTCGCAAGAGCATATCAGGATGTTACCGGTACACAACTCTGACCTGAAGATCTCCTAGGGCACAAATTACATGTCCTCCTAGAGAAATGTCTCGAAAGAGCATCCCAGGCTATTACGAGTACACAACTCCGACCTATAAGATCTCCCAGACATGCTCATCTGCACAACTTGATCCACGGCCACAAAGTATCATCCTGATACTCACCATACATCATCCTAATGTACACATGATCATCCTGATCATCATCACTACATCTTCCTGATGCATGTCATCTAGAGAAGCTCATCATCCACGATCATCCTGATCATACAATGCATCCACCTGATGCATACCAAGTATCTACCTGATACATATCATCATACATGATCTACCTAATCATACAATGTATCCACCTAATACATACATAGATACATGATCCACACAATGTATCCACCCGATACATATCAACATACATGATCTCAGTATCCACCTGATACATATACAGATACATGGTCCAAGCATCCAACATGATGCATATACAAAATACATACAAATGATCCAACTGTTCATATCCAGCATCCAACATGATGCATACATACATAAATGATTCAACTGATCATATCCAGCATCCAACATGATGCATATATATATAAATGATCCAACTGATCATAACAAGCATCCAACATGATGCATATACATATATAGAGTAGTAACTGGAGCATTGTCCTGATGCTCATCATCCATGATTCTCCTGATCATCATAGCATCGTCCTCTTCAGATCATCTCATCGTCCATGAAGCACAGCCTAGATGCACATCATCCAGCACTTACACCACCGACATGGGAGAACACATCTACCACCATTCGGGGAAGGCTCCAACCCTTAATTTTTCACCATGGGAGAACACATCTACCACCATGTGAAAAATGGCTCAGCAATTACATCACGACCAAGGGAGAACACATCAACCATGTCAGAAAAGCTCATGTGCATCTGCATCTTCCAGACTCATCACTTGAGCCCATAATCAACTGTACCCTTCAGGTACCTCAGAATATGCTTTACAACAACCAGGTGAACACTCCTCAGATCCATCAGGAACTGTCTCAATGTGTTCACTGCAAAGCAAATATCTGGTCTCGTGTTCATCAGGTACATCAAGGACCCAATCATCTGACGATACATAGTGATATCAACCAGCTCAGATGAAGTGTCACACAGAAGCTTCAACAATAGGTGTGGCCATGGCCTTGCAGTCCATCATCCTGAACCTCTTCAAGATCTCTACTGCATACTTCCCTTGTCCAAGGAAGATTCCATCTGCACTCTACCACACCTCCATACCTAGAAAATAGTGCATCATCCACAAGTTCTTCATATCGAACTCGGAAGCAAGCTTCCACTGCATGTCGGCAATCAATCTATCTTCACCTGTAATAAACAGGTCATCCATATACAAAAGTAGTATCACTGGATTGCCTTCCTCAACCTTGTAGTAAAGGTTGGAATCTGCTTTACTCTTGGTAAAGCACAAACTAGATAGAAAGCTGTCTATCCTACCATACCAAGTTTTGTACATATATGACTCCTTGTCATGTGTCTTCGAACCAAGTGGATGCTCCACATACACTTCTTCTTCAACTACACCATTCAAGAAAGTTGTCTTGAAATCCATCTGGTGTATCTTCTACTTCATCAATCGCTTTGTATTTTTCTATGCTGCCATCTGCAGCATGCTTGATCTTGTAGATCCACTTGGAAGTCACTACAGACTCCCCTTCAAGTCTTGGGATTTCATCCCAAACATCTTCATGATCGACTGATACTCCTCGATCATGGCATTCTTCCCAGATCCTGGGAACTTCAGTATCTTAATATTTTCAATAGATAATTTTGTTGCTTTGAACAAATGTTGTATTCTTTCTTTTGTAGGTGAAGGTATAGGGTCTTTCCTACAAAACAAGTTAAATTGCATGATTATAAATATCTCATAATTTTTAGACCAAATTCTTTCACATAAAGAAGTATGTCATATGGTCATGCAATTGTTTAATCCAATGCTTCAATACAACATTTATCCATGTTCCATAACTTTCTAGATGCCTTCCAGTCTCTACCAGAACATGGTTAAGAGTTTGCACTACTATCAACATGTCAACAAAAAGGTTTCATTCTAGATAAGTAGCAATGGAATGTTGTACAGTGCCATAGGTCACTTACCCATCACATGCATATTAGTAGTACACTGTTCATTAATGCAATCATTCTAATCTGCACAATACATATCCTAAGTCTAGGAACATGAGCATATACATCATTGAATAACATTATTTAAACAAACAAATATGTAAGAAATGACAATTCAAATACTTATCTTTGTTTTATTGTTGGGTTAACTCCCTCTCAGTCTTTGCTTATTTTCTGCAACTCCATTCTGATGTGGATTGTGAGAAGTGGTCAACTCCCTCTGAATATTTGCATCCTTGCAGAAACTACTAGAGTGTGCTCCCTCTTGATCTTTGCTTCCTGGATTACCTGTTCTTGAACTTATATTCATTCTCGATCCCTATGCATGCTTGTTAGTATATACATAATCAAAAATTCATTAGTATAATCTTAATATTATCAAAACACAATAATCTCAAGCATTTATAGTCAGGATCATTCACAGATAATAAACATTAGTATTCAAGGTTTCAGGGAAGTCTTCTTTTACTCATGCATATTCTTATTTGATCATAGGACTCTTCTGATTAGTTAAATTATCAATGCATAAACCCGTGATTACTCAAACCTATACCTTCATGATTCTTCTGGTTAGTCATATCATCAATTATGGTAAGAAACATAATATACATACAACCATGACTATTCAAACCTATGACTTCATGAATAATCATTATCAACAACACAACAGTATAAGATCCTAACACAAGGTAGGATTCTAGCTTGATATAGGAAAAACATACCTGGATTAGCATGCTAGCTAGTTATGTCTAACATACCTAAACAATATCTTCTTTGTTCTCTTCAATGATTTGGAGATCCTGTGCTAGAACCTGCATATCTCATAGGTTATGCATAATAGAACAAAACCATACATACCTCGTAAATAGAAAATCTATGTGATCAAAGATGATGGATGAGTCTTTGTCTTCATGTTTTCATGGAACTTGATTTGTCTTTCATGATGTACCTGTATCTTGTTAGAAAACAACATCAACCTCATACAACACCACAGTGCGTTAGTACAATCATATAACCCTAATCAATGAATGTCTTCTATCATTCACATGCATTCATATTTTTACTAAGGTGATACGACAAGTCTAAAATCAAGATCATTCTAACCATAATAACATGGAGACAAACATATCATAAACTTAATCATGAAAAAATCTCGAGACATACCTGGATGAGTCATACCTGTCGATATTGCTTGAAATATTCTTATGTAAGGCCTTATCCTCATCTCCCTCTGAAACAAGAACTTCTTCACTTATGCAGGTGACCAATCCATCCACTTCTAGGATTAAACCAATCCACTTGATTTCTAGGAACTGGATCTGGAGCTGTATTAGGGTTTGTCAAAGAAACCCCAAGAATTGAAACTTTTAATTTCAAACTTCCGAAATGATAGAAATATGCACCTTGATGAGCTGATCAAGCTAGTATATTCAGAATTTGAAAACTGCACAGTTTCACTCCTCAATTTTGCCTTTGAAACTTCCGGATTCATTAGACATGACCCTAAACTGGGGTTTGATGAATCCCACTCTTTTTCCCAATCAAAAGGTTTGATCCAAATCTCTAAGCTTCTATTTTTCTGAGGAGCTTCCAGCCATGGTCACTGATTTAAAAAAATTTCATTTTTGTAGAAGCCCTAATTTTCCACTTTTCTGATCAAAGTTCCGAACTAGGGTTTGATCAAGCCCGGCCTTCTGCCCAACAAAAATTTTTGATCTTGGTCTCTAAATTTCTATTTTGATGAGTAGCATTCAGCCATGGTCTCCGATTACAAAAATTCCAACTTTATCCGAAACCCTAAATTCTGGAAGCCATGAATGAAGGTGCTCAAAAATAATTCTTTTTTGACAGAAATAAGTACCTGATTGTTTCTGGTGTGACTCCGAACTTTTCGATCCACATAGTCTGAAACATTTTTATGAGAAATTCCGACCTGTCATCTTTCCATCCAGACAGGTCTGACCTCAATTGGTTTCTCTAAGAGAGAGTTATGCCAAGTGTCGCAATGTGACCTGTTTATGGGATAAAAAAAGAGAGCAAACTTTTATAGTGTGCCACGTGTCACTGGTTCAACTTCGGCATCTCAAAACATTTCTTGAGATAGTACAGTTTGTTTACTACCTGTCACTTTTTATGAAATTTCATTTGGAGCTTCGTAGCCCAAGTTATGACCTTTTTTCCAACGTCACCTTTTTCTGACTCAGATCTGGAAGAGGCAAAAACCCTATATTGTACAGATCATAAATCACATAGTACAACGAATTAGAGGTTTTCCTTTGGACACAAGGTACATGGGGATCTAATATTCGTCTTGTAAAAGTTTCAGATCCGAAAACTTTTGCAAAATAGATTTATAGCGAAAGTGCTACAATGACTGGTTTTTTCTATATCAAGCCCTAGCATCACAAGTGTCATACATGCTATATCATGCCTTCTTTCAGGCTAGCTCTGATACCATGTTAATTTTTCAGAATTTACTTCAATATGATCTAGGATCTTAACTGAGAGAACAACATGTACAACAAATCTACAACATATCATTCATGGACACAATAATGCAAGCACAGAAGAGACACAAAGTTTACTTGGGGAAAACCATAAAGGTGAAAAACCCCAATAACATCCTCAGAGATAGATAGAGCAATGATACAACCAGAATACAAGAGATAGTATTCTCCTAGCAGCAGAGCCTCCTCCTCCACAAGCGCGCCACTCTCCAACGTGTGAGTGAGAGAATAGAATGTGTAAAATGAGAGAGAGACACTCTCTATTTATACACTAACATGACTTGACCTTTACTCAACTAGGTCGGCCTCAACTTAACCACTTAACATAATGCTGACTGGGCGACCCCCACTAGGGTGGTCTAATAACCCATCAAGTATAAGTTACGACACTTACAATATAAATGATGACACTTCCGTATAGAGGAATAATAACATCTCTATAGGAATACAACCACTTCCATATAGAGGAATAATAACATATCTATAGGAATACAATATACATATATGTGAAATATATTCCGAAGTTACATATACATCAACAGAAGGTTGGGTCAGTTGGACAATCTTGGCAGAGCAGAGCACAAGAGAAGTCTGGTAGATTGGATGGGAAAGCCACACATCTATAGAGCTGAGAAGATCAATCCATAGCTTAGAGTTTCATAGTGAACCGAGAGAGGAAGAGTTCGAAACACTGAGATAGCACACAGTTACTTCCATATTGTAATGGCTAAGGCCGGCAGTTAGTTAGTTATTTCATTCCTTGCAGTTTGCATTATAACCGATTCAGTAGAAGTAATATAAGCCAGCTTCTAGCATGTTGTTTGCATCTTGTCTATGTGAACATGTGTGTTGTGTATATTGTTAAGCAAAAACCTTACTTGTCTAGGGAGCCTTGCATCATAAGTCTAGAATAGTGTGAACCTTCAATGGATCAATCCCGATCCCATATTTGGAAACTATGAAGCCTAGGATTCTTCCGGATTCAATGCAAAATATGAACTTATGTAGATTCAAGCAAATATTGTAATGATGACACCGAAGGAAAATAGCTTTAAGGTGCTCCGGATGGACCTCCCATAGAGTAGACTGAGAGGGTAGATAATCAAGATAGGGTCCACAATATTCTTGATATCATGAAAAGCATAGGCCATAGCCTGTTGGAAGGTAGCCCCAGTATTCTTAAGGCCAACTGGTAACTTGCGATAAGCGAAGGTTCCCCATGGAAAAATGAAAATTGTCTTGTGCTGATTGAATCAGAGGATAACAATCTTATTGTAGCCGGAAAATCCATGCATGAATGAAAATATGATGCTTGTAGTTCATTTATCGATAATATGGTCGATGAAGGGGCTATGGTAATTGGCTTTGGAACAAGACTTATGTTAGTCCCAGAGGTAGACCGGGTTGAAATGGTGTACGCCCAGGCATGATCAAAGATCATTTTTAAAAGATATTAGAGCTATATCTATTCCACAATGTATTTTGAATTCATTCTTGAGGTTTCTTAGAGGTTAAAGGTCAAGGACAACTTTAACAAATGTAAAGATACAAATGTAGAGGAAATTTACAGCATGTCACGAAATATAAGGAATGATGAGGATGAATTTAATAGATGAAATGCCAGGTTCATTCAAGAAGTGACTATGAGGACAAATTTCTTGAATCTAAGCGAACTTGTGTACTAATCCTCAAGATGAGGAATTAAGTAGTTCATACACAATTGTAGAGAAAAATATGAGGAATAAAGGAAACATAGACATATTTTATGTGCAAAACATGTACAGGAAACTCATTATAGCTCTGAAATAGACATAAAATATTTAAAAGACATAAAACATAGGAAAAAACAAATTATGAATCTCTGAAATATCCTTTAATTATCAAGCATCACAAGCATCATTGATACCATGATGAGATCAAATTGTTGCATCAAACTTCTATTAATCTCATGAATATTTACATACAAACATAGATGAAATAACAATGGGCTCACTTAATAGAGGAAAACCCATCTCTGAAACATTGTTGTATCTTTAATCTCATACATAGCCAAATTACAAGGGAGAATTTTGTCTCTCGGCTCTACAATAGTAGATAGAGATATTCTCTTCCTAAGATTGCCAACCATTTAGACTGAGTACAAGCTACTTTATATAGAGTCTCTAAATAACTGAATCAGTTTTACATCCTAACAGAATTGTAAAAAATACTAGATTTACTTTTTACAAAAAGACTTTTCCACATTTCCTTCCCAACATTTTTTGTTGAACTCAGCATCTTTAATTCATTTTGCTGGAAGTCTTCTTTTTTACCCTCGTGTAGATATTTGGCCTACTAGGAGGATGTCCCATGGGCCTTACTTGAGGGATGCCAACTTGGTTCATTTAGTACATCATTTGCACATTAGATGGTCTTGCATGTGGCATGAAATAAATAGGTGGTTCTTTATTTGCAAATTGACCTAGTACCTGTACTAATGGTTGTTCTTTTAGATGATGAGACTATTGGCTTGAAGATTGACTAGAAGATTGTCTTGAAGGTTGTGTATTTGACGCTTTAGGTGGAAACACATGCTTGTGATATTGAATAACCAAATGCCACTCCCTCCCCAATGGATTTTTGTGAGCCCTCATAGATTCCAAAGATATATCTACATTGGTTGTTTTCTCATAGAAAATTGGTCCCGATCTCTTGGCAATATTTCTCAATCCTACACAGATTTCAAAATAGTTCTTCAGTCTTTCCATTGCATGTTCCCCTTCTATTTATCCTTCTAATGGTTCTGGAGGAAATTCTTCTTTCTTTTGTTTTAGATTCTCTTTGTATGTATCGTTGGGATAAACATATCCATTTCCATCCCATGGGGAAGCATTCCTAGATTCAACACATCCTTGAACAATGCTTTAAAACTACTTATTTCATTTGTTAGCTATTTAATATTTTCTTTCATCCTAAATACATATGTTTGTTTCGTGATCATAGATATATCTATATTGATGATCTGGGTCCTATTATCAGTTCCCTTTTCAACTAACTTCCTTTTTGTTCGACTATTTAAGTAGTCTATTACTCTTGAGGCTTGTTGGGGCATAATTCCCAACTGTTTTTCTATTGATTTTATTTATGTATTAGCTTCAGTTGCCATTTCCAATTCATATTGAATAACCTCAAAATAATCCCAATTTTGTGTTAACCATTCACTAATCTTCTCCCAAACATTTTGTGTTACTCTCCTCAAAAGTCGCTCTCCTTGGATATTTATTTGTAATGAAGTCACCTGGCTTTTGAAATATCCTATTGCTTTCTCTAGCTATATTATGCCATCTTCCTTCCTATTGACTTCATTTTCCAATTCAAGGATCCCCCTATATATCCTTTGTCTCAAGCTCTTTTTCCACATCATTGAGCTTTCCACTTAGGTCATTATCTTCTTCTATGGGTTGAGGAATTGACCTCAGATTCTCTTGATCTTCTTCCATTGCATTTATATATATAGTCTCTATGGGGACATTTTGTTCTTCACCTATTGATTATGCCATCTTTGTTATTGCAAGCTAACTCTCTATTGCTTTTATTACACCTATTGTGGGATGACTCTCCATTGGAATTGCAGGTGTTGATGTTGTGGCTTGAATCTCTGCTGGAATTGCAAGATTTGATGTTGCAATATCTCCTTTAGTGGATATTTCAGCTCTTTCTAGCTTCATATTGGCAATTTTCCAATGCAAATCATCAATCTTTTTTCTTCGTTCATCATCTAGCTTTTGGTATTCTATCATGGTAGTATACATTTTCTCCTTTTATTCTTGCACTTGTTTTAACTCTTTAGTCTGGACTAGGTTTATTGTGGGCATCTTCAACTTCTTCCTCAAGGTGGCTATCTCATTATCCTTTTTCTCAATAAGTGACTTGATTTTTTTATCCATATTGTGGATTAGCTACCAATGCCACTAGCTTTGCCTCTAATGAAGTTATTGTGACTTGATTTTCCCTAGTTGTTCACTTCTCCATCTTGTATAGTTTCTCAAAATTTTCTAGGGCCAGACTAATCTTTCTCTCCTCTTTCTCTGAATTGACTACTGTTATCACATCTATGTTAGCTGGAGCTACCATACTGCAGACTCTGTGGCCAAGGACCACACAGTACTTTTTTTTCTAGATCAGAGATCCAATGCCTTCAGAGGAGGCACATAGTTTTGTTCAGATTGCCCCTAGCATATATATCAGAGGGGACAGATGGTTGTATAGTGGTACAGAGATGTCACTTAGCATTTACCACAAGGTCACCCTTCCATGATAGGCTTTGATATGAGCCCATTGAGACAACTTCCTAGTCTTCTTTTGATTGAGACTATCACAGAGTATTGATGGTTTACTATTTGTGCCCGGATTCAGCAGAGATCTAGCTCAAAGACAGCCTCAGCAGCAGGTATATGGTGCAATAGGTATTGCATTTATATATATTTCTCATGATTGTTGCTTAGACTTGTTTATACATGATAGTACACTAACTCTACATATGATGATTGATGTGGTGATCTAGTTTTTATGATATGTGGTTGGGCCCTTGGTGATGTCAATCCACCCCTTCTTAGTAAGCTCCTATTATATGCACACCGGGTCACACCCCTATTATTGGTATAGACTTGATCATTTAGTCCCCCTTGGCAGCTGACTTTGGATCCACCTTCACCTTCTCCATCCATCCGACTCATTCATGATGATATTTCCCGACATGGATTCCGATTTGTGACTTTGAGGATCCCTTTCCCCACTGATCTCTGAGTATGCCATGATTCCCTGTCTATTGTACCTCGGCTCTTTAGTGTGTGAGATGCACTCTCAAACCTGGGATTTGCTCCTGTCAGTTTCCCCCGATGTTGCAATGCAGTTAGGAACGTGTATCCTCACCGGGTGTTCCCCATTGGTCGTCAAAGCATGTATTGCTCACCCCCATTACTTTGAAGTATTGTAACCATGATTATATCTTTTGAGATATGTATGTATCCCAAAAGGGCCTTGATGTAAATTGAATAAATGAAGAAATGTAAAGCAAGCCAAAGAGGCTTTTTGTAAATGTAAATCTAGCCAAAAAAGGGCTAAGTATGAAACTCATTGTAAAATCCATGCAATGTGTTTATAAACACACATGGACATAGGTCAGCCATATATATCAGCATTTGTAGTGGTTATTCCTCTCCTGGTCCTGCAGGGCAAGGAGGTCAGAGGGAGCAAGGGACAAGCTCAAGATTGTCCCCTAGAGTCTCAAGTTTGCCGGACACCCAGTTTGGAGGCTCTAGAAAAGAACCTCAGCGAGTCTTCGGGCACGGATGTGAGTTGTGAGATACTTGTCAGATTACCAGTGGCGGTTTCCCCCCACTATACCCATTTGTGAGGCACCGCCCTTCCCCGTGCTTTGTCATGGTATACTTATCTTAGTGGACCCTACTTCCCCGAGTCATCCAAAAGGTCACATGATCCTCATCCTTGTCATCCCTTATCCTTCGCCATGTATTCCACATCACCCAATGTCAGCTAGGTGGTTGAGTCTATAGGTTGTGCATAGCAGTTGAGTCTTTTGGATGTGGTGGGCCCACCTCACCTAGGGCCTTGTATTTTTCAAGATTTATTGCAGTTTTTTATCACCATATTATTGTCATGTTGTTTAGTAATGTACTAACTTGTATAAGGAATCCTTTCGCTTCATGATCGCATACAGGTATTCAGCTAGCACCACTGTTGAGTAGATTTGACTTGGTCAAACTAGGTTGACCAGGCCAAAAATGGGCCCAAACAAATGTTGCGACCGAAATTTCAATTTTGGTCACTTATTATCTACAGGGGACCCATATGAGCTTCCAACTTATAGAATGCAAAAAGATCGAAGCGTTTGTGAGATTTTTAATTATTACTGGTTATTAATGACCTGTTTTAATTAAAAATCATGGATTTTGGGCAAATAACGCCTAAGTGATGGACCGGGGTCGTTCAAGTGGTCATTCCTACCATTTTTGGGGTCCACGATCACATTGCAGCAGACAGTTCGGCAATCTAGGCACTTTAGATGGGTCAAAATCCCAAATTACATCTTCAGCAGTATAAACCAGCAATAAAATATAAGGAAAATAAAAATTTGACTAAGCCAACTATTGGAAATGGAAAAAATCAATGGATGGCAAATGAAAAGGTGATTACTAAGGTAAATTGGTAATGTTTGACATTGTATTTGGGCATGGTGGGGCCCTCTATTGGACAACTCAGTCTATAGGTCGAATTGGCCCATGGGGGGCGTTTTCCTCCACTTAGGCAAAATTCGATTTGCATGGTTAATTGTATGTGGGGCCATGATGTATTAGATAGGGGGATAAAACATCATATAGACACCCCCTATATTAATGTTGATGTTTTGTATGGGCCCTACGATGCACCCCCACTCCACTTCTGCTCTCCACTTGGGCAATTCGCACCCCCACTAGAGATGATCTCCTCCATTCATTTTGGTGGATGTAGGATTGATCCTAGCCCTCCATTTTGGAGGGAATAGGTTTTGAGAGCTACATTTCTCTATAAGAGAAGGCACACACCCAGTGTACACTTCTTCTTGGCATTTTCAACTTGCACTTGATAGAGAGAGACATTCCATTTGTAGCTTGATACTTGGTGTTGTGGAGAAACGTTTGTGGTGATTGAAAGCTAGTGTTTGGATGCATTGTGGAGATAGTTTGTGTAGTCTTTCCATACTTGTTTGCTAGTTTAAATTTGCAGCATTGGTGGCCATTTGAAGGAGGGCACTATCCTTAGAGCGGGAGCTCCACTCTGGCATTTTTCTTCAAATTTATTCACAAGGGAGTTGTCATTTTCTTTAAACTATTCAATTCCTTTATCTTTCATCCATTTATTTGCTGTTATACTTGATTATTTACTGTAGTTACTGATTGTATCTTGCTTGTGGAAGGTACCCAGGTCGCCATTGGTGTCCAGTTGCTTCTCACGCTCAAGGGAACACACAGGCTTCTCCACACTTGATCTTTCGGGCTAGTTTTCACTCAAAGTTCTCCATTTCACCATTTCCTCGGGTACTCTACATCTCCTTGTCTCTTCTTTGTCATTTTCATTGTCTTGCTAAGTTCGAAAACACTTAATAAACCCTAAAATACAAAAACTAAATTTCCCACTGTTAGAACTTCATTTTTATTGCAAAATCGCTTCTTATTTGAGCCTAATAGCCTATATCTCAAGTTTGGTAAAATTCCGACTCCATTTACCCATAGGTCTAACACTGGTCATTTTGGCAAAAACGCCCCTCTAGGGCGTTTTTCTCTTTCAGCTGATCTGGGTCATTTGGGGGTTTTGGGTAGTCTCGATTCTTGTTTAAAACGTCATTTTACCTTAGGGAATCAAGTTGCGTTATCTAGAAGTGAATATAAACGTAAATTTCTTGCTGCCCTAGGTCCATTTGACCCTCTGTTTAACCACTTCCTTGGGCAGTTTTATTGCAGAATTTCACTTCTTGCATCATTCGCATCCTCAGTTAATTTCAGCCATTTAGTTTATTTCTTTTTTCATAATCTATCGTTGGTCACACATTATATACTCACCTACCTCATTTGTGTGTTCAGTCTGTGGCTGAGATTAAGCTTAGGACCCATTCACGCTCATTTCCTATCTTTATTTATTTCTATCTTTTGGATTTGGGTGTGTTTTCGTCTCTCTACCATTACCAAGTCGAGCGGGGTCTCCCCCCTAACTTGGCCAAGTGCCTCATCTAAAGCGACAGTAGCCTTGTCCAGTGTAACTTCCGTTCCCTGAACGGAGGACCTGGCTATTGCAGGTTACACCTCCCTAGTTGTTCATCCTCTACCATCCTTGTTGGGACACTCCTCTTTAGCAACTAGAGTTTGTGTGATAACATTTTTGGCGTCATTTCTAGGGAGGTAGAGGCCTACCCATGTCTTGTTTGAGTTTTGAGTCTTTTTGCTTGTTTTTCCTTTATCATCACATCTAAACTTAAAACTTTGTTGGTTGGTTTCTTTTTGCATAATTATTGCAGCCAACACTTTTTGTCTCACTCACCACTTCCCCTTCCATTAGAGGCCGAACCCATCCGTACAACCTATGTAGCCTTGATCATTTTGACACATTGCATAGCATGCCTATCATTTACGTCAGACAAAAGTTTTGAAAGAACTCTCCCTTGCACCCGTAAGGATGCCCGCTCCAGAAAAGGATGCAATGGTAGGCGGGATCACCATGAAAGTGTTATCTGAATTAGTTGAGCTAGTCACCAATATCATGCTCCTTCTAAAACAACAAGATGAAGATAATAGGGAATGTGACCAACATATCGGACACATTTACGAGGGAGCTTATAACTGTTCCACCACATCCACGCAGGTCCTTACCCGGGGCCAATTGGCTAAGAAAAGAGATGGTCCAACGGACCTTGGTGATACCAAGGTTAATCCCGAAAGTCTAAAAAGAAATAGTCCTCGGCCTAGTCCTAGTCTCGAGAGATCCCAAGGAAAGGATAAACCCATCCCAAAGGGAAAAAGGATTCCAAAACCAAACCCTAGTATTATGACCAAAGAGAAGGAGCACCCTCGACCAAAAGAGGCAGATGTGCTTAAAGACGTGACCAAATCTAACCCAAAGCTAGAAGCAAAATCCACTCCTTCGCAGGAAAATAGGTGGAAGAGAGACATCAAAAATCTTGAGTAAATCTCTAATGAGGAGTCCCATGGCCTGGATCCAATTAAGGTAGTTGTTTCAAGCAAGCTATCCAACTCCTCAATTCAAGTCTCTTTGAAGGAGCTAGTCAAAGTCCCGGCCATCAGAGCCCAGATCATGGAATTCCTCGGCGTTAAGACCACCCTAATTAGCAAGGTGAAGCAATACTCCACAACTACATGCTTGATTCAGGGGATGAGGTAAACATCATGCCTCTACGGGTCATGGAACAACTCAAGTTGACCTCGTTCAGGCCTTTTAGGAATGTGTTCGGGATGGACTCCCGCCCAGTGCAGGTAGTAGGAGTTATTGAAAACCTCCATATGAAATTATCTGCATGCCCCGACATCAAGATATCCATGGATGTTTTCGTTATCGATGTCCCGGATGTTTGGGGCATGCTTCTATCTAGAGAGGGGGATGCTAAGTTGGGTGGAAACATCCAAATGGATCTCATGTATGCAACCATCCCAAGGGGGGAGAACAAAAACATCACCCTACTCAATGAGCCTCCTATGAAAGAGCATGTGGAGACCCCTGATTACCTTTATGAAGACGCCATCCACCTAACGGATGAGGTGGGAAACTTTATGGTGTTGGAAAATTTATGGGAAGATACTAGAGAACACCCTTTCTTGCCCAGCGAGGTGTGGAAGATGCATTTCGATGGGGCTCGCTCTAAGCATGGTGCAGGCATCGAGGTGGTCATAACTTCACCCGCTGGTGAAGAAACCATATACTCATTCCATTTAGAGTTTGATTGCACTAACAATGTGGCAGAATATGAGGCCCTTCTCCTTGGACTCAAAATTGCTAGGGACTGCAAGATTAAGTGCTTGAGAGCTGTGGGTGATTTTGATCTCATAGTCTCCCAAGTTAGAAACCAGTTTGCTGCCAAGAATGATAGATTGCGCACTTGCAGAAACACGGTATGGGACACCATTGAATTGTTTGATGCTTTTTCAATTAAGGCTATTCCTAGGGGGGATAATTCATTAGCACACGCACTAGCTGTAGCTGCCAGCACCTTCGAAATCCCTGACACCCTGAATTAACGTAAGTTCCAAGTTGAGGTCCTGTTTAGGCCTTCTGTGCCTGACAACCAAGACTCTTGGTAGGTTTTCCAGGATGATGCCCATATAGTATATTTCTTGCAAGGAATAGAAATTTCCCTCGATCCAACGGTGAGCCTCGAAGACCAGTCTTCGAAACAATCCCCATGCAGCATCAACCTATCAGAGTTGTCCCTGCCACTCGAGAAAAATTTCAATAGACACGACGAGTACAGGGGGGGCAGAGATAAGCCTGTTGATGAGGTAATTGAAGTAAATATAGGCTCCTCGGTTACCCCCAAAATGATAAGGATTGGGAAGAATGCGTCCAAAGAGGAACGTAGGAGAATCATAGAGATGATTCTCAAATACAAAGACATTTTTTCCTGGACATATGAAGACTTAAAGACTTATGATATATAGGTCATAGAGCATACTATCCCGCTAGTAGAAGGTGCCAAACCATACAGGAAAAAGTTGAGAAATGTCAACCCGAAACTAGCCCCTTTGATTAAGAAGGAGATTGAGAAGATGCTAGCAGCAGGAATCATTAGACCTGTAAGGCATACCTCCTGGGTGTCTAACCCAGTGATAGTGAGGAAGAAAAATGGTTAAATCAGGATCTGCATTGATTTCAGGAATCTGAACCGGGCTTGCCTCAAAGACAACTACCCTCTGCCCAACATGGAAAACCTGTTGCAAAGTGTCACCGGGGCAGGGATGTTGTCTATGTTAGAGGGGTTCTTCAGGTACAATCAGGTCCAGATCAAGAAGGAAGACAGAGGGAAAACCACATTCACCACCCCGTGTGGAACCTATGAGTACATCTGCATGCCTTTTGGATTACTAAATGTTATATCCACATTCCAGAGGGCTATGGACTAGGCCTTCAATGACCTGATTGGAAAGATCATTGTGATCTACCAGGATGACTTGAATGTTTTCTCTAAGGAACGGGCTGATCATGTGGGCCACTTGAGAAAATTTTTAGACAGGTGTCAGAAATTTGGGATATCCCTTAACCCAAGAAAGTCAAACTTCAAGATTGATGAAGGAAAGTTATTAGGACATATTGTGTCCAAAGATGGAATCAGAATTGACCTAGAAAGAATCCGTGCCATCAGAGAGATCCCACCTCCCCACAATGTCACCTCGCTCAGGTCTTTCTTTAGGAAGATTAACTTTGTGAGAAGATTCATCCCTAACCTCACCGAGCTGGCAAACCCTTTGAACGCCCTGTTGAAGAAGGATGCCAAATTTGTGTGGGACAGGAAGTGCGATACTGTGTTCAAAAAGCTAAAAAGGGCCATATCCTTGTCCCCTATCCTAGTCCACCCTGACTACCACAAGGAGTTCCTGATCTATTCATATGTCTCTGAGGATACTATTTCCGGGGTCCTGTTGCAAAAGAATGAGGACAATCATGAATAACCCATTGCCTTCATGACCAAAAACCTCAGGGATGCGGAACTCAAGTACACTACCACTGAGAAACAAACCTACGCGTTGGTCAAGGCCCTAAAACATTTTCAAACTTATGTGGGTTTATCCAAAATAAAGGCTTATGTAACCTACCAGGCCATGAAAGATGTTATGTCTCAGACAGATGGAATCGGTGCAAGGGGAAACTGGATCTCTAGGATCCAAGAGTATGGTTTGGAAATCAAGCCAATCAAGATCGTGAAAGGACAAGGACTAGCCCAACTCTTAATTGAAAAGGAGAATGGGGCCCAGGTTAATCAAGTAGACGAGAACAGGGATGATGGAATGATCATTAACGAGCTAGAGGACCACGAATGGTATAGGGATGTAATTTTCTACCCAAAGTACCTAACCTTCCCTGACCATCTGGTTGATCACCAAAGAAGGGCTCTCAGGTTAAAGGCCTCAAAGTTTGTTCTGACTAAGAACGGTCTTGGGTGGAGAAACCCGGATGGAATTATCCTAAGGTGTGTCGTACCTGATGAATCACAGGTAATAATTAAAGAAATGTATTTCAGACTATGCGGTGGCCATTACGCCCCCAAAGAGACTATAGCCAAGATCATGAGAGCAGGTTACTACTGGCCCACACTATTATAGCTTAAAATGACACTTCTTCGTCCGTGATGACACTTGCATCACTTGGTCACATGACAACACTTCTTAAGATCAAGTTTAGTCACACAACATGACACTTGTGGATTGAAGGGTCATTAGGGACACTGAATATGGTTGAAATTACCTCACTCTTCACCCATTTGATGGTTATAACCCTTAGGAACACTTTTCCAAACCAAACCACCTCCTGAAAATATCAAAAAACCTTGTTTTTGGCCATTTTTCCACAAAAACTCTACTCTATAAGCATAAGAGGGGCCTTTTCCTTCAAAAATATGCAACTCTGCTTCATAAAAGTAGAGGACATACGCTGGTTTGTAGTAGAAAAGTAGGGCATTTTCCTAAATCAATCAAAATCTCGAATTTTGGTCAATTTGAGTTAGTTGGGGAACTTCCTGATCAGTTATAACTATTATTCCTCTCCTTCATTGATTATATAAGGAAGGTAGAAGGGCCATGAGTAGGGACCAAGCCCATAACAATGTTATGTTGGAGGAATGGAGACCCTCATCCCCCTCTCTTGTGCCTCAGTTTCTGATAAACCCTAGCACAACTGACTAGAGGCTGGGATCCTTGGAGAACAGAAGCAGGAGACCTTGAATCTAGGTTTCGTGAAGTGCCAAGGTTGAAGGAAGGTATAACTTTATGTACTTTCTTCAATCATTAATAAAGATCAGACATTCTTCCCTTTCCAAATATGACCTATTCATGTGTGTCTTAGATTTTATTATAGTTTTCTTATAGTTTGATGTCTTCTTTTGTCATGAATATCAATCTTATATATGTAGTCAAATGTATTTGAGAAAGGTATGAAGTTGTTTTGCAGGTGTGGGCCTTGTGATATTGAATAGCATTGAAGAGCGAGGAAGAAGAAGGCTGGGATCAACCTTCTTAATAACGTACTCATCTTTCTAACCTTAAATATCGTTGCTTACTTGTTGTACTTGCAGAACATTTGTAGGTCTATCTTTCATCCCTGAAGTTGGTAGTTTCTCCCCTGAACTATAGGTGTATTTTCCTCACAACAGAATGGCGACTCCTCTGGGGAAAGCCTATCTGCTTAGGGGTATCCAGGGTTATTTATTCAATTTTGTTTGAAGGTCTTTGTTCAATTTCTGTGTTAGAATCAATTATTAGGATCTTTTTGACCCTCCTTGGCTCTTACAGACCCTTCCTAGCCCTTACAAACCCTTACTGGCTCATGTGTGGGGGGTTTAAACCCTATTTTTTCAACTTTCCCACATGTGTGCTACTGTTGTGAAGCACAGTAGTGCATTCCCCTGTTTGGGCACTGGTCTTCCTCATATACAGTAGCGCACACATCCTGGAACTAAGTTTTTTGGGTTTTTACCTATTTGGGGGGGTTGTGGCTACATTTTTTGGGGTCCCTGATGACCCTAGGTCTGAGTTAAACCACTATAAGTGGTATCCTACCCTTAAACTGGTCCTATGTTCATGATTTGGACCTCCTTTGATCAATTTTAAATTGTTTGGAAATTTTTGGGGCTTGTTGACCCAAGTTGGGGTGTTGTGGACCACTTTGGTGTTTTGTACCCTAATTTGAGTCCGACTGAATCTACTTGCTCCATTTCCACTGGATCTGAAACCTATTGAGTCTACTTGACCCTGTTTGTATCTATTTGAGTGAAATTTCTCTTTAGATTGGTTTCTTATCCTCCCTTATGCTTTTATTTTTCTTTTTGTAGTGAAACCTCAAGTGTCTTTGCTAATGTTCAGGACCTTGACTACACTGTTTATGTGCAAACCTAACTTTACCAAACCATACTTCTTTGTAAGTCATTTGCTTTGTTTGGGTCTAAAAGTAGGTTTCGTATGCTTTTCCCAATGGTTGGCATGCTTACATCAATAAGAATCTGAAAGTCATATTGGTAGCTTTTACTATTTCAATAAGGAAACCTGAAAGTTCTTTGCTTTTGCTTTGATAGTAGGTTACCTTCAATTTCAGTTTTGTTTCTCACCTTTGAAAAGCATTAAAAAAAATTTGAGTTATTTTCTGAGTAGAGTACCTTGTAAGTGGCTTAAAGGATTTAAGAGTGCTTTGCATAAAAAAGAAGAAATTTTCTTTTGCATACTTATTTGTTTGAGTAGCTGCATTCTTAGGTTTTGAGTTTAATTTTGTACATTTAGATTTTATTTTTACCTTTTCTGCATTCAAAAAGACTAAACCTGCATTTGCATATGCATTCTAGATCATATCTTCAGGACTTGCATTGAAAAGAAAAGATTAATTTGGTGGTAAACATTTCATTTTAGTATTCTATCTCTGTTATAACCACTCTCACACACCCACTACCTTTTCGAGTAAGCAAGTAACCTTTAAAATGAACCCTAATAAAATGTACTAGCAACGTTTTCATTTCTAGGTTACACTATTCACCAACTAGTTTTGGTTAGGATCTTGGGTTTAAAACACCTTAAACCACCCGAGATCACACATTACACAAAAATCGTAGTTCGACTATCACAGGTAAACCCATCTCATTCAAAACTTGGCTGGGATCTATGCAATAGGTCTTGTGAGATCAGATTTTTGGGAATAAACCTCCTTCTTTTTGTTTCGAGCATTTACCAGGATCGGATTGCATTTGGGAACTCTTTTGAGTTTCGGGCTCAGTTACCATGCCCACGCCTTCTGATTCGACCAGAGACTGTTCCCCCAGGAGTTTTTGGTGTGGTGGTATCCTTAGTATCTCACCGTAGGATCATACACAGGTGACAGCGGAGGGTTATATCTATTGTACCTAGGACAGACGTGGGAGGAAATCCCTTGAAAATCTTTGGGAGGGCGGTTGGGTGATTCCAGCGCTTGCACCCTTAGTCATTATATTGTTGACTCCGGGTAACTGTCCTTCTTCCTTCGTTGATCTGTTCTGGGCCCTCATCATCCCAGACTCTTCTCTGGAAGGCATCTGTTTTCCTGGTTTGATTTGCATAGGACCTTTTTTAGTGGTGTGCTCTTTGTGCTACTTGTCTTAGGTTGCCTTAGATAACTTCTTGATCATTTGAGTAGGAGACTATGTCTAGCATTCTGATGAGCACCAATCAAGGTACCCTTATTATGGGGGATCCTTGCGTTGTTCCATTCATTGGAAACATTGGTACTCCCTTAATGGCTACTTTGAATCTTCCTGGATTCACTATAGGGCTACCGGTTTGGTTGTTTTCCACTCCGAATGCCTTGCATGCTCCTGACGCTTCTCTTGTAAGCACCTCAAATCAAGAGCATTAGAACCCTATGCCTTCTTTTCCAGTAACATCTTCTCCTCCTCCTTCTCCCTCATGTGGCAAAAGTAGAAATACTAGTAACTAGCAGTTTAAAAGGAATAGACAGAGGAAGAATAGGAAGAAGATGCCAAAACAAGGGGGCAGCAACCTAGCCATTGCAAGCCGTGTTGGGGGCAAGCACCCTGCCTCTACAAATCATGCAGGAGGCACCTACCCCTCCTTTGGAGGTCATTCTAGGAGAAAAAATTTACTCATTGAAAATCACACTGAAAGTTCGTCTTCAACCACTGTTAGTCATGTTGAGGACACGTCATTGATCACTGCTAGTCATATTAATGACAAGTCACCAGTTCTTGTGAGTCATACTGGAGACACCAGATCAGCCACTGCAAGTCACGCTGAGGGAGTTGACATTGTCGACAAACCCAATAAACAGAAGTATAAGTTCCCTTGCAAGTTTTGTGAGGGATACCACCTTAATTACTTGTGCCCTGTACTTCCAAAAGTGCAAAAAGTGTGGCCCTTAGTTCAAAAGTCTTCTAAGTCTGAGCAACCAGCCACTGCAAGTCATGCTGGGGGCAAGCTTTCAACGAATGCTAGTCATGTTGAGAGTACTAACATTTTAAAGGAGTCTCAATGTATAGGATGGACACCAAAGTTCCCTTGTAAACTTTGTAAGGGAGATCACCTTACTCACCGATGCCTTGCCATTCCAGAGGCACGAAGAGTGTGGTCCATGTCTGAAGGAATCTCTGCTCCTGAGTTGTCTATAGATTCCCTATAGTCAGATCAACTTTTAGTTGATAAAGTGGTTGAACCAATGCAATCTTTGGTCAACCCGACTCTTCCTTCAGAGAGTGAAGTGATCAAATTGATGCAATCTTCGACCGATCCCATCAGTCCTGTAAAGATTGATGCACCTACTACAGAAGTCTTCTGCATTACTAGTTTGGATGTTTCTAAAAAATGGGACACTTCATCTGTGCCATGTGAACCCCTACCAATCCCTAGGATCGTTTCCTTTGATTGGAATAGTCTAGCCAAACCTCGTCTTCCTTCTTCGACACCTTCCCTGATAAAGGTTGATATCGGGAACCATACGGTTGATCGATGCATTGTAGATGAAGGAGCTTCTGTTAGTATCTTATCCGCTTATGCTTGGAGATATTTGGGTTTTCTTAATGTTATTCCAACTGTTAATTGGTCATTGACCTTCGATAGAAGACCTAGTGAACCGATCGGATTCCTTCGTCAGGTAACTGTTACTTTGGGTGGAAAAACAGTCTTAGTTGATTTTATGGTTTTAAAGGACCCTATGGACTTTGATATGATCCTCGGGCATGATTATGTTTATGCTATGCATGCTATGGTGTCTACACTCTTTCATGTGATGCATTTTCCTCATAACGAAAGCATCGTCACTATCGACCAGCTTGCATTCGTTGATCCTCCTTATTATTCAACTGTAGACCAGTTATATCCCTCATCATTAGGCACTACTATGTCACATGGGACTTATGTGGCATATTGTTCCTTGAGTTCAACTGCTACTGAGAAGAAGTCTCTCAGTTCATGCTTACCTTCTTGGGACTTAGTCCCATCTTTTGACCAGGTGACACCTCCATCTGAATGTTTAGATATGTCTTCTATCTAGGATGATATACTTCATTCTGATGAAGTTTTCCTAGAGTCCATAGTACAGTCTACCATTTATTTGGATGTTGATCCAGTCATAGTTATTTCCAGCTCCAGTTTGAACTTAAAGTCTGATCTTCCCACTGTTGAGTCTTTAGATTCTCCTATAGATCTTCAAATTGGTGTTCCTGCTGAGTTCGATTCTGCTTCTAGAATTTTCAACTCCCGTGATGATAAATTTGTTTCTGTAGGTTCCATCATGTCCTTCAACTTTGATCTTCATCCTAAAGTCAATCTTGTTGATTGTAAGTCCTCGGGCTTGGGTACCATAGAGTCTTCATTTGAAAACTCTACCTTGTTTATGCCTGTTGTTGATGATAGTGAAGTTGAAAGTATTTCTACCACAGTGACTTGTATCGGGTCTTTCTTTACGTATGTTTTAGATATGATCTTGGTACTAATGTTTTTTGGAGACAGGATTCTTAGCTGGATTTATACTTGCTTACTGGTCCTTTTCGACACCTTGTGCGACCATGTCAGGTATATTCGGAACCTTGCATACAGGTTTAGGCTTCCCCGCTGTTATGTTGCATTTGAACCTTTTGCCATCTGAATTCACCATAGAGTCGAACCTGTTGGATATTGGTGTGTTAGCCATCTCTTTATGCATTGTGCACCAGTCCGACAGCAGAGCCTACCTAACATGGGTCACCCTAGTCAGCACCATTATGCCATTTTGCTGCCCATGCCGAATTTTCCTCATAGGCTCGTGAGCCTTTTTAGATTTACCATGACTTTGAGAAGAAGCCTCATATCTTTCTTTCTCATATATTTCTAGCCATCCCCGATAAGGCTCCCATCATCGTGTTCAAGTTGCATATGCATCTGCTATGATCCTGCTTGCGCTAATGAGCCTGATGCCAACTTCCATGCTTTTAGCTCGTTGTATAAGCGTCCATATCTGATCTCATTTCCGCTAAGCCCTGTATCATTTTTCCTTCGTAATTTGACACTTTTTACTTGGAGGAGACACACCCTGAGTGTCCTTATCTTGCTCATGTTTCTTGCATTAGGAATAGCTTTGTTCCATGTGCTTGGAGATAGTTCCACATGCCCCTGACACTCGTCTCCTCCCATTTCAAGCATTCTTCCACCTTTACTTCGATCTCGTTAAAAATAGTAAGTAGGTTTTGAGCATTTCTTTCATATTCACTTCGAGCTCATTAAAAACAGTAATGAAGTTACGAGCATTCTTCTACCTTTACTTTGAGCTCGTTAAAAACAGTAAGTAGGTTTTTAGCATTTCTTCCATCTTCGCTTCGAGCTCATTAAAAAAAATAAGGAAGTTATGAGCATTTTTCTATATCTCCTTTGAGCTCGTTAAAAACAATGAGGTCACGAGTTTACTTTTTCGGGCTCGTTAAACCTTTACGGAAAAGATCCCTATGGAGTTCTTTTAAGCCCTTTTCAGACTCTTTAAATAAGAAAAGTTTGTCGAGCATAGTTGTCTTTTCGGGCTCGTTAAAATAACTGAACCGACATCCACTTAGGTATAGAATTATCCCTTTTCCGGGCCTTGGTGGATAATTTACGGAAAAGGTATACTCTAGGTATACTCTGGTATGTGCTAGAAGAGTTCTTCTTCCATTATTTTAAACTTTTCGGGGAAGGAGACTAACTTTACAAAAAAGGACGTTTAGAGTCGTCTTTAGGGTTTTCAGACTCTCAAAATGTGAAAATACCAAGCGAGCATTCACCTACTCAGGCTCGATGTGAAATCCACAAGATGGTTGATAGAGGACTGTTTAAGTTTTTCAACTCTATAAGCAAGAAAACACTGCTGAGCACAGACCAATCCGGGCTCGATATAAAATCCACGGATAGGTGTATGGAGTTTTTTTCTAGGTTTTTCAGACTCCTTAAATATGAAAATACTGTCGAGCATGCTTTAGTTCTTTGTCAAGATCATTAAAAAATGAAAAAAAAGGGAAGGGAAGAATGTTAAAATATCTTTCAATATGATGGAAGCAAGTCAACTACCTCCTTGAACAAAGCACCTGTTTTGAGTCTATCAAACAAGTTGGGTCCTAGTGTTGGCCTTAGGATAAACCTGATGTCAGAGTTCTTACTCCTCTGTTTGGTTAATCTTCCAATCATATGGAGAATCTGTTAATGTTTCCTACATTGAATATTTGTATCGTGGTCTCTTTGTGTTAAAAGTTCCTAAGTCACTCTTGTGTCATGCTCACTGTTCAAGGATATAACCTGTGTCGGCCATTCTGCAGTTTCCTTGACCTCATGCATCGGCCATTCCTTGATGTCAATATGTTCATCATGTGTTCAGTCCTACTCCAAATCAGCTCATACCTGTTGAGTGTCCCTCGTTTTGGATGATGGAGGATGCCTTAAGGCCTCCCTTCCAATGGACTTCTTCCCATCAAATTCAACTCATTGTGCTCTGGGAATGAAGTTTAGAGTTTCGGTTAGTACCTTGGGGATTGCAGTCATTAGTGGTCGTTTCCCTCACTATTGGATAGATGGGAATACATCAATGTCTCCTATCTGATAGATTCTTCAAGTGTTCGATGGAAAGACCATTTATTCGCACTTGTTTGAATGTAATAGGTACCTTGGGTTCCATTTTCATTATTGGTGGACACCCTCACGTTTTTTAATGGTATACATCAATGACCGGCAATCAAATGATACCTCACATGTTCGACATCAAATCATTTATTCGCATGGATAGGTTTGTACCTTGGGTTTTTTTTGGATGAATACCTTGGGATCCTCGATAGCATCACCTTATTTATGTTATCGCCCAAGTTGCGCAAGACTAAGCTACACTCTTTTTGGCTCTTGATGAGACATAGATCCAGCTTGTTCTCTATGGCTATGTTTTCCAGTTTTGACATAGATCCACCTTGTATTCATGTGGCTATGTTTAAATTTATGTTCCTCATGGATCCACGCTTGTATTCTAGTGGCCATGATATATGCATCTATATTTGGATCATTAGTGTATCCACTTGGAGGTCATGTTCCACTATTTAAACATGGACAGTTACCACAAGGATGAGTTTGTCTGACATTGCCTTTGCTTTCAGGTACTTCATTTGAACCTATGATTCTTGGATTCTCCGGTTACTCCACTTCCATGTTTCAACTCTTTGTTATTTATAATGTATTTTGGCCATCATTTCCCTCACTCCCTCTGACCTCATACATTAAGGGGCATCTGTTATAGCTTAAAATGACACTTCTTCGTTCGTGACGACACTTGCATCGCTTGGTCGCATGATGACACTTCTTGAGATCAAGTTTAGTCACACAAAAGGACACTTGTTGATTGAAGGGTCATTAGGGACGCTGAATATGGTTGAAATTACCTCACTCTTGGCACATTTGATGGTTATAACCCTTAGGAACACTTTTCCAGACCAAACCACCTCCTGAAAATTATCAGAAAACCCTGTTTTTGGCCATTTTTCCACAAAAATGCTACTCTATAAGCATAAGAGGGGAGTTTGCCTTAAAAAATACGCAACTATGCTTCATAAAAGTAGAGTACATATGATGGTTTGCAGTAGAAAAGTAGGGCATTTTCCTAAATCAATCAAAATCTCAAATTTTGGTCAATTTGAGTTAGTTGGGGAACTTCCTAATCAGTTATAACTTCTTTTCCTCTCCTTCATTGATTATATAAGGAAGGTAGAAGGGCCATGTAGGGACCAAGCCCATAACAATGTTATGCTAGAGGAATGGAGAGCTTCATCCCCCTCTCTTGTGCCTCAGTTTCTGATAAACCCTAGCACAGCTGATTAGAGGCTGGGATCCTTGGAGAACAGAAGTAGGAGACCTTGAATCTAGGTTTCGTGAAGTGCCAAGCTTGAAGGAAGGTATAACTTTATGTACTTGCTTCATTCATTAATAAAGATCAGACGTTCTTCCATTTCCAAATATGACCTATTCATGTGTGTCTTAGATTTGATTACAGTTTGATTATAGTTTGATGTCTTCTTTTGTCATGAATATCAGTCTTATATATGTAGTCAAATGTATTTGAGAAAGGTATGAAGTTGTTTTCTAGGTGTGGGTCTTGTGATATTGAATAGCATTGAAGAGCGAGGAATAAGAAGGCTGGGATCAACCTTCTTAATAAGGTACTCATATTTCTAACCTTAAATATCTTTGCTTACTTGTTGTACTTGCAAAACATTTGTAGGTCTATCTTTCATCCCTGAAGTTGGTAGTTTCTCCCCTGAACTATAGGTGTATTTTCCTCACAACACACACTATTCCGAGATGTCTACAACTATGTAAAAAAGTGTCAAGAATGCCAGTTATTCACAGGAATGCAAGATTAGCTGCCTTACCTTTGAGCTCAGCCATGGTGGAAGCCCCTTTTCAGCAATGGGGGATGGACTATGTGGGTCCATTTGATGTAAATTCTAGTAACGGTTATAAGTACATCCTCACCTGCACTGACTATTTCACCCGCTGGGTTGAGGCCATCCCTACGAAGAAGGACACCTCCACGGTTGTGGTAAAATTCTTAGAGGAAAATATTGTCTCAAGATATGGGTGTCCCATTAAGCTCACTACGGATAACGCCAAGGCATTTAGCAAAATAGAAATGTCAATTTTCTACCTTAATCATGGCATAGTGTTGTCCCACTCTTCGAACTACTATCCCCAGGGAAACGGGATAGTAGGTAACAAGAACCTTATCATGCTCCTCAAAAGGATGGTTGGGGACAACAAGAGAAGCTGGGACAACAAGCTTAAATATGTTGTTTGGGCTGATAGAACTACAGTAAAGAGAATAACAGGTAAATCCCCATTCGAACTAGTATACAGACAATATTGTAGACTCCCTATCAACTTACAGATCCCTATGTATGAGTTGTTGCACCAATGCAGATCTGATCAGGAAGCAATCCAAGCAAGGATAGATAAATTAGTCGAACTTAATGAAAAGAGAAGAGAAGCTTTCGACAGGACCATCATAGAGAAAGAAAGGGTAAAGGGGACCTTTGATCAAAATACCCGAGATGAATATTTCAAAGTCGGTGATGTGGTCTTGCTATGGGATACACATAAAGAGAAACCCCAAAAACATGGAAAGTTGGAGAAGCTATGGATGGGCCCTTACAAGGTTTCCAGAATAGCAGGAAAGGGCTCTGTAAGTTTAGAGACATTGGACGGTGAGGAGTTAGAATTACCTGTAAATGGGAGGTTATTGAAACATTACTTCCCATTGATGAACAATGAGTGACCCGAGCCAGTGGCCCTCCCCTTTTTGCGTCTAATAATCTCTCGAGAGCAGCAGCCAGTTGTCCCTCGCCTTTGCTTGACCTTCACCTTTGTTCGACGACCAGTTGCCCATTTCTTTGTTTTTTTTTATCTCGCGGTCATTTCGCACCTCTCACACCATTTTGCTTTTTTTTTTTTTTTTTTCTGGTGTCCTTTTGTACCATAGTTTCTGTTCAGTTGTTTTTCACCTTATTACACCTCATGTGTTGGCTTATAAATTTTAAAATGCAATAGAGTTGAGTTTGTTATTGATATATTTTCATTTCAGCATTGTCATTTGTTTATTTCTGCTGGATTATTATATATATGATGTATGTCCTGACGAGCGGTCTGCGGAGATAGGTATAGCGTCTGCATTTTACAGGGATAGGTACATATTGATGATGATGAGGTAGATAGCATGAATGTGCATGTACTTTGACTATGATTAAAGGGGTGCTACGGACTATATATTCTATGGTTCTCAAGCACTCTCTCCCTTAGAGTACTTGTCCCAGCTGGAGACTGATGTTATCACATCTATGTTAGCTGGAGCTACCATACTGCAGACTGTGCGGTCGAGGACCGCACAATACTTTTTTTTTCAGATCAGAGATCTGATGCCTTTAGAGGAGGCACACACTTTTGTTCATATTTCCCCTAGCAGATATATCAGAGGGGACAGATGGATGTACAGTGGTCCAGACATGTCACTTAGCATTTACCACAGGGTCACCCTTCCATGCCAGGCTTTGATATGAGCCCATTGAGATAGTTGCCTAGTCTTCTTTTGATTAAGACTATCACAGAGTATTACTGGTTTAGTATTTGTGCATAGATTCAGCAGAGATCCAGCACAGAGACAGCCTCAGCAGTAGGTATATGGTGCGGTAGGTATTGCATTTATATATATTGCTCATGATTGTTGCTTAGACTTGTTTATACATGATAGTACACTAACTCTACATATGATGATTGATGTGATGATCTAGTTTTTATGATATGTGGTTGGGCCCTTGGTGATGTCAATCCACCCCTTCCTAGTAGGCTCCTATTATATGCACACCAGGTCACACCCCTATTCCTGGTATAGACTTGATCATTTAGTCCCCCTTGGCAGCTAACTTTGGATCCACCTTCACCTTCTCCATCCATCCGACTCATTCATGATGATATTTCCTGACTTGGATTCCGATTTGTGACTTTAAGGATCCCTTTCCCCACTGATACCTGAGTATGCCATGATTCCCTGTCTATTGTGCCTTGGCTCATTAGTGTGTGAGATGCACTCTCAAACCTGGGATTTGCTCCCGTCGGTTGGCCCCGATGTTGCAATGCAGTTAGGATTGTGTAGCCTCACCAGGTGTTCCCCATTGGTCATCGAAGCATGTATTGCTCACCCCCATTACTTTGCAGTATGAGCACCATGATTATATCTATTGAGATATGTATGTAGCCCAAAAGGGCCTTGATATAAATTGAAGAAATGAAGAAATGTAAAGCAAGCCAAAGAGGCTTTTTGTAAATGTAAATCTAGCCAAAAAAGGGCTAAGTATGAAACTCATTGTAAAATATATGCAATGTGTTTATAAACACACATGGACACAGGTCAGCTATACATATCATCATTTGTAGTGGTTATTCCTCACCTAGTCCTATGGGGCAAGGAGGTGAGAGGGAGAAAGGGACAAGCTCAAGATTATCCCCTAGAGTCTCAAGTTACAGTTTGCCGGACACCCAGTTTGAAGGCTCTAGAAAAGAACCTCATAGAGTCTTTGAGAATGGATGTGAGTTGTGGGATATTTGTCAAATTACCAATGGCGGTTTCCCTGCACTATACCCATTTGTGAGGCACCACCCTTCCCCGTGTTTTGTCATGGTATACTTATCTCAGTGGACCCTACTTCCCTGAGTCATCCAAAAGGTCACATGATCCTCATCCTTGTCATCCCTTATCCTTCTCAATGTATTCCACATCACCCAATGTCAGCTAGGCAGTCAAGTCTATAGGTTGTGCATAGCAGTTGAGTCTTTTAGATGTGGTGGGCCCACCTCACCTGGGGCCTTGTATTTTCTGAGATTTATTGCAGTTTTTTATCACCATATTATTATCATGTTGTTTAGTAATGTACCAACTTGTATAAGGAAGCCTTTCGCTTCATGATCGCATACAGGTATTCAGCTAGCACCAGTGTTGACCAAATTTGACTTGGTCAAACTAGGTTGACCAGGCCAAAAATGGGCCCGAAACAATGTTGCGATTGGAATTTCGATTTTGGTCACTTAGTATCTACAGGGGACCCATATGAGATTCCAACTTACAGAATGCAAAAAGATCAAGGCGTTTGTGATATTTTTAATTATTACTGGTTATTAATGACCTATTTTAATTAAAAATCATGGATTTGGGGCAAATAACGCCTAACTGATGGATCAGGGTCATTCGAGTGGTCATTCCTACTATTTTTGGGGTCCACGATAACATTGCAGTAGACAGTTGGGCAATCCAGGATGTAATGTACCCATTTTGACCCCCTTTGTAATGTAATGTTCCCATTTTAACCCCCTTTGTAATGTAATGTTCCCATTTTGACCCCCTTTGTATTAAATTGTAAATGATGTAAATATTGTAATTTAATCATGGTGGGGAGATCAAGGCCAAGGCCCCACCATTGATTTACTGTTTCATGTATCGGCAATTAAAAATAGATTCCTATGGTTCTTGTGCTAGATAGGCACAATGTCAATGAAGACATCATGTAAATACGAATTTTAATGAAAAATACCCACAACTAGCTATGCAATGCGACAAAGAGATGGGGGCATGATTCTACAAGGAATAGGGAGGGAAATTATTCAAACCCTTGAGCCAATGGTGTAATCCATGTGTCAATGAGAAAACCCATAAACCACCAACTACCCATTTTGGGTTATGGACCCAATCATTTAATTCTTCCAGAAATTGGGTGAGGTAGTTAATGCCTTTGGAATGAAGAGGTATGGCAGCCAATTTGGTGCATGGGCAAGCCATCAACCTGGGAAATCGTGTTTTGTCTCATCGGGAAAGAAAACACCCACGAAATGGTGCCCAAATCCATTCTGAACATATAGCTTTTCCTCTCTCACGTAGATGGAGACTGCTGGAAGTTACATTCACGTTTTTCATAAAAAACGTAGGGAGTTTCCTTGCCCAAAAATTCATTTTTGGTTTTGGATAGTAGCTGGGAAGAAGGGGCTGCGATTTGGGACTGTATGGAAGTCGTTTTGTCCCAGAATTGCCATGGGAATTTTTCCTAAAAATGATTTCTACTTCCTGGGGTTTTCCCAAACCTACATTGTTCATTTTTAGCCTTCCCACATTTTTCTGAAGCTTAGGGAATCATTTTCATGCTTAACACTGTACAAACACTTTTCCTCATGCCCAGCCATTGTGGTTTTGCTGTTATGTGCATCCATGTTTCTATTTGAACCCGTGAGCAAGAAACTTGGACTGGTAGTGGACAGAATTGGCTTGATAAACCTAGTGAAGGGAGTAACCTCTCCAAAAGATCAAGAGAGTTGGATACTTTTCTATGCACACCCTGATAGCACTAGAAAGGAAGGTATGGCTTGAGGGACTGTGTGGAAGTGAAGAGAATACTTCCTTGTGTTGGGTGTGTAGGAATTGTGAGTGCCAAGCTAAATAGATCTGGGAGGGGTATCCATAGCTCTAGGGTTGAGCTCACTAGCTTAGCAATTCTTCCTTTCCATGTCCTAGCAGCCTGATAAACCCAATTGCAGATTGGTTTGGCTCATCTTGGTGTATGCTTGGCTATGTGTGAGTCTGTTGTTCCCTGGTTCCTTGTAGAGATCATGCCTAGCTCATGGGTGGCAGTTGTATCAAGAGGTTGATAAGCACAACTAGCCTATGGTTGGGTGGAACGTTGCAGTTGCATAGCCAGTTGCTTGGGACTACCTTGTCAAGATAAGTATTCTCTTGTGTTAACTTTGCAATTATTATTTGATGAATATCTTGAATGTATGATGAATGTGTAATTAATACTACTTCCACTGTGTTTTCCATATATTATACATCTCCATATGTTCTTTCAATTATGTGAATGCTTGGTTAAAGGTTCATGGAGCTAGATGCCCGATTTTAGCACCATGTCCTCTTCATCATGCTAGTATGATGGGAGGGGATGTTACATTTTGGTATCAGAGCTGCTGGTTGCAGCATTGGACCTCTATGGGCCAAATCCAATCACAACCACTTGGGAAGGTCCCGTCCTGATCACCACAGGTCTCAGCATTGGGCCTAAACATGCTAAGTTGGATAGATTACAGAGGTAAGATTACCTCCTGCTGAGCAGCAGTCATCACTAAAAGAAGGGAATATTTCAAAAAAAATTCCTAAGTATTTTTGAAAATTTTGTGTAAGTTTCTTTCGGGAAGAATTCGGGAAGTTGTCCCGAAACTGCGGAAAGATTCCGCAAATCGTTCTGCAACACGGAAGAGTTCAGGAAATCGTTCCAAAATTTGTGGAAGAGTTCCGCGAACCGCCCTGAAACTGCGGAAGGAATTCTCTTCCGAAATTGCGGAAGGAATTATCTTCCGAAATTTGCGGAAGGAATTCTCTTCCGAAACCGCGGAAGACTTCGGCAAATCGTTCCGCAACTGCGAAAGACTTCGACGAATTGTTCCGCAATTGCGGAAGACTTCCGCGAACCGCCCTGAAACTGCGAAAGAAATTCTCTTCCGAAATTGCGGAAGGAATTCTCTTCCGAAATTGCGGAAGGCTTCCGTGAACCTCCCCGAAACTGCGGAAAGGATTTCCCAGTGTCTTCTGAAACTGCGGAAGCATTCCGTGAATGGCTCCGCAACTGCAGGAGCATTCTCTGAATCGCTCTGCAACTACGGAAGCATTCCGCGAATGGTTCTGCAACTACGGGAGCATTCCCCGAAACACTCCGCAACTGCGGAAGGATTCCGCGAATGGCTCCGCAACTGCGGGAGCATTCGTCGAATCGGGGGCAAGCCCCCTTGACCCCCCTTTTGTTTTTCCTTCTCGTATGTCGTTGATTGTGATAAAATCCTATGATTTGACAAATTGTCAATGTAATATTTTCCCACGTGCATGAAGTAATTTGTGAATTTCTGAGAATATAATGCAGCTAACAATTGTGTGGATGAACACATTTCACAGAATCACAGTTACAGCAGGGTAGCACTCTAGATAATACAGTCAGAGAGTTTTGGATCTTGGTTGGGCCAAGAAAATCAACATCATGGATGATGCACAGGATCCCTATGAACTTGAGACACATGCCATGGGGGAAAACATACATGTAGAAAATGCTGAAACAAAATCTAATGGGAGAAAAAATCAAGAGACCCCTCCAGGTATTGCAGCCACCATGAGAAGCCTAAGGGTGGAGTTGCAAAGCTGTAGGGAAGATAATGAAAGGATGATTAAAGCTCAGGTAGAACAAAATCAGTTGAATGCATCCATGTTGTAGAGTTTAACAGACATCCAAAGGCAGATAAACTCTGGGCATCAAACATCAAATCCAGAAAAGGGTGGGAGTAGTTCTAGAAGGAATTCCCGTAAGAGGGATAATAGCCCAAGAAGAGTTTCTATAGACAGAACATATACTCCATAAATCTCTTCTAATGAATCATCTGACTCTGAAGAATCCATTGAGGGTTCAAGCTCTTCATCTCATGGAAGTAAGAGGAAGAAGCACTACAAGAACAATTCGCATGGGGAATTTAAGAAGGCAAAACTTCCTACATTTGATGGAGAGGTAAAGTCTGGTCAAGAAGCTGAAGCTTGGCTTCTTGGGATGAGAAAGCATTGCCAAGTCCAAGACTACTCGGGAAACATGAAGGCAAGGGTAGCCATCTTCAACTTGAATGGAAGAGCATCTATATGGTGGGAACACATCAGGCAAGTAAAGAAGATCAATGAAAGGAAGATTGTGTGGAAACAGTTCAAGAAATACTTCAAGCAGAAGTACCTCTCTGATAGGTACTATGATGATAAGATCAAAGAGTTCCATGAGCTGAGATTGGGACAATTGACCATGGAAGAATATGCAAATAAGTTCTTGGAGCTGCTGAGGTATGTCAAGTACATTCGAGATGATAAGGTGAAAATTCAACGTTTCCTAAGTGGACTGCCCCAGTCATATAAAGATAGAATTGAGTTTGATGAACCTCGAACTCTAGAGGAGGCCATAAGAAAGGCCAAGTATTGCTTTGATCATAACAGAAGCAAACCAGAATTCCATAAGGCATGGAAGGATAGGAAAAATGAAAAGTTTGACCAAAGGAAGAAGGGGTTCAAGCCTCCTCAATTCCGGAATCAGCAAATGCAGCCATCACAGGTTGTGACTAAGCCAACTAGGATGATGGGAGACAAGCCAAGAGATCCAAAGGAGCTAAGAGAACCACTTCAATGTTGGGGTTGTGGAGGAGACCACATGCTTAGGAACTGTCCACATCGGAATGGGAATGCAAATCAAGTCCACAACATCCAAGGAGCTGAAACTGTGGGTCAAATGGCGAGGACAATCTCTAGAATCTATGCAGCACTAGTCAACCACCAAGCAAATCATTAGTCAACTGTGGTTGAAGTTGAAGGTAAGATTGCTAAGAAATCTGTTTCTATTTTGATTGATCTTGGATCTATTCACAGTTATGTCACTCCTAGAATTGTTGAGATTTGTGCTTTCAAGCAATTAAAGCATAGTAAATCATGGTTAGTTCAACTAGCCACTGGAACCAAAAGAAAAGTTAGTGAAATAGTAGAGAAATGTCCATTAGAGATGGATAGGCTATTCACTTATGTAGATCTGAATATTTTACCACTGGGTTCCTATGATATCCTCATTGGAATGGATTGGTTAGAAGCACACAGGGTTAAACTTGACTGCTACAATAAGACATTTGAATGCATGGACGAAGAAGGAAACTCGAGGGTGGTAAAAGGAATACCAAAGGTGACTTCTGTTAGACAGGTTTCAGCCATGCAGCTGAAGAAGTTCTGTAGGAAGGGATGTCAATTGTATGCAGCCCACATTTTAGAGGCAGCAGAGAGTGGAACTCTTAAATTGGAGGACTATCAAGTATTGCAAGAATTCAGGGATGTTTTTCCTGATGAGATTCAAGGACTCCCTCTAAAGAGAGACATTGACCTTAGAATTGAACTTGTGCCAGGAGCGGCACCAGTGTCTAAGACAACCTACAGGATGAGTACACTGGAATTGCTAGAATTGAAAATGCAATTACAAGAGTTGCTGGAAAAGAAATATATTAGGCCAAGTGTGTCCCCGTGGGGAGCACCTATTCTATTCGTGAAAAAGAAAGATGGAACACTCAGGTTATGTATTGACTACAGGCAGTTGAACAAAGTCACTGTGAAGAACAAATACCCATTGCCCCAAATTGATGACCTTTTTGACCAAATGAGAGGAGCAAAGGTATTTTAAAAAATTGACTTGAGGTCTGGTTACCATCAGGTAAGAATCAAAGAAGAATATATTCATAAGACAACCTTTAGAACGAGGTATGGACACTATGAGTTTGTAGTGGTACCATTCGATCTCACAAATGCACCAGCTACATTCATGTGTCTCATGAATAATGTTTTTAGCAAGTATTTGGACAAGTTTGTTCTTGTATTCCTAGACAACATTCTCATCTATTCTAAGAATGAAGAAGAGCATGAAGAACATTTGAGAATGACAATGCAATTACTAAGGGAGAATAAGCTATATGCAAAGTTGAGCAAATGTGACTTTTATAAAGATAGAATTCATTATTTGGGTCACATCATCTTTGATGAAGGAATATCTGTAGACCCTGAGAAGATTGAAGCCATTATGAATTGGCCAACCCCAAGGAATGTGACTGATGTGAGATCTTTTATGGGCCTTGCTGGTTACTACAGCAGGTTTATCGAAGGATTCTCCAAGGTTGCAAACCTGATCACTTCTTTGCAAAAGAAGGGGATAAAGTTTGAATGGTCACCAAGATGTGAGGAAAGTTTTCAACGGTTGAAGAATCTTCTTACAAGTGTGTTGGAGAGAACTTCCGCAGCATTTAGGAAGCTGCTAATTTTGGGAAAGATAACCATTTTTGGGGAGAAAGTACCAATTTGGGCGACAAGACAAAGATATCGCCGTAGCGCAAATTCCGACGGGAATTGCGACGATATGTACAGAAAAGTCAAAGCGTATGGTACAAGGAAGAGGCCGAAGGGAGAGCTCAACCACCATAATAAAGGCGCCGAAGATGAAGAGAGGGTTCAGCTACCCTCATTAAGAAGAAGGACCACAGTCAGCGTTGCTTGAACCGAGAAGAAGCAACGGGCTGATGCATTAAAGACTAAGGACTGCAGGAAGCGGCGACGAGACAGGAGGCGGCTATGGAAGTACAGCTAGTTGAGTGTAAGTGGTTAGGGTTGAGTCACTGTTGGGATAAGGCCCACAGTTTTGTAACTGCGATGAGACCTTCGGGCCATCTATATATAGGAGTCTTTTTATACGAAAAGGGGTTGGCCACATAGGGACAGAAGTTATTAAGTAGAGGGTAGTCGAGTCTTTGTGATATAGAGTCTGAACATTCCCCAGAGACAGGGGCCGACCCATTAAGAGATTGTGCAATCCACTGGGATTGAAAAAGAAAGAGAATGCATTGTAAGAGGCAGGAGAAGAGGAGAGGTCTATAGAGAAGGGCTCCCAATGAGGTGGAGTTTCCCAGAAGACCTCTGTTGCAAAGAGTTGTGACAGAACTGCGTTTTACTCTCCGAGTTGTTAACGGGAAACACAGTACCCGTGGATGTAGCTCCTCTCCTGGGAGTGACAACGTGCTTATCTAAGTAGCGCGATTGTAGTTGTGTAGCTGTTGCTCTTATTTACTTATTTCTATTATACATGAATGATTCCTTTAGTTTATGAGTACTGTGTATGGTCGTCAGTTTAGTTCTTGTTGATGTTTAACCGTTGTGAGAGTCATATCTAACTCATAGCGAACTAGATCTTTGTTTAATAAAGGATAAGGCTCGAGTATGGAGTGAATGTAATGCATGAAGAGTGTAATTAGAACAGTGCTCAAAGTAATATTCTATACAGTCACATCGTCACAGAACATCAAGGGTCAAGCGCATTAGCAAGGGTTATGCCTAGAGATTAAATGATATCACTATCTTCAGTAATAGGATAAGGGAGGGAGAGACCGCGTATTAATCTAGGAAGCGGTAAGAATCACGTACCGCCGGGACAAAGAGGAGGAAGATATCGCACCCGCGATACCTTAGGTGTCGCTAGACGGGCTCATATAAGGGGAAGACTTATCGCACTTCCTGCGTGATGCGATAAGGCAGGGGTATAGCCGAAGTAATAGAATGAGATAAGTTAGCCCTTGAGGAGAGAGTAAGAGTGGGTTTAAGCACCCTGGATGCCTCGGAACCTGGCTGAGGACACTTGAGTCTTCTGCAACCCATTAGAATCACTTCGGGTGAGACTTCAGGTTGCTTCTGCGACCTTTTGCCGCAAGGGCCAGTGAGCTAAGGGTTCTGTTGGTCTAGAAGGTACAGCCAACCCGGGTCTACAAAAGTAAAAGATCAACAAATGGTTCCGTTGCCGGTTTGAACACATTAAGCTGATGTTCTGTTGGCATCCTACCAAGAAAGAACTTAACCAGTGGGTTGAGTCAAAAGAAAGAGAGTTTGCTGTAAAAGAAAACCAGAATCCTAGACTGAGCACTGAGGCTTGGCTACAGAAGCACATTTTTACAGATCTCCATGAGATATTCTTCGTAACCTATGCTAGTGAGTTATATGATTGGTTATCAAAGCTTGCTGACAACAGCGGTTTCAAGAAGAATCGAGAAGTTGTCTGGACAGCAGGGCTGATTCAGACCTTGAAAGGTGTCGATAATCCCATCTCACGCGCAGTAGACTTCTGGCTTGCGAGTTTGCTGGAAGGCTTCATCACAGAGTTCGCGGTTGATCAGAGAAAGAGTTTCAGCGCAGCAGAGCAGTACTTCTTCAAGGGTTATCGCGGTAAGTACCTAAATTCTCTAAATCTATCCATTAAGCAATTACTATATGAAAAAGGAGTACTGGATATGATCTCAGATGAATAGTAGTATGATATTGTAATGTCAGTAGACTCTGAGAGTGATTACGAGCATCTTGGACATACACGTAGTGGTAAAAGATATAGAGTCAATGATTCATCCTCTTCTGAAGAAAACAGCTCAGATAACCCTAGACAGCAGATTCAGAACCCTAAGACTCCTCAAAAACCAGTCGGGACTCAGAGTAATCCCGCAGGAACCCCGTCCAGTAGCTCTCATACAGCGCATACTACCGCTACACCCTCCACATCTACACCGCCGAGTGGTAGTAATACAGCAAACCAAAACCCACCACCTAGAAACAGAATGGGAGATGATATGAAGTTACCAACCTTCAAAGGTATAGGGTCGGAGGACCCTGAGCAGCACTGGTTCTTATGCGAAGCCATATGGACCATTAAGCAAATACAAGATGATAATGTCAAGCTTGTCCAGTTGGCCACCACATTCAGAGAAAGAGCATTAACTTGGTATATGAAGTATACCACTGGACATAACAGAACGCTTGCACAGGTTAGAACTGCTATGATCAAAGAGTTTAAAAAACCTAAATCCGAGTCACAGTGCATAGCAGAACTTAAAGATATTAAGCAATCGCCTACGGAGACTGTTTGGGATTTTGACCAGAGATTCAAAACCCTCATTGATCAGGTAAGCTTTGAGCTTGCGCCTCAACAGCATAAAGAGTGGTTTATCGCAGCAATGTTACCACACATCAGACTTCCACTAATGCAACAGAAATTAAATACACAAGATGAAGCATTAGAAATGGCAATGAAACTAGAGGCTTCACCTCTAGCCGAGACTAGCACAGGTATCACTAATCTGCAAAATCAGCTAGCTAACCTCACCTTACAGCTGCATGAAATTAAGAAAGGAAAGGAGGTTGCACATGAAATTTGGTGTACTAAGTGTAAAACGCAGGGACACAGTAAGGATAACTGCCCTGTCTTTGTTGACTATATCGCCAGTGGAGCTCCTAACCCGTTGATGCAGAATCAGGGGCCATGGTGTGAGATTTGTAGAACTAGAGGACATAGTCCTCAGGAATGTCCTCTCCTTCAGAAATATGTGCAGACACCAAAGAACCTATATTGTAATTTTTGTAAATCTGTTGGACATGACGAAAACAACTGTAGAGCTTATGAGTTAATGATAGAAAGAAAGCATGACCTTTACAGAGTTCAGTCAGAAGCATCTGGACCAGCAGTACGTCCACAAATTGATCCGGCTCAGGGAGGCCGTGGAGGAAATTTCATAGGTCGAGGACGTGGAGGAGGCTATGAATCTGGCCGTGGCCGTGGACCTATTACCTGTTATAATTGTGGAGGCACAGGACATTACGCTAGGGACTGCCAGAACCCTACTACAACATGCAAGTATTGTAAATCTTATGATCATACAATAGAGGAGTGTCCCATATTGATAGCTAAGATCAAGGACGTCAAGCCAGCAACCAATCAGACTATCCAGTTTATCGCTGCTGAGCAGAAAGAAACAGAACCACGAGTTAATATTGTAACTCGCAGTGGTCTTTCTACAAGTAACATATCGCAGGATGAAGAAAAAATGACAGGAACGCAGTGGGTGTGCAAAGCTCCAGAAAAACCTATCCCACTTGATCTACAGAAGAATAAGGAGGCATTTCAGCAAACTAAGACCTCCTTTGCTGAACAGACACATTCCAGATCACCATTATTACCATCTCAGGGTATACCGCGGAAGCCACCACATGATGTTAGTACTGTGCAGATACCGCAGGCTAGCACATCTGGAAGATGCGACGAAGAGGTATTGACAGGAAATGTACAATCCTTCCTGCAGAGTTGTTTGAAACTTCTGAGAAATGGGAAAGCTGTAGAGGAACTTCAGAAAGTTATCGATCAATGTCAACAGAGCCCTTCCTTGAGCAATACACAGCGAACTATTCACCATATAATGGGCCATACAAGGACAGGAAGAGAGATGAGGCTCACAACGCAGATCGGACTATTTGAAATGGATGAGGTTATCCTAGATTTAGGATCAGAAGTAAATGTCTTGACTAAGCAGACATGGGAACAGATGGGTAGTCCAAAACTAAGCAGATCCCCTATCCACCTGAGACTAGCCAACCAACAAAGAATATCACCGATGGGTCACCTATCGCATGTCCCAGTGGACATCGATGGAGTTCACACGTATGCAGATTTTGAGATCATAGAAATTATTGGTGATACCGAACCCTATCCAGCTCTATTAGGTATTGATTGGGCTTTTGATAACAAGGCTGTTATCAACTTGAAGAACAGGCAGATGACATTTGAAGATGCTCAAGTCCGGGTTATCGCACCACTAGACCCTTTACAGGGTCCTCGCTACATTGAGCCGATCAAAGCGGAAGAGGAGGTGCATAACATGGAAAATTTGTACCAGATGACTTCTAATCAGACAGATTACATTGATCCTACAGCCGATGGACATATTAGCTGGAGATGCGATAGCTCATGCACATCAGATTCAGATGTCGGCTTAGAGAATTGGCAAAATAGACTCCACGAAGTTTCTACTCGCAGATGCGCATTCATGACTAAATCACTGCGATGGATTGGGGCAGAAAACAGGTATATTCCAACTTATGATGGATTAGCGGACGTCAATGATTTTTTGCAGCAGTTTGAACAAGAGATTCCTCAAGAGAAGAGGATGGAGGGTTTTGACCTCGCAGTTAGAGCCACACCTGCAAGATGGTGGTACACACATAAGGAACATATCGCATCGTGGTATGATTGTAAGAGACTGATGCGTAGCAGATTCTCTAAAGAAAGAGACTGTACACATCAGAAATACACAGGAGAAAGTGATCCCAGAACACACATTATGATCTGTGAATAGATTTGGCTAAAAATTCCAGCAGATGAGTGGGTTCATTTGTTTATCCACACACTGGATACAGTTCCAAGGAACTGGTATACAGAAACAGAGCTAAGAAAAGGAACTATCTCATGGCCTATTATGATTGAAAATTTTTTGCTTACTTTCAGTTTTGAATCTGAGTATCCAAGCATTGATCGGGCCTTGAAGATCATAAAGACTAAAATATTTGAGGATTGCACATTACCAGCGGATTCGCAACCTGAGTGGGCTATTCAGATGGAACATGCTTTGGAATGTTACAACTTCGCACAAGATTCAGGCGATGAGGATGAAGATCCTCGCAGTATCAATATCGCAGAAACAGAAGGCACGCGTGAAGTTGAAGGTCCACACTTAGAAGTCCCAGCTGTAACCAAACCAATTAAGATTAAAATGAGCAATATTGGCACAAAAACAGAACCTAAGTTTGCCTCTATTGGAGATTATTCGGATGATGAGACAATTGGCCAAATCACAGATCTATTACATGAGTATCAGGACCTATTTCCTACCAACTTTACAGAAATGAAGGGAATAGTGGGTGACTTAGGAGTCATGAGAATACCGCTTAAGGAGGATGCTAAGCCGGTTAAGCAATGTCCATACAGGTTGAACCCGCGGTATAAAGCAAAAGTAAAAGATGAAATAGATAAGATGCTAGCAGCAGGAATCATTGAGCCTGTTGAAGAAAGTGAGTGGGTTAGTCCCATGGTAGTACAAGAAAAGAAAACAAAAGGAGACATCAGGATCTGTGTCGACTTGCGCAAACTGAATGATGCATCGCTGCATGACCCATTTCCGACACCCTTCACTGATGAAGTCTTAGACAATGTTGGAGGACAAGAAATATATTCATTCACTGATGGCTTTTCAGGCTATCACCAGATAAGAATCCATCCAGACGATAGGCACAAGACCACGTTTGCGACAGAATGGGGCTCCTTTCAGTATACGGTAATGCCCTTTGGTCTTAAGAATGCCCCAGCAATTTTTTCTAGAGTAGTTGTTGCTGTCTTTAAGGAATACATCCATCGATTTCTAGAAGTTTATTTTGATGATTGGACTGTATTTGGACTACTCAAGAAGCACATAGGAAATCTGAGATTAATGTTTGAAAAATGTAGACAGCACCAGATTTCCCTTAACTTAAAAAAATGTATATTTTGTGCGCCTTTTGGTACGTTGTTGGGTCACATTGTGTGCAGACAAGGCTTGATGGTAGACCCTGCGAAAATCGCCATCATTGTCAATTTACCAGCACCTAACTCAGTAAAGCAACTGAGAACTACACTTGGTCATACCGGGTACTACAGAAAGTTTATTAAAGGATATGCCAAGATTACCGCACCAATGGAGAAATTATTGAAGAAGGATATCAGATTTCAGTGGAATGAGGAATGTCAGAAGAGTCTCGACACTCTTAAGGAAAAAATGGTTACAGCACCTATATTGGTATTTCCAGATTGGAACAAGCCTTTTCATGTTCATGTGGATGCATCTGGCATCGCACTAGGCATTATTCTCACGCAACCAGGAGAAGGGGGTATTGATCACCCTATCGCATACTCGAGCAGGAGATTATCGATAGCTGAGAAGAATTACACCACCACAGAGAGAGAAGGGTTAGCAATGGTGTATGCTTTACAGAAATTTCGGCACTATCTGTTGGGTGCCCCGTTCAAGATGTTCACTGACCATTCTGCATTAAAGTACTTGGTCAATAAGCCAGTGTTAGGGGGAAGAATATGCAGATGGCTGTTGTTGTTTCAAGAATATGATTTCGAAATCATTGTCAAGCCAGGAAGACTAAATGCAGGACCTGATCACCTGTCAAGGATAGACTCAGGCGAAGAACCAAGTAACTTAGAGGATAACTTGCCTGATGCGCAATTGTTTTCTATTCAGGTCGCAGACGAATATTATGAAGACATAATTCAATTTCTCACTACAGGGTGGGCACCGTCTGAGTTTACTAAGCAACAAAAGAAACAATTAGTGGTGAAAGCAGCAGACTTCACCTTGATTGCGGGACATCTCTATAAGTTGGGCCCAGATGAAATTTTGCGCAGATGCGTCATGCCCCATGAGAAACAGACCATTCTTAAGGAAGCACATTCGGGCATCGCAGGAGGTCATTTCGCAGGGAAGCCTACTGCTCAGAAAATCCTATCAGCCGGATTATGGTGGCCTACATTACATAAAGACATTAAAGAGTTTTGCAGATCATGCGACATCTGCCAGAGGACAGGAAATCCCTCCAGAAGAGATGAAATGCCGTTGCGACCACAAATAACACTACGCACATTCGATAAGTGGGCCATAGACTTTGTGGGTCCTATTAACCCCCCAGGAAAACGAACTGGTGCGAGATATATTATTACAGCAACAGAATACCTCACCAGGTGGGCTGAGGCAAAACCAGTCAGGAATTGTGATGCTGCTACAACAGCACAATTTATTTTTGAAAACATCATCACTAGATTTGGATGCCCAGTGACTTTGATGAGTGATCAAGGCACACATTTTTTGAATTGCACCATAGAAGCCTTGACAGAGGAATTTGAAATCCAGCACCATAAGAGTACACCTTACCACCCTCAAGCTAACGGTACGGTGGAGGCTTTCAATAAGATACTAGAACATGCTCTTACAAAGATCTGTAACAGTCAAAGGGATGATTGGGACCTTAGAGTTAATGCTGTATTATGGGCTTACAGGACCACGTGCAAGAAATTAACAGGACACACACCTTTCAGCCTGGTATATGGACAAGAGGCTGTTATGCCTATGGAATACATCTTACCCAGTCTAAGGATTGCTCAACTTATAGAGATGGCTGATTCTGATACTTTAGAGGAGAGATTGGCACAGCTGCTCAATCTGGAGGAAGACAGATTTATCGCAGGATTCCATCAGAAAGTGCAGAAAGCACGAGAAAAAGCTTGGCATGATAGGCATATCAAGAACAAAACCTTTCAGCTTGGATACTTGGTACTCCTTTATGACAGTAAGTTTATAAAGTTCCCTGGAAAATTCAAGACTCATTGGTTAGGGCCATATCAAATTCAGCACATAACAGATGGAGGTGCTATCCAGCTTCGTACTATGAGTGGGGAGTCTCTTCCTACCTTGATCAATGGCAGTAGGCTTAAGCTGTATTGTGAGGGCCATGCTACCTCCTCACCCTAGCCCAGAAAGGAAGCAAATGGTGCAGATGTCCAGTGTAGTTGAAATGAGGCATCGCACCCTAAGGAGTCTACACCGGGAAATACTTTAGGTAAGAATTCACAGCAAACTTTTCTGGTTGTTGCGATAATTTTGATACGATGCGAGTTTTTTGCACTTTGCACTTTCAAGCGACGCGATATCGTATCGCAGAGGACAGAAAACAGATCGATGCGATACCAATTTTTGAATTGATCAGAGGGATAGTCACTTCGCCTTCTGACAAGCATTAACTGTACGACTGACAAGTATCTGTTGTACTAAGATTTGGCAGCAGTACGACGATTCTTCTAGATTTGGAAAATCCGATGCGACACCACTCCGGCGCACAGTTTCCCAGCGAAATTTCAAACGGCGTTTTAAATAAATGGGCGCGGGGTGCTGTCTTGTCTATGCATTAAATGCCGCCAACGGGCCCAGTTTACTGGTCCGTTGCCGTTTGAAGTTCCCGCCTTATGATAAATACATGTCTTATTCAAAGAACAGGGCTACTTGGTCATTTTTACAGAAAAAGTTGAGCGCATTTGAGACGAGCCAAGCATATTTTCAGCAGAGTTCTTAGCAGGGAAGCCGAAAACAGTTGCAGACTTTGATTTGTATCAGATTAGCAATCATAGGAAGTCCAGAGTACCACAGGGGAAGGTTCCTCCCGCCAGGCGAGCCTCTCGAAGACGTGTTGCAGAGATTCCAAAGGGGTGGAATTGAGTGTGCTATGACTTCAGCTGTGGCTAAGAAAGGAAAGAAAGTTACTGCTGGTTCTCCATCCACACGCCAGTCACCAAGAACCTTATCTAATATGGAGTATAGTGAGACCCCGAGTAGCACAGAGTCAGAAGAACCGGAGCAGGAACTTCCGGAAGAAGTCACAGTCGCTACCATATACTTTCCGCCAAGGATAGAAAATGCACCAGCAATTGTCCTTCCAAAAGACTTTAGATATGAACTCGTACTCCCACCACTGGATAAGCGAGTGAAGGAAGAAGGTAACCTGTGGGGGAATATGCATGCTGTTAAGTTTGCTGATTATAACCTGAGAGATTATAAGCTTTACCTACACTTCCGTCGCGATCGTTATATGATGATTCAGAGGAACCCAAAGACAGAGCGCGATGAGTTCGTCCCCATGGACCATGCAAGCCATTTAGCACCGTCGGGACTGCTCAATCTCCTGGACATTCCACACTTTGGACGAGGCTCAGAGGTAAATGCTGTAGTGCGGATGCTACTCTCATGTGTGCATGGTGGTTACTTATGGTTGGGTAACCGGATAGATGTTAATGTTGACCTTATTCATTGCATTACCGGTCTGTCGAAGACTGGCTTCGACCCCCAGATAAATATTGATGGCGCCACAAAGGATACCAGGCTCTCAACCAAGTAGGTTGCGGAGTATAAGCTGCAAAGAGGAGGTTGCGCCTACCATGTCAACTCAATACAGGATGACGCCTTGCGATTTACTGTTAGTCTGTTGGCAGGAAAGCTCCTCCTCAAGGTGAGGCCAAAGGAAGTCACAGACTCAGTCATCCGCCTGGCGATTGAAGTCATAAAAGGTAAACCTTACAACTGGAGTTTATTTTTGCTGAATAGTTTCTTTCAAGACTGTGCACAGGCGCAGCAGGATCCACTTCACAGCTTCCACTTCTCGTGGCTGCTGATCCTTATGGCTTTTATTGGATGGAAAGAGCCGCCCAATTCGCAGTTTCCACAACTGGCACCAGGGGCGTGCAGAGGCACGAGGTATTCAAATCTTTGGGCGAGTAATCACCCAGAGAAGCGCAAGAATAACGCAATGGTATTCCACGACTACTATATGCTATTGCTTGAGTCCGTAGCAACGATTCCGCGTGTCGACTAGCCGGTCGTTGATCTTTATCAGTCCAAGCTGGAATTTAAAGTCGACAGGGATAAAACATACATCAGACCCAAGGGATTCAGGAAACATAAGGAATGGGCCCCTGGCCCATACCGCATGGAAATCCAGCAGGTTGAAGACACCATTAAGAACTGTTTTGATGAGGAAATGAAACAGATGTATGATGATCTATCCTCTGGCCTAGTTCTAGTTGATACTCCAGTTGAGGATCCAGAAGATGTTCCGGAGATAGATCCTAAAGATAAGGTGAAAGAACCAATAGGTTCTAAGAGAAAGGGTACTGAAGGCCCTTCTCCGCTGCGAGCAAAGAAGAAGAAAACAAAGGCGGTTACTTTCGAAGAACCGCAGGCACCGATCATGACGGAGGATGAGTATGATCTCATCGCCAGCCGAATACATGAGAAGATGCGGGATAAATTCGCTGCGATTCAGTCATCGCAGGATATGATGCGCATCAGCCTTGACAAGAAATTGCAAGAGCTGAAGGCAATAACTGAGAAGACTACTTCCAAGTAGATTCAGCCAGCTCCAACCGCAGTAGCAGAAAGTTCGCAGCCCCCTTTACAGACCAGAGAAGAAAGTATTGCAAGGGACCGCACGAACATTGTTCGTATACCGCCGGGAAGCATTAAGTTCCCTGTCCCTATGGAAGTACAGATGGTTCATCCTCTTGAGGTGAACCTACCAGAAGTACCTGTGGACCAGTTGTACGAAATTTTCCAGCAGATAGGCACGGAGCTGAGGCACAGAGAACAAGTCACATATGAGCATAATGTTTTCCTTTCTAACTAAAACGTGCATCTCATTGCACAGCATGAGGCAGAGAGTGCCCAGTTGACGCAATATGTTCAGCGAGAGAAGGATGTCTCTCTTGTTTTAAAGGATATCGCAGCAGAACTTCCGCAGTGCGATATCAGGCCTGAGTTAGAAATAACTCAAAAGATCAGAAAAATAGCGCAAAGAGCAAAGGCTCTAGATGAAGAGAAGAAAAAGATGGAGGAAGAATATGAAGCAAGGATTGCTGCGCTGGAAGCGAATAGGCCGCTTACTCCAGAAGAAATCCAGGAAGCAAGAGTGCAAGCTATCAGAATTGTACAGACACAGATGCAGTGTCGAGTGGAAGCAACAGAGGCTATCCTAGAGGACGCATCAAAAACATGGCTGGAGCTAGAGGATCTCCCACAGAAAGCCGAGCTCAATCAGCATATTAAGCACTTTGAAGATGCGATATCAAGAGCTGAAGAAGAGTACAAGGGCTTGAGTGCTCTTGCGAAGATAAGGAAGAAAGGAGAAATCACGCAATTTCAACAGCAAGTGCAGAAGTACAGAGAACAACAGATCAACCTGGCTAACGAAGTTAGCCTGCATGAAAGCAAAGTCGCACATCTGGTTGATGAACTGGAGAAAAAGGTGAAAAGCTTCACCTCAAGTAAAGGAGTTATTGAGAGCACAGAAGACTCCTTGGTAACAGCTGAGCTGCTAAGCGCAGCACAGGAAGAAGTAACAAGCATGGACGAAAGTATTGAAGCGCTTAAGGCACAATTCGCAACAATCTCACGGGCAGCAAAGGATAAGCTTAAGCAGATGAAGCAGGCTGATGTTGCGAGTGGCTCGGGGACGAGCCACAAGTAAGTGTTAGGGGAGTTGTTGGAGAGAACTTCCGCAGCATTTAGGAAGCTGCTAATTTTGGGAAAGATAACCATTTTTGGGGAGAAAGTACCAATTTGGGCGACAAGACAAAGATATCGCCGTAGCGCAAATTCCGACGGGAATTGCGGCGATATGTACAGAAAAGTCAAAGCGTATGGTACAAGGAAGAGGCCGAAGGGAGAGCTCAACCACCATAATAAAGGCGCCGAAGATGAAGAGAGGGTTCAGCTACCCTCATTAAGAAGAAGGACCACAGTCAGCGTTGCTTGAACAGAGAAGAAGCAACGGGCCGATGCATTAAAGACTAAGGACTGCAGAAAGCGGCAATGAGACAGGAGGCGGCTATGGAAGTACAGCTAGTTGACTGTAAGTGGTTAGGGTTGAGTCACTGTTGGGATAAGGCCCACAGTTTTGTAACTGCGATGAGACCTTCGGGCCATCTATATATAGGAGTCTTTTTATACGAAAAGGGGTTGGCCACATAGGGACAGAAGTTATTAAGTAGAGGGTAGTCGAGTCTTTGTGATACAGAGTCTGAACATTCCCCAGAGACAGGGGCCGACCCATTAAGAGATTGTGCAATCCACTGGGATTGAAAAAGAAAGAGAATGCATTGTAAGAGGCAGGAGAAGAGGAGAGGTCTATAGAGAAGGGCTCCCAATGAGGTGGAGTTTCCCAGAAGACCTCTGTTGCAAAGAGTTGTGACAGAACTGCGTTTTACTCTCTGAGTTGTTAACGGGAAACACAGTACCCGTGGATGTAGCTCCTCTCCTGGGAGTGACAACGTGCTTATCTAAGTAGCGCGATTGTAGTTGTGTAGCTGTTGCTCTTATTTACTTATTTCTATTATACATGAATGATTCCTTTAGTTTATGAGTACTGTGTATGGTCGTCAGTTTAGTTCTGGTTGATGTTTAACCGTTGTGAGAGTCATATCTAACTCATAGCGAACTAGATCTTTGTTTAATAAAGGATAAGGCTCGAGTATGGAGTGAATGTAATGCATGAAGAGTGTAATTAGAACAGTGCTCAAAGTAATATTCTATACAGTCACATCGTCACAGAACATCAAGGGTCAAGCGCATTAGCAAGGGTTATGCCTAGAGATTAAATGATATCACTATCTTCAGTAATAGGATAAGGGAGGGAGAGACCGCGTATTAATCTAGGAAGCGGTAAGAATCACGTACCGCCGGGACAAAGAGGAGGAAGATATCGCACCCGCGATACCTTAGGTGTCGCTAGACGGGGTCATATAAGGGGAAGACTTATCGCACTTCCTGCGTGATGCGATAAGGCAGGGGTATAGCCGGAGTAATAGAATGAGATAAGTTAGCCCTTGAGGAGAGAGTAAGAGTGGGTTTAAGCACCCTGGATGCCTCGGAACCTGGCTGAGAACACTTGAGTCTTCTGCCACCCATTAGAATCACTTCGGGTGAGACTTCAGGTTGCTTCTGCGACCTGTTGCCGCAAGGGCCAGTGAGCTAAGGGTTCTGTTGGTCTAGAAGGTACAGCCAACCCGGGTCTACAAAAGTAAAAGATCAACAAAGTGCACCTATTCTGGAGATTGCAAACCTAGGAAAAGACTTTGTGGTGTGTACCGATGCATGCAATCAAGTACTTGGAGGAGTTCTTATGCAAGACAACCACGTGATATGCTATGAGTCAAGAAATTTGAAGGAGCATGAGAAGAACTATGCTACTCATCATATAGAACTTGCAGCCATTGTACATGCCTTAAAGATGTGGAGGCATTACTTAATGGGAAGAAAATTTGAATTAAGGACAGACCATTGTGGTCTGAAATACCTGTTTGATCAGCCAAATTTAAATGCTAGGCAAGCTAGATGGTTGGAATTTTTGTGTGAATTTGATTTTGAAATCAAACACATAAAAGGGAAAGAAAACAAGGTGGTTGATGCACTTAGCAGGAAGGTACATGAAATGTATGTGGCAGCACTTAGTACTTGCCAACCAGATTTGCGGCAACAGATTGTTAACCATATTGTTGAGGATGAAGTGTACGTGCAGATAAAGGACAAATTGCAGCAGCAAGACTGTGGTAAGAAGTATGAGGGCTATCATTTGGAAGAAGGCAAACTTCTTACTTATAAGAATAGAGTCTATGTTCCAAATGCGGCAGATTTGAGGAGAATTGTTATGGATGAAATCCATAAAGCTCCATACTCTGGTCACCCAGGATATCAGAAAACAATTGCTACAGCAAGAATATATTATTTCTGGCCAGGCATGAAGAAGGACATCGCTGAATACATTTATAAGTGCATGGAATGTCAGCAGGTGAAGAGTGAACACCAACATCCAACAGGTTTATTGCTCCCAGTGCCAATTTCATAATGGAAATGGGAAGTAATATCCATGGACTTTATTACAGGATTGTCAATGACTGTGAGACAACATGATTCCATCATGGTTGTGGTGGACAAGTTAACAAAGGTAGAACATTTTATACCAGTTAAGTCCACACACAAAGCCGATGCCATTGCAAATATCTTCATGAAGGAGATTTTCAGATTACATGGGTTGCCTAAGGCAATAATTTCTGACAGGGTACCAAGTTCACTTCCAATTTTTGGAAAGGTCTCTTTGCAGATTTGGGTACACGGATAAGCTTTAGTACCGCATACCATCCTCAAATAGATGGGCAAACAGAAAGAGTAAATCAGGTTCTTGAAGACATGCTCCGCATGTATGTAATGGACAAACCATCCAAGTGGGAGGACTATCTACACTTTGTAGAATTTGCATATAACAATGGGAAACAAGCATCGTTGGGAATGAATCCTTATGAGGCTTTGTACGGAAGAAGGTGTAGGACACCAGTGACTTGGGACAATCCAGTGAACAGAATTGTACTTGGGCCAGAATTGCTTAAGGAAATGGAACAAGAGGTTGCAAAGATCAGACAGAATTTAAAAACAACCCAGGATAGACAGAAAAGCTTTGCAGATAAGGATAGGATCCATAGGGAATTCAATGTTGGGGACCATGTGTATCTTAGAGTGAGATCAAGGAAGAGTTCCTTGAAGCTTGGGAGTTGTGCCAAGCTATCACCTAGATATTGCGGGCCATTTGAAGTGCTTGAAAGAATAGGACCAGTTGCATATAGACTTGCATTACTTGATAGCACTAAAGCTCATAATGTTTTTCATGTCTCTTTGCTTAAGAAATATGTACATGATCCTAACCATGTGATTAATTGGGATGTGATCCAGGTGGAACCCGAGGGAGAATTCCAAACCGATCCGTTGTGCATCCTAGACAAGAAGGTAACATTGCTCCGGAACTGAGCCATCGGACAGGTAAAGGTGCAATGGAAGCACTACGGTCCCGATGAGGCTACATGGGAGCTGGAGGATGCCATGAGGGTGGCATATCCATTTTTGTTCAATTTTGATGAGCACTGAGGACAGTGCTAATGTAAGGGGAGGGGAATGTAATGTTCCCATTTTGACCCCCTTTGTATTAAATCGTAAATGATGTAAATATTGTAATTTAATCATGGTGAGGATCTCAAGGCCAAGGCCCCACCATTGATTTAGTGTTTCATGTATCGGAAATTAAAAATAGATTCCTATGGTTCTTGTGCTAGATAGGCACAATTTAAATGAAGACATCATGTAAATACGAATTTTAATGAAAAATACCGACAACTAGCTATGCAATGCAACAAAGAGATGGGGGCATGATTCCACAAGGAATAGGGAGGGAAATTATTCAAACCCTTGATCCAATGGTGTAATCCATGTGTCAATGAGAAAACCCATAAACCACCAACTACCCATTTTGGGTTATGGACCCAATCATTTAATTCTTCCAGAAATTGGTTGAGGCAGTTAATGCCTTGGGAATGAAGAGGTATGGAAGCCAATCTCGTGCATGGGCAAGCCATCAACCTGGGAAATCATGTTTTGTCTCTTTGGGCAAGAAAACACCCATGAAATGGTGCCCAAAGCCATTTTGAACATATAGCTTTTCCTCTCTCATGCAGATGAAGACTGTTGGAAGTTACATTCATGTTTTTCATAAAAAACACAGGGTTTTCCTTGTCCAAAAATTCATTTTTGGTTTTGGACAGTAGCTGGGAGGAAGGGACTGCAATTTGGGACTGTATGGAGGTCGTTTTGTCCCAGAATTGCCATGGGCATTTTTCCTAAAAATTATTTCTGCTTCCTGGGGTTTTCCCAGACCTCCATTGTTCATTTTTAGCCTTCCCACGTTTTTCTGAAGCTTAGGGAATCATTTTCATGTTTATCACTGTACAAACGTTTTTCCTCATGCCCAGCCATTGTGGTTTTGCTGTTATGTGCATCCCTGTTTTGATTTGAACCTGTGAGCAAGAAACCCGGACTGGTAGTGGACAGAATTGGCTTGATAAACCTAGTGAAGGGAGTAACCTCTCCAGAAGATCAAGAGGGATGGCTACTTTTCTATGCACACCCTGAGAGCACTAGAAAGGAAGGTATGGCTTGAGGGACTATGTGGCAGTGAACAGAATACTTCCTTGTGTTGGCTGTGTAGTCATTGTGAGTGCCAAGCTGAATAGATCTGGGAGGGGTATCCATAGCTCTGTGGTTGAGCTCACTAGCTTAGCAATTCTTCCTTTCCATGTCCTAGTAGCCTGAAAAACCCAATTGCAAATTGGCTTGGCTCATCTTGGTGTAGGCTTGGCTATGTGTGAGTCTGTTATTCCCTGGTTCCTTGTAGAGATCATGCCCAGCTCGGGGGTGGCAGTTGTATCAAGAGGTTGATAAGCACAACTAGCCTATGGTTGGGTGGAACGTTGCAGTTGCATAGCCAGTTGCTTGGGACTACCTTGTCAAGATAAGTATTCTCTTGTGTTAACTTTGCAATTATTATTTGATGAATATCTTGAATGTATGATGAATGTGTAATTGATACTACTTCCACTATGTTTTCCATATATTATACATCTCCATATGTTCTTTCAATTATGTGAATGCTTGGTTAAAGGTTCATGGGGCTAGATGCTCGATTTTAGTGTCACGATCCTCCCTATCATGCTGGTATGATAGGAGGGGATGTTACACAGGAACTTTAGATGGGTCAAAATCCCAAATTACATCTTCAACAGTATAAACCAGGAATAAAATACAAGGAAAATCAAAATTTGACTAAGGCAACTATTGGAAATGGAAAAAATCAATGGATGGAAAATGAAAAGGTGATTCCTAAGGTAAATTGGTAATGTTTGACATTGTATTTGGGCATGGTGGGGCCCTCTATTGGACAACTCACTCTAGAGGTCGAATTGGCCCATGGGGGGCGTTTTCCTCCACTTAGGGAAATTCTATTTGCATGGTTCATTGTATGTGGGGCCATGATGTATTAGCTAGGGGGCTAAAACATCATATAGACACCCCCTAGCTTAATGTTGATGTTTTGTATGGCCCCTACGATGCAACCGCACTCCACTTGTGCACTCCACTTGGGCAATTTGCACCCCCACTAGAGATGATCTCCTCCATTCGTTTTGGTGGATGGAGGATCGATCCTAGCCCTCCATTTTGGAGGGACTATGTTTTGAGAGTTGTCTTTCTCTATAAGAGAAGGCACTCACCCATTGTACACTTCTTCTTGGCATTTTTGACTTGCACTTGATAGAGAGAGACATTGCATTTGCAGCTTGATACTTGGTGTTGTGGAGCAAATTTTGTGGTGATTGATAGCTAGTGTTTGGATGCATTGTGGAGATAGTTTGTGTAGTCTTTCCATAATTGTTTGTTGGTTTAAATTTGCAGCATTGGTGGCCATTTGAAGGAGGGCACTATACTTAGAGCGGGAGCTCCACTCTAGCGGTTTCTTCAAAGTTATTCACAAGGGAGTTGTCATTTGCCTTCAGCTATTCAATTCATTTATCTTTCAAACATTTATTTGCTATTATACTTGATTATTTGTTGCAGTTACTGATTGTATCTTGCTTGTGGCAGGTACCCAAGTCGCCATTGGTGTCCAGTTGCTTCTCACGCTCAAGGGAACACGCAATCTTCTCCACACTTGATCTTTCAGGCTAGACTTCACTCAAAGTTCTCCATTTCACCATTTCCTCGGGTACTCTTCATCTCCTTGTCTCTTCTTTATCATTTTCACTATCTTGTTGTTAACACCTAAAAAGTGCTCACTAGCTCATTCCCTTATTCACATGACCCATTTGTCAACGTTTCCACCATTTGAGCCTCTAAAGCCACCAAAAGGTCACCAAAAGACCTTAATACACCCCTTTTTCCTCTCAAAATGAGTATTTTTCCTAAAAAAGCATAAAAAAAAACCCTCAAAAAGGGTCCAAATGAGATGCACCTGCAACAATGACAGAACTCAGAATCACTTTTATATTGATCACAGGCCACTTCGAGGGGGCAACCTCCTTTGAGCAAACTCAATACAATTAACTTCACGATGCCTTCAATTCCTCAACACACACTTATATACTAAGTCTATGCCCAATACCATGAGTCAAAACCATGGGACATATAATACTATGGGACGACTTACAAAGCATATGCGTCCAATACTATGGGTCAATACTATGGGCTAATATAAACTACGGATCAACAAATACTACGGGACGACTTACAAAGCATATGCATCCAACAACAATATACTATCATAGTAAAGAGAAGGGTTTACATAGGTTCCTAACATCCCCTCTCCCTTAGAAAAAGCTTTGTCCTCAAAGCTTTGGTTGGAGAAATTGCCGCAGAAGCTGAAAGAGTGGTTCCCCAATAGCATCCTCGGGTTGCATTTTAGGCCACTGACGCCTTTGGAGTGTCAAGGAGGATTGCTTGGAAGGATGTAGATGAAGAAGAACCTTGTCAGCTGTGTGGAAAATGTGCTCAGAACGGTGCTGATCGGCTTGTTGATTCAGGCGAATTCTGGCCCTGTGAAGATTGTCCTGTAGAATGAGAAGAATCTGATCACGGTTTCGAAGAACCGGGTCAATTGCCTGAATTGGGGAGCTACTAAGGGTGTATGGAAGAAGAACTGGCGGTGTTTTTCCATAGACCGCTTCATATGGTGTCCTGTGAGATGTGGTATTGTACCACCAGAGCGCTACTAGGAAATCCATAGAAATAGTTGGACAAAGCTGTGTAGGGATGGGCAAGGGTTTGAGCAATCCCGAAAGGAGTGTCGTTTCACCTTTGTTGACTTGGAAAGTATCATCGTCAGCCACCATTTGTTGAATTGTCATTTTTAGTCCCTGCCAAAATAAGTTACATTGTTCTCGGTCATACATGTTGCAGAACCAGAGTGCCCTGTTGATGAAGAAGCATGGAGTTCATAGAAGAGAGAGCCCTGTTGAACATATTGCACCCAATTTGGAACAACTAGAGAAAGAGTTGTAAGAGAAACTGGGTCATCAATTGTGCAAGAAGGAGCATATTCCACCATATTGTCCTTACCCTTCTTGTAAGTGATCACATAGGGATAACCCATTTCAGGTGTGTTGGGGAGGAGACCCATTGTTCCAGAAAATTTTCCAGACTCGGGAGAGTAGTCTTGATGCAGAAATAATTCCGTAATAGGTATGGCTGCCACTTCTGTACTGCATGCAAAACAGCCATCATTTCCTGCTGAGAGGTAGATGTGGCTAAATTCTTACCGAAAAGGTCTCGTGAAGGTAGCAAGCACATTGGTTTAGCAAAGATACCTGCATATCTATCCAAGGAAGTAGTGGAGACTGTTGATGGGTGCATCTGAATGGAATTGAGCTGAGCAATGACACCATGTGAATTCTTCTTAAGGATTTTTTCCAGGCGATGTGAACTGATGATGCAGAGAGACCCTAGTTGTAAGCCCATAAATTTGTGTTGTGACCCATTGACTTTAAACTGCATCCAAAGTTTAGCAAAATCCCATAAGATGGGGCCAAGTGTGCGTAACCATTGAATGCCCAAAACCACATCACATCCGCCTAAGGACAAGGCAAACATGTCAGAGCGTAGGTTATAATCTTCCATAGAGATATGCACATTGTGACACTTCCCCTTGCAAGGTAAGGTGCCCCCATTGGCAACCATGACTTCAAAGTTGGAGCAAGGATGGACAAAAGAATCAGCCTGTTTGGCAATCCGAGGGCCAATGAAGTTATGAGTGCTACCAGAATCAATGAGTATGGTAAGAGGGAGCTTCTTGAAGTATCCCCTTACCCGCATTGTTTGTGGGGTGGTGATGCCGGTTACAGCATGGAGAGAGATCTCAGGTGGGTCGTCCTGAAATGGGGTGTCAACAGGTGGGTGTTGAATGTCGATCTGATCATCCACTGTATATGTAGCTTCTTCACCAAGTTCTAAGGCAGGCAAAGAATCCACATCCAAGAGATAGAGCTTTTGTTGAACACATCTATGTCCCCGAGTGAATTTCTCATCACAATTTTAGCAAAGCCCTTTTTCTCGGCGTGCCTGCATTTCTATTTCAGACAAATGCTTGATAGGAGTTGGTTGAGGAGAAGGCGTGATGGGAGGTCGTTGGGAACCCATATTTCTAAAGGGAACAAGGGTGGGTTTGGAGCGTTGTTCAGCTGCAATCTTGTCCTCGGCCAGCTTAGCCAACCCTAGGACTTCCATCATTGTGTTGGGACAAAACATTTTGACCTCTGAGCGGATTTCATCCTTGAGACCACTAATAAAACAACTCCTGTAGAATTCATCAAACAATCCTTCTGTGTGATTGGTCAATTTCTCAAATTCTATCTGATACTCTCTCACTGTACCAATTTGGTGAAGTTTAGTGAGTGCTCCTGTGAAATCATCAAAAGCACTAGGACCAAATCGTGGCAAAATGAGTTGGCAAAAATCTGTCCAGTTTGGCTCGGGATGAGCTTTGATGTACCAACGGTACCATTGAAGGGCTTCCTGTTACAAATGAAAGGATGCAAGTGGAACTTTCTGGACATCAAAAGTATTATGCAGACTGAAATATTGTTATGCTCGGTATATCCATCCAGTCAGATCAGTACCATTGAAGCGAGGAAAATCAAGCTTCGGCCCACGAAAATTGTTGGAAGAAGAGAACCCGGTGGTTGCAAAATATTCTGGCTGTCAGTTATTGTTCATGGCTGAATGCTGAAGATGGAGGCAGAGAAATTTTTCATCCAGATCTTGGAGTTTGGTTTGGATGGCTGCAAGTGATTCCTCCATGGTGTTTGCTCCTGCACGGGTGACAACCATAACCAGGTTTTTTTTTTTTTTTTTTTTTTTGGAATGGGTAGAAAAACACAAACAGAAGCTGATTTAATAAAGGGAAATTTGGATTGGGGAAACAATCTGATGGGTAATTGGGGTTTAACTAGATTTTGGACACTATCGAAAGGACAAGAAAGCAAAAAGGGGGATTTCAAAAGTGGGGTGATAGAATGAGAAAATTTGGCAGAGAGGGACAAAGAAGCAGAATTCAAAAAGGAATTCTGTGGTAAAATTTGAAAGTGATTGGGTGAAATCTGAGGAAGTTATGGAAAACCCTAAAAATATACAAATGTGGGATTTCGGGCTTTGGGAAGGGGAATTGGGGATAGCGTTCTCAGGAATGAAAGATGCAGAATGGAATGATAGGGGTTCCCCAAAAATTTCAAGGGAAACAGACTGAAAACAAGGGAGATATGGAGAAAACAATCACTCATAACAATGACACGTCATATGGGCCCCACGCCCTATTTATAGAGATTCCACCATTTTTCAAACAACCATTTCGGTGTCATACGACATCCATTTCTCAAACCGTTGGTACCATTGGAATCAGAACAACGAGAACTTCATGAAAGGTCTTTCCTTTTCCAGTTTTCACTAGGTCCATTTTTTGACCATTTTTTCACACCCTCGTTGCTTCGGTTTGTGTGCCACATCGGCCGTCGTCCGTTTTTGACGAACCTTATATCGTCGGATCCAGTTTTCCACGCTCGTGATGATGCTTGAGATCATTTCTCGCTCTCACACCCAGATTTTTCAGGCATTTTTTCCCATGCCCCCTCGTTGCCTCGGTTTGCGTGCCACATCGGCGGTCGTCCATTTTTAACGAACCTTATATCGCCAGATCTAGTTCTTCGCGCTTGTGATGATGCTTGAGATCATTTCTTGCTCTCACGCTCAGATTTTTTGGGCATTTTTCCAATGCCACCTCGTCGCCTCGGTTTGCGTGCCACATCGGCCATCGTCCATTTGTTACGAACCTTATATCACCGGATCCGATTTTCCACGCTCATGATGATGCTTGAGCTCATTTCTCGCTCTCATGCCCAAATTTTTTGGGCATTTTTTTCCATGCCCCCTCGTCGCCTCGGTTTGTGTGCCACATCGGCCATCGTCCGTTTCTTACGAGTCTTACATGGTCGGATTCAGTTTTCTGCACTCGTGATGATGCTTGAGATCATTTCTCGCTCTCACCTCCAGATTTTTTAGGCATTTTTCCCATGACCCCTCGTCGCCTCGGTTTGCGTGCCACATTGGTCGTTGCCCCTTTTTTACAATCTTTATGTCAACGGATTCAGTTTTCCACACTCATGATGATGCTTGAGAACTTTTCTCGATATCATCAATCCCTTTTTGTTTGGTATAATTTTATCCCTTTTTCGGGCCGAGCAATCCCTTTTACGAAAAAGGCACTTAGGGAGTTTCTGTTAAGCTCTTTTCTGACTCCTAAAACAATGAAAAGATCGCCGAGCAACCTTGCTTCCTTTCATGCTCGCTAAACGTATCTGAAAGGGTGTCTACCTAGTATAAGTTTACCCCTTTTTCGGACCTTGTAGACTAATTACGAAAAATGAATACTCTAGTCACATCGGCTAGAAGAGTTCTCCATATGCATCATTTTATGCTTTTTCGGGCCTTGGAGACTAACTTACGAAAAAGAACACCAATGGAGTCCACTTACCACTTTCAGACTCTCTAAACATGAAAGCGACCATGAGCAATCACCATCCTGGGCTCGTAAAACCAACAGGACAGTAATCATAACCACTGCAGAGTCTTCTTATCGTTTTCAGACTCCTTAAAAATGAAAGCACCAATGAGCACGAACAGCCCTGGGCTCACAAAATCCACAGGACAGTACCATTTCAGAGCACACTTTTATCCCTTCTTGGAGCTCATTAAAACTATGAAGAAGGACCCAATGGTGCTTCTCGGTGCCACAACAGATCACGTCTACTCATATGGCAGCTTCCCCATTTTGGTCGCCTTTGTTCAGAGTAGTCTGCAATATGTCACCCTGAGAACCCCTCGACAACACCCATCAGCTTGACCCCCTGAGAGTCAATACATACCCTTCATTCCCTAAAAGCTATGATCCCCACACTTACAAGTCAGTTCCCTACGCTGCCAGGTCAACCATTTCAGCATGCTCTGAACAAACGAAAGTTTGAGTCTACCCACTATATGACCCCAGTTACTTCCCATCCACAAAAGTATGTCAGTCCTACCATCAATACTACCACACTTCAGTTCTACACCTCGCGCTCCTATCAAGGAAACATCATTGCCTTGTTAGTTGCTGGTCTCCCTCTGTCGAGGACAACCAAATTTATTCCAGAGGATAGACCTAGAGGTCCCTATGTCTTGGACTCATCACCACTTATGATGAGTGCCTATGAATCATTTCGAGAAGAGTCCTCAGTGCTTCTCCAAATGGTTGTTTCTCACATGCTCGACATCAACACCTTGATCGCATCGTTGAAAATCGCATAGGGTATTGGTCCTTTCATTTATCAGTCGAAGACCCCGGGTACAACCCGACTCTTCCACATGTGAGAGTCTACTTATGGAAACAACCAGTTACATTTTTTCTATAGATGGCGACAGTATTCAGATGTACCTTAGTTTTATACTCCCTCGAGTATACAATTACATATACTTCCTAGAGATGTCTCACAGTCATTGAATCCCTACAGTTGTTGGACACCTTCAGTTTCAGCAGTTCATCAGTTATCCCAGTGTATCAGTTATTAAGATCAGTCATGTTATGATCATGAGTACATCCCAAAATAATGTCCCCTCTGGACCATTATGATGTACCAGTATATTTTTTATTTTTCAGGTCCCCCTTCTTGGGACTAATTGTTATGTATATGTCTTGATACGAGCATGGGTATGCCTGCCTCGTCCATTATCAGAGATTATTCCTCATTCATATTGAGGCCATGTAATATTGTTTATTTTTGCAGCTTCCAAGGGTCGTGGATCCAGTCTCCAATCGGTCTCTTCTCCTCCCCAAACCCCAGAAAAAAGACAAAAGAACTATGATGTCTATCGGCCATACGATGAGCTCCTACCCTCACACATCAGGGAGCAATCTATTAACACCTAAAAAGTGCTCACTAGCTCATTCCCTTATTCACATGACCCATTTTTCCAGTTTTCCACCATTTGAGCCTCTAAAGCCACCAAAAGACCTTAATACACCCCTTTTTCCACTCAAAATGAGTATTTTTCCTAAAAAAGCATAAAAAAAACCATCAAAAAGGGTCAAAAATTCCCAAAAATATTAAAAAGGGAATAAAAATATTAAAAATATTCAAAAAATGAAAAAAGGAGGGAAAATGTACCTAAACCATGTTGGTCAATACCATTGGTTTCCTCAAAACCATAATGATATTCCCCACCACCAAAAACTATAAAAAGGTGGTAGGGGCTCCTCACTTTACATCCATCCATCATCCTATCCTCATGCTGCCAAAATCTCCCATGAGTTTTTGGCCATTGTAGACACCTTGGAGAAGAGACCCTTTGGAGTTTGGAGCTGCTCACCCTTGGAGCTACTCAACAACCTTCACGATTTGGAGGTATTATCATTGCAAGCACTTGCTTGCCCTTATTTTCAATACAAAGTTCTTCTTTATTTTATTTCCTGTTCTTGTTTTCAATTCAAAAATTTATTATGATATGCACATGCTAGTTTAGTTTAGTTTTAGTTTTAGATTTACATTTGTTTTTGCTTTAATATTTGAGACTGCTGCTACTAGTTAGCAGGTGCCCATAGCTCTAAGCTTGGTTGCAAAACCAAGCCAACATTTTTTGGTGACTCCGCTGGCTTAGAACTTTTAGATCTCAAATTTTGCTTTAGATCTTAGTTTTTGTTAGTATTAATCAGTTTAATTCATAGATCTGCCACCCTAGACAGCAGACCCATTGCTGTTCTAGATCTTGGCCCATTTTATTGCCATTAACAGCCCGAAATTTTCAATTTTCGGGTTCATTTTTCGACGTCCGTGTACGGCTTTTGCCTCGCAAATTTTTTTCCAACAGTCGCGCGGCTCATCTACACTGCACGGCTCTTTTCCGCGCGGCTCACTGCGGCTTCGCGACCAATTTGCGCGCTGCACATCGCGGCTTTGTGGCCATTTGCAGCGCTGCACATCGCGACTGTGTGCCTAAATCCCGCGCTACACATCGCGGCTGAAAACTGCGCTGCCCATCGCGACTGTGTGACAGAAACTTGTGTGGTCCATCGCGGTTGTTCTGTCAAAATCGGCGATGCTAATTTTTTCCATTCCTCCAATCCGTTTAAAAAATTAATTTTTTGCTGTATTTTCTGCCCAATTAGCACATTTTACAGTATTAAAATTCCTGCATTTTTTACAGCTAGAAATCTTTTTACTATTTAGAATGCACCTTTAAAAAAGTCTTTTTAAAAATTTTCAGAAATTGAAAGAAGGATTTATTTGCATTTTATCTAGATCAAAAAAATTTAGTGTTTACTTCCTTGATATTTTGCCCATAGCAAATTTTAAAAGAAATCCATTTATTTCTTGAAGAATTCATATTATTTGCTTTCTTGTTTCAAAGATCCTTTGTTATTTGAATAGTTTTTGCAAAGCATTTAATTTCAGTTTAAAATACCACACGTGCACCCACTCAAACACATAATTTAAACTGATCCTTAAAATTTACCCTAACTTCAACCAACTTTTAATCCCACTTGGGGAGCACTTAAAAGAACTTTGTAGCTAGGTAGAATTGAGGGGATAGGTGTTCCAATAACACCCCTCAGTTATTACATTTGAGACATAGCTGTTGTCCATTAGGGAACCAAAATCTCCTAGTATTTTTTGGCATAGTCACAACCAGTTTATCAAAAGGCCTCTCCCCTAGGAGGGTTGAAGTCGCGAGGATGGTTTCGGAAGCCTGAGTGGAATACCGAAATCTATTCAGTAACCGAAGGCTACCATTCGTAGTTCTCGGGATATCCCTATATGGGGGTATTTCAGTAAAAGGACCAAATGGCAGATTTACCTTTTCTGAACGTGTCATGAATGGAGTATCCTAGTTGCCATTCTTTAGGATTGATTACCCGGTGTCCCTCCCGATAGGGGGATATCTAGCCGTTGATTCAACACTCAATATTGTCTGACTTCGATTTCATCACCTTGTAGAGAATATCATTTGTTGATTCACAATACTTTTAGTTAGGTGTTTGCATGATACAATCCACCTTTTGTCTAGTAGCACCTCTTTTTTCTAGAAGCTATTTGATTGTTGGTATTCTGACCATTTTTGTTGCATCCCTCCACTTATTATAGCACAACTGCTATAATAAGTGCCTTTTTGAGGTTGATTTTTCTGGCCTGAGAGCCTTTATTTTCACTCCCCTTTTTGCACCCTTGGTTGCATTAGGGTTTCGAGTTTTTTATACATTACCATCTTACACTGAAGATTTTTACACAAAAACATATTTCTCACCATTGAGAATTTTAGACGATCTCGTCGTCTTCAGGGCGAACTCCTAGAGTTCAGTCTACTTGGCTCTCCACGTCACCGACATCGAACCTTGTCCCTTGACTCGACACATCATCGGTCAAACATATAGTCATCTAATTCTGACACGCCTCACTTCACATCTGATTTTGAGGCAGAATCCGAAAACCCTACCAAGTTATTACCAACCAACCTCATGGCTGGAACACAATTCGACCCACTTTTTACCAGCACCATAGGAGATACATCCACAAACCCTTCTACTGCGGTGCCGTCCATGGCAACAACCACCCCCCTAGGTATGCCTAATATGGGAGACACTCCACCTTTAGGAATGCCCAACACAGGACTACCTCCTATTACGGGTATGCCAAACATAGGGGTCACACCCCCTCTCATTTCCACAACCCAGATTCCAGGAATTCCTACTACTATTCCTAACCCCAGTGTAACCCATGTTGCACTCAGAAGCGCTGGACCATACTAAACTACAGCAGTTGGAGGACATATACCTTCAACACCTAGCATACCCTTAGGGGCTACTGGACCACTACATCATACCACCATGACTAGTCATGTCCCAGTCACTACGCCACATCCATCTGCTAGTTTACCTTACATGGCGAGTCTAAACTTACCAGACTTAGCCAGGTTAACCAATGATCCTATCAGACACGACCCTGCATGGCCTCACATTCCCACCAAACTCCTCTCCGACATCCCTAAGTTTGAGGGAAAGGCAGGTGAGGACCCCCAGAACCATATCATGTCCTTCCATCTATGGTGTTCCTCCAACTCCATAGTGGATGACTCTGTCCGCCTCCGTCTATTACAGCACACCTTCACTAGCTCTGCAGCTAAGTGGTATATCGAGCAGCCCCATGGGACCCATGCCACCTTTACCTCCTTTGCCTCAACCTTCCTACAGTTATTTCAATTACCTATCCGCTATGATGCGGGAGTCGAGATCCTACTATCTTGCAGACAGAACACGGCCACCCACATCACTGACCACATTCATGAGTGGCGTCGACGTCGAAGCCTCTACAAAATCAAGTTAGATGACCGTATCTTCTTAGATTGGTTTCTCAAATCCCTCCTCCCTCTCATTGCCAAGGATGTGGCATCCGAACGACCCCAGTCTGAAGAAGAGGCCATCCTCAAATCCCAATAGTTTGACCTCATTTACGCCCAATCAGGTTATCTGTATACCATTATACCAGATGCCCCTCGGGGTGAGTCATCCCAGCACGAGGCGCCGGGGGCATCCCACGCCGAAGATGGCATCATTGGTAGTATGGCCTCGCATCCCCAACCCTTTTCCATTGCACATCCTAGCCATGGCCACGACCTTTCGCGGGCTACATCTCAATCTGGAGCAACCAATTCATATGCTCCCATGGCACATCACCACCATACCCACGGACCCTCATGTCCACCTCAGTGCTTTGGTCATGCACCACCCGCATATGCCCCCCTAGCCACACCTCAACCAATGCACTACCCACAGCAAGCTGCAACAGCTAACCCAACACCTCCAATAGCTGAGGGTTGCCAACAACCCCAGCAGGTAACTGGACCACCTCCAGCCCCACCAGCTTATTATCCACCGCAACCTACTCCCGCACCTGCGGTGAACCAAAATCCTCCCACTGCTCAAGGGCAAGTGTACACACAACACAATCAGCTCCAGCACCGAAACAACCAGCGCAACCAGGGTGGGCAACAAAACTGTGGAAGAGGATGTAACCACGGTAACAACCAACAACAAAATCAAGGTCCACCACCTCCCAATCCCCCAAATAACAACAATGTTGCTCCTCCCAACCAGAATCTGGAGCGTCATCCTAGGCAGCCCAAAAAAAATAACCTTAGAACAAACCATCCTTGTTCTATTTACGGGGTCTATGGCCATTACACACATGCTTTCCCACATTTGGAGCGAGCTCGGCAACTCTGGACTGACGATGCTCGTCATCAAGGGCAAGCGGCTCCTCAAGCACCACCCAACCCTCCACCACCTCAACATCAACCTTTGGTGCTACAAAACCCCTTTCCAACCCAAGGCGTAGTGAACACTCAGCTGTTAGCTCCCACTCAAGGCAATGCTCCACCACAACAAATCACTTATGCTGCTCCTGATCAACCCATGTTCGATTCAGATACCCACCACTTGTTAATGATGTCATCCGCAGATGCCAACCTCCAAAACCACCGGAACCAATATGGCTCCACCCCTGAAGCCCCTCCCGTCGACAAGAACACTAACGTTCATCCCATGGATCAGATGTTACGTATACCTCCGGCTCCACTCGATGGCGCTTCTAAAGCACCTCGCTTCCCACTCCGTCGCATCAACAATAATCCCAATGCTCGTGCTGCATCGACTTACAACATTGTAGATGACTTAGCCCAGTCTCCCGCAGCCATGTCTGCTTTAGAAGTCTTAAAAAACTGTCCTTCATAGTGCAAGACTTTGCTCTCTGCCATTGCTGCTATTGACCCTAATGATTCACAACTGATGGCATTCGATTCAGACCAGTCCGAACCACGCTTTCCTTCCACTTTACCATTCCAAGTTTTCGTTTCCGTTCGGAATCTTGTCATCCATCGGTGCATTATCGATGAAGGTGCCTCTACATGCGTTATGTTCACATTCGTTTCACAGAAGTTGGGATCCCCTACTCTCCAGCAGTCCACCACTGCGTTGCGAGCCTATGATGGCCGTTTGGCTCAACCCCAAGGTCTCTTAGCTAATGTCCCCGTCCAGCTGGCTGGTAAAACCATGCTCATTGACACAGAGGTCATCAATGCCCAACTTGACTATAACCTCTTACTTGGCCGCATCTACATGTATGACATGTGGGCTGTTGCCTCATCCATTTTTCGTACCATGATGTTCCCTCATGACGAACGCGTGGTCAAGGTCAACCAACTAACCTATTACGATCCCAAGGCCCCCGCTGCACCTGAGAATGTTCTCCCTATGGTTGAACAACCTGTTGTGGTGCAACTACCTCGTTTGTTTCCTCCGTGAGACCCAGAATTTACTCCGACACATCGATGACTTCTACATTCCAATCTATTCCACCACCGTCATCAGAGACCCACGTCGCTAACCTCTGTACTCTTTCACACAATACACAAACACCCGACAATCAACCATCCTTGTTACCTAAACCACCATTGGTCCCTAGTCACATTGGTGTTACGCCCATCCACACAATCCTCTTTCTATTTCCTCCCTCAAGCGTAGTAAGCGCTCCAGTTATGGATACCCTCAGTCTCCCTGGGTTAACATTGGGATTACTCGTGTGGTATATTTTTCCTCACGTTCCCCCGCCGACACCAAATGTCATCCTGCAACCGGTGCAACCCATTGTCACTACTAGTCAACCACCTCCTAGTGGCACTACCCCTTCGTCATCTACGAATCCCCCTCCTCTCATCAGGCCCACTGGGGGCAGAGGCCCACAACCATACACTGCGGTACCCCCACCCAAAGCAGTTAGACCTCTTCTCGTGTTCCGTGCTCCTCCTAAATGCTCCTTGTGTGATGATTTAGGTCATCCAACTCATCAATGTCCACAGTTACCTGCATTATAGAAACACATGCAAATGCTTGATGACGACCCCAACATCCCGGTAGTCAAAATCGACTCAAACCCCAAGACTCGTGATAAATCATTGCATACCAACCACCCTTGTGCCATATGTGTTATTTATGGCCATTAATCACATCATTGTCCTGATATCCTAGATTACACAGCAGCTCTCTACGAGATGAATAATTTGGACCTTGAGACGGCGCCCCCCACAATTGAGGAAATATACCCTCCCGTATCATGCTCATCTGGAGAGATTAACATCGTTTATATGATCTCTTCGACTACTACTACCTCGTCAACCAATTTGACCACTCAAAGTTTCCCCAATGATGGGGAGATTCTAGAGGCTCTTACTGCCCCTGATCACCCTTGGGAAGATATGCACCATCATTCATACTTCCTCCCAGAAGAGACCTCATCCACCACCGCTACCCAATTCGCGGTTGAGTCCAACGATTTCCCTCCTACTAAAGTCGACTGGTTTAAGGATCCTATTCCTACTCCTAATGCCTTTGAGGAAGGTAACATGGCCAATATCTCACCCGTCATCCACATAGATATCTCTAACCCACCCGAAGCCCTTGAAATCATTACATTAGGAACCTCTTGCAGTGAGCATGAGATTGGAGAATACAAAAAACTATTCCACGAATTCAGTGATGTCTTTGCTTGGTCCTATACTGAAATGCATGGTCTTGACCCCGCCATTATAGAGCACCACATTGACACATGGCCTGATGTCCTCCCCGTTCGTCGGCAACAACGACCCATTCATCCCCCACAATCTTCCTCCTCCGAAGCAATTAACACCATTTACACGATTTTCACTGAGTACCCCTCTATCCGGTCGGCCCCTGCCATTTACCCCTTTCACACACATGTTCCACTCTGCTACATCGGTTTTGCTGATGGTGCAAGCCGTTGGTCCCCCAATCTAGCCTCCGCAGCTTGGGTAATATATTCCCCTTCACATGAGTTGATCCACATCGATGGAGTGTGTTTAGGTGCTGCCACCAACAACCAAGCTGAGTATGATGCCGTGACCGGTCTCCTAGCCGCAGCTCTCCAAATGAGCATACATCGCCTTAACGTCTTCCTGGACTCACAACTTCTTGTTTCCCAGCTCAACAATGATTACCAGGTACGCGATCCCTGTCTTTTCAAAAAAAATTTGTGCACTAAACAAATGATTCAACTGTTTGAATCCATTTCATTCACACATGTCCCAAGAAACCTCAATAGTGTAGAAGACCATATGGCCAACAACGTACTTGACTGGCACACCAATCAAATCATTTCATAAACAAAATGCATCCACATGCATAACATGTGCCTCCACAGGCATATACCAAAACAAAATATGCATCCACGTGCATAACATGTGCCTCCATGGGCATACAGAAATCAAACATGCCTCCACGGGCGAACAAAAAGACAACAAATGCATCCATGTGCATACACGACTATATATCAACATCATATATATATATATATATATATATATATCAAAACATGTCATAGGTGCCCTCAGCACCCAATATACAAAAATACATCAGCCGTACAAAAAATAGCTTCCCCATATGCTCATCAGCATTTGGGGGCAAATACATATCATCTAATCATCACGGTCTCTGGGCTCCTCTGGCGCCTCCTCCACCGGTCCCACTGGATCATGCCGAGCGTGCACTCGCCTCTCCGCCGGCCCCGCTGGATCATCCCGTAAACGAATCCTACCCTCTGACGGCCCTGCCTGATCCCGCCGATCCCTATCCCTCAAGTCGGCCGCCATCACTGATGCTCTCAGCAAAATTGAGCACCACTCATGAGGTGCCTCGAAACATCGCTCGACAATGTCCTGATCCAGATCCCTCCACCCATCCTCTGGGAATCCTGCTACAATCATATCCAGTGTCTCTCGGACACCAGTGATAGCATCATCTCGAGGGCTAGCCCCTGGACCACGAGCCCCTAATCCCCGACCATGTGGAGGCGCTATAGCTACCGGAGGTGGACCAACCACCATCGCCCGTCCCCTGCATGCCACATAGTCAGTCGGTGGAATGGGACCAACATCTGCACAATGCAAATAAACCATCATATACATATCTAACTATAATCATAACCAATAAATCTAGAAACACATGATATAGTAGAGAACAAAACATACCATCTAAACCCCAGGCCTGTCCCTGGGCTCGAGGCATCTCAGGATCTCCTCAGTATTCCATACCAGCATGGAATTTCGCGGCCTTCGGGGGCCCGCCGCTAACCAAAAAAGACATAATTGAAAAGGCTAAGGCGAATAGAGTTACCTGAAACTCACGGAATCGAAAACCAACGGTGAAATCTCCTGAAAATCAAGAAAGAGCTCCGACTGCTCTGCCAAACTCACTCGTAACAATGACACGTCATATGGGCCCCACGCCCTATTTATAGAGATTCCACCATTTTTCAAACAACCATTCTGGTGTCATACGACATCCATTTCTCAAACCGTTGGTACCGTTGGAATCAGAACAACGAGAACTTCATGACAAGTCTTTCCTTTTCCAGTTTTCACCAGGTCCATTTTTTGACCATTTTTTCATGCCCTCGTTGCCTCGGTTTGCATGCCACATCGGCCGTCGTCCATTTTTTACGAACCTTATATCGCCGGATCCAGTTTTCCACACTCGTGATGATGCTTGAGATCATTTCTTGCTCTCACACCCAGATTTTTTGGGCATTTTTTCCCATGCCCCCTCGTCGCCTCGGTTTACGTGCCACATCGATCGTCGTCCCTTTTTGACGAACCTTATATCGCCGGATCCAGTTTTCCGCGCTCGTGATGATGCTTGAGATCATTTCTCACTCTCACGCCCATATTTTTTGGGCATTTTTTTCCATGCCCCCTCGTCGCCTCGCTTTGCGTGCCACATCGGTCGTCGTCTGTTTCTTACAAGTATTACATGGCCGGATTTAATTTTCCGCGCTCGTGATGATGCTTGAGATCATTTCTCGCTCTCACCTCTAGATTTTCTGGGCATTTTTCCCATGACCCCTCGTCGCCTCGGTTTGCGTGCCACATTGGCTGTTGCCCCTTTTTTACAATCTTTATGTAACGGATTCAATTTTCCACACTCAGGATGATGCTTGAGACCTTTTCTCGCTATCATCAATCCCTTTTTGTTCGGTATAATTTTATCCCTTTTTCGGGCCGAGCAATCCCTTTTACGAAAAAGGCACTTAGGGAGTTTCTGTTAAGCTCTTTTCTGACTCCTAAAACAATGAAAAGATTGTCGAGCAACCTTGCTTCCTTTCATGCTCGCTAAACGTATTTGAAAGGGCGTCTACCTGGTATAAGTTTACCCCTTTTCCGGACCTTGTAGACTAATTACGAAAAATGAATACTCTAGTCACATCGGCTAGAAGAGTTCTCCATTTGCATCATTTTATGCTTTTTCGGACCTTGGAGACTAACTTACGAAAAAGAACACCAATGGAGTCCACTTACCGCTTTCAGACTCTCTAAACATGAAAGCAACCACGAGCAATCACCATCCTGGGCTAGTAAAACCAACAGGATAGTAATCATAACCACTACAGAGTCTTCTTATCGTTTTCAGACTCCTTAAAAATGAAAGCACCAATGAGCAAGAACAGTCCTAGGCTCACAAAATCCACAGGACAATACCATTTCAGAGCACACTTTTATCCCTTCTTGGAGCTCATTAAAACTACGAAGAAGGACCCAATGGTGTTTCTTGGTGCCACAACAGATCACGTCTACTCATATGGAAGCTTCCCCATTTTGGTCGCCTTTGTTCAGAGTATTCTGCAGTATGTCACCCTGAGAACCCCTCGACAACACCCATCAGCTTGACCCCCCCAGAGTCAATACATACCCTTCAGTCCCTAAAAGCTATGATCCCCACACCTACAAGTCAGTTCCCTACGCTGCCAGGTCAACCATGTCATCATGCTTTGAACAAAGGAAGTTTGAGTCTACCCACTATATGACCCCAGTTACTTCCCATCCCCACAAGTATGTCAGTCCTACCATCAGTACTACCACACTTCAGTTCTACACCTCACGCTCCTATCAAGGAACATCATTGCCTTGTTAGTTGCTGGTCTCCCTCTATCGACGACAACCAAATTTATTCCAGAGGATAGACCTAGAGGTCCCTGTGTCTTGGACTCATCACCACTTATGATGAGTGCCTATGAATCATTTCGAGAAGAGTCCTCAGTGCTTCTCCAAATGGTTGTTTCTCACATGCTCGACTTCAACACCTTGATCGCATCGTTGAGACTCGCATACGGTGTTGGTCCTTTCATTTATCAGTTGAAGACCCCGGATACACGGGGGGTTCACTCCGTGAACTTGTTACATAGCACGATCATTCACAAGGTATTAAAGAATATCCCTAATTTCACTAAATATTGGAAAATTCCTGCTAAAATTTTATTGTTGAACCCTCCTCCCAATATGCCTTTCCAATTAAGAAAACCCCAATTTTCACCTGATATTGTATGTATCCATTTTTATCAACCCATTTTCAATACCCCCTTTATATCATATTATCAAGTTGTAACAAGCAAGATCCCTAACACATCTTAGTCTAAGCAAACATGATGCTAAATAATATAATAGAATGATGCTAATAATGATCCCACCAAGATTGCATGGGTGACTAATCAATTTGTAGCGTTGGATAGTGGAAGACCTAGCAAAATGGTACTGGGAAGGGAAAATGCGTAAAAGGAAACCCAGTCAAGAGATCAACATAATCAAGAATGTAAAAGGTTGATAGTCCAATAGTTAGTGCAATGCTTAGAAAATATGATAATTGCATATATTTCACACCACAACCTGCCATTCTACCAATTTTATGTCATGTAAATATAAGTATAGCCATAGAGAGCTCATGTTTTCTATAATATTAATAAATTAAACTCCATAAAAATACAAAATTGAAACCCTTTCGTGGATGGAATCCCCTACCTTCCTATCAAAGCAAACATCATTGATCTTTGAACCCAAATGAACATAGCAAAATTCCTCTTACTTTCCAATAACACCGTATGATCATGTGCATAGCTTGGATTTGGGTCATTCACAAGATGCAATGCATTTCCTCCACTTCCTCTACATTTATTCTTACAAACAAGGTAATTAACAACATTTAGTTACCTTTTCTTGGGTTATATCTAGTTTTTTTATATCTTTACAAGAGAGGGAAAAATCTCCATTGTTAGGTTTCAAGCATGCAATAGTTATAAAGATACACATATGGTGAAACTTATATGATAACATTTCATGGTAACGATAACACATAGGGTATGTAAATAAGGATTTAGATTTTCATCTATGTTCAGGTAAGTTCCAATACAATATTAAGACTGATGCCTTGCATATAAGAATTGAAATTACAATTATGAATATGCCAAATATAACTCAATCTAACAACTATTCCTAACTGGAAATGTGAAAATGTAAAAGAAGAATACAAAAAGTTGAAAGAAATAATTTGTCAAGAAAGATTGATCTAAATTTTCTTGGTTCCAGTGAGCCAAGAAAGATTGATTTCACTTTTATTGGTTGTCATGGAGCCAGGTTTGATTGAATCTCAATACCCACCTAAACCCCAACCTAAAAAATGAAGAGTTAGATCTTTTACTCGAATGCCTACAAAAGATACAATACAATTGTTCAACTCTGGAACTCCCAATTAGCTACATCTCTTAACTTAAAGATTCAAAACAATCTAACATCAATTCAAACCAAGCCTAAATAAGCTATTAAATGAGTATTTCTCAAGGCCAGTAATCCAATGAGAATTCCATCGATATTATCATTGGTACACTATTATAAGATTTATACAAAACTTAGGATCATAAGCAATATCAAATAAAAATGGAGGGTCCTTAAGTTTTAGATGGGTATGAATTGAGCCCATGATTTGGAGGTATGAATCCATCCCACGATTTGGAGGTTATTCCTCATCCCACCCAAATAAAATAACCCCCAATATTTATATTACTATGTCAAATTAGAAACCCCCCTTGACCCCTTAATACAGGGCAATATATTTTTGAGGTTTTTAAGAGTATTTAAACCCCCAATGTGAATGGACGTGATATGATATTTCCTCTCTAGTGAACCCCCCGTGCCCGGATACAACTCGACTCTTCCGCATGTGAGAGTCTACTTATGGAAACAACCAGTTACATTTTTTCTATAGATATCCGGGTTGCGCATGGCGACAGTATTCAGATGTACCTCATTCTTATACTCCCTCGAGTATACAGTTACATATACTTCCCAGAGATGGATAACAGTCATTGAGTCCCTATAGTTGTTGGACACCTTCAGTTTCAGCAGTTCATCAGTTATCCCAGTGTATCAGTTATTAAGATCAGTCATGTTATGATCATGAGTACATCCCAAAATAATGTCCCCTTTGGACCATTATGATGTACCAGTATATTTTTTATTTTTCAGGTCCCCCTTCTTGGGACTAATTGTTATGTATATGTCTTGATATGAGCATGGGTATGCCTGCCTCGTCCATTATCAGAGATTATTCCTCATTCATATTGAGGCCATGTAATATTGTTTATTTTTGCAGCTTCCAAGGGTCGTGGATCCAGTCTCCAATCGGTATCTTATACTCCCCAAACCCCAGAAAAAAGACAAAAGAACTATGATGTCTATCGGCCATACGATGCGCTATTGCCCTCACACATCAGGGGGCAATCTATTAACACCTAAAAAGTGCTCACTAGCTCATTCCCTTATTCACATGACCCATTTGTCCAGTTTTCCACCATTTGAGCCTCTAAAGCCACCAAAAGACCTTAATACACCCATTTTTCCACTCAAAATGAGTATTTTTCCTAAAAAAGCATAAAAAAACCATCAAAAAGGGTCCAAAATTCCAAAAAATATTAAAAAGGGAATAAAAATATTCAAAATATTCAAAAAAAGAAAAAGGAGGGAAAAGGTACCTAAACCATGTTGGTCAATACCATTGGTTTCCTCAAAACCATAATGGTATTCCCCACCACCAAAAACTATAAAAAGGTGGTAGGGGCTCCTCACTTTATATCCATCCATCATCCTATCCTCATGCTGCCAAAATCTCCCATGAGTTTTTGGCCATTGTAGCTATCTTGAAGAAGGGACCCTTTGGAGTTTGGATCTGCTCACCCTTGGAGCTACTCAACAACCTTCACCATTTGGAGGTATTATCATTGCAAGCACTTGCTTGCCCTTATTTTCAATACAAAGTTATTCTTTATTTTATTTCTTGTTCTTGTTTTCAATTCAAAAATTTATTATGATATGCACATGCTAGTTTAGTTTAGTTTTAGTTTTAGATTTACATTTGTTTTTGCTTTAATATTTGAGACTGCTGCTACTAGTTAGCAGGTGCCCATAGCACTAAGCTTGGTTGCAAAACCAAGCCAACACTTGCTAACTTGGAAAAAACTTAATGAACCCCAAAATACAAAAAATAAATTTCCCACCGTTAGAACTTCGTTTTTATTGCAAACCCGCTTCTTATTTGAGCCTAATAGCCTATATCTCAAGTTTGGTAAAATTCCAACTCCATTTACCCATAGGTCTAGCACTGGTCATTTTGCCAAAAACGCCCCTCTAGGGCATTTTTCTCTTTCAGCTGATTTGGGTCATTTGGGGGTTCTGGGTAGTCTCGATTCTTGTTTAAAACGTCATTTCACCTTAGGGAATCAAGTTTCGTTAGCTAGAAGTGAATATAAACGTAAATTTCTTGCTGCCCTAGGTCCATTTGACCCTTTGTTTGACCACTTCCTTGGGCAGTTTTATTACAGAATTTCACTTCTTGCATCATTCGCATCCTCAGTTAATTTCAGCCATCTAGTCTATTTATTTTGTCATAATCTATCGATGGTCACACATTATATACTCACCTACCTCATTTGTGTGTTTAGTCTGTGGTTGGGATTGAGCTTAGGACCCATTCACGCTCATTTCATGTCTTTATTTCTTTCTATCTTTTGGATTTGGATGTGTTTTTGTCTCTCGACCATTACTTGGTCGAGCGAGGTCTCTCCTTTAACTTGGCCAAGTGCCTCGTCTGAAGCGACAGTAGCCTTGTCCGGTGTGACTTCCATTCTATGAATGGAGGACCTAGCTATTGCAGGTTACACCTCCCTAGTTTCTCATCCTCTACCATCCATGTTGGGACACTCCTCTTTAGCAACTAGAGTTTGTGTGATAACAACTACCTCTGTGCAGATTATATCACTGGTCTTCTTATAAAAGTCCAATTTTCCCAGCTTGTTAAACTCCTTGAAATGAACAATGTGCTTCTTGGCTCTCTAATCACTCAACTTGACTGATTTGGATACCTTGGGCTCAAGCATAAAAAACCTAAATGTGTCTTCTTGATGATCAACAACTATTATAAATATTCTTCTTACAGCTAGAATTTCTTTCCTTATATCCTTCACCATATTCAACCCCTTCTCTCTGATATTTCTGTAACCAGTTTGAAGGTCTGTTTTTATAGGAACTAGTTCTCCTGGCAATGATCCTTGTATCTTTTGGGCAATAGTGAACTCAATAGTGGGATAGCTATTATATTGAATGGGAGGTATCCTTGGGAAGTTTGGTTTTTCTGTCAGATCAATGATATCCCTCGGGATTTCAACTGACTATGACACCTCCACCAATGCTTTCTCATCTTCTTCAATTTATGTTATAACCCTTTTAGGGTATGGGACTTTCTCAGCCTGATCAATGTACATCTCTTGAATTTATTTTGTTGCTCTTTTCTTTTCTATCATCTTCTCTTGTCTTTAGTGCTCATTGAAGCTTTTTATAGCTTATTGGACCTCTTCACGGGTCTCTTTATTAATTATTTTCTCCCAAAGTGGTCTTGCTTCACATACATATGCTGATTTTTTATTCTCCAACCTTTGATTTGAGATAATGTGGTGTGGGTCATAGGCTGTTTTCTCAGCTTTCTCAAGATTGAGATGGTTTAAGTACTCCTCCACATATTGAGAGGCATTTATTCCTCTTGTGATAAGAGGCCCAATTTCCTTTGCTAATAAAAAGGACCTATGTTGTCTAAAATGCCTAAAATGTAGCTCATCTAAGGTAAATCTTTGCCTCACATACTCCATGGAAAATATTCTTGGGGTTAGAAAAGTGGGTAGTGTGTATGGCTCATCCTCAAAACCATAAACCCTTATTATTGTGTGGTCTTCAAAACGGAACCAATCTCCTGTTTCAATTTCTGAAGTGAACTGTAAATGCTTTATGTTTTCTCGCAGCATTCTTGGGGGTGAGCTACCAAAAATCAAGTTGTATGCAATGCTCATGACTTTATATGTAAACTATGAGAAATTAGAGTAGTCATCTCTTCTAAGGACTAGATTATTCCACTCATATACTGAAATTCGTGTTCCCTCTTCATCAACAATTCTCACACCTAGATCCTTAAAACTGTCAAAATTCTGATAAAATAGCATGAAGAACAGATAAGATGGGAATCTAAAGTACTCAATGGCAGGAAATTCCTCTAATTCTTCATGTATTATTGTAGCTAGGTGAGTGCAAAGGTAAAAATGAGGAGGATTCTTGTCAGCTTCAATGGTTAACTTCAGCAAAATCCCTGGGATTACTTCATCTACAGACTTGTTGTCTTCCAGGCCCACAATTGTGCAAATAATAGAAATGGCCTTCCGGGAGTTTTCAAAAAAGTTTGTCGTTGCATATGGAGGAAGGGTATTAGGTATGTCCATACCTGGCTCTAAGTATTTGGACAAAACTAATGATGCTCATAGGGTTGAAGACCATGAAATTCACTTGTTAGGGCTTTTTCATTAACTGGACAAGGGGCCAAATATTCTGGTATGTAAAACATCCATCTGAGTGCATCTGGGGTGATAAAAAAAAGGGTTTTAGACATATTAGAAAATATGATTAAGCGCTTGGTGGGGGGATAATGATTGGAACACCAAGTTATGAATTCAGTGAAGACAACATATCTAGGGCAAGTTGTCTATGCAATGTTTGAATTCAACAGATTAAGTCTATCCTGGTTAGCAAAGGCTAAGGTTTTGGCTTCTTTAATTGTCTCATTTAGATCAAAATTGGTGATGATAGTGTCGAATACATTTTCCTCGTGGTCATACACATGTTCCTCCCCTAAGAAATGAGGTTTTGGAAGCTTAAACTTGGGTTTGGGTGCCATCTTGAGCAGACTAGTTCGGTAAAACTTAGTGAAAATTAGGGCTTCACTGTTTTAGTGGCAGACAAAGGTTTTTAGCAGAAATTTTGGATAACAATGAGATACTAAATACTTGGATGACAGCTGGTGGCTGAGTCGGAACGCTTGGATGATGACTTGTACTGGTAACTTTGTGTAAGGAATTGCATCGCAAGGGAATTAAAGTCTCATACCTAATTGGTAGTTGAAAATGTGTAAGGAATTGCATCACAAGGGAATTAAAGTCCCTAAAGGAGTATTTTGGTTGCTCGATACACCATTTTTTTGTTGTCCCTATAAGATTTCATTGGAAGAGCCTCAAACATATATAATCATCCATCAATGAGTTCAAAGAACACCAGAGATGGAAAGTCATAACATGATTTTTTTGGTCTTCCCTAGTGTTAACACCCAAAAAGTGTTCACTACCTCATCTACCACATTATATGGCTCATTTGTCCATTTTCCTACCATATTTCCCTTAAAATCCCAAAAAATCCCATTAAAAAGCCTCCAAAGGGCCTAAAATGCCTCCAAAAGGCCACAAAACCCTCAAAATAGCCTCAAAAAGGCTAAAAAACCCATTTTTCCTCCAAAAATAGCAAAAACCCCCTAAAAAGGGAATAAAAAATATAAAATAATGAGGAAAAGGAGGAAAAAGCTCTATACAGCTGCCCTAAACCATGTGTTTCCTAAAACCATGGGTCAGCACTCCACCACCAAAAAACTATAAATAGGTGATGGAGATCCCTTATTCCATATCCACAATCAAGTATACCCTTACTCTGCCAAAATCTCTATTGAAACCCTAGCTCACCATTGAGCCACTTTCACCTTGAGAGTCCCTTTTGGCCCATTTCCACCATTGGAGAAAGAGAAGGAGCACATTGGAGCTTAGAGCAACCCTCTTGGACATTGCAAGGAGCTTCATTAACCTTCACATTGAAGGTAATATTAATACAAAACCCTTGTTTACAAATTGTTGTTTATTTTTCATGCACATGTTTTAAAGTAGTTTCTATTTTTGTTTTAGCTTAATTATTTCCATTTACTGAACTGCTACTAAGGAGTACATTCTCCTTAGTAGGTGCTCATTTGAACAAGCTAGGGGTAAAACCCTAGCTACAGTTTTGGCGACTCCCGTAGATTTTGAATTTCTGGTTTCTGTTTAAAAATGTTTCCCTTTCGGCTGTCCCTTTCAGCCACCGTACATCACGTTTTTTCCCTCTGTAGTCGCGTCCCGACCGCGTATTTCAGACCTTTACCTGCGACCCAACCGCGGCTCTCAAACTGTTTCCGACGCCCTGCCAGTGGATTCAAGTCTGTTACCTGCGATCCGACCGCGGCTAATCAGCCTGTTTGCTGCGATCTGACTGCGCCTGTCGGCCATTTTCCCGCATCCTAACTGCGGCTTTGAGCCTCTTTCCCACGTCCCGACTGCGTCTGTTATCCTTTTTGCCGCGACCCGACTGCGTCTTTTTCCCTATTTCCTGCGTCCCGCCTGCGTCTGTTGGCCCGAAAGCCGCGACCTGACCGCGTTTGTTTCCCTCAAACCCGCGGTCCGCCTGTACTGATTCGCCACAGACCCGCGGTCTGATTTCTACATTTCTCCTGTTTTGAGCCCAGCCCCTTTTGCTGCAATTTTTTCTGCATCTGAACAGCCCTCTGTCCTACCTGCAGTCCCACTTCCTTACAGCCTTTCTACAACATAATTTATGTTCCCTTTACAGAATTCTTTTAAAATTTCATTATTTTTAAATCAGAAAATTTTGCAAGTTAAAATTTCAATTTCAGTATTATTGACAGTTGGAAGTTGCCCCCCTTGTGGCACTTCTATTTTGGGTTCATCACCTCACAAGCACACACTCTGTCACATAATTCAAGTGAGCCTTAAAAAGTACCTAACTAAACCAACATTCTAACCCCACTTGGGGAACACAAAAGAATCATTGTAGTTAGGTAGGATCGGGGGGATAGGCTTCCAATAACACCCCTCGGTTATTTTCACTTGAGACATAGTTGTTGTCCAAATAGGGAACCAAAATCCCCTAGTACTTTTTGGCACGGTCACGACCAGTTTATCAGAGGGCCTCTCCCTTAGGAGGGTTGAAGTCGGGAGACTGGTTCCGGAGGCCTGAGTGGAATACTGCACTCCATTCAGTAACCGAAGGGCTACCTTTCGCGGTTCGCGGGATATCCCTGTATAGGGGTATTGCGGTAAATGGACTAAACGGCAGATTCACCTTTCTGGACGTGTCATGAACGGGGTATCTTAGTTTCCATTCTTCTAGGATTGACTACCCGGTGTCCCTCCTGGTAGGGGGATATCATAGCCACTTGGCTTTTCTACTCATATTGTCTGACTTGGATTTCATCACCTTGCAGAGGATATGTTTAGTTGAGTCAGAATACTTTTAGTTAGGTGTTTGCATGCTCCTTTACCTCCCTTTGGTCTAGTGAGTCCACCATTTTTTAATTTTAGGAAACCTGCTGCTTGTTGGTATTCTGACCGTCTTTATTGATACTCCACCTATTGTAGCACAACTATTGCAGTGGGTGTTTTGAGTTGGTTGTTGGCCTGAGTGCCTTGTTTTTAAGCTCTCCTTTTACACACTCGGTTGCATTAGGCTTTTTTGAGCTATTTTTCTACTCACCTCAACCCACAGAGATTTGACACCATCCGTCACCATTGAGTCCCCGAGACATTCTCGGCGCCTCAGGGGCGAGCCCCCACAGCACGGTTCACTTGACACCACACATCATAGATTCAGATCATCATCCGTTGATACCACTCATCACAGATCTAGAGCCTTGTCACTTGACTCCACTCGTCAGCAACATAGGACTCCGTCACCAGATATTGACGCTCCTTACTTTACCTCCGATTCTGACGAAGAGTCTGAGAACCCTATTTACACTGCCCCCTACTAGCCCCATGGCTGGCACGACTTCCACTCCTTTCGTTGTAGGGACCATTGGTGGCACATCCACTACTACACCAGTTACCACACCTTCTCTAGGAATGCCCTCGATGGGGGCCACATCTACCATCCCGGTCACCATTCCTATTCCCGTAGCTGGCATACATACCACCACTCCACCAGTGACTCACACCACCCATGGTGGTGCGGGCCCATCCTATACCACTTTAGTTCCCCCACTTGGGGGCACCATCCCAAATCCTGTCCCTCCACTTGGGGGCATTGGCCCCAACTTGGTCCAACCCACTACTGTGTCACATCCTTCTTACAGTTTTCCATTCATGGCTAGCCTCAACCTACTTGATCTAGCTAGATTGACCAACGACCCTATCCGACACGACCCTGCGTGGCCACATATGCCTACCAAGCTCCCCTCTGACATCCCCAAATTCAAGGGTAAGGCCGGTGAGGACCCACAAAACCATATCATGTCTTTCCACCTATGGTGTTCCTCTAACTCCATAGTAGATGACTCTTTTCGCCTCCGTCTCTTACAGCGCACCTTCACTGGCTCTACAACCAAGTGGTATATCGAGCAACCTCATGGGACCCATGCCACCTTTGCTTCCCTTGCCTCGACCTTCCTGCAGTTCTTCCAGTTGCCTGTCCGCTATGATGCGGGCGTTGAGATCCTCCTATCTTGTAGACAAAACACGGCTACCCATATCACAGACCACATCCATGAGTGGCGTCGATGCCATAGCTTATGCAAGATCAAACTAGACGATCGTATCTTCCTAGATTGGTTCCTCAAATCCCTTCTCCCTGTTATTGCTAAGGATGTGGCATCAGAAAGACCCCATTCTGAAGAAGAGACCATCCTTAAGGCCCAACAGTTCGACCTCATTTATGCCCAGTCGGGTTACCTTTACACCATTATACCTGACGCCCCTCGCGGCGAGTCCTCCCAGCACGATGCACCGGGGGCATCCCACACTGCAAACGGTATCATTGGCCGTGTTTCTTCGCATCCTCAACCATTTTCCATAGCACGTCCTACCCCTGGCCCCGACCTTTCGCGGGCTACCTTACAGTCTAGAGAAACCAACTCGTATGCTCCCATGACACATCACCACCACCATGGACCCTCATGTCCTCCTCAATGCTTCGGTCATGCGACTCCCACTTATGCCCCCCCAATCGCACCTCAGCCTTACTACCATCAGCAGGCTACCCCAGCTCCTGCGCCTTCACAAGCCCAACCCGCTTATTATCCGCCACAGGCAGCCCCTGCGGAAAACCCACAACCTGCTCCAAAGCCATATCAGCAACCTCCTCAAGTTGTTGTGCCTGCTCAGCCTCCACCTGCATATCATCCACCGCAGCCTGCTCCCGCACCTGCGCAACCTCAGAACCCACCTGCTGCCCAAGGGCAAGTCTATGCCCAACAAAATCCACAGCAGAACCAGAACAACCAACGCAACCAGGGCCAACAGAACCACGGCAAGGGCCGTAATCATGGGAACAACCAACTTGCAGACCAAGCCGGTCAACCGGCTAATCCCCCTGACAACAACAATGCGGCCCCCGCTAATCAAAACCCTGATCGCCCGCCCAAGCAGGCTAAAAACCCCAATTTGAGAATGAACCATCCTTGTTATATCTATGGGGTCTATGGACACTACACATATACTTGCCCACATTTGGAGCGAGCTCAGCAGCTTTGGGTTGATGATGCCCATCGCCAAGGGCAGGCAGCTCCTCAAGCGCAGCCCAACCCTCCACAGCCTCAGCAGCCACCTTTGGTTCTGCAAAACCCCTTACCAACACAAGGCGTCGTGAACACTCAGCCGTTGGCCCCCCCTCAAGCCAACGCGCAACCCCAACAACAAATCACTTACGCTGCTCCTGATCAACCCATGTTTGACTCAGGTACCCACCACCTATTGATGATGTCATCCGCTGACGTTAACCTTCAGACCCGTCGGAACCAATATGGCTCCACCACTGAAGCACCTCCCACAGATAAACCTACTAACGCTCATCCCACCGATCAAGCATTACGTATTCCTCCACCTCCACTAGATGGAGCTCCCAAAGCCCCTCGTTTCCCACTTCGCCGTATCAACAATAACCCCAATGCGCACGCTGCGTCAAACTACAACATTGTAGACGAACTAGCCCAATCTCCCGCAACCATGTCTGGGTTAGAAGTCTTGAAGAATTGCCCTTCCCAGCGCAAGACTTTACTCTCTGCCATTGGGGGGATTGACCCAAATGATTCGAATTTAATGGCATTCGATTTGGACCAATCCGAGCCACGCCTGCCTTCCTCCTTAGCATTCCAAGTTTCTGTTTCCGTTCGGAATCTTGTCATCCATCGATGCATCATCGATGAAGGTGCCTCCACATGCGTTATGTCTACATTCATGTGGCAGAAGTTGGGATCCCCCACTCTCCAGCAGTCCACCACTGCATTACGCGCCTACGACGGTCGTTCGGCTCAGCCCCAAGGCCTCCTAGCCAATGTCCCCGTCCAGTTAGGTGGTAAAACCGTCCTTATCGACATCGAGGTAATCAATGCCCAATTGGATTATAACCTTTTACTTGGCCGCAGTTACATGTATGCCATGCGGGCGGTTGCCTCTTCCATTTTTCGCACCATGATGTTCCCCCATGAGGGACGCATGGTCAAGGTTGACCAGCTCACCTACTATGATCCTAGTGCTCCCGCGGCACCTGAAAATGTTCTCCCCATGGTTGAACAACCTATTTCTCGTGCCACCACCTCGTTTGTTTCCTCTACGGGGCCTGGAGTCTACTCAGACGCGCCGATGACCTCCACCTTCCAATCTATTCCGTCTCCATCAGCCCCCACGGACGTGTCTGACTTATGTACCTTGTCCCACGATAACCAACCACCTAATAATCAACCACCCTTGTTGCCTAAACCACCATTGGTACCTAGCCACATTGGTGTTACACCTATCCATACGATCCCCTTCCTAGTCCCTCCATCAGGAGTAGTAAGCGCCCCGGTCATGGCTACCCTTAGCCTCCCTGGGTTAACTTTGGGATTACCCGTATGGTATCTTTTACCTCCCGTTCGCCCACCGACACCAGACGTCGTCCTCCAACCGGTGCAACCCATGGCTACTACCACTCAACCACCTCCTGGTGTCTCTACCCCTTCGTCCTCCATGACTCCCCCTCCTACTCCCAAACCCACTGGGGACAGAGGTCCACAACCTTACACTGCTGTACCACCTCCCAAGACAGTAAAAAACCCTCCAGTATTTCGCGCTCCTCCCAAATGCTCGCTGTGCGACGAGTTGGGCCATGCGACTCACCAATGCCCACAGTTACCAGCCCTACAGAAACACATGCAGATGCTCGACGATGACCCCAACATCCCAACTGTCGAACTAAACCCCACTCCTAATCCTAAAGACAAGTCCCTACACACTAACCACCCCTGTGCCATATGCGGTGTTTACGGGCATTACTCCCATCATTGTCCTGATCCCCCGGATTACAGAGCGGCCCTCTATGAGATGAACAATCTGGATCTTGAGACGGCACCACCCACCATTGAGGAGATCTACCCCCCAGTCTCTTCCCCTTCTGGAGAGGTTAATACCATCTATATGATCTCTTCAACCACTACCCCCTCGTCAACCGATTTGATGACGCAAACTTTCCGTACTGATGAGGAGATTCTCGAGGCCCTTACCACCCCGGATTATCCCTGGGATGATATGCATCATCGTTCCTACTTCATCCCAGAAGCATCTTCCTCTAGCACCGCTACCCAATTTGCGGTTGAATCCAAAGACTTCCTTCCCACTAAGGTCGACTGGTTCAAGGACCCTATTCCTGCTCCTGACACCTTCGAGGAAGGTAACATGGCCAACATTTCACCTGTCATCCAAATTGATATCACTGCCCCTGGGAGTGCCCCTGAACTCATCACTTTAGGAGCCTTCTGCAGTAAGCAAGAGATTGAGGAATACACTAACCTCTTCCGAGAGTTCCGTGATGTCTTTGCCTGGTCTTATACCGAATTGCCTGGTCTTGACCCCGCCATTATAGAACACCACATTGACACATGGCCTGATGTACCCCCCGTCCGTCAGAAATAGCATCCTATCCATCCCTCAATGTTCCCAGCTGTTAAAGCTAAGATTGAGACCCCTGAACTCATCACTTTAGGAGCCTCCTGCAGCGAACTGGAGATTGAGGACTACAAACAACTCTTCCAAGAGTTCAGTGATATCTTTACCTCCCCACTCGAGCAACGTCTGCTATCCGTTGAACAAGCCGATGAAGACCATCGCGCCGCTCTCCAGACCATTAAAGCTTCCAAGAACCGCTCCAAAGCTGGTTACGACAAACATGTACACCCTCGAACTTTCCACGAAGGGGACATTGTCCTCGCCTATGACAAAGCCCATGACAAAACCGGTAAAGGGAAGTTTGAATCCATGTGGAAAGGCCCTTACATCGTGCAGACCTGCCTCGGCAAGGGGGCATACATATTAGCCGACTCTGAAGGCCATCCGTTGCGCAACCCCCATAATGGGTTGTATCTTAAGCGTTTTTTCCCATAAATAAAATCGCGGCCTCATTGGTCTGCATTGTACAGTTTGCTCTCTTTTTGTTTTCCACATTTTTTACCATCATCTTACACCATTTCCACCACTGGAATCAGCACGACGAGACCGTCATTATGGTCACCTCGTTACATTGTTTTTACCCCATCATTTTTTGCCTATTTTTTAGACGCCACTAGTCGCCTCGGTTTATGTGCCACATCGGCCGTTCTCCATTTTTCACATGTTTTATATCATCGGATTCATTTTTCAGAGCTGGTAATGATGCTTGAGATCATTTCTCGCTCTCACCCCCCGATTTTTTGGGTATTTTTCCAAAAATGCCCTCGTCACCTCGGTGTGCGTGCCACATCGGCCGATACCCATTTTTGACATCCTTTATATCGTCGGATTCATTTTTCTGAGCTCGTGATGATGCTTGAGATCATTTCTCGCTCTCACTTGGTACAATTTCAACATTATGTCCCGACACCTTGCTGCCTCGGTTTGTGCACCACATCGGCCGCTATCAGATTGTTCCACATTTTTACATGAGCCCTTCACTCCTGTCATACTGCAAATGTTTCATTCTTTTGCCACCATTTCATCTACCCTGCAAGGAGGCCCACCAGTGTTCCCCCCTACCCTCTTTCTTGATCATCATTACTGATCCTTGATTGAACACTTCCTCCTTGCCTGGCCATTCCTTTTGTTCGGTATAATTTTATCCCTTTTTCGGGCCGGACAAGTCCTTTACTAAAAAGGCACTTAGGGAGTTTCCGTTAAGCTCTTTTCTGACTCCTAAAAGAATGAAAATATCGCCAATCAATCTTGCTTCCTTTCATGCTCGTTAAAGTACCTGAAAGGGCGTCTATCTGGTATAAGTTTAACCCTTTTCTGAACCTGGTAGACTAATTACGAAAAAGGAATACTCTAGTCACATCGGCTAGAAGAGTTCTTCATTGCATCCTTTTATGCTTCTTTGGGCCTTGGAGACTAAATCTATGAAAAAGCAACCCCATGGAGTTTTCTTACTTGCTTTCAGACTCTCTAAAATTGAAAGCAACCATGAGCATGAACTGTCCTGGGCTCGTAAAATCCACACGACAGTACCATTCCATCATTTCAGAGTCTTCTTATCGCTTTCAGCCTCCTTAAAATTGAAAGCAACCACGAGCATGAACTGTTTTGGGCTCGTATAAATCCACACGACAGTATCATTTTACACACACTTCTTCTAGTTCCTTAACCCATGAAGAAGTCTCCTCCCATGCCTCCTGGCACCATGATCGATCATCTCGGAAGCACCCCCAATCAGGTCGCCTTTGTTCAGAGTATTCTGCAGTCTCCTGCCATTTTATACCAGCTTGAGTCTCCCTCAGCCCAGTTATCCTCCCAGATCCATTACAGCTATGATCCCTTTCCCCTCAGTCAGTTTCATATGCTGCTAGATCATTCCCATTATCATACTCTGAACAAAGGAAGTTTGAGTCCACCCACTCTCCTTGCCCAGTTGTCCCCCCACAGTTCCGTCAGTCCTGCCATCAGTACTATCACATTTCGGTTCTCCACCTCGCGCTCTTGTCAAGGAAACATCATTGCCTTGATAGTTGCAGGTCTCCCTCTGTCGACGACAACACCTCTATTCCAGAGGATAGGCCCAGAGGTCCCTACGCCTTGGACTTATCACTATCTGTGGTAAGTGCCTATGGATCATTCTGAGAGGAGTCATCATTGCCTCTCCGAGTGGTTGTTTCTCACATGCTCGACTTCAGCACCTTGATCGCATCATTGAGAATCGCGTAGGGTTACATCCTTTACATTATGTGTCGAAGACCCCGGATTTCCCCCGACTCTAGCACATTGGTGAGTCACTTCGGAACACCCAGTTATATGTTCCCGTGGATGTCCGGGCTGCGTTAGGTGTTTGTATTTGGAAGCCATCCAGATATCTGCTTCCTTGAGTACCCATTTTAGTTCCATCTCAGTGTACCATCGAGGTTATAGCTCCCAGTCATTATTATCCAGCAGCTCATCAGTTCCTCTGGTACCCCAGTCAGCTGCACTATTGATGTTCCAGTGCACCGGTTCTTCAGTTCCCACATGATCAGCCCAACAGTATGTCCTAGATTTTGTGTTCCCTTTGGACTCTTATGATGTACACAGTGGCTATGTATCTTACAGGTCCCTCTTTTTCGGGCCTCACAGTTATGTTTATGTATCTTGATACGAGCATGGGTATGCCCGCCTCATCCATATATTGAGATTATTCCTCAGTCAGTATTTGAGGTCATGTAAATTTCAGGTCCCCATTTTTTGGACCCCATTGTTATTATGTTATATCCTGATACGAGCATGGGTATGCCTGCCTTGTCCACATGATCAGATGATTCCTCCTCCATTATTGAGGTTATGTACTTTTAGTTCTTGCAGTTGTTCAGGATCATTGTTCCGGGCTTCAGTTTGTTTCTTCTCTTCTTTCCATCACCCCAGGAAAACCATTCATGACTTATGATGTCCATTGGCCATACGATGAGCTCCTGCCCTCGCACATCAGGGGGCAATCTGTTAACACCCAAAAAGTGTTCACTACCTCATCTACCACATTATATGGCTCATTTGTCCATTTTCCTACCATATTTCCCTTAAAATCTCAAAAAATCCCATTAAAAAGCCTCCAAAGGGCCTAAAATGCCTCCAAAAGGCCACAAAACCCTCAAAATAGCCTCAAAAAGGCTAAAAAAACCCCTTTTTTCCTCCAAAAATAGCAAAAACCCCCTAAAAAGGGAATAAAAAATATAAAATAATGAGGAAAAGGAGGAAAAAACCCTATACAGCTGCCCTAAACCATGTGTTTCCTAAAACCATGGGTCAGCACTCCACCACCAAAAAGCTATAAATAGGTGATGGCGATCCCTTATTCCATATCCACAATCAAGTATACCCTTACTCTGCCAAAATCTCTCTTGAAACCCTAGCTCACCATTGAGCCACTTTCACCTTGAGAATCCCTTTTGGCCCATTTCCACCATTGGAGAAAGAGAAGGAGCACATTGGAGCTTGGAGCAACCCTCTTGGACATTGCAAGGAGCTTCATCAACCTTCACATTGAAGGTAATATTAATACAAAACCCTTGTTTACAAATTGTTGTTTATTTTTCATGCACATGTTTTAAAGTAGTTTCTATTTTTGTTTTAGCTTAATTATTTCCATTTACTGAACTGCTACTAAGGAGTCCATTCTCCTTAGTAGGTGCTCATTTGCACAAGCTAGAGGTAAAACCCTAGCTACACCTAGGTTTTCTGTAAAACTTGGGAATGTCCGACAGTAGTTTGGCGAGTATGGGGGGCAAAAAAGGCTCATGCAATATGGGATCTTTAATGACTTTCAACAAGTCAGGAAAATCCATTGCTGCCAGAAAAGGAAGTTGTATATTAGGTTGCAGGTATGAATAATATTGATGGGCCATTGGAACGCTTGTGGGGCCACACATAAGTGGTGGTTGCATATTGAAACCATATGGGCCACTTGCAAGGTATTATTGGAAAGCTTGAGGATTATAAATCATGGAGTTAAAAGGCTGTGAAGGAACAACTCCTTGAGTGTAAAGAGGCATTGCATTGATTTGTGTCCATTGATTGTTCATAACTCCTAGGTATGGTAAACCAGAATATAAATTTAGGTTTGGGGGGTAATGGGGAGCTAATTGGATCATTTTCCCCATAGTGGGATATTGATTTCCAACCATGGATGATCCCCACGCAAGTGGTTTTTGTTGTCCCCATGAGACAAATTGTCCTACAGTTGAAGGATGATTACTAGATATGTTTTGGCTAGTGGCCAAAGGCTATCTTCTAGATATATTATGAATTGTAGTTGAAGATTGACCTCCAACTATATTCGGAATTCAAACAAAAGGTATAAGTTAACTTCCTACTAGAGTATTGAAAGAAAATGTTGGGGCAGTTTGAGTAACTGTTGCGGCATTTTCAAATTGAGAAGAAGGATGTTTACCTAGATCCTAGTGACCATAGGGGGTGGGATGATATTAGGATCAACTACTCGACTAGGAATAATCACTATAGAATGACCAAGTATTTGAATTGGTAAAAAAACTACGATAGTTTTAGCAAGAGAAATCTGAGATGGATTCAACTCCATGGATGATGGGGATGTGCCACTCATATTACGAAACTCATTCATAGCTTCACCCAAAGTAGTATTCCATAACGAGGAGGACATATTCAAAATATACGTCACTAGGTCATCGGGTGGAGGATGGGTGAACACCCAATCTGTGGGCGCAGAACATCCTATAAATGACATATGAAAGGATGTATCACTAGAAGAAGGCCATGATGTTCTCATACCAAAAGAATCTACCACTTCAGAAGCGGAAGGAAAGGATATTTATGGATTTATGGGAATAGTACCTTGGTCCTATGTATCATGGGGTGTCCATAAGTTCATTTCCATCATTATAAGTTATTCATCCGTACGAGGTCTCGGTGTTTTCATGCCTATATTTATTCTATGTGAATATTCAAGTTGACAGGAGGGGGTAGTGGGTACAAAGGACGTAGCCACTACCTGAACAAATGGTTGATTAATTCCTTCTGCCAATTGAATATTTGTAGGTGGAAGGGCCTCGAATTGTTCCATAACTTCAAGGAATCCCTCCGAGGGGTCATTATGTGACCCTCTAGTATCCTTTCCCGAGACAACCTCCCCACCTAGACATCCTTGGCTAGAAGGGGCTTGGGTATGTTGACGTGGTGGATAGTTAGGCCCAGGTCTAGATTGCTTGGTTTCCATCCCTTGTTGTCTACGTGATTTCCTCAGAGGATTGTGGTCCGACAGGGTGTAGGGATAGGTGGCACAAAATAAATCTATCTCTAAGGTCTTCTAAACAAGAATGCACCAGCCGACTTCGACAAGTCAAAAAATTCTCAACTGACACCTCCAAATCCAGACCACGAAAAGAATCATTTTCACAAGAGGGAACGTAGAAAACAACTGCCTACCGGAAAATCGTGCAATTACCACCACTCAGCTTGGCATGATACGTCTAAATGCAAAGATTGGAAGACATTTTTGGAAAAAGTGTCAACCTCCGATGCGTTTGACAAGACGGTGGAAGAATCTGATTTAGATGTAATGACCCTTTTTACGTCAACCACTCCAGTATCCTCGACTATCATCGATGAGGAGGAACAAGAGCACCTGTTCCATACACAGATATGGGTCCAGAGAAACCCATTGCATCTGATTATGGACAACGAGATCCATAATAACTTTGTTTCTGAATATCTCATGAAGAAACTAGGTCTTGTTACCACTCCACATCCTCAGCCTTACAACATCGATTGGATGAAGGATGGAAAATAACTTTGGATTACTCGACAATGCAAACTCTCCTACTTCATAAATCCTTTTGAAGATGAAGTACTCTATGACGTGGCACCACTCTCCGTAGCCGATTCCTTGTAAGGTTTCCCAAACAGGGTGTCAGCTATGCAGAGTGGTGCCATGTCACATAGTACTTCATCTTCAAAAGGCTTTATGAAGTAGGCGAGTTTGCATTGTCGAGTGATCCAAAGTTCTTGTCCATCCTTCATCCAACCGATGTTGCAAGGTTGAGTATGAAGAGTGGTAACAAGACCTAGTTAATTCACAAGTTATTCAGAAACGAAGTTCTTCTGGCTCTCGTTGTCCACAATCATATGCAATGGGTTTATATGAACCCATATCCATGTATGGAACATGCACTCTTGTTCCTCCTCGTCGACGATAGTCGATGCTGCTGGAGTGGCCGAGGTCAAAAGGGTCGTTGCATTTAGATTAGATTCTTCCACCGTCTGGTTGAATGCGTTAGAGGTCGACACTTTTGTGAAAAATGTCTGATGAGCTTTGCATTCAGGCGTATCATGCCAAGTTGAGTGGTGGTAATCCCACCATTTTCTGGTAGGCAGTTGTTTTCTACGTTCCCTCTTATGAAAAGGATTATTTTCGTGGTATGGCTTTGGCGGTGTCGGATGAGAATATTTTGACTTGTCAAACTCGGCTAGTGCCTTCTTGTCAGGTGGTCATCCATCCATATGTTCAGGAGCCTCTTCCTTGCGACACCATTGTGGGATGATGAGTACACCATACAAGGACGAACACAATTCCCTTGTTTCAGGTTTCCAAGGCTGGCCAGATCCCATCTCAAGGAAAGTGGTACTCTATTACTGAAATAACCGACAAGTTTCCTCAACTTCGCGAGCAAACAATGGGGTCCATTGTTTCTTATGGAAGGAGGTCTGATCCCCATCGTAGTTGGCATTTGTGTCGAATGCTAACTTCCTACTGCGACAAGTCATCAATGTCGACACAACTCCGGTGAGTCTCGACTTCGACATACTACTACACACTCCACACCTTTTGATATGTTCATCAACCTCACAGTTCGCGACATTGACAAGCAGCATCGACATGCGACCAGCAACTGTCGATCTTCGACAGACAGTATCTTTGTTTTCCAGTCGACTATAGCGGTTGAACTGTTGAACCATTATAACTTCTTCTTTGTAATTGAACGTAATGGGAAGGCACCCAAGTGTCTCAGAATTCTATATACGCATGTATAATATTGTAACATACATCATCTGATCGGGAATTCACCCAGTAATAGAATCATTTCACATTCCTTCATATTTTCTGTGCGTATTTGTGTTTATCTGTGTAGTGTAATCTTACTTTGCTCATTCTGCTTATTTGTAATTGATTCCGCCATGACAGAGCCGACTCATTCATTCGAATGGTTGTCTCCCTCGTGCTTCCAGGCCACAACCTGGATCAAAACAACCACAAGAAGCAGCCCAAAACAAAACCCATTGAGGAAACCCAAGTAGAACTCAAAAATTTCCCAAAGTGTAATAGTTCACACGCAGGAACTACTGTAACAAGTCAAAATGTCGCAATCTCTCCAAATCCCAAGTGCGAAATTGCTGCACTATTTGTGAAGTCATACTGATATAGGAAAGAGATGGAATTCAGAAAACATAAAAAGGTTTCAAAAATTCAAGGATCTTGATGGACCAAAGGTCTAGATTCAGTTGGATTTCCTAGTGACTCATAGGACCAAACTCAAGCAAAACGAAAGCAAGGATGACTAGATGAAATGGTTTAAATTCTTAAAACCAAACAAACCTTAAGCTAAAGAAAATAAAATCTATAAAACAATTTGTCCCCAGTATGGTCGCCAATTTTGTTTGAGGATTATTCTACCAATGCAGACAAAGGTGGAATTCCCTAGTCCAAATGGTTTGGATCTAGATCAAAATGACACATAACACACAACTTCCCCTAAGTTCTTTATAGTGAAGGATGCAAATAAGAGATATGAATTGTATGATTCGAAGATTGGAATCTCTTTGACCCTCAGCTCTGTAATTCTATGAAAGAGCCACGTCCGGGACGCTTGCAAAAGAATTGATAAGAAGAGAGGAAAAAAAAATTGCAACCTACAAGAACTTATGTTAACAGCCAAGGAGGAAAACAATAATATTAATGACAAATTCTTGAGGGAAAGAAAATGTATTGATGTATTATTGAATAAATGAGAGAAAAGTTACAACCAAATTCCTTATGTTTCAAGATTCCACTCGACGATCTGTGTCTTTATTCTGTCACCTTGCTCCAAGAGGATGATCACTAAATATTAGACTCTCTAGCATAATTAATCCATCATCTAGCTATAATAGAATCCTCCTCTCACCCATGGGCATAAGCTTTCTTTTATAGGTAAAATAGGGTAAGGGGAAGATGAGATATCAGAGGAGAAGGATAGGGTGAGATCCCAACAGGTTAGATTCGGATGAGATCCACCCTAATAGGAGGGATATCCATCCATGAGGTATTCTATTTAGAATCTCCTCGAAACTTCTCTTTTTCCTTTCTAACGAATAGTGTCACACCTTGCATGATGGAAACCCGTGACATATTAAGGTGTCACATTCTACATAATAGGAGATTTGTGAAATTGTCTTATGTTGCTGGACAACAACTTGCGACAAGGGAAAGTGTCATAAGTTTTCCTTCAGAAACTTGTGACATTGTTGCCAAAAAGATCCTCTAGAAGGAAAAACCAATGGTTATCATCTCTCCGATAAGTTTAATCACAAGTTCTTTAAGGATTATGGGAAGGTATAGGGTTCATTTCGAAAATTCCATGTAACAATGGATTCTTCGGGCATAACCAAATTCAAATCCAACATAAGTATCATCAGTCAACTGCATTTATTTCTCCTCGGGGAAAGTTTGCATACATAAAAATTGACTTTGGCCTTAAAAATGTTGGAGCTACATTTCAGCAAGCTATGCCTTTTACTTTCCATGACATCAAGCACATTGTTGAATATTTTCTAGATTATTTAGTGCCTCATTCTCATAAGATGTGAGATCGTCTAATTCATATTCACCCGGTGTTTGAATGATGTAGGCACTATAGGATTCAATTGAATCTTCATAAGTATACCTTTTTCATCGAGTCTAGACAACTCTTAGTATTTATTGTTTCAAACAAAGGGATCATGGTTGACCCTTTAAAAGTGGAGGCCATTGTTAAATTACCTCCTCCTACAAATGTTCACAAACTTCAGAGTATCCAAGGTAAATTTAATTTTATCAGATGTTTTATCATTAATTACGCCAAGATTACTAAAGGTTTCATGTGGTTAATAATGGAAGGGGTCCAATTTATATGGGATGAAGTAGCCCAAGATTCTTTTAAAGCTCTTAAAAAATCCCTTATGATGGGCCCTTTGCTTAGTCCTTCAGATTATACAAAAAAAAAATTGTTATATGTCCGCATACAATTCCACAATTGGCATAGTTTTAGTCCAAGAACATGATAGTTTTCAAGAACATGTCATCTATTACCTAGTCATGCTTTTGTTGGGCCTGAACTAAAATATCCTTATGTAGAGAATTTAGTTGCATTGATTGTTGTCTGGTTTAATAACCTATGACTGGGAAATGGAGGTCACCAACATATATCAAATTTTATTGCATAAACAGAAAAGAAAATACATGTAACATTCAACACTTCTTTCCGTTCATAAAATAAATAGGATTCAAGATGAAGTTCATAGCTAGATAATTGACGGTTGATCCAAGCTTTTGAAATCCAATCTTCTTAATCCACTGTTACACTGCTCCAACTGATGGACCTGCAAACAAACAGACTACCTTTCTCAAATCAATTTGACTAAATAAAGATAAAAAAATTGAAATTGAAACTCATATATAAATTCATATGACAGATTTAACATCAAGTTTCTACAAAGACAAGTGTTATGAGAAGGGAAATATCTGATTTTATTTGCATAAATAAAAGCTAGTTATATCTGTCCTGCAAATGGCACTATTGTAATTAGACCATAGGCTCCTGCTCCTCTCTCTTGAGTACATATTCCTCCATCATTTCTTTATCCAAAGTTCACTCCCCTTTCTCAAGCCTCTCCCCTCTTATTTATGGCAAGGCTAGGAGGTTAGGCTCGAAAGGCAGTTGATCTGGGAAGTTAATGTAGTTGAATAAATATCCCAACTAATCCATAATTAATCTTTTTTATATATTTTTTCAAGATTTTTAAAGATACTCGTGAGTATGCCTTTGGAAAACTAGCGAGTGACTCGCAACTATTATGTCTTGCAACTAGTGGGTGCAACATTTCAGATGATACCTGTAGGTTGTCTATAGAGACACCCACTGCTAACCTGCATGTTAGCTTATATCAAAGTTGCGGTTATGCTTCAAAATAGTCACAAAAATATGTTTATTGAGGAAATATTGCAAAGTTCAGGTCCAAATCATCTAAGGTCAAGCAAGCTCTTCCATTCATAGTGTCCTTTTGTGTGACCGACAGGGCAATGTGGTCATGGATGGAGAAGCGCTAATTTGACTGATAACATATGCCCCCTAATGTATGTGGTCATAGGGAAATGATGGATGAAATGCATTACAATATAGGAATAGGAGCATCAAAGAGACCACAGGATGATATCACAAACAATACCTGAAATAGAAACGAGGTCAGCGAGCAATTGCAATATTGATATCAAGAGATTTTCAGAATGGTAGAACATGATCTCCAATACATAACAGAAAAATATGTATATAGCATGGCCACTGAAATACAAGTGTGGATCCATGTCAAAATAAGAGATCATAGCCATAACAACAAACTGGATCTATGTCTCATCAAAATCCAAGAATGGGTTTGGCTCAGTCTTGCGCAGCTTGGGAAATAAAAAAATATGATGATGCTATTATAGGCCCAAGGTCTTCATCCAAATTGTATCAAGGTACGAATCCTAACCATGTGAATAAACAAGTTGAAGTCAAACATGGAGGACACCATTTGATTACTGCTCATTGAGGTGAATTTTTAACAAACACGAGGGAATCCCACTGAAAATGAAAATGGGCCCCAAGGTACCTAGTACATTCTAACATGTGTGAATGGATGTTCTTGAATTCAAACACCTAAAGATTCCATCAAGTAAGGGACATTAATGTATTCCCATAACTCAATGACGAGGGGAATTTCCACTTGTGACTGTAATCCCCAAGGTACTACCGAAAACTCTAAACTTCGTTCCTAGAGAAAGATGAGTTGAAGTCAATGGGAATAATTACATTGGAAAGGAGGCCTTAAGGAATCCTCCATCATCCAACATGAGCAATAATAAAAGGTTGATATATCTAAAGTAGGAGTGAATACATGATGAAACATACCGACACCAAGAAAAGGCCGACACATAAATCCAAGGAAACTGCAGAATGGCTGACACAGGTTGTATCCTTGAATAGTGAGCACAACACAAAAGCGACTTAGGAAGCTTTGAACACAAAGGGACCATGGTATAAATCTACAATGTAGGAGACATTAACAAATTCTCCATATGATTAGAGAGTAACCAACCATAGGAATAAAAACTCTGAGATCAGGTTTAGCCTAAGGTAAAAAACTAGAACCCAACTATTTGATAGACTCAAAAAGGTGATTTTTTCAAGGATGAACTGCTGCCATAAATGAAATGAAATAGAGGATATTTTCCTTGCCTTTTCTCTTTTTATTAAAGAATGTATTTTCTTAGTTTTAACGAGCATGAAAATATTGAAAAGAAAGCTCGTTAATATCTTTCCTGTTAATTTTAATGAGTCCAAGAAAGCAAACTCAATAGTCCTTCTTCATTTTTAAAACAAGCTCGAAGAGGAGATAGAAGAATACTGTGAAATTAAGCACAACAGATCTAATCAACAAGTAAATCAATTACAAAGATGAAACTCAGAAAATAAGTGTAAATTGTGCAAAAGGCTTGCAGCAGTGCTCTTTTGAACTCTGAATGATATAATACAATACAATACAGTAACAATGATTGGGCAATTCGAATTAACCAAGGAGGTCATTTGAATATACTGCATGGAATAGCTTGGCTCCAACTAGGAGTCCTCATCATCAGATCAATGGAGTCATTAATGCACAAGTAACGGTCAACCGGGTGTCAAACTGAGTCTAACTGAGTGTGGTAGGTGTAACTGGAACATGTAGGCACTAACTGAATGAAGGAGGCTTAGTGGAGGGTGCATCATGAGCTAACTGGAGTCATAATAGGCAATGTAGTCTCACTGGAGGTCCAACGGAGTGATACAGTCAGTTAGGAGTCAATCTAGCCTTAAATAAAGGAAAAACAACTAGCTAACTGAAGTGAACTGAGTGGTAGGTGAATAAGTGTGCATTTCTCAAGTGGTAGGTGAGAAGTGGGCGCCTTCTTGACTAGGAGGGATAAAATTGCAAGGAAAGAAGCTCCCAGGTGCTCGAAAATTGGGGATAAGGTGCTAGAGGCATCAAAATGGTGACTGGGATGCATGCAAAGTACAAAAATGAATGGTGAGATATCCTAACATCCCTCCTCAAGCTATACTATGATGTAAAAAATTATAACTGAATAGGGCCCTAGTTACTAAGACCAAAGGTCACCCCAATACAATAATAATCCAAATAAAGAATAGTTCATGAACCAAGGAAATGGAGAAAACCTCACGAGAAAATCCCCCCTCAAAATGGACTGTAACACACCAAAAGATTTAACTGCTCCAAACTCAAGTAGATATGTCTAGAGGTATCTTACTCTTGGGAGTAAATGGATCATGCTCCAAAAACATATGCATGAATTTTCCATCAATGGATGCAAGCGAATGTGGAGACTTTATGAACTTGCTCTTCATACCGAAAAGGGTGAGAACAAATATGAAAATATGAGGATGATCCTGGAACCTGTGATTCGAACCAACTGAGGTAGGAATAGCTCCAATCAGATCAAATAGATCTTGAAACTTGAACTTCTTATCAGTAGAAGTTAAATCAGCTCCAAGATCTGACAAATGGTTTCTTTAGATCTCCTTTGAACCAACAGGGGTGAGATCAAAACCAAAATTAGCAAAAATTGCATGAGAATTGAACTCAAGCGAATGGTAGTGCTCTTTATCTTCAGCAAAACTCTAAGAAACTATGCAAATGATAGAACATAATTATATAGGGGGCATACAATCAAATAGGGCGAATGCTTCACCTCCAAAATCATATTTTACCTCCAAAACGTCAAGTAGATCATTATTTTGCATACTGAAAAACTCATGTGAAAGAGAGGATTCAAGAACCTCTTCGGATTCTAGAGTATGAGCTGGTTTTTCTTGCTCAAAATTTGAAATAGAAGATAGTGAGAAAATGAGTGTTGAATCTACAGTTTCTTCTTCATCTTGAACATAATTTGAGGCCGAGACATAATCAGAGATAACACATAAGGAGATCTCACTGGGCTTGTTCTCCAAAAGGCTAGCATGATCCTCTTCTTCCTACTTTCCAAATTCTCTATTGAGTTGGGCCCATAGATCTCTTGGATTTTCAGCAGTAGTACTGAGGTAGCGCATACAAGGAGACATAGCAAGATATATTATCCCAAAATATCTGTCACAATCATAAAGCTAATCATTCTCCTCTTCATCGGAATCAAAATCCCTTGTAATACCAATGCACACATCAAAAAGACATTGTCTCTTCAAACATGCAATCATCTTTGGTTTCCATTCATCATAGTTGAATGGAGTAAGAAGATTTTGTGAAGAAGAATATTCCATCTCTACAATAGTGAATGCAAATGGAGGAAGTACGAAACTTGCAAATCACAAGCAAACAAGAGCCATTATGGATCAATAGCTGCAACTGCAGAAAACTGCTGCAAAGTGAGCAAAAATTGCTCAACGTTCATGAATAATCCCTACAGAAAAGAAGTCTTGTCCCTTCCATGGCTCTGATGCCATGTGAAATTAAGCACAGCAGATCTAATGAACAAGTAAATCAATTACAAATATGAAACTCAAAAAATAAGTGTAAACTGTGCAAAAGGCTTGTAGCAGTGCTTTATTGAACTCTGAATGATAGAATACAATACAATACAGTAACAATGACTAAGCAATTTGAATTAACCAGTGAGGTCATTTGAATATACTGCATGGAATAGCTTAGCTCCATCTAGGATTCCTCATCATCAGATCATTGGAGTCATCAATGCACAAGTAATGGTCAACCAGGTGTCAAACTCAGTCTAATTGAGTGTGGTAGGTGTAACTAGAACATGTAGGAACTAATTGAATGAAGCAGGCTCAGTGGAGGGCGCATGAGGAGCTAACTGGAGTTAGAATAGGCAATCTAGTCTCACTGGAGGTCCAACGGAGTGATACAGTCAGTTAGGATTCAATCTAGCCTTAAATCGAGGAAAGACAACCAGCTGACTGAAGTGAACTGAGTGGTAGGTGAAGAAGTTCACCTTTCTCAAGTGGTAGGTGAGAAGTGGGCGCCTTCATGACTAGGAGGGCTAAAACTGTAAGGAAATAAGCTCCTAGGTGCTGGAAAACTGGGGATAAGGTATTGGAGGCATCAAACTGGTGACTGGGATGCATTCAAATAGCTAGGATGCATGCATGCATGCAAAAATGCATGCAAAGTACAAAACTGAATGGTGAGATATCCTAACAAATACTTGGTATAATTCCAACCATGTGTAATTTAACGATTCCATGGGAGGGAAACTCAGGGCCTTCTTCATGTTTTAACGAGTTTGAAGAATAGATAAACTAGTACTTGATAATATTGTTCCATAGATTTTAATATCGAGCCTGGATCTGTTCATGCTCACCGGTGTTTTCAATTTTAAGGTGTCTAAAAAACTTAAACAATAACTCCATACACCTACTTGTAGATTTTACTATCGAACCCGATTTGGTAAATGCTCGCTGGTGTTTTCATGTTTTGAGAGTCTGAAAATACTAAAGAAGACTCCAAAAGGGTCTTTTTTCGTAAAGTTAGTCTCCTCACCCGAAAAAGGGTAAAACAATGAGAGAAGAACTCTTCTAGCCAAGTATGACTAGAGTATACCTTTTTCATAAGTAATCCACAAAGATCTGGAAAAGGGGTAAACTTATATCTAAGTGGATATCAGTTCAAGTCCTTTAACTATTCTGAACAAGACAAGTATGCTCGGTAATCTTGTTAATTTTGAAAAGTCTAACAAGAACATGAAAAAATTCATAAGTATAGGGAACTTAATATTAATTAAAAAATAATATACTGTGTATAAGTTCCTTATATATCAAGTGACGAATAGAATCAATGAAAATGGATTACAGAAAATGGTAGTTGAAAGTGAACAAAGGAGCTTCAGAGTGACATAGAATGACAGAATATATGTAATGTGTAGAGCTAAAACTGACATGTCAAAAGAAAACAAACCTTTGTATTAATCACCTATTGCAAGTGATAGTGAAAATTTCCTTTTAATGTTTTACCTAATCAAAACAACTCAAAAAAGGGGTCATTAGGATTAAATAAAATTTAAAAAGAAATTTGAAAGTATATAAAGTGGGTAAAAATTAAAAATAATTTATATAAATCGTTCCAAATTGAAAACATAATTCACAAAACCATTTACCATTGGAGAGAAGGAGAAAACCTCGTACTTCAAACGTTGATTGTGGGAGATCGAGGAAGCAGAATCAAACATTGTCACTTGCAGGTAAGCTATCTTTGCCTATTCTCTCAATTCAATCCATTTCTTTAAGTTTTTAGTGATTGTTTGAGGTTTTTAAGCACGGTTTAAAACTAGGGATTCGTACATGCAAGTCTAGATAAGTGAAACTTGTGGGAATGTGAAATGTGCATGATTTTACTATAGGAAGACTCACGGGTACCCGCCTCTATTGAAGAGGTGAAGCCGTAGGTACCGCAGTTCAAAAATAAAAAACCAAAAACTAATGCATGGAATGAGAATGGTTGATGTAGTATGGTTGTAAATTAGAGAGAGAGGGAGCATGAGGCCATGGACAGGGATGTTGTGGGGATCGTCTCACATTAAATGCATTATGGAGGTGTGGGCTCTTAAAGTTTTTTCAAACTACAAACATACATGTGCAAACACATTTTCTCCTAATGCTCGTCGGATATTGAGATGCCAATCATGACATGTTTAATATCCAAGGAGAGATGTTGGATATCACAATCGAGGATATATACTTCATAACAGGCCTATCTCTACAAGGTGAGGGAGTTAACCTCAAAGGGACTTTTAGAGGAGTGGGTGCTTTATCCATTTAGGACTATATCAACATATACTACATACCTGGCACCGAAAAAAGCGGGAGCCAAGTTTCAATTGGGAAAATTGCAAGTTTTCCCTTAAAGGTGATCTTGAGTACAATCAATAGGATCAAGGGAAGCACGACACAACACTTAGCCTCATGGAACTCTCTGAAAATAGGTGTAGAATGTCTGCGTGGTGTCATCTTTTATTGGTGCTTATGCCTACTGGTGAACATGAAGCACCAACTTACAGAGTGTAAGACGAGGAAGAAAAATAATTTTGGATTTGGGAGTATATTATGCACCTTTTTCTTCGAGCGAGTCCCTACTCTTAGTCCGGGGGTGGCTCTACCAGATTTGAACCCTTGCGAGCCACTGATGACTCGGTGGGGTGATATCTTCCAGTGTTAGGGTGGTGGCGAGATCAGTTTATCATATGCGGAGGAGGATTATCTTGGATGGTGGAGATTCTAGGTGTCATCTCTAGAGCAGTTTTCCTATGCAGGCATGGATTTTCGAGGTGACCTCGAGTTAATGCTACCTGCAAGGTCATCCTAGGGAGAGATAGGTACCAACATGTGTTTATGTTTTTGAAAAATTATTTAATTTTATGTCTTTTGTATATATAATTTTTTAATGAGTATGAGTACTAATACTATAACTTATGCAGATGTGGGGCCAATTAGGCCTGTTGGTAATCCGAGAGTATTCATCCGACCAACTAAGCCAGGTGTCGCGAATACTATGTTGAGGAGCATTGAGGGGAAGATGATTTAGTTGACTCACGATATTCCAACATACAAAATAGAGCGGGTGGCGCTCGAGATGCAAGAACAAGTAGTAGGATTTCCCCCAGCCTGGATCTGGTTACTTAGAAAAGTAGCCCGACTAGTTATTTGTTATAGAGAGGTTGTAGCAGAACTAGCTGAGGCTCTTCCTTCTCCGTAGAGAGAGCGTCATGGTATTTTTTAGGCTATTACGCCCACTTTTGTAGATATTATGACATTGCGATAGATAGAGACTCAAACTCATATTATTTTTTGATCCTGATATATATATATATATATATAGATATAGATATAGATATATACAGTACCGATTTATATACATGTTTTTTCTTATGTGTGTGAATGGTTAATGTTATTGTGTATGGTACAAATGCCAATCAAGTATGTAATTTGCATATGCATCAACTAATGTATTGAAATTCCATGAAATATGTTGATATGTAATGTAATCAAAATGTCTTTCAAGCAATCTAACTCGCAAAAACTGACATAGCAAAGAAGGATCTCTAACCCTATATTCACCTCTCAATTGAAGTACTACTAACTACAAATTGAGTCTTTCCTCCAAATATGAAATTCCATGATGGATAGCATCTTGGAGTAATTCGATAACCACACTATATTCACCTACGTTGTTCATCATAGGGCCCAAACAAGCACCTCCTGAAGAAACGAGTTGGCTAGAGGGTGAGTAAAAAACCCAAATCGTTGAATCCAACTAATGAGTGTGGCAACTAGCACCATTGGAGAATCCTATGAAGCACTCAGTTTTCATCTGAAATCACAATCCAAAAGACACATAAGATGAAAAATCTAGAGAAGAACTAATTCTACAAAAATGTACAACTATAGTACAGGAAAACACATGTAGGCCTAGGCGTAATACTTTTTCAAGTAGATCCCATTTATGGGCCCTGGAAACTTGTAACCATCATAATTTGTCATCTCATAAGATCCATTCTTCAACACTTTAGAAACAATATAAGGTTCGCGCCACATGGATTTAAATTTTCCTGCCCCCAAGGGGTCCTTGTTCTGGTCATAGACCAAAACAAGGTCTCCTTTTGAGAAAAACCTTGGTTTTATAGACTTATCATACTGATCTTTAACTCGGCTCTTGTGAGCTTCGTTCATAGTAAGCACATCATGGCACTGCTCATCTAAATTCTCTAAATGAAGCAAACACTCTTCTAAAGAAGAAGTTTCAGGAAGTAGTTGAATAGCCAACTTCAAGGATGGAATCTTGTATTCAACTGGTATGAATGCTTCCAACCCGTGAACGATTTGAAAAGGTGAGAAACCCGTATCACTCTTAATGTTGGATCGATATGCCCAAAGAGATGGATACAACATGATGTGTCAGTTTGATCTATAATTTGGCATTAACGGTATGTTGAAGAATAATTTTCAAAGTTTTATTGACCGCTTCAACTTGCCCATTTGCTTGTGGATAAAACGAAGACGAGTGTTCTTATCGAAAACCCAACATAGTGTATAAATCGGTCATCATGTTGTTCTAAAAATGTCTACCATGGTTGGTGACAATATCCTTAGGAATACCAAACTTGGAAATGATTTGATTGAAAAACAAGTAAGTTGTTGTTTCTCCATCTGCTTTCACAGTAGACATTGCCTCGGACCACTTCATAAAGTAGTTGATGGCAATGATTATATGGTGATGTCTTCCCGTTGAAAATGGATTACAAGTCATAAAGTCTATCCCCCACTTGGTGAAGGGGCTTGCTGTGATAAAAGGGTGAAGAGCAGATGGGTGTGCTCGCATTTTATTTGTGAAAAACTAACATGGTTGGCAGTGTTTCATGGCTTCCACGCAATCTTTAAAGATGGTGGGCCAAAAATACCCAGCACACAGTATTTTTTGGGTTGTTGGTAACCCATAAAGATGACCCCCATAGGATCCACTATGGTAATCATTCAATACTGACTTGGCTTCCTCTAGAGTCAAGAAATGGCATAATATGGAATCTACCTCACCTCTATAAAGCATGTTATAAATAATGAAGTAATTCTTGGCATGGTGCCTAAGCTTCCATCGTTTGTCTCTGGAGAAAGTCGGTGGAAAATTCAAAGTCTGGAGATATATTAAGATGTCTCCATACCATTGGTCAGAGGTCGCAATGAGAAAAATATGCTCATTAGGTAATGACAAATCTTCCTCATTTCTCCTTACATCACTAGGGAACTCGGATATAAGCTCGGAGAACACCAAATACTTTTTTGACTTAGCAGATTGAAATGTTAGTCAAATTCTTGCAGAATGACAATCCACTCATTAAATTTCCCACCAATGATACATCAGGTTAATACATATTGAAAAGGATTAACATATGCTATAACTGTGGTGGTCTGCAATAAAATATAATGACGTAATCTCTGAATGGCATAGACAACAGCTAATGCCAATTTCTCAACGTGAGAGTATTTAAGTTCAGGATTTACAAGTGCACGAAAGAGATAATAAATGACATGCTCTTGGAGCTTGTCATCCTCCTGAACTAGTACTATGTCGATCATGGAAACAGATGCCACGAGATATAGAAGGAAATACTTAGTATAATCCATTGGACTCAGCAAGGGGGATGATAATAATGTTTTTTTCAATGCGTCAAACGAAGTTTGTGCAGACTCATCCTAGAACAAATGGGTGTCTTGCTTAAGCAATCGCATGAATCCTTTAGTGATCTTTGCATAGTTCATAAAACATTGTCGTAGAGAATTAGACATGCCCTGTAGGATTTGAAGTTGTCTGATGCTGCAAGGAGGAGGCAATTTTGATAATAGCCTCGAATTTCAAGGGGTCGACTATAATGCCATGAATAGATACAATGAAACCTAGTAAACATCTAGACTCGACGTAGAATACACATTTGTTGGGGTTTAACCGGATCTTATAGTATCTACATCGTTCAAAAACGAGTTGTAAATGGTCAGGATGGTATCATCTCTTACGAGATCGCACAGGGAGATCATGCAGATACGATTCAAATACATATTTGATGTCATAGAAAGAGAATTTCATGGATCGCTGGGAAGTAGCTCCAGCATTTTTCAATCCAAATGGAATTTTCCTATTGGAAAAGCTACCCAAGGGACAAATAAAATCCATGTTGTGTTGGCCTTCGAGTTTCATTTGGATTTGGTTATATCCTGAAAAACCATCCATGAAAGAGAAAATTTCATGGCCTGCACATGCATCAATGATTTGATCTATGAATGGTGTGGATAATTAACTTTTGGAAAGGATTTATTAAGGTCCCTAAAGTCCATACATACGCGTATGGTCCCTTTTTTTTAATCAATCAAGACCGGGTTAGAAACCCATTCCATCATGTCGATAGGATAAATGAAGTTGACCTTAAGGAGATTTTCGACTTCAGCCTTAATGGACACAGTTTTCCTAGGGTTGACCGGACAAATTTTTTGTCGTACTGGTTTCACGTTAGGATAAGTTGTGATAACGTCCTCTACAATAGAGGGTTCGATGCTTGGAATCTCCTCGTAAGGCCAGCAGAAAACGTCACAGAACTCCTTAAGTAAATCGGTGTACAAAGTGATCTCTTGTGGAGAAAAGTTTTCTCCAATGAAGATGTTTTCCACAACTTTGGGTTTGGTGGAAATATTGATCGATATATGTGAAATCTGAATCACAGCAGAACCTAGCTACTATGGATTCCTCACTAGTGAAAAGATTGCAACACATTTACAAGCATTAGCATAAATCTGTAAAAAATGAAGAACAATACACATGAAATGGGTGAATAATGTAAATATTATTAAATGTCCAACCCCAAAATGGGTTAAGAACATCCATATATACAAATCTGGAACAATTCGAATCCATCTGGAGTGTTCACACTGATCTAGCTTAGAAATAGCTCAAACCCCCTAGGTTGACCAAAATATCCCAAACCATCCCAAACTGGTTTGAAACTGCTGTGTGAATGCTAGGAATGACTGGACAGGCCCATGTGACCTCACACATGTGGAGAATCTGGTTGGTTAGAGGTTAGGCCGCTAGAATTGGCTAAAAATGGGCAAAGGAGGCAAGTTTGTCCACATTCTGACCATGTGCGCCCTTGGTCAAAGAGAATCCCACAAAACAAGGAGCAAGAGCGCCCTAGGCATGCAGGAAGCAATAAATGACTGGGAGGGCACACCCAACAGCTAGTTTGACTTAGCACAATGCTCAGTTTGTTCACATTGCCAACTGGTTCAAGCTAAATGACCATTTACTCACTAACCAACTTGGGGATGCAATAATTAAGTTGTTTGGTACTAATTAACCATCAATTAATAAATGATTAATGTACATATGTGTAATAATGTAATAATGGACAAATAAAAAATTATTTGTCCATGTAACCAAGGTAAGGAGGAAAACCACATGGGAAATAAAGCCTCCCTTCTAAAATGGACATGCGACATATATCAGAATACACCAATCATCACCATGCATCACTCACCCCAAGAAAAGATCTAAGGTGAGTGAAGGTCTTCTCGGTAAAACACTTGGTGAAGATATCAGCAGTTTGCTCATTGGAAGGGCAATGCTGCAACGCTATGGTCTGGTCATGCACCAAACCCTGAATGTAATGCATGTGGATCTCTATGTGCTTGGTCCTTTGCCTCTGAAATGGATCAGTATAAATCTTTATTGTACTTTGATTATCACACCAAAGAATAGTGGGTGAATCAAAAACAATCCCGAACTCTGCAAGAATACCTTGCAACCAAACACATTGTGTGGCTGCATTAACTGCTCCCCTGTACTCAGCCTCAGCTGAAGATAAGGAAATGGTATTTTGTTTCTTGCTTGACCAGCATATAGGTCCATGTGCAAGCATAAAAACATAACTGGAAGTTGATTTTCGATCGATACAATCACCAGCCCAATCAGAATCTGTAAATCCTACTAGTTCAAGGGATGAACCAACAACATAATGGATACCAAAGGACTTAGTACCCTAAACATTATGAAGGATCCTCTTGGCTTCCTTCCAATGGATCTCATGAGGTTCTTGCATGTTCCTAGCAACAGCCCCAACAGCATATGACAAATCTGGTCTAGAATGAGTAAGATATAGCAAGCTTCCAACAAGTTGCCTATACAACGAGCTGTCAACTAGTGGAGAAGAACTCCACTCATTTAGCTTAACTCCTGAAAGAAATGGAAAATTTGCAGACTTATATTCAGCCATCTTAAATTTCTACAGAAAATATGAAGCATACCTTGACTGAAATATAGAAATTCCATTCACAGTTTGGTCTATCTCCAAACCTAGAAATTGTTTTAGCAATCCTAGATCGGCCATGGAGAATGCACTGTGCAATGCTCTCTTAACTGAGTCAAGTTCTTTGGTGCAGCTACCAGTGATCAAAATATCATCAAAATACAGTACAATAATCAATATCAGATCACTAACATGCTGCATATAAACATTTGGATCAAACTTACATCTCTCAAACCCCAAAGATAGCATAAAATTGTCCATTTTTGCATACCATGCTCTAGGAGCTTGCTTGAGCCCATAGAGTGACTTGTTCAACCTGCAAACAAGTGTATAATCAGAAATAAAACCTTTAGGCTGCTGCATATATATCTCCTCATTCAGATCCTTATGAAGAAAGTCACTTTTTACATCCATGTGATGAACCTCCCATCGCTTGGAAGCCCCAATGGCCAAAACTAGTCTTACGGAGTCCATCTTTGCCACCGGTGCAAATGTCTCTGTATAGTCCACTCCTTGGACCTGAGAGTAACCCTTAGCCACCAAAATAGCCTTATACTTTAGATCAGAGCCATCAGATCCAACTTTGGTTCTATAAATCCATTTGCATTGCACTAGTTTCCTCTTGGGAGGAAGAGAGACCAAATCCCAAGTTTTGTTCTCATGGAGTGAGTTCATCTCTTCTTGCATGGCTGATTGCCACCTTGGGTCTGTACATGCTTCTGAATATGACATTGGATCAGATCCAACCATCAAATAACATGCCTCACTTAGATCAGAATTATCACATGCAAAGGAATTGTGAAATTGAGATCTAGTTTTCCTAACATCTTGGGGATCTCCCACAAGCTCTCCAGCACTTTGAATTGTTTTCTCTGCCCACTTGGGCCTTGAGGGAGGGATACGTTCAGAATCCATATCAACATCATCTTCATCAATATCAGAATCAGAAATATCAGAAGAAGAATCACTACTTACTTCATCATCAAGACGAGGAAAAGAGCATTCCCCATCACCTTGTTCACTAGCTTGCAAAAACTCTTCTTCTTCGAATTTGACACTTCTTTCGATGAAAGTTTTGAGAGTGGATGGATCAAAGAGCTTGTAGCCCTTGGAATTCTCTACATACCCAACCATGATTGACTCCTTGCTTTGAGGCTGCAAGGCCTTTCTCTTCTCCGGTGGAATTCTGGCCCAAGCCCTTGAGCCAAAAATTATCAAATGTGAAACATTGGGTTTGTGGCCCATCCATGCTTCAAATGGAGTAATTCCTTGCAATGCTTTGTGTGGTGCTCTGTTCTGAACATATGCTTCACAATTCATAGCTTCATCCCACAATTTAGGAGACAAATCCCTTGCTTGCAACATGCAAGTTGCCATCTCTTTCAGTGCTCTATTTTTGCGCTCTGCAACACCATTTTGTTGTGGTGTGTAGGGCACTGAGTGTTGCATCTGAATGCCATGCTCTTGACAGAGCTACTGCAGATTCTTATTGACATACTCTCTGCCATTATCAGTCCTCAAAACCTTCATGGCCTTCCCATTGAAGTTCTCAACCATACTCTTGAAAATTTTGAAACATTCAAAAACATCAGATTTTTGCTTAAGGAAAAATAACCAGCAGTACCTTGAGTAGTCATCGATGAAGGTGAGCACATATTTGCTGCAGCCATAGGAGGGAGTGGGGAGTGGACCTATCAGATCAGAATTCACTATCCCAAGTGGCTGATCAGCCGTCCTTGCCTTCCCTTTGTCATACTTCTTTTCAGGATGCTTCCCAACCATGCAACCCTTGCATGTTCCATTGGAAAAACTGATTTGTGGCAGCCCTTCTACCATTTCTCCTTTGCTCAAAGATTGAAGATATATGTAGTTTAGGTGACCATACCTTTGATGCCATAGATTTCTGGTCTCATTCCCATGTGACAGAAGTACACTTGGTGAAGAGAACTCGAGAAAGTGGGAGAACTTGTACATCTTCATATCATGGTCTGCAACACCCATTGCAACAATTTTTCCGGTGGAAATTTCTGATATCTTCACATCATCCTGAGTGAAGACAACTTTATTTGCTGCTCCAGTATGTGTCATTTGATATACAGAGAGCAAGTTTTCTGCAAGATTTGGTACATACAACACATTAGAGAAGAACTCATTCCCCATAGAGATTTTCCCAATGCCATGAGCAGGGATTTCTGAGTCATCTCCCATTCGAATGGAGAGACCACTGTAGGGTGCAAGTTCAGAAAACGAATCTCTTGAAGAAGCCATGTGCCTTGAGGAACCTGAATCAATGATGAACAAGGGTGAATGAGATGAACAAGCCACCAAAGCATGGCAACTCAACTTGTCTTCAGAAACGCACTCCTTCTTCTTGGAACTTTCAGGAAGAGGAATGTTATTTTTCTGTAAGAGATGGGTCATGATGTATATGGTTTTCTTCATGCATGAAATCTCTGGGTGAAAACCCCTTTGATAGTAGCTGCATTTTGTCTTCTCAGCCTTCTTTCCCTTGTTCTTGACAGGATTCGAAACCCCCTCACAGGATTTGGACCTCTCATCCTTCCTCTTCTTCTCTTGAGGTTTCGGCCCCTTGGGTTTTTGCTTGCCTCTTCCATATTTTGAATCTCCAGCTGCAAGAACTTGGTCTTTTTGCTTGATGGAGCCCATCAAGACCAGCTTGTCTTTCTCTTGAGATAGCATCTCCATGAAGTCTTCCAAAGATGGCATCTTCCAACCTCTAACTATGAGCCTTGTGGAGTTGAAGGAAGACACAAAAACTGAGTATTCAGAACCTAGTTTGGAAAGAATGGACAACACCAATTGTTCTTCTTTCTTCTCTATGCCACATTGTATGATCTGCAAGACCAAGTTCTTGAACTTGGTGAAGAAGTCCTGGATGGAATCGAAATTCCTTGGGCTCAATGAAACAAGCTCATTTTCGAGCTGGTGGCCTCTCATCTCATCAGTCTTTCCAAACAAGGTCTCAAGCTTGAGCCACACTTCATTTGGAGTAGCTAGACTTTCTACATGAAACAGGAGGTCTCTTGAAATGCTGAGACAAAGGAGGCCAAATGCCTCATCCATTCTGTTAAAAAACTTGGATTTCTCCACAGTTGAGTTTGGCTCAACCTTAGTGCCCATAGTAATTCTGTAGAGACCCTTAGATCTCAGCAAAATCACCATTTCTTCCTTCCAATCGAAATAGTTGAAGGGAGTGAGCACATTTGGGTGAGATGGCTCCATTCTTCTCTGCTGCTCAGGCACTTGCTGACAATGTTGATCTTCAATACCTGCAAACAACTCTCAAATCACTCAAGATGGATCTACACTAACAGATTCGAACCTTGTTTGATAGTGGGTGCATTCGGGAGAGCATCACACCTGAGAAGAGCCACTAGATTTCTCCAATGACTCAATGCAATGGCCTCAGGAATTCGGTGGTTTCTCCACTGCATCTAGCAATCCACTAAAACAGTCTTGCTGGTTCGAATTCTAGCTCCAAGAGCTCTGATACCATGTGAAATCTGAATCATAGCAGAACCTAGCTACTATGGATTCCTCACTAGTGAAAATATTGCAACACATTTACAAGCATTAGCATAAATCTGTAAAAAATGAAGAACAATACACATGAAATGGGTGAATAATGTAAATATTCGTGTCTCTCTTCTGCAGTAGAGTGTGTGACTTAACCATATTAATATAAGCTGTATCAGCTAGTGTAACACGATGAGTGATCCCAATATTATAGCTACTAGAATCTAGAATTTTTCCATGGGGAAAAGGATGTTTCAAGACAGTCGGTTTCTTTTCATGTAATAGCTTATGGGTTTCATCTATGAGAGGGAATTGATGAGTGATGTGGTCTCCTTGACAAAGTTTGCAAGGAAACTTTACCTTCTTCTTATCTGTCTTTCCCTCCTCGTAATTTTCAGTATTCTTGGGATTTTGTTGGTTCCCCTACCCTTTCTTACCCATTTTCTTATTATTGGGTTGCCTAGGACCCTTTTGGTTTGTCTGCAAAATTTGTACAGATTTGGTTTGTGAAGGGGAGGATGCAACTGTAGTTGGTTCCGCAATAAACTGCTTCACTAAAAGTGCATGAACTTGTTTCCTTAAAGCCTCTAGTGTGGATGAGTCGGCTAAACCAATGATGCCATCGGCATGTGGTCCAGGTTTAGGCATACCCAGATTTATGTTAGACCTAGGTGCATCAGTAATTATCTCGTAAAGGATATCAGACTGAGCGTAGATCAGGTCGAGCTGTTGGGTCCTTAAAATTGCTTTCCTCTTCAGAAGTGACCCCAGAAGTTGAGACATATTTAGAGATGTAAGGAAGTAGTGATTTTAAATACCACTCCAAAAGAAATTCTGGGTAGGTCTCATCTTTAATGATTCGTTTCTATCTTCACCACTCTTGAATACAATCAAAGAGATGAGTATCTTTGTTTTGTCTAAAGGTAGAGAGAAGGTCTATACTGGCATCATACTAGACGGGAAGATGGAAATGATTCAAGAAAACTATCACTAAATCCCAAAAATTGTTATATACTGCAGTAGGCAATTCGATGTACCACTTAGCTGCAACGCTCATTAAGGTTCTTTGAAGGATCCTTAATCGAATCGAGTCATCATTTAACGAGTTAGAGGAGCACCATAGGTGAAAATTCGTGACATGGTCTCCAGGGTATTCACCAGTTTTACCTTCAAATTTTTGAATGTCCAAAGGGATTTTGGTTGGGACCAGAGGCCAAGCAGGATTGTGTTGCATAGGGTCATTTGTCAGTTTTGAAAGGTTTGGAAAATTTAAAGTTGCTAGAAAAGGAAAATTGGGTCATGCCAATGGTGTGAGATTTGGAGGATTCTGGTAAGGGGAACCACCCAAACCCTCGCTCCTATAAGGTTGGTTGGGGATGCTCCCAGCCATCAGTTGTGAAGAAAAAACATTGTGAAATATGCTCCAACCATAAGCTAGTGGATTACTTCCTTATGGGCTATTCCATTTTGGCTGGGTATTGTTGCAATATTCTCACCATCATTTTTGTATTTTGCATGTCTGCATGCAATTCTGCATGCATCTGGTCATCTGCATGCATTTTCATGCAATTGCATGCATCCAGTCATCAGTATTGTAGTCTCCCAGCACCTAGTGCTTATTTTGTAGCCCCCAGGAGCTTGTTTCTGCTCAGTTTTATCCCTCCTAGCCACTGATGCACCTTTGTTTTCATCACTGGAGCACAAGTGTGCCTTATTCCACCTATTTAGGGGTTAATTCAGTTAGTTCGTTGGTTTATGACTCAATTCCTTGATTCAGGGGATGATTGATCAGTTGACTAACTGAATCACTTATATAGGCACCTACTACCACTAGTTGAGCTCTCCTGAATACTGACAGCTCCTCATGCGCCCACATTGGAGTCTCCTTCCCTACATCAGTTCCCATGCACTTAGTTAGACTCATCTGACTGACTATTTGACTTTTGTGACCACTACCACTAGTTTGTATGATGTCTCCAATGCTATCAAAGCCACACTTTGAGGATAATTCGAATGACCTTAGAGGCATTCGAATCTCATTGATTTTATTTGGTTATTATTCATTATTCAAAGTTCCAGCTTACAGATAATGTATGATACAACATTTTTTCTCCATTTTCTGTGTAATGAATGATTATTGATTCAACATTTCTTCTTATATTTTCTGCACTACATGAGTAAATTCTAGTGAGGTCTTCTACTACTGAGTGATCCTTATTCTAAAATATTACATGCTATCAGAGCTGACAACAGCTATTCCAATTGCAACAGCAGTTGCAACAATTCCTTGAGCAACTGTCTTTCTTTGAGTACCAGAAGCCTCTGAGTTTCCACAGCAAATCCTGGTTCTATTACCTTGAATTTGCTAGAGCAATCCAGTGAGGTCTAGCAAGGTGTGAAGGACTTAGTCACATGTGCTCAGTGTCCCAAGGCAGTGTTCAATTCGAATTGCAGCAGATATTGTTTTCATAATTCTCATTTGTTTTGCAGGAATCTCCCTCTTTCAGCTTCGAATTCTTCAGTATCATGGATCTCAGGTTGAACTCATTCAACTACTTCTAATGGAAGGAAAAAAGGACATCTTCTTGAAGTCGAAGAGTGTTTCCAAAGTGGTGAATGGCTCTGCAGTTGAGCCCACTGGTGCAGTAGAGAAATCCAAGCACTTAGACAAGGTAGGACTGTTGCTACTTAGCATTTCAGAAGATTTTCACTTTCATGTTATCGATTTGAAGACTCCAAAGGAGATTTGGTACAATATCGAATCCATCCTTAGCCATAAAGATGATTTGAAGGGGCATAAACTAGAAAATGAGCTCATCTCCTTGAGCCCAAGCAGTTTCAAAACTATCACTGAGTTTCTCAATAATTTCAAGAACCTGATTTCATAGTTTAAGAGGTTTGGGATTGAGAAGGAAGAAAAACAACTCATCCTTGCCATCCTGTCGAAGCTAGGCCCTGATTATTCAATGTTTGTTTTGACCTTTCAGTCAGCAAATTTGTCCATTCCAAAATGGAAATTCCCTTCGCTTGAAGACTTCATCCAATCTCTAACTCTTGAGGAGGAGAATATAGTACACATGGGAGTGATAAAATCCAAGTTGGATTTAGCTCTTATAGCCACTAAGTCGAGAGTGAATGGAAAATGAAAACAAAAAAATTATGATAGAAAGTCGAATGATACAAAGCAGAAGGAGGCTCCCATATCGTCAGATGGAGCCTCGAATCCTAAGAAGGACAAGCACACTCAGAAGAAAAAATCCAAGTGCACACACTGTAATCGAGGATATCACCGTGAGAGCTCATGTATGAAGACGACCCTAGATCTCATAGCTTCACTTCTTGAAAAAAATAATCTTCCAGTACTTGCATGTGCTAGAAAGAAAGAGAGTGAACCATCTAGATTTGAGAACAAAGAGAGATGTCATGCCCTCATGGAAGGTGCATCAACTCAATCCTCCTTCATCATAGATTATGTAGCATAAAGACACATGTATTCCTCCAAGAATCTCTTCACTAGATTCGAAGCTACTGTTGGACCATACATTATGTTGGGGAATTATTCTGAGGTCTCCTCTGAGGGGATTGGAAGAATCAAACTAGATCATGGATACTTCTTGGATGTACTCTATGTCCCCACTCTCATTGCTAATATACTTTCAGTATATCATATGACCCATATTGGAGAGCCCAAGAGGGTGATCTTCTCTCCAAATGAGGTCGAAATTTAGGACATGGTATTAGGTTCTCCCATTGCAAAAGGTGTTGCAAATCATAAGTCGAAATTGTATGAGTTCTACCATTTTTTACCTCTCTCAAAGCAATCTTCTCTTCAAACTCATGCCAACGAAGAGAGTAGATTGTGGCATGAAATATTTGGGAATCTGAACTATCAATACTTGAAAGACATGCATACTAAATAGATGGTTGAAGGGTTTCCCAAGATCAATTTTTCCAAGGGAAACCATCATGGTTGTTTGATTGGAAAGCATCCTCAAAATAAATTTGAGAAGGAGAAGGCAAGGAGATCCTCTCAACCTCTAGATCTGATTCATAGTGATGTTGCAGGGCCATTTCCAAATCTATCTTTGAACAAGGAAAGGTATATTCTTACTTTTATTGATGATTATTCCAGATTTACATGAGTATACTTTCTCAGATTAAATTCATAAGTATTTGGATTCTTTAAGTTTTTCAAGTCTTCTGCAGAATTTTTTTTAGATAGAAAGATCAAGGCCATTCACACTGATAATGGGGGTGAGTACATGAAGGGTGACTTTCAAACCTTTTGTGCGTAAGAGGGCATTGATATGCAACATATTATTCCCTATACACCACAACATAATGGTGTTGTTGAAAGGAAGAACAGAACATTGAAATAAATGGCCACCTTTATGTTAAAGTAAAAAGGGTTGCACCCTAGTCTTTGGGAAGAAGCCATTAACTGTGCCACCTATCTTCAAAATAGAGTTTCTCACAAAGGACTTAAAGACATGAATCCTTTCAAAGCATGGATGGGATACAAACATGATGTGTCTCATCTTAGAGTGTTTGGATCCATAGCATGGGCAAGGATTCCAGATGAGAAAAGGAGATCCCTAGTTCCACAAAGCGAAGTGTGTATCATGGTTGGTTATGCATTGAATGCAAAGGCCTACAAGATTCTTGATCCTTCTACTATGACCACATTCCTTGATAGGAGTGTACAGTTTGAGGAATGGCATCTTCATGATGCTCATCCTATTGAGCAAGAGAGATTTCCTACCACACCTCCATTGCTTGATGAGCTCCAAGAGAGCAAATCTTCATCACATGAAAGTTCAGATTCAAAGTATGACAGTGAAGATGATGAAGAGTGAATGCTAGATCTAGATCCACAAGAACCTAAAGATCTAGCACCTATCAGTCAATATGAGCGAATGGAAGATCCAGATCCACAAGAACCTGATGATCTTATAGTAGATGATCCTCCTCTTCCTAGATGGACAGCCACTACACTTAGATCTGCCGGAGATCTTGTTGGATATCCACTTGAGCTGAGGATGGCCAGATATGATTTTCAGAATGGAAGGTTTCATCCTTCTCACGTTACTGATCCATTTACTACTGGCATATCCTTCTTCAGCGGAGAAGTCCTCTTACCATTTGGGGTGAGTGATGTACATGATTGATCATCCTACCATAGTCTATTTTGAGGGGGGGATTTATTCTCACTAGGTTTTCCCTCTTTCCTCACTTTGTTTATTTAGATTGTTGTACGGGGTGACGTTTGGTCTTAGTTACTAGGGCCCTACCATTTCAGTTGTTCCTCATAGTATAGTTTGCAGGGGGTGTTGGAATATTCTCACCATAATTTTTGTATTTTGCATGCTTGCATGCAATTCTACATGCATCCAATCATCTGCATGCATCCAGTCATCAGTATGGCAGTCTCCCAACACATAGTCCTTATTTTGTAGCCCCTGGGACCCTGTTTCTGCTCAGTTTTATCCCTCCTCACCACTGATGCACCCTTTTTTTCATCACTGGAGCACAAATGCGCCTTATTCAACCTATTTAGGAGTTACCTCAATTAGTTCATTGGTTGATGACTCAGTTCCTTGATTCAGGGGATGATTGATTAGTTGATTGATTGAAGCACTTATATAGGCACCTACTGAGACTAGTTGAGAACTCCTGAATACTGACAGCTCCTCATGCGCCCACATTGGAGTCTCCTTCCCTGCATCAGTTACCATGCACTTAGTTAGACTCATCTGACTAACTATTTGACTTTTGTGAGCACTACCACTAGTTTGTATGATGTCTCCAATGCTATCAAAGCCACACTTTGAGGATAATTTGAATGACCTTAGAGGCATTTGAATCTCATTGATTGTATTCCATTATTATTCATTATTCAAAGTTCCATCTTATAGCTAATGTATGATACAACATTTTTTCTCCATTTTTTGTGTAATGAATGATTATTGATTCAACATTTCTTCTTCTATTTTCTGCACTACATGAGTAAATTCTAGTGAGGTATTCTACTGCTGAGCGATCCTTATTCTGAAATATTACATGCTATCAAAGCTGACAACAGCTATTCGAATTGCAGCAGCAGTTGCAACAATTCCTTGAGCAACTGTCTTTCTTTGAGTACCAGAAGCCTCTGATTTTCCACAACAAATCCTAGTTCTATTGCCTTGAATTAGCTAAAGAACTCCAGTGAGGTCTAGCCAGGTGTGAAGGACTTAGTCACATGTGCTCAGTGTCCTAAGGCAGTGTTCAATTCAAATTGCAGTAGATATTGTTTTCATAATTCTCATTTGTTTTGCAGGAATCTCCCTCTTTCAGCTTCAAATTCTTCAGTATCATGGATCTCAAGCTGAACTCATTCAACTAGTTTGAATGGAAGGAAAAAAGGGACATCTTCTTGAAGTCAAAGAGTGTTTCAAGAGTGGTGAATGGCACTGCAGTTGAGCCCACTGGTGTAGTAGAGAAATCCAAGTACTTAGACAAGGTAGGACTGTTTCTACTTAGCATTTCAGAAGATTTTCACTTTCATGTTATCGATTTGAAGACTCCAAAGGAGATTTGGTACAATCTTGAATCCATCCTTGGCCATAAAGATGATTTGAAGGGGCATAAACTAGAAAATGAGCTCATCTCCTTGAGCCCAAGCAGTTTCAAAACTATCACTGAGTTTCTCAACAAAATTAAGAACCTGATTTCATAGTTTAAGAGGTATGGGATTGAGAAGGAAGAAAAACAACTCATCCTTGTCATCCTATCGAAGCTAGGCCCTGATTATTCAGTGTTTGTCTTGACCTTTCAGTCAACAAATTTGTCCATTCCAAAATGAAAATTCCCTTCGCTTCAATACTTCATCCAATCCCTAACTCTTGAGGAGGAGAATATAGTACACATGGGAGTGATAAAATCCAAGTTGGATTTATCTCTTACAGCCACTGAGTCAAGGAGAGTGAATGGAAAATGAAAACAAAAAATTTATGATAGAAATTCGAATGATACAAAGAAGAAGGAGGCTCCCATATCATTATATGGAGCCTCGAGTCCTAAGAAGTACAAGCACACTCAGAAGAAAAAATCCAAGTGCACACACTGTAATCAAGGATATCACCTTGAGAGCTCATGTATGAAGAAGACCATAGATCTCATGGCTTCACTTCTTGAAAAAAATAATCTTCTAGTACTTGCATGTGCTAGAAAGAAAGAGAGTGAACCATCTATATCTGAGAACAAAGAGAGATGTCATGCCCTCATGGAAGGTGCATCAACTCAATCCTCTTTCATCATAGATTATGTAGCATCATCTCAAAAGGTGTTGCAAATCATGAGACAAAACTCTATGAGTTTTCCTACTTCACACCTCTCAAAGGAGTATGCTCTTCGCTCTCATATTCATGAAGAGTGTAGACTGTCTCATCTAATTCACAAGCTAGCTAAAGATGTGGTTGAAGGTCTTCCCAATAGCAAGATTGCTCATGGCACCTGCAAAGATTGTTCTAAGAATATTGAGAAAAAGAGGAATCTTGAAGAAGTGTGAATGCTAGATCCAAATCCACAAGAACCTAAATATCCAACACCTATTGGTTCAACATCCACTATTACATCCAACGGGGATCTTTTTGAATATCCATCATTTGATTCTAGTTCTTTTGATAAAGATCTCACCTGTGATGGCTCGAAGGAGATATCAAAGATCTACATGCAACTTTGGAAGCAGGTTCATGATTCTCCCACTTCATCAGATTCAGAGTTTAAAAGTGATGATGAGGTAGCCTCACTTGCTTCCTCACATGAGCTTTCAGATTCGGAGTTTGAAAGTGATGATGAGTTTTAAGAGAAAGAATTCCCATTACATGATAGTTCAAATTTGTAGTATGAGGCATCAGCCTCACATGTTTCTCCTCATGAGATTTCAGATTCAAAGTTTTTATGTGATGATGAGCCAGCTCTACTTGCTTCTCCTCATGAGAGTTCAGATTTAGAGCCTAGATGTGATGAGCCATTTCTGGATACATCTCCACATGGTATTTCAGATTCATAGTTTGGGAGTGTTGACATGCTCCAAAAGAGAAAATCAACATCACATGGTAGATCAAATTCAGAGTATGACAATGAATATGATGAAGAGCAAATGCTAGATCCAGATCCACAAGAACCTGAAGATATAGCAAATGCTAATGAGGACATGGGAGATTCAGTCCCTTATGATCTCTCAACTGATTTTCCTCCTCTTCTGAATCGGGAAGCCACTACTCTCATTAGTAATCCAGTCGATCCATGGAGAACCACATCAGGTTTTCAGGATGGAAGGTTTCATCATTCTCACATTGTTGATCCTTTTCAGAGTGATCAACCCTTCTTTTGAAAAGAAGGACACTTGCCTCCTTTAGATGTGAGTAATGACATGCTATTTTAGCATCCTTCAGTTTATTTTGAGGGAGGGCTTTCTTCCCACTGAGTTTTCCCTCTTTCCTCACTTAGTTTATTTTAGATTGATTGTATGGGGTGACCTTTGGTCTCAATCACCAGGGCCCTATTTTGTTTTTTGGTTATTTCCTCATAGTATAGCTTGTGGGGGGGTGTTGGAATATTCACACCATAATTTTTGTATTTTGCATACTTGCATGCAAAACTGCATGCTGCATGCATTTGCATGCAACTGCATGCATCCAGTCATCATCATGGTTGTCTCCCTAGCACCTAGAGCTTGTTTCTAGCTCTCCAGAGCCTCTCTTTAGCCTGCATTTGGACTCCTACCTACCTAATGCACCCTCCTTGACTTATTTTCTTAGCTACTACGCCTTTCTCAGCTACCACTGTCAGTTAGCGCACTCTTACTGACCTACCATCAGTTATCACTCAGTTAGGGCACCTTATCTCACCTACCGGGAGTTATCATTCAATTAGTGCATTGATTGAGTAGTTCTTCCACTGATTGCTCATATTGACTGCTTATAGCTCCTAGTTAGCTAGTTCTAGAGTTCCACTTGACTATTTGACAAACTCATGTGCCCTCCTTGGAGTATCCATTCTTTGATTTATGCCTAGATGGTTCTGTTAGACTCAGTTAGACACACTTGACTGACTATTACCATTTATGACTGATACTGTAGACTAGATGATGTCTCCATTGTTATCCAAGCTAGACTTTGAGTTAGACAGCCTCATGCACTCTGCTTAGAGTTTCCATTCCTTGATTTATGGATAATTAGTTATGATAGAATCAGTTAGACACACTTGACTGACTCTTACCACTCATGACTAATATTGTTGACTAGTTGATGTCTCCATAGTTATTCATGCTAGACTTTGAGCTTAGAATTCGAATGCCCTACTTGGCTAATTCGAATCCTATATGATGCCTCATCATTGATTATTGTAACACATTCTATACATTCATTATTCATTGTATGATATTGACATTGTACAATATTTTGTGTTTGTGAGTGATTATTGGATGCATGCTTCTTCTTCTTTGCAAATAATCTTGAGAGTTAGATTGTGAGTTTGTTACAGTTGCTAGATCCTTGCAGATTATCAAATAGAGCACCTTTGTTCAATGGAACAAACTATATAGATGGAGCATAAAAATGAAGACATATTTGATGGTCCTTGGATTTGATATCTCGGAATAAGTCACCACAGGTTATATAGAAGCTACAAAGGAGTCATGATAACAAAATACAAAATAAATGGATTCCATCTTGAGTGGATTACCAGATTTTGTAATTGACAAGGTAAAGTGTACATCATCCAAATAGATTTGGGACAAGATAAAAAATATTTATGAAGAGAAATTTGGTGATTATTCCAACTATAAACGTGAGACAAAGGAAGCACAATCTATGTCAAATACAATAGGGGAACTTGTAAAACACAATGGTAATCTATCCTCCAAAATGATTTAATTATGGTGAAATATAACATTTTTCTACAAAATGTCCATATGCAAGGAAAGATATTGATCATGAATAAGAATATCTCTCCATGGAAACAAAGACGGTTGATCAAGAATATGAAGGCAATCAAAATCGAGATACAGAAAATGAAGGATATTCTAAAATATATGAGGAAGGTAATCTTGAAGAAGAACTTATTTGTAAGCTAGATGAAATCACAAAACTCAGAAGAGAGAACTAGTCAATAAGGGAACAACTACAAAAATATCAAGAAGAAAATTATTAATAGTTTTATGAAATTATGATTTATTAATAATATTTCAACCAAATTTATTCTTTGAATGTTAGCAAAATAATGATGTTATCACTATTATGGTGAAGGAAATTATTTATCATTTTATTAAAATGAATGAATTTTGACTATGGAGGTATTAATAGAATGTTATTATGCCCTTATGATTATATCCCCATAGTATTTTTATTTTATCACCATATGATTATTTGGCCAAGTATGATTATTTTAATGATTATTTTTAATGATTAAAAAGGAATAATAATAAATATTATCCTTAATGTTATATTGACCTTTGATTATGTTAAACGTTTGTCCAAATATGATGCATAATAATGATTATCAATTAAATATTAATAATAACATTCATGGATAAATAATCTAAAATTATTAATAATAATTTTGTGTTATTCTTCCTTTAGGGTTTTGGAAGTTTTTATTAAAAATTCTCTGAGAAGATGAAGGGTTAGAATGAGAATAGACCGGGAATCCCTAACTATTTATATGCCTAGTAGAAACTCTCCTACAGATATTCAGTCCTAAAGATGAATCCATCTTAGGATTCGAAACGTCAACGACAACTAAAATGCCAACTATGGATCATCCGGAAACCCATTTGAACTCTGCAAACCACAGAAACCTGAAATCCTTAAGAAGATCAAAATTCTGAGTAAGAGATGTCACACAACATCAAATAATCAATAAGGATCATCATTGAACTAAATATTCAGCTAAAAGAAAAGCATGAAAAGTTTGAAAAACTTTTAGCATAAATTACCTCTCTAAGAATAGAATTAGAAGAGACAATCACCCATTTGAACACAAATTTGAAATTTGAAAAGAGTACCACAATTCGAGATGAGATTCTTAGCTATAAAGGGTCACCATTTATCAATAAATTATTGGTTATGATGACAATCAGAAGACACTTAAATAAAATCGAAGCCCCTAAGTCACCTAAGAGCAAAATTGAAGAGAAGTTCAAAAGCTACACTAGTGTTCTTCAAAACTCTAATTACATAGATAAAAACAGCAATGAAGGAAATCATGACCAGAAAAAGGCTAATTTCACACTCAAAAAATATAATGATGAGTTTAAATAAGTTGCTCTGCCAAGAAGTCTCTTCACAACCATGTATCAAGGTTACTTTTCTGGTTTTTTTTTCTTACAATTATTTTGGTTATAAAGCTACAAATTGTAGAAGAAACAATAATAGAAAGGTCCATGGATTATCAAGGAGAGATTACAACTCATTTAATCATAAAATCATATGCTATAATTGAAATAGTTATGGACATATATCAAGGTTTTGTAGAAGCAATTTCATATTGAGAAAGAGAATATACATGCCAAATATAATGAGAAATGCACAAAGGTATGGAGGTGGAAATCAGAAGAGAAAAAGCAGGAGGAACGTTGACCAACAATATATGATGATAGTAGTTGTTCAAGACACACAACAAGGAAGCAAACCAAGTATTTCATTTTGAAGAAGGCAAAAAAATTAGTGTAATGTTCGAAAGAAAGGGCTCTCTTACAAATGATGACGAAACCGAAGATGTCTTGTATGTTAAGGATTTGAAAGATAATCCTCTCAGTCTTAACATTTTACTTTCAAATCTATAAAATGAAGAAGACCTCATAGAAAATTATATGTATTTTGGGGATGAAGGAATAGAAAAGTCAGAAGCTTCAATGTGGACATTATACCCAAATCGATTAGCTACTATTGATATTAATTTAGCTAAGCTTATATACTGGCAGATCAATATAAGTAGCATGTGGTTGTTTTATGAATCTAACTTAGATGAATAAATCCTAGAAATGTCTATGATCATGAAGGTAATCTGGAAGGAAATTCAAGCAAGGATCGATCCACAAGTAGTAATCAATAAAAGAATTGCAGGCTATTGGTTCAAAATAAAGAAAAGAAGACAATGAGAGTAATAGTAAAACAAATTGCAAGATGCAGAAGAGGATAAAAATGAAAGAGTGTGATGATAGGGGGAGTTACAAAAAAATATAAATCAAGTAAAAAAAACATATTCCTAGGGGAAGTAGTCCCAAGGTGAAGCATAAGTCCATGGGGAGGAACCCCTTGCAATTATGAGGTGCTACAAGCAGAGATAGAATTGTAGACAGGAAAGAAAGTGCATACACATGATAAACATAATATCAGAGGAGAATCCTTTTTCCATTGATGTCAAAGGGGGAGAAATTATGTAGCGGGATAACTTGCAAATAATGAAACTGCACAGAGCCAAAATTGCATAAAGACAGAATTGCAAAGGAATAGAATTACGTAGAGACGAAATTTTAGACACTGGGAATATATGCAAGTTTGTTGTAGAACTGTCTAAAGGTTTCCATAAATGAAAAAGGGGGATATTGTTGGAAATATTGTTGTCATTTATGTCAAGTTCAAGGATATAATTTTTTCATTAATGTCGAAAACCGGGGGATACTATATATAGTGATTGCAAGATGAAGATTGTGGGAAATATTGTTTTTGGATGCCCAGTTTGGACACCCTATATTTGATTGGATTTTTACTATATATACCTCTATCAAATTGGATTATAGATTACATGGTTGGAAATATTATTTTCGTACCTTTCCAACAGTATATGGAACTCCCTCTAACTCAATAGGAATGAGGAGATATGAAAGAATTTGTAAAGTAAACCCAGGTAGAATTTTACATTGGCCCTACAAGGATATTGAAAAATGTTGTCATCCCAAAAATTTATTTTTGAAGAGTATAAATAGAAGGATGAGCTCCTAATTTTTTCATTCATTCATCCACTCATGGAGCTCTTAAAAAGGTGTTCACTTTTGGAAGAGGAATGTCTTCTAGGATTTAAATATGGATTTGAAGATTTTTTGGGTTTTGAATATATTCTTGATGATACTCTCTTGAAGGTTTTTCTTAGTGTTTCTAAGTTTCTCTAAGGAATAAAATATGCACCTTGTGAAGAGGAAGGTATGTTTTTTTACAATTTATTATTTATATGAGGCTACAATAGAAGGTGATTATGCTATATTTTGGAGTTGACTTGAAGATGATCATATGGCATAATTAGGGCTAATGATGGTGTAGATCTTTGGAAATTTTTGAAGAATATTATGGCGAATCTATAGAAAGAGGTGTTGTCCATTGGAATATTTTATATTGGCATAGTTTTAGAACATACAAGGAATTACAATCAAAATAAGAAGCAGTAGGAGTAGTAACAACAATAGTTGCAACAGGAGATTGGTATGTCAAGTAGGTTGATGCCTACATATTACTGAATTTGTGCTTAATTGAGGAGATTGGTGTCTTAAGTAAGTTGGTTCCTACATATTACTGAGTCGATACTCAGTTGTGGAGAATTATGTCTCCAGTAGGTTGGTTCCTACATATTGTTGAGTTGGTTCTCTATCAAGGGTATTGGTGTTTTCAACAAGTTGGTGCTTGTAAACATTGTAATAGTAGGTTGGTTCCTACTTAATATTCATAAAGATAAAATCATTTTTTTTCCCCTGATTGGGTTTCCACGTTACATCTTATGTTCTATGGTTTGATTCTCCTTACGTTTATTATTATGAATTATTTGATGAATTGGTAAAGAAAGAAAAAGTATGGTATATTGATTCATCCCCTCTTAGCATAACCCTAAATCCAACAAATTCATACTATTACTATGATGGACATTGTTAAATATATCAAAATTAAGGATATGCAACAAAATAATTTGAAACGTGTCATGATGACAATTGTTGTGTTAAGACTGTGGTGTATAATCCACAAAAATATGGAGAAACAATTAAATATTTAATTGTACATTGTTCAAATGCAAGTAAGATTTGAGAGAGAACAATAAAATTGATATCTTTGGAATCATTATTTAGATATGAAAAATTAAATTGACATTTTCCAATTAAGAATCATACTTATGAAATTGGAACTCTAGCTTTTGGAATTGAAAATTGCATTTCTGAAATAAAAAATCATACTTTTTGAATCATAAATCACCTTTTTCAAATATAAAAAAATACACTTTTCAAATTAAAAATTTCATTTTTTAAACTAAAAAGTTCACTTTTGATATTAAAAAACCCACATAAAGTTCAAAATGATTCGAAAATCACACTTTTGGAATTAAAAATCGCACTTTTGGAACCCAATTTTTCACTTTAGAAATGTTGTTTTGGGGATTTAGAAAGCGTAATTTTGCACTTTTTTGGTCTAGATTTTGCCGAATAAGTCCAAATTTAATGAAATGGGAATTATATCTTTGATTAGAGTACCTATTGATATGAGAAGAATATGTAGAACAGATAGAGAGCTAGGATTATATCTCCCAATGGTTTGGTGAATTCCATTGTCAGTTATATAAAAATATTAATCAATGATTCTCCTAAGATCTATCTCTAATGTCCACAAAGATCCAAGCTTGGGTGAGAAGCAAGAATATTGCATATTGCACTATGTCATTTATAGAAGTCGTTTCTTGTGGATATTCATTGTTGGATGCTCCTTAAGCTCTCAAATATGCCTGCAAATTCATCCACAGCATACTTTCTCTACTCTTCTAACAACAAATTTCATGAAATTCAAAGCAAGTTAGATATAAAATCCTACCAATGCATTAACACAAATATTGGGGGTTGGGGGGAAGGGGGGAGATTGAATCAAAGAAAGAATATAACCCAAGCAGCTACGACCAACTAACGGGTGTGGCGGCTAGCGCCATCAGCAGACACTATAAAGTGTTCAGTTGACATCTGAAATGCAAAGCAATAGATGCATAAGACCTAACGACAATTGTAAACAAATATAACTCTACAAAATGTACAGCTATAATACATGAAAAAACACAAATGCCTAGGTGTAGTACTTATTCAGGTAGAGCCCATTTCTAGGCTCGGGCAACTTATTACCTTCATAGTCTGTTAACTCGTATGCACCCTTCTTTCAACACCTTAGAAACTATGTAGGGACCTAGCCACATGGACTTAAACTTGCCATCTCCTAAAGGTTCCTTGTCCTGATCCCAGAGCAGAACAAGGTCTCCTTCGAGAAAACCCTAGGTCTGACAGACTTATCGTACTATCCCTTGAATTGGTTCTTATGCGCTTCATTTTTTGTGAGCGCGTCGCGACACTGTTCACCCAGATGTTCTAAATGCAGCACACGTTCTTCCAAGACTGAAGTGTCAGGTAGTAGTTGGACATCCAACTTCAATGATGGAATCTCGCACTCAACCGGAATGACTGCTTCTATCCCATGCACAAGTTAGAAGGGAGAGAACCCAATAGTAGTCTTTACATTGGCTTGGCAGGCCCAAACAATAGGATACAGCATAATGTGGCAGTTAGTTCTACTGGCATTAACGGTCCTTTGTAAGATGGTATTCAAAGTTTTGTTGACCGCTTCGACTTGACCATTCGCCTGAGGGTAAAACGAAGACGAATGTTCCTGTGGAAAACCTAACATGGTGTATAGATTGGTCATCATGTTATAAAAATGACGACTGTGATCAGTCACGATCTCTTTGGGTATACCAAATCTTGCAATGATCTGGTTGAAAACGAAATAAGCAGCCATTTCCCCATCTTCCTTAACAGTAGGCATTGCCTCGTCCCACTTGGTGAAGTAGTCGACGGCAACAATAATATGGTGATGACCTCCAGTCGAAACTAGATTACAATTCATAAAATCAATCCCCCACTTAGTGAAGGGGCCTGCTGTGATTATAGGATGGAGAGGAGTTGGGTGTGCTCTCATCTTCCTAGTGAAAAAATGACATTTCTGGCAGTGTTTCACAGCTTCCACACAATCTTTGAAGATTGTGGGCCAAAAATAACCGATACGTAGTATTTTCTGGGTTGTTTCCAACCCATAAAGATGACCCCCACAGGATCCACTATGAGCATCAATCAATACCGATTCTACTTCCTCGAGGGTCAAACAACAGCATAAGATCGAATCTACCCCACGTTTGTACAAAGTGTTAGAAATGATGAGGTAGTTCTTCGCATGACTCTTAAGTTTGCGTCGTTCATCTCTAGAGAAAGTGGTGGGACACCTCAAACTCTGGAGATATACTAGGATATCCCCATACCATGGGCCAGAGGATGCAATGAGAAAGATATGTTCATCCGGGAATGATGAATCTTCCTCAACGTGTACTATGTCACTAGGGAATTCAGAAATCAGTTTGGCGAACACTAGTGATTTCTTTGACTTAGCGGACTGAAAAAACAAGTTAAATCCTTGCAGGATTACAATCCATTTGTTAAATTTCCCACCAATTATGCATCGAGTGAGAACATATTGAAATGGGTTGACCTCCGCAACCACTGTGGTAGTTCGCAATAATATATAGTGACGTAGCCTCTAGACCGCATAGACAATAGCTAATGCCAACTTCTCTATGTGAGAAAACTTAATATCAGGGGCTATCAGGGTGCACGACAGATAATAAATGACATGCTCTTGGATCTTGCCATCCTCCTGAACAAGTACTATGCATATTGTGTATACTGATGCAGCCATATATAAGAGGAAATCCTTCATATAGTCTGACGGGCTTAACAAGGTGGCTGAAAGTAATGCCTTTTTCAAGGCCTCAATGATGCTTGAGCAGCCTCATCCCATAAAACTCAGGTGTCTTGTTTAAGCAGTCTCATGAAAACTTTTGTAATTTTGGCATAGTTAATGATAAAGCATCTCAAGAAGTTGGACATGCCCTGCAGACTTTGAAGTTGTCTCAGGGTTCGAGGAGGAGGCAGATTTACAATCACCTCAACTTTCAATGGATCCACTATTATGCCACAGCTGGATACTATGACACCCAGTAGTCGTCCAGATTTGACACCGAATACACATTTGTTGGGATTCAATCGAATCTTGTAGTATCTACACATTTCAAACACAAGTCTTAAATGATCAGGATGCTCTCGTCTCTTACGAGATCGCGTTGGGAGATCATCAAGATAAGGTTTGACTATGTGCTTAATGTCATGAAAATCAAAATTCATTGCTCGCTGAAAGGTAGCTCCAACATTCTTCAATCCAAATGGCATCTTCCGATAGGAAAAGGTTCCCCAAGGACAAATAAAAGTTGTCTTGTGTTGGTCTTCAGGTTTGATCTGTATTTGATTATATCCTGAAAACCCATCCATGAAAGAGAACATTTCATGGCCCACACATGCATCGATGATCTGATCTATGAGTGGTGTGGGGAAATTGTCTTTCGGACAAGCTTTATTTAGGTCCCAGAAGTCAGTGCAGACTCTAATGGTACCTTTCTTTTTGTCTATCGGAACAAGATTTGAAACCCATTCCATCATAGCTATCGGATAGATAAATCCGGCTATGAGCAACTTCTCTACTTCTGCCTTGATGGCAGCTGTTTTTCGAGGGTTAACTAGATGGAGCTTGTATCTCACAGGTTTAGCATTGGGATACGTTGTGATGACATGCTCAACAATGGTGGGTTCAATGCTTGCAATCTCTTCATAAGACCAGGAAAAAACATCGTGGAATTATTTAAAGAGATTGGTATACAAAATGATCTCCTTAGCAGAACAGTCTGCTCCAATGAAAATATTTTCCATGACCCTAGATTTGATGGAAATGTTGATCGGAATGGTTCTCGATATATTTGCCATATTCCCTTCGGCATAAACAAATTTTGAAGTAGAAAGAATAGCGGACAAATCAACATTCCCACCAGGTCTCATAGAAAACTCACCTCTCTCAATCCTGTCCATATCAGGAAGAAAATAAGACTTGTGGTGCATGTGTTCCCAAGGATGGTCCAAGCCAATCATTGCTTCCAAGATCGCCTCATCAGAGGGAAAAACAGTGTCTAGACAGTCAAAAGAGTGAATAGAGTCCACTGACCATGTAGGGGCATAGTCCATATCTGACTCAACAGAGACCAATGGAGTCACAATATGTTCTGTTGTAGCATGTTTTGAATCTAAGTAATCCACCTATGCAATAGATAAAGTCACAACTGGTTCTGATTCAGTTGGGAGAATCTATGGATCGGTTGTTGGACTAACCGTGAAAATCTCAAATGAAGAACATTCTTCAGAACCAATAAAATGAACAGGAGAAGGTATGTCAAAAGTTCCTATTAATGACCCATAGAGACCTACTCCTAAACTCTCAGTAACTGGGTGGGACTGATCAACCAACAGAATGGATGAATCCCATGAAGTCTAGTTATTCTTCCAAGTAAATGAAATTTGATCAACTGGGATGATCCTGCCTTCATGAGGGAACATTAAAACTTAGAAAACGGCCAACGGTACAGCCTGCATGGCATATGTCCAGCTCCTACCCAATAGCAAGTTGTAGTCGAGTGGAGCATCTAGAACTTCAACCTCTACAAATACTAGTTTTCCTGCCAGTTCAACATCAAATGATGGTAAGACTCCGTGTGGACGGAAAGATATTCCATCAAAGGCAGTAAGTAATGTGTTTGAGGGGGCTAACTAGAGTTCGCCTAAAGCCTTCCAACAAGAAATGGACATTACGCACGTAGACGCGCCCTCATCTACAAAAGCTCGTCCAATAGTCTTGGGACCATGGATTACCTCTATTTGGTGAGCGACGTGATACAAAAACCGGGGTTTGATATTGGTCATAGCAAACCGAACAAGCATATTGGATGAATCTACACTCCTGATCACTGCGAGAAGTGCACTGCGTTGCAATGGGAAACTTTGCAGTACTTCTAAAGTGGACATGGCATAGGGGGTTTGGGCTAAATCCTCCACAAAATTATAGTTGGGGGAATCCCGCGCATTGGGGATGTGCATAGCCCGTTTGTAGACACCTTTCAGGATCTTTGGCAATGAATCCACTGGTCTCTTGATGTGGAGAGGGGTAGATGACTCAGGAACATCCTTCTACTGCGGATCTGGGGTATAATTTCTAGCTCGAGTTTGCAAAAGAGCATTTGAATTAACCATAATAATGAATGGTTGATCAGCAGATGAGGCATGAGGTATGCCCCTAGCACTAGAGTTTCCAGAAGTTGAACTTTGTCGATGAGGGAACGGATCTTTCAAGACAGTTGGTTTCTTCTCACGAAGTAGCTTCTCGGCTTCTTCCATTGGAGGGCGTTGATGGGTAAGGTAGTCCTCTTTGCATAGCTTGCAAGGGAACTTCACTTTCCTTTTTTCCTTTTTACCCCCCTCGGCATTTTCTGTGTTTTTGGGCTTTTGGTGGTTCCCCTCCCCTTTCTTGCCCTTTCTTTTGTTGTTGGGTTGTCGAGGGCCCTTTTTTTTTGTCTGCACTTGTTGTATAGATTATGTTGTTGAAGGGGAGGCTGCAACCGAAGTTGCTTCTACAGCAGACTGTTTGACTGATAAGGCATGAACCTGCTTTGTTAAAGCATCAAACGTTGCAGAGTCTACTGAACCCATAATTCCATTAGCATGTGGTCCAGGTTAAGGTTTAACTAAGTCTATGTTAGACCTTGGTGCATCGGTAATAATCTCATATAAGATCCCAGATTGAGCATATACAAATTCAAGTTGCTGGGTTCTTAAGATAGCTTCCTCTTCGGAGGACACCCTTGAAGTTGCAACTTCCTTAGAAATATAAGGAAGGAGTGATTTGAGATACCACTCTAATAAAAATGTTGGAGGGATGTCAAATTTAATGAACCTCTTTGTCCTTCACCACTCCTGAATGTGGTCAGATAGGTAAGTGGCTTTGTTCTGTCAGAAGGTGGACAGAAGGTCTATATCGGCATCATATCGAACAGGAAGTTGAAAGTGATTCAGAAAAATAGTAGCTAGATCCCAAAAGGTGCCATAAGCAGCTGCAAGTAGTTCAATGTACCATTTGGCTACGATACTTGTCAAGGTTCTTTGAAACAGCCTCAATCGGATGGAATCATCATTCAGCGAATTCAAGGAGCACCAGAGATGAAACGTCGTGACATGATCACCGAGATCCTCACCAGTCTTTCCTTCAAACTTTGGAATGTCTGAGGGAAACTTAGTGGGAATAGGAGGCCATGCAGGACTATGGCACAAAGGCGTGAACCTGCTTTGTTAAAGCATCAAATGCTGCAGAGTCTACTGAACCCACAATGCCATCAACATGTGGTCCAGGTTTAGGTTTACCTAAGTCTATGTTAGAACTTCGTACATCGGGAATAATCTCATATAAGATCCCAGACTGAGCATATACCAAGTCGAGTTGCTAGGTTCTTAAGATAGCTTCCTCTTCAGAGGACACCCTTGAAGTTGTAACTTCCTTAGAAATATAAGGAAGGATTGATTTGAGATACCACAATGATTGGGAGGCTGAGTGAAATTCACTGCAGGTATCCCTGTCAAAGGGACATTATTTGGTCCAAATGTAGGGGTAGAAACTGAAGTAGATGTCGAAGCTTGAGAGCTCGGCATGCATAGAGTACCAGCATTAAACCTAAAGGACGGAGTCAAAGCAGAAGCAGTCTGTGAAGAACTAAATGTTGCATTGTTTATGAAAGAAGGATTAATAATCCTTGTATCCATAGTTGTTGTGGGAGTTTGAGAAACTCCCTGCTCATCTCCTGGATTAGTCATGGTGTAACCAGGTGTAAACAAGTACCAACTATACCCAGGTTGTCCTAGAAAGCCTACAGGTACTAGTAGTGGATCGTTGGGTCCAATCAAAGGAGGGTTGAATGGAGTGATAAACTCTCTAGAAGTTAAGTCCTCAACCTAAATAGTTTCGAAGGCATGTTGATCCTAAACTCTGGGCTATGGTTCTCCAAGTACTTCTGTTTCACCCGTAAGTTCATAAGAACCACGGGAATCTGTCCTCCGACGTCGCGGTGGCGGTGGAAGCTCCACAATGAGTGGGGGAAGGTTTTGCAACCTCCAAGACCTACGAAGAGGTCGGTCCTCCACAGCTATATAAAAATCAAACTATGTACAAAACCTAGTGGCCACTACGACTAAGGAGCAAACAGCATACCACTAAAAAATTCCTAAGTGATCAAACTAGGAAAACAACGAAAATACTCTGAGAAGCAAGTCTTGGATGATGAGGGCCCAGAACAAACTAATAAAGTATCGGTGGTTAGTTACGCGGAATCCAATGGAGGTCCTCTAAGTGCAAGCGTTTGAATCACCAACCCACCCTCCCGGGATTACTGCCCAAGGGTTACCTTCCACGTATGTCCGAAGTGAAGTGTAAATATCCTTCCACACTACCTGTGTAGATCTGTAGGGTTATGATACTAAGGATACCACCAATACGAAAAAACCTGGGGGAACAATCGTCAGCCTATCCAAGATGCATGGGAAGGGTAGCAAATCCCGAAGTCCAAAAGTACTTGAAAGTACTAGTGAACCCCCGTACGTGAATTAGCTCTGGTTTATGGTTGAGAGGAAAGTAAGGGGGAATCCTCAATAGTTCTAATAGCCCAAGGCCTCGTGCTTAACTTTGGTTTGAGTAGAGCATTCCCAAGATATTTTGATAGAGGTGGATTTACCTAATAGATAGTCTTACTATGATTGTTGAGTAATGAAGCCGATTTCGGGTAGTTTAAGGTGATTTAAACCCAAAACCCTAGCCTAAGCTAGTTGATGATGTGTATACCTAAAAATAAAAAGTTGCTAGTTAATTTTATTAAGATTTCTTTTCAAGGGCTACTTTTTACTCAATAAGGGTAGTGAAGTGTGTGGAATGGTTTTGACATAAAGCAAAGTGTGTATGAAATAATGCTTTTAAATTCACAAAAGCCTCTTTTCTTTTCGTTTATATTATTCAAAACTAAAAACTAGGCAATCCTAAAAAAAATTATGATTTTCTTTTAGTTTTTTCAAAGCAAACGATCTATGCTACTTCGAAAAAGATGATAAATCTTACTACTAAACTACCAATTTCACTTTTTGTCTTTTCTAATATTTGCAAAAGCAAAAAAAATTGGAAAGGAGCAAGTAAGACCTAACACAAAGTGTGAGTAAGGAAAAATAACCTAATGGCTCAAAACAATCAAATCAAAAAGACTTGAGAAAGACTCCACCTACCTAGTTGTTCCGATGGAAAAAAATCTAGGTTTGGAACAAAGTGTAAAAGAAGAAAGGAAAAGAGATGCCTACAATGGAAAGACAGACCTAAAAGGCTGCTCCTAAACACCAAAACCTAAGAAAACACTCGCTAAACAAAGGAGTAGGTAAGCAAACCAAAAAGTAACCCTACCAACACACAGACTCAAAGGAAAAGCAACTAGAAAGATTCAACTCACTCAGACTGATCTGAACAGATGTTCAGAAGGTATCTAGACTAAACAACTCTTCAAAGCCACCCTAAAAACTCAAACTGGGGTCAAACCCTAAAGAAAGGACAGGACACAGTAAAAGTGCGTAGCTGTTGCCATAGACGACAAGCGTTGAGAACGCATGTCTCTATGACTGCAACAAGCGTCTAGGAAAAAATGTGCACAGCTATGTCTAGCAGAGAGTAGCGCACAGCCTTAAAAAGGTCTAAACAAGTAGAAAAGACACCTTAAACAAGTGCTAAAGTAAGAAAAAGCAATCTACAGGACTTCAGAGAGGCAAACAAGACCCAAAAGAGACATACCAGTATCAGTAGTCAGTCAAAGAAAAAAAGAAAAAGGATAGAAATAGATCCCCAAATCCTGGAAACAAACCCTAGTAAAAGGATTGAACCTACAGGAAAGGTTCACTACTGTGTGATATAAGAACCAGCGCCTGCCACAAAAAGTGCACTACTTTGTTTTAGGGAAACCAGCGTACATCACAGAAAATGCGCTATTGTAAGTACAGCAAACTAGCGCACAGGGACTTAAAGCAAACAAAAGAGCTTTGCTAAAGCAGAATGAGATGAATCAAGATAAAAAGAATAGGTAACAATGACCTATAAAACCTCTCATAGAACAAAAGACTGAAACAAACTAGAAGAAAACCTAGCAAGGTCCCCTAGAGCAGAAAAACAACCGATTTCTCCCTAGCGAAGTCGCCAGTTTGTTGTGCGGGAAAATACCTTATAGTGGGGAGATGACACTACCAACCTGTGTGGGGCGACAGGTAAATACACTCATTGCCTTGCATTAGTTACTACGAATGGAAAGAAGTTAAGATTCTGAAAGTCGTACCTTTTTAACGATGGCTGGTCCTAGCTTTCGCTTGATCTTCCGCAATGATGAACCTGCAAAACAAAGTTGACCTTCCTCAGCATATCTTGACTGTAATAAATATGATGAAATTGGAAAAAAATTAACATCAACTACAATCAGATATCCAACCAAATAAACATTCAATCAAGCAGACATTCAATTTGGGACGGGAAGGGTATTTCCACCTTTTATTGTCAAAGAAATGTAGATAAGTATAGATATACCTGATTTGTCCAAACACTTCTACAACCAAGTCCTGGGCTCCTTCTCTTCACAATGACTTGGGAATTCCTCCAGCGTAACAACAGTTAAAGCATTCCTCCTAGATCCCTCTCTCATGGCTCCTCCTTGTATTTATGGGACTAGGTAGGTAGCTGAATTTGAGAGGTGGTTGAATTGGGAGGTTGGGGAGGTTGCAGAACCAACTTCAACTAATCCCAATTCGTAATCTTAATATATTTTTTCATTTCATCTTAATATGTGCACAGCTTTCATACAACCATACTAGCACACAGTATGCAACTTTTGCACTTGACAACCAATGTTTGCAACATTTTAGGGGATGTGCGCAAGTTTTCTTCAATAAGACCAGCATTCAAAACGCAGGATCAATGTGGAAATAGCAGTGCACATGTCATGAAAACTGTAGAAAAAATATGTTTTTCAGCTGAAGAGTGTGATCTCAGCAATAAATCATCCAGAGTCAATCTAGCTCTTCCATCCATAGTGTCCTTTTGTGTCATCGACAGAGCAATGTGATCACGGACAGAGAAGTGCGGATTTGACCTATAACACAAACCTGTGCATGAGATTCCTCCTTCCTCCTTTTTTCTAGCTTCCCTCCACTTCCCAAGCCTTTTATCACCAAAAGTTTCGAGCAAAACAGTCTCTTACTATTCCTCTAACATAACTTTTATTTCCCATTATTTTCCTCTAATCATTATCCCAAATTAGTCTTATATAGAATTAGGATTTGGGTGACGAGGGTGAAATTATCGATGTGGAATGGGAATCCCAACTTAATTTCATTTTCTTACCCTCAATTACACTTTTATTCATAGTTTGGGAATTTGCATGACTAATTGTGCTTTTAATGCACAAAACACATATGCCATGTATTTTCCTTCCACTTGAAGTTTGTAAAGACTTTATTTTAGCTTTTAATAGGCAATTCAATCATTGAAGTTTCCCCTTTTGGGATACATGGACCTTCATTCACACCTTTCATCTTGTATAGTAGTGGTTAGATTAAGAGATCGTGTCTCTTTTAGTGCTTCATCTATGTCTTCATGTTGCAGGAGAACATTAGATTATGATTTCGGCCTACATTATTAAGGGTGTTAAATTGTGTGTTAATAGATGCCCCCTAATGTGTGAGGTATGAAGCAAGGCTGAGGGATAAAATACATTAGATTTTATACTTTTTAGTGATCGTGGCTAGAAATAAAAGGAGGAGAACTATGGACGTAGGAGTTGGAAAGAACCTGCAAGTAAAACAAGGCAATTTCCCAAATATATAATAAATTCTTGAGGAAGGTATACCCATGATCAATATTAAAAAAGCATGGCTATGAAAAATACACAATAGATCGATGTGAAAAGTACCTCAAAAATGTAAACATGCACTATGATAAGTGTGAAATATCATTGGCTTCATGGTAATTTAATCTTACGCAACTTGGGAAGTGCATTGATGAGTGATACACTCAACTTTCAACCAAGTGAGCTAAGTAAAATATTTACTAATATTATTGAGGAAAATGAAGGTCTTGTTGTTGTTATTCAAGGAAGAGTGTTCCTACCCAAAAATCCTTAATTTCTAGCCCGCAAGACACTTTACACAACTACACAAAAACAAAAAAACAAAATTATGAAACTTTGGATATGGTAAAATGGCTATATCTTGGGAAAACATAAACCTTTTTTAGTGAAACCAAAATTTTTTCCCATTGAAAGCAATGCTCCAGACACAATGGAACACCTCTCTTAGACCATCAATGCACTAAAATATTAGAAACCATAAATCCTTTTATGCATACAACAACACCAGTTCAAGATCTCGATCACCAATAGAAGCAAAACTTCATAAGTGATCCGATACCATGTTTGACTAACATATGATATTTCCATAATATCAAACACCTTCAGAAACCGCTCACACACATAGATCACAGATTAACACACTTATGTTTTTATGTGGTTAAAACCCTCAAAGAGGGAAGCATCCCATGGCCCCAACCAAATAGCTACTTGAGGCAATATATTATGCAAAAGAAAAAAAAATGTTACACATGAGTATCTCATAACTGATCATTGAGAAAATGACTCCATTCTCTTTAAATAGATATGATGGACCAATCGAGTGTTAAGCCGCAGATCAATGGTCATTAATTTCAAGGTTAGGATGAACCATCAGATCACTCTATTTCTAGTACATATTGTTGGGATTTTCCTATACTCCATCCTAGTCCTACCAGCATTATCATTTTTTGCATTTCAGTCATGCAGGCATCCCAGTCATTAGTCCCAGCACCTAGTCCCCATTCTGCTAGCCCCGAGAGCTTCTTTCTGATCATTTCTATCCCTCTTAGTGCTTAGTGCGCCCTCCTTTCACCTACCACATGTAAAAGTCACCCTCTCTCACCTACCACTCAGTTAGTTCCTTGATTTATGGATTTGCTCCCTGATTTAGGGACAAATGGCCTAGTTAACTCACTAAAACACTCTGATGGACCTCCAGAGAGCCTAGATTAACTATTTTGACTCCAGTTAGCTCCTCATGACTCAAGTCAGCTCCCCATGCGCTCTCCACTGAGCCTCCTTCACTACATTAGTGCCTCCATGTGCCAGTTACACCTACCACACTCACTTAGACTCAGTTTGACACCTGGTTAACTATTACTTGTGAATTGATGACTCCATTGATGATGATTAGGATTCCTAGTGGTGTATTGTTGACACTCCACTAATGATGATGATGACTCCTAGTACAGATAAGACATGCCCTTGCAGGCTAATTCGAATTGCCACCTTGGAATTCGAATCCTCTCCACCATTGTATTATTTATTGTTCATATTATGATTAATGAATTAGTGTGTGATGTTATTCTGCTTCTATCCGAGTTCTATTGTATCATAATTACGTTGATCCTTTACACTTCATTGACCACTCTTCTTCTATTTTCTTTCTTAATCTTAATCTTTCTTGTGAGGTATACATCATCTCTTAGATCTGCTGTGAGAATTTTCAAACATATCATCACCATCAAATTACATAAGTACAAATGCATATTAAAGAAATGCACTTTACCTAAAGATAAATTATACCAAGTTAATCTTAAATAAATCCTAAGTGTCTTAATATCCTAATAGCATATTGTTTTTAGTAATGACACATGAAATACATTATGCACATTTATGTAGGAAAACAATATAATCTCATATGCAATAGGACCTATCCTAGATAATATTTCAAATGGCCCGTAATATCTAGGCACTAGCTCAGGAAACAAATTGAGTTTCAATGAACTCTTCCTTGACTTGAGTTTCAAATACACATTTTCACCAACTCTAAACTCTCTTAATACTCTACCCATGTCTACATAACTCTTATGCATGTCTCATTCCATATTGAAACTATGCCTGATCTTTGCAATCTACCTTTTTATCTCCTTAAGAAATCCTATCTTAATTACTATTATGTCTATTGGATTTTTCCAACTAATTGAACTATTGCATTTTCTTCCATACAAGGCATCAAATGAAATCATCTTTAAAAATGCATGATATCCATTGTTGTATCCAAACTCCTCCAAGTACAAATAAACTTCCCATTTGTATGGTTGATCCATCACATATATTCATATCTTATCCTTAATAACATGATTCACCCTTTCAATATTCACATCCTTCTGTGGGTGATATGTTTTATTTAGATTCAGATTTGTCCCAAATCCTTTAAAAAACCCCTTCCAAAATTTTGTTGTAAACTTTGGATATTTGTTTAATACAATAGCCTTGGGTATGGCATGCAATATGGTGATCTACATCATATGAATCTCTACTATGTTATCCATATTATGCACTAAATCGATTGCAATAAAGTGAGAATCCTTCGCTAACATTTCCACCACTACCATGATGGAATCATGTTTCTTCACTATCTTGGATAACTTAGTGATAAAATCAATGGTCACCACATACATTTCCACTTTGGAATTGGTAGTAGTTGTAGAAAACCTATTGTATGTTTGTGCTCCACTTTCACCTTCTAACACTCCATGCACCCAGCTATATACTCAACAATGTATTTCTTCATTCCTATCCAAAAGTACTGACTTCTTACTGCTGCAATTGTATTTTTTATCCCTATTGTCCTTCATCTAGAACCTTATGCATCTCATCCATCACTAATTTCCTTAATTTAACATAATTAGGAACATAAACTCCTTTTAATTCATAATAATTCTGCCATATTAAAACCTTTAACCTTCATATTTTTGTTCTACATTTTCCAACTCCAATCCTTCTTTTACCTGAAGGTAATATTCATTCGATATTACAACCTCAAAAACTATAGTTCTTAAAATTAATTTACACATACTAATGGTTGTATCATGAGTGCATCAATAACCTTGTTCTCTTCTACCTTTATATGTTTGATATCAAATTCAAACTCATAAAGAAATTCCATACAAGTTATTTTCCTAGCATCCAAAGTCTTCTTCTCAAACAAGTACTTCAAACCACTATGATCTTTTATTAACTCTAAATTCCTACACATGAGATAATGTCTCCACATCTTCATTTCATGTACAATATTTTTAATCTCTAAGTCATGTGTGACATAATTATTCTCATGTTGCTTTAATTTTTTGGATTCATAATATATCACATTCCTATTTTGTGTAAGAACTCCACCAATCCCTTCTTTGCAAGCATATGTGAATACCAAAAATCTTCATTTGTATCACCAATCCTGAGAATTTATGTGATAGTTAGCAATCTCTTTAGTTTTTGGAAAATTTATTCACGTTTTCGAGCGTTCAAATTTGACTCCTTTCTTCTACAGTGATGTAATTGGATGTGCCACTTTTGAGAGTCCTTCTATAAATATTTTGTAGTATCCATCCATTCTGATAAACGATCTTACCTATAATACATTTTTGGGTGTATGAATTCCATGATAATTTCAATTCTATGGATGTATTACTATCCCCTCCTCATATATGATGTGTCCCAAATACTGAATCTACTTCTAATAAAAATAACATTTACTTAACTTAGCACAAGGTTGATTATCTCTTAGCCCCTGTAGTACTAATCTTAAGTGCTCTTCAATCTCCTCCTATGATTTTGAATTAATAAGAATGTCATATAAGAAAATGTAAAACTTAACCAAATACTATCTAAATATTCCATTCATCAAGCACATAAATGTACCCTTTATTCAATAGTTCTTCTAGTTTTATTTGCAAATATTTCAATTCAAGTATACTCATCATGTATGGCACTTTAGAACAGGTGTTGCTCCAAGCATCAAATCAATAGAAAAACATACATCTATTTTCAGTAGATATATCCTTCACAACCATGAATTTTTGTAACACTGGAAATTATTTTAATTGCATAAAACTAACATCCTTTCTTGAAATACCCTTTTAACTGCATAGATGTAATTTTCCTTATGGGAATAGGCCTTGCAATGCCTTTCACCACTTTATGTTTCTCTTCCTCATCAAGACAAGTGAACACCTTGTTATTGCAATTCAAAATAACATGGTGCATGTCCAACCAGTCCATCCCAATAAGAATGTGATAGATCCAAGGAAAATTATGGTCATAGCTGTAAAAGTATGGAGTCCATTTGTATCTAATGGACACTCGTTTACTATGTCATTGATTTTTCTTTTGGTCCAGTAGCCAACTAAACCAACCATGATTTATCATGCTTACACTTCCTTAACTGAAATATTTCAACCAAATTAAGAGCAATATAACTATGTCTTTTGCTTGAATAAATTAAAATGGAAACAATTTGATTGGCATTCTTACCTTCAACCTCAATCATGTTGGACTAATTCTCTACATGTCTATTATCCAAATTTGCATAGGTTTTGAGAATTTATTTGGCCACCTCTTCTATAGTGCTTGCTTCTTTAATGTTGTGCACATACCTCATTATATCTCCCCTACAAGGACAATCTCTATACATGTGATATCCTTCACATCCCCAACACTTGAGTTGTTGCTTTGTTCCCTTTTCATATATCTATATAATCTTGGGTCCATGTTGAGTCGGATTGCTTTACTTGTAAGAGTTGGACTAATTTCTAAAGAAATATGGTTTAAACCATTTCTTCCTTTGATCATGATTATATCTCCTCTTATCTCTCAACAAATTTTGAAATTCAGCTTTGCCTTTGTTCTGATCATACATGCATCTGGATTTACAATTTTTCCTCACAATCCAAGGAAAACACCTTCTAGCGGAGGTTTTTATGGACATTTCACAAAAAAGAGTTCATTTATTAATTTATAGTGGAGGCTACTAGTAGGGGAGGGAAGGAAGAAGTTTCAGTAGAGGTTTTTAACTGGTGCATATACAAATACAACATGCATCAGTGCAATACATAGCATGACACACCGGTGCACCAAAATAGTAAGAGCACTAAAGTCTTACTATCTCATTGCAATTTGAAAAAATTATGAACTATTAAAAAAAACACTACAAAACTATATGGTGCGTGGCACTAATAGAGGTGCACTAGTGTAGAATACAATACAACACACTAATGCATAATACAATATAGTGCACCAAGTCCTATCAGCTTACCATAGTCTAGAAAATAACACATATTTTATTTTTTTCCTTCAACATGGCGGAGTGTATACTAAATAAAAAAGCACTGGGTCGTGAGAAAGTAAAACACATCGATTAAAAGAGAAAAAAATAAAATTTTTATTTGTTTTAAAACCAAAAAAATGAATAGGTCTCCCTATCTACCTAACCACCCTTGTGTGCCAACAACATTGACGCACCAAGGTGCTAATTATGAAGAGCACCAAAGTCAAAATAGCTCGATGCAATTTGAAAAAATATTTTTATTTTATTTTATTTTTCCTGGAAAAAAATTTCGACATGTGTGAAGGACATAGACACACCAAGGCATGAGAAAGTAAAACGAACCAATTAAAAGACAAAAAGAATTAGGTTTTTAATTTTTTTAAATAAAAAAGGAACGGTGCTTCCTATATACCTAATTGCCCTAGTGTGCAACACCATAGATGCACTAATGCACCTAATTATGAGGAGCATTGATGTCAAAATATCTCAATGCAATATGTAAAAATATTTTTTATTTTATTTTTCCTTGAAAAACATTTCGATGCGTGGGAAGGACATAGATGCACTAGTGCATTTCACAATCCAACACACTGTTTCATGTCAAAATGGCCCACCCTCGACCGAAAAAAAAAAAAAAATTAAAAAAAAAATTAAAAATAAATAAAAATAAATAAATAAATAAAAAATAAAAATAAAAATTTCCCATAGAACATACAGGTGCATTATAAATAAATAGATGCATGGATGTGTAACATACTACAATGCACTGCCTTATAATACAAAAAATATGTATTTTTTTTTAATTTTGTAAAAATAGGAAAACCTAAACTATGCTCTCTATAACAGTGAGCGCACTGGTGCGCCACAAATACAAGGTGCACCATTGCGCCACTAAATCAAGTGCATTGGAGTAGGAGAAAAAAAAAAAAAATGTGTCATGTGAAAATCATTTTTACCCACCTGTCGGTGTTGTAGACCACCTATGACCACCTAAGCACTAGTGTTGCACTTTATTGCCTAGCACGTCCCATAATAAGTGCTTGTTAGTTATCAGATTTCTCTCCTCCTTCATTTATCGGTGGAGATCAAATTTTTCCAAATGGTTGGAAAACAACATTTGTTGTGTATTTGGAAACCATGCCTCCCCGGAGGGAAAGAGTCTAGTTAATCATTGTCTTCATTACCTTCTTAGTTAAATTTTTAGTAGATTAAAAATATAAATCTCGCTTGAATTTTCCATTTTTTTTAAAATCTGCATAGTGCATTTCAACAGTTCATCTTGAACTGATCGTATCCATGCACTGTGTGTAAAAACAGACCACGCCGGTAATGGGGTTTCCAAAAATAAAAATGAACACACTGTCTATGGTGCATTAACTAAAAACAAAATGCATTGTACACAATGCATTTAAGTACATGGAATGCACTGCCATTGAAATATATATATATATATATATATATATATAACCAATCTCAATGCTCTATATATATATTGAAGCACCATAACCACTATGTTGGTATATATAGAGAGAACGATATAAAGAACAAAATATTTAGATTTAATTTATATATATATATATATAACCAATCTCGATGCTCTATATATATATATTGAAGCACCACTACCACTATGTTGGTATATATAGAGAGAACGATATAAAGAACAAAATATTTAGATTTAATTTTTGAAAACATCAATGCACTAGATATAATGACACACCTCCCCAGTGGGTATAGTTAAATAAAGAGCACCAAAAAGGTATAAATTTAAAAAGTTATGTTTTTATTTTTTTATAACGTATTGGTTCTCTCTATATATATGGCCACACCTCCTGTGATGCGTCAATATATATAAAGTGCACCATATAAAGAGAAAATAAAATAAAATAGAAGACATCGGTTCTCTAGATATAATGACACACCACCCCCAGTGCATATCATTATATAAATCACACCAAACACATATAAATTTAGAAGAAAAAAAAAGGCTTTTTATTTTTTCAATGTTATTGGTGCTCTTTATATATACGGACACACTGTGAGCGGTGCATCAATATATATAAAGCACACCGTACAAACAACAAAAACTCTAAATTTGATTTTTGAATACATCGGTGCTATAGATATAATGAAGCAGTACTTGTGGTGTGTATAGATATATATAAAACACTAAAAATATACAAATCCAAAAAATATGATTATATTTTTCAAATATATTAGTGCTCTCTATATATATGGAAGCACAGTGGAAGGTGCATCAATATATATAAAGTGCTTTGTATAAAGATCAAAAATAGTAAAAAAAATTCAAAGACATCAATGCTCTAAAGATATTTACAAAATTCCTTCAGTTCATATAGATATAGATATCACACAACAAATATCGGTGCGTTAAAGTTATTTAAGCGCACCATTTACATTGCACTTTATTATGCCAATCAAATGCACTAGTCGGAAATGTTAAATATATGTGCATTGACTATGGTGCGTTGTAGTTATTTTAAAGAACTACTAGTGGTGAAAATATGTTTCAAAACCATCATTTGTGGTGCAATATTGTCTCAAAAGAACCACAAACGACGTGTTACTGTTTTTGAGGAACATCGGGTATGTTTGTAATTTGATCTAAGAAAAATATATATATATTCTGGTTTTGATAAATAGAAATGTATTTTAATAAAAAAGAATTGTGTCTTTTGTGTGTGTGTTTGTTTCTAATGAAAGTTATATTTGAATCAGATACATGGGTGATGAGAAAAGTAGAAGCAATAACAGTAGTGGCTCGACTTGTACAATGTTGTACAAAAGTGGGAGGACCATGATAGGGAGAGATATTTACTCCCTCACCCTATTAGAGCATAGAATTAATCCTTCTTGTTGATTGTTTTCCTCCTCAAGTTTTATGAATAGGATACATCCCTCAAGGGGCATGTAATACCCCAGCTTGACCCCACAATGTAAATATGTAAATATCGATGTAAAAGGCTTAAAGATAGAAACAAATGGTCGAGATTACCAAGACTATGTAATTATGTACATTTTTTATATTAATATAAAAACATATAAATGGTTGAATGGGAAGAAGGGAGAAGAAGAGATGGGGTCTATGAATCTACAAGTGGGGAAGTGATAGTATGCCTTGGTTTATCTCCCTGGCCTTATTAAACCAAGTTATTGGATTATGATTAAGAACCATACTTTGACTAAGTCAAATTTCATTAGCTTAAGAAGGGGATTAAGGGGGGGAATTGGTTCCATGTGGAGTGACCACATGGCAAGTTGAATTATGCCTATAAAAGTGATTTTTCAAGATAGAGAAGGGTTTTGTTCTTCATTATTTTCCCATCATTTTGAATTTCACTTCTTAGACATCACCTTTGGAAGCCATAGTTGAATACTGTAGTAGAGAATGAAGAATCCACATCTGAGCATGAACTATGCATGCCATTAACCCGGGTAAACTGGTTTGAGAGAAACCTAAACTACAACTGGTGCCATGGAGTCCCAATTCAGAGAGTTCCTTTCCATCCTTTGTTGGAGCACCAAAAGGAAACTGGAGGCTTCCTGAGGGACTGCTAAAACAAAGAAGAGAGCTTGTTCCTAGTGTTGTGCAGGTTGATGGGGAAGGAGAATTGAGGATTGGGAAAGATGTGGAGGGGGTTTAAGTACTAGTGTGTTGCATGAGAGATTCAGCTGGGTAGAGTAATATTGTGGGAAATATTTTCCCTTCTGGATTGATATCCTCAGCTCAGGGGTGGCCTTTCAAAGTGAGACTTGGATTGACAGAGCCTATGGAAGGGAGGAATGTCCTTCACATGCATCCAATTGGAAAAAAATATATTTAAAAAGATAAGTATCTAATTGTTTATGAATTCCATAGTGAATTATGTGTTTACACGTTGTTTAATTATTTTTATGATTATATATGTGAGTGGAATTGCATGGTTGTGTGTATGTTTCATGCTTGAATGGTCTGTGAATTATAATGAATGCAAAGAATGTTTTGGGAGACTGTATTCATTTATTTCCACTATATAATTGAATGAATTTATGAAAAACCAAATTGAGTATGAATGTTAAATTCAGAGATGGAATTTAAGTGCCCCATGGTCTCTATGGTTGAATGAGTCTTCCGAGTAAATTACAGGGAACTCATGATTAATCAACGTTGGGGATGATCATGTATATGTAACCACATTGGGCATAAATGAGGTCGTACTATTGATCTTTCAAAATGGATTCCTCTCCAATTTGCAAATGATTGGAATTAATGTCCTTAGATATATTGAGGAGTAACAATTTTAAGAACCAACCTAAGAAGATCCTATCATCAATCTTGATCTTGAAAAGACTCCATCATTGTGGTCACCCATGGATGTGTTCCATGATATGGATAGATGAGTTAGGATGACATGAAATAATGATATATACCCCCTCATCTTAGCGTATAGGTAACTAGAAGAGGGATAGAAAACTAGAATATGATGACACAAAATTAGGATGTATCCCGGATGGCTACTCAATATACCACTTACCGACCACTCCAATAAGGGTCCTCTAGGAAAAATGCAAATGAATAGAATCATCAATGATGCTACTAGAGGAGAACCATAGATGAAAATACATGATATGGTTATGTGGATCCTTACTTGCCTTACCATCGAACTTTGGGATGTCTAAAGGAAACTTGGTAGGAATTTATGGCCATGCGGGGTCATGTCAAATGGGATATTTAGTTGGTATAAACAAGTCAAGAAGGTTAATAATAGCCATGAAAGGGAGTCTCATAGTAGGCATTCTAGAGGTATGATTCCACTAAAACTTGGGTTTGTATTCCCACTGACGGGTTGGTTTGGATTTCCACCATCAGTAGGACCTTCGCCATAGGTAGGGATATCCCTAGATATGTTTTATTTTTGGTAACCAAATGGACTAGCATTGCTAGAATAGGATTGTGATCTTGGCGATGTGAAGACTTAATTTAAGGATCTTGAAGGGAAACCAAGAGAAGGAGAAGCTTGTTTGGTTATCACATACTAAGGTGGACTAATGGTCTGGATAGAAATCCCGTAGAGGGTGGTATGTACTTGAATTCTACAAGAGTACATTATAGGATAATTGATGGCATGGATAAGATTACTAACCCACCAAGATATCTCTAAAATAAGACTAATGAAGAAAATTTTGAAATCAACAAGATCAACTCTAAACGAGATGCTAAATAAGATTACAAGTGGAAAATGGGTGCAACAAGTGATCTAATTTAAGAAAATATTGAATATAAATGAAGTGAACACCCTATAAAATAAATACTCACTAGTCCTAAGTAGAGAACTACCCAAAAAATTATGTGAAAAATAAAGCTTTCTCAAATCTTCCCTAAACAGAGGTGGTAAATCCACTATTGGCAAAGAAGTATAAATCCAAACAAAGTCCATCCAAATACTAAAACAGATGGGATTTCAATCCCAAAATGTAAGTGAGTGAAGATGGGATAGTTATAAATAAGGACATTAGAAGCATCTCCAGTCAGCCTATTGTTATCTTCCCTAGTTTCCCTCTAACCTACAAGAGCCACCTATGGGTAAGACTCCTTGTAGAATGGATACTAAGCTACTTTCTTCATAGACACATCCAATATTTTTCTTGCACCATCGGCTGAAATTCATGATCTAGGGGATCTTAAGCAATAAAAGGGAAAGGTGTCCCAATCAAACCTATGGTCTCAGTCTTAGCACATACCATGTTTAAGGCATGCATCTACTAGTAAATTGGTTTTTACCATGTCCATTTAAAAAGTATATTTGCTCCCTAAAAGACAACCACTATGTCTCATATGTAAAGTGACTAAAGGGATTTATTTGTATCTATATCCCAAAAGTCTCAACCTAACTTGAATATTCCTTTGTCCCTCATGTGAGGTATTTTAATGTGTTAGATTAAGGATTGCATTTAGGCTCCACACAGGGTCATGAAAAAAGCGATGTTATATGGAGGGTGTGAGTATGTGTGCATAAGTTGCTTGTACAAAAAGTAATGAGATTGAAAGAAATTGTAAATTCTTGTAAACAAACGCAATGCGAAGATGTGAGGAACCTGCAACAATTAATTAGTGAAAATACACGAGATAGCAGTAATAACAGAACTCAGAATCACTTTATTGATCACAGGCCACTTCGAGGGGGAAATCTCCTTTGAGAAAGCTCAATACAAATAACTTCATGGTGCCTTCATTGGCCTCAACACACACTTATATACTAAGTCTAGGTGCCAATACTGTGGGTCAAGACCATGGTCCAACACAAACTATGGGTCAACAATTACTACGGGAAATTTACAAAGCATATGCGCCCAACAACAATAAAACAAACTATGGATCAACAAATACTACGGGACTTCTTACAAAGCATATGCGTCCAACAAAAATATAATAACAAAGTAAAGACATGGGTTCCTAACATCCCCTCTCCCTTAGAAAAAGCTTTGTCCTCAAAGCTTTAGATGTGGAAATTGATGTTGAATCTAAAGGAGTGGTGCCCATGTATTAGCCACTGGTTTCATGTCGTGCCACTGAATGAATACCTCTATGACATAGTGAGAGATAAGCGGATTCCCTTTGAGTGTCATGGAGGATTGCTTGGAAGGATGTAGACAAAGAAAAAACCATATCAACTGCTTAAAAAGTGCGCTCAAAACGGTGTTGATCTGCTTGTTGTTTCATTCAAATTCTGGCCATGTGAAGAGTGTTCTGCAAAATGTGAATAATCTGATCGCGGTTTCGAAGAACCATATCAATTTCCTGAATTGGTGCACTGTTGAGAGTGTATGGAAGAGGAAATGGTGGTGCCTGACCATATATTGCTTCATATGGATTAATTTTAGATGCAGTAGGGTACCACCATTCAGCGAGAGGGATCCACTTCGCCCATGGAGGTTGTTGTTTGGAGGTGAAGCAACGAAGATAAGTTTCCAAACATTTATTGATAATGTCAGCTTGCCCTCCAGATTTAGGGAGCCCTTCAATGAATTTCAGAGACATATCAGTCCAGATCTGTGGAAGGATGGGTATGGTTTCAAGCAATCCCAGAAGGAGCTGGAAGGTTTCATATTCAGCCACCTTCTGTTGAGTTGTCCTTTTCATTCCCTTCCAAAAGAAGGTATGTTGTGCATGCTCATACGTTTGGAGGACCCAGAGTGCCTGACCAATGGAGACACATGGAGTTCAGAGAAGACATAGACCTATTGAATAGATTGCAACCAATTTGGAACAAGCAGAGAAATAGCTGAAAGATAAACTGGGGCATCAATTGTGTGAGAAGGAGCATCTGCCACCAAATTGTCTTGGCCCTTCATGTAAGTGATCTCATTGGCATAACCCAGTAGTTTTTGAATCCATTTCAGTTGTGTGGGTGAGGAGACCCGTTGTTCCAGGAAATATTTCAGACTCTGGTGAGCAGTCATGATGCAGAAAGAATTCCCTAACAGGTATGGATACCACATTTGTACTACATGAAAAATAACCATCATTTCCTTTGCAGATGTAGAGGTAGCTAAATTCTTACCGGAAAGGTCTCATGAAGGCGGCAATCCCACTGGTTCAGCAAAGGCACCGACATATCTATCCAAAATTGGTTGGAGATCCAAGGGAGTAGTGGAGACCGTTGATGGGTGCATCTGAATGGAATGGAGCTGAGCGATGATACCATGTGAATTCTTTTTAAGGAGTTTTTCCAGGTGATGTGAACTAATGATGCAGAGAGACGCTGGTTCTAAGCCTGTAAATTTGTGTTTTTGCACATTGACTGAAAACTGCATCCAAATTTTAGCAAAATCCCATAAGATGGGTCCAAGTGTGCGTAACCATTGAACACCCAAAACCACATCACATATGATTAAGACCAAGGAAAACATGTCAGAATGCAAGTTATAATCTTCCATAGAGATACGCACACTGCGACACTTCCCCTTGCAAGATAAGGTACCCCCATTGGCAACCATGAATTCAAAGTTGGAGCAAGGATAGATAAAATAATCATCCTGTTTGGCGATCCGAGGGTCAATAAAGTTATGAGTGCTACCAGAATCAATGTGTATGGTAAGAGGGAGCTTCTTGAAGTAACCTCTCACCCGCATTGTTTGGGGGATGGTTATTCCAGCTAAAGCATGGAGAGATATCTCTGGGTGGTTTTCTTGAGACGGAGGGTCAATAGGCGACTCCTGAATGTCGACCTAATCACCCATTGTATCTGGAGCTTCTTCACCAATTTCATAGGCAAGCGAAGAATCCACATCCAAGAGATAGAGATTTTGCTAACACATCTATGTCCCCGAGTGAATTTCTCATCACAATTATAACAAAGCCCTTTTTATCTGTGTTTTTACATCTCTCTTTCAGACAAATGCTTGATAGGAGTTGGTCAAGGAGCTGGCGGGATGGGAGGTCGTTGAGAACCCATATTTTGGAAGGGAACAAAAGTGGGTTTGGAGCGTTGTTGGGCTGCAATCTTGTCTTCTACCAACTTAGCCAACCCCAGGGATTCCATCATTGTGTTGGGATAGAACATTTTAACCTCTGAGCGGATTTCATCCTTAAGACCACTATTAAAACAACTCCTATAGAATTCATTAGACAATCCTTCTATGTGATTGGCTAGTTTCTCAAATTATGTCTGGTAATCTCTCACAGTGCCAATTTGGCGAAGTTTAGTGAGGGCTGCCGTGAAGTCATCAAAAGCACTAGGACCAAATCATTGCAAAAGGAGCTGGCAAAAATCTAGCCAATTTGGCTCTTCATGAGCCTTGATGTACCAACGGTACCATTGAAGAGATTCTTGTTCCAAATGAAAGGATGCAAGTGGAACTTTGGTGACATCAAAAGTATTATGCAGATTGAAATATTGTTCTGCATAATAGATCCATCCAATTGGATCAGTCCCATTGAAGTGAGGAAAATCAAGCTTCAAACCACGGAAATCGCTAGAAGAAGAGAACCTAGTGTCTGATGAAGACTCGGACTGTCGTTTGTTGTTCATGGCTGAATGCTCAAGATGGAGGCCGAGAAATTTTTTATCCAGATCTTGGAATTTGGTTTGGATGGCTACAAGTGCTTCCATCATGGTTTTTTCTTTTGCGTGGGTGACAACCATAACCAGAAGCTTTTTTTTTTTTAATGGGTAGAAAAACACAAACGGAAGCTTACTTAGTAAAGGGAAATTTGGATTTGGGAAAAACTTTGATGGGTAATTGGGGTTTGACTAGGTTTTGGACACTTTTGAATGGATAGGGAAGCAGAAAATGAGGATTTCAGAAGCGGGGTGAAAGAATGGTAAAATTTGTCAGAGAGGGACAAAGAAGCAGAAATAGGGAATGAACACAGTGGCAAAATTTGAAGCCGATTGGGTGAAAATTAAAGAAGTTATAGCAAACCCTAAAAATAGACAAATGTGGGATTTCTAGCCTTGGGAAGTGGAATTTGGGATAGGGTCCTCAGGAATGAAAGATGCAGAATGGGATGATAGGGGTGTCAGAAAAGTTTCAAGGGAAACATAATCAAAACAAGGGAGATATGGCAATTTATTAGCTTAAAATAGATATGGACCCCGTATGCTTGGATTCCTAACAGTTTAGGGGATTCACTTGGCCACCAATGTTTTCTGATTGCTTGCATATTGGGGCAATACCCCTCACTCCACGGCTCAAGTAAAACTGATAACTTCTTTGCCACAAACGACAGCTCTTAGTTTACCTCACGGGTGGGAACTAGTCAATCAGGTAGGGGTCGTTGCCCTTTTCGCTGGCAGGTCATCTCAATGGGATAGCTACTTTGGGGTTCCTGTGGTACTCCTCACGATGAGTTTTAGGGATTATGCCCAAGTACTTCCTACAGTTAAGCAGATAGGGATTATTCCCATATCCAAACTTGCAATAGATGTGAAAAAAAAAATTGGCAGAAATTTCACCCAGCGAGCCCAAGAAAGTGCTCCAATACAATATGTGAGGAACCTGCAACAATTAATTAGTGAAAATACATGAGATAACAGAAATAACAAAACTCAGAATCACTTTATTGATCACAGGCCACTTCGAGGGGGCAACCACCTTTGAGCAAGCTCAATACAAATAACTTCACAGTGCCTTCATTGGCCTCAACACACACTTATATACTAAGTCTAGGCGCCAATACTATGGGTCAAAACCATGGTCCAACACAAACTATGCGTCAACAATTACTACGGGCAACTTACAAAGCATATGCGCCCAGCAACAATAACACAAACTATGGATTAACAAATACTATGGGACATCTTACAAAGCATATGTGTCCAACAACAAATACTACGGGACGTCTTACAAAGCATATGCGTCCAACAACAATATACTAACAAAGTAAAGACATGGGTTCCTAACAGAAGAAATATAAATAGTAATGAATACTAGAAACTAGTGATGTTCTTTATTGAAACAAAATCTATGCTTTCTATATGAAGTACTGAACCACTACTAAAAAGAAAACAACAATATGAATCACACATGCAAAAGGACTAGCTAACAATTAACTAACTTGTAAGGAAGAGAAAAGACAACTCTAAACCAACAATGCAAAATTGTTTTAAGTAAATCCAAACAGTCAATTAAAACTTGGTTTAAAAATCAACTTGTTGAAATGGAAATGAAGGATGAATAATAATACATAGTAAAATCATAAAGTCAGTAGATACTTTGAATTTTCAACCCTTTCACCACCTACATCATCTACAAGGAAGCACAAATCAACTAATACAACAGATAATAGGCCACAAACAAAAAAAGAAAAACCAAATGCTAGCTCAAAACAAAAATAACACATTATATTGACAAGAACCATATACTCAAAACGAGAACTCTAGCCATAAAAACGCATATTTTTTACTCAAAAACACCAAAAACAACCCCCAAATAAAAAGAAGTGCTAACAATAGCACCATTTTTTTCTAGGGATAAAATATCAACTTTTTTGAAACCATGGTCAGTGACATTGCAATCAAAATTGTAAATCGTCCCTAATTCAAAAAGTGGTCATATTAGAATCACCCTTATTTTTATTTGGATTAAAATTGCGTCTTGTTTGAAACCTTGCATTTAACAACCAATGTCGCTTCAATAAAATCCCTAAAGGGGTGCTCCCATAATCACCCATTATTTTTTCGGGGTTAAAATTACACCTTGCTTGAAACTGTGGCCCTTAAGTGCTTCCACCATGGGACCCCCCATTTTACTTTCCAAGGTTAAAATTACAACTTCTTTGAAATGGTAACCTTAACAATAAACATCGTTGTAATGCAAATGAAAAAATAAACCCCCGAATACGAAAGAGGTGCTACTAATTACACCCCTTTCCTTTGTTAGGTTACAAATGTATGCATTCTAAAATATCATTTAAAAAAGATTTAAAATGCATTTTAAAATCACTATAAAACAAGAATACAAATTTAAACCAATGACATTAATTTAAAAAAAATTAAACAAATTTAAAAAAAAAAAAAAAAAAAAAACATAAATTAAAGAAATTAAAAGAAAAAGGAGAAACATTAAAAAATTAAAAACAATAAAATAAAAGATAAAAAATAAACTCACCCCTTTTTACCCTTTCCATGGTTATAAACCATGGAATAATTCATGGTTTAAAACCATGGGAACGGGTATGGGGTAAAAGGAGGTGTGTTTAATTTTTTATTTACTCTTTAAATTTTAAATTTTTTTAGTTAAATTGAATATCTTTATTTATTTTTAATTTGTTTAATTTTTTTTGCGTTAAATTTGTTTTTATATATATATATTCATGGTTTTTAAATATATACAAGTGTAATCCAACGAAGGAAAGAAGCATCACTAGTAGTACATTTTTTTTATTTGGGGGTTGATTTTCACATTTTCATTGCAACAACATTGGTTGTTAAAGCCACAATTTCAAACAAGTTGTAGTTTTAACATTGGAAAGAAAAATGGGGGTGCCATGGTGGACCCACATAAGGTCCATGGTATCAAGTAACCTAAAATTTTAACCCCGAGAAAATAAGGGGTGGTTCTGGGAGCACTACATTAGGGTTTTTACTACAGTAGTGCCAGTTTGTAAGGCGAGGGGCTCAAACAATATGTAATTTTAACCACGAATAAAAATGAGGGTGATTTTGGGAGGACCATTTTTCTGTTTGAGGGTCAATTTATGGCTTTTATTGCAATGGAACTGGTTAATATTTTAAAAAAAAAAATTTAACCCCCCCAAAAGAGGGATGGTCTTATCGATAGCACCACTTTTCGCATCAAGTGTTAAAATAGCCACTAAATGCACCCTATAAAAACGAGAACTCTCAAATGTTCTCGTCAATTTGTATAACATGTTAAATATGAACTAAGCCAAAAAGGAGAAAAAAATGAAGTAACTTAATTCTCAAAAAAAAAAATTGACAGGCTTGTCTTTTTGAAGAAAAATTCATACCAAGCTCATGACTAGATAAAAGTCATGACAATGTCCCAAAATGGGGAGAAAGGATGAAAACAATGCATCGTTATGATGAACATATGAGGTTATTCACCAAAGATGCCTACAAGTAAGGATATGATATATAACAACAAGAAAACACATCAAAATACTACCCTAATCGTCTATTGATAAGGATGGAAATAATGTCATTAACGCAACCAAGAATAAAATATGGATTCTTTTCCAATATAGTCCCCAAATTCGTTATGTATGATTTCTCACACACAAGTGCAAAATACACCTACTAATGGTTTGTATAATCCTTAGTAGCAGACTAAATAGAAGAGAAAAGTAAGCTAAACTAAACTAAACTAAATGAATTAGTTCTCAAACATGCATGCAGCATGCATTCCAAAACTAACCATAAAAGATAAATGAAACATGTAAAGGAATGATAATTTTATTATTACACAAAGAATATTATGTTACAATCACACCTTGGAATTAGTTGTGAAAGGTAGAGGGCTCCACAGCTGATCCAAGCAAGGGTTCATCGATATCCTTTGTATCCCAATATCCAACCAGGTGACTAAAGGAATATCCCATAATGGTGAAAGTAGAAAGGTTGGTATGGTCTCTTTCATGCCTTTTGGTGGAATATTGGCATCATAATAGTGCTCTAAGAATATGATTCATGGAAAATTTTAGGGGCTATTATTAGCCCATGGGCTAAATTTAGGGGTTTTTAATTTTTAATGTGCTATTTTTTTATTAAATTCCTACTAGGTATGATTAGCCCACATTTTATACATTTATTTTTAGTGAATAGGAGGTTAGCCCCATCAAATCTAAAAAGGGGAGATAAGATAATAAAAAATTATCCCCTCTAAAAATATATTTAAACCTTTATTCGCCCACAAAAATCGCTAGAAAGCTCCCATTCACCCCTGATATCCAGAAATGACAATTGTTAGGGGCTCTTTCGCCTCCTATCAATCATGGAAATCGAAGTCGAAGTTACATTCATCCAGGTTTTATGGGTTGAATATTGTTTTGCAAGTTGCTTAATGTCCACATGAGAAGGGAAGTTGATATTTACTATCAGTTCATATATAGACCCATTTGCATCTAGGAGAGTTCTAAATCCATAACCTTATATCCAAAATTTCCCCAAGAAACATGGGGATTGTGAATCTTGCGATCATCAATGTGGAAACAACATTTTTGTGGTTGTTTGGGGCATCATTCCTAGGGGACGGAACTTTATTCATAGCCATATATTTGGGCATATAAGGGGGCATGACTTGACAAGGAGAATCTTGCCAAAATATTCACAAAGAATTCACAACGTTTTACAATTTAGTGAAAGATTAGCCAAGATTTTACAAGGTTTTATAATTTAGTGAAAGATTCGTTAATATTTTATAAGATTATATAATTCAATGAGATATTCGCCAAAAAATTATATATACATAATATAACATTGATACAATAGCTTTCATATTTTCCTATATATCATGGGGATTCACCCATTTATTATACATAAAAATTTAGGGGGGTTCTTAAAATTTTCCCTCATATGATTATGGATCTATGAAATGGTGAGCAGGAGGGATGCTTCTATGGGAATAATAGTGGTAAAAAAGAGATCTAGTTCAAATGTGGATGCTCTTCATTCCATTGATTAGTTATTGGGGAGGTTAGGGTTTGGAAGACTGAATCAGTAGAAGAGAGTATATGATGCATTGGTTTGTGTTTTTAAGTGCTTTTCTCATCCAAGGTTCCCAGGATTTCACTTTTGTTTATGTATCAATCCCTCCTCAAGTTATTATAATGTATTTCAATCATTAACTACTCTTCTCACCTCACACATTATGGAGAATCTAGTATATCATATTTGAACACTCTATGGAAAAAGAATTTGTTTCAACCCATCATTATGCTTTCTTATTTCACAGATCAGGGAAACTTGTAGGGGCGAAATTTTTCCAATTGGCTATTTTTTGGGCCTTTTTTCAAAAAATAAATTCGCTATTGGGTCATTTTTAGTCTCTAATATTGCCTATATTTACATAAAATATGTTTCTTATCATAATATTCTCCAAAATTTACAATTTTCAGTAGTAAGTTGTATGTTTCATATATAATATTTTCCTACCAATCTATATTTATGTTTTTTTCGATCCAAAATAATTGCCTAGAATACTATACTTAAGTATACTTTTATAATTGTTAAAAAATACCATGTCACAGACACTTCTTATATATTTTTGACACTTGATCATGATTTATACTTCAACAACTAACAATTCACTGCAAGTTGCTTATTAGCAAATAGCAGTCACTTACAAAATGCCTCAAAAATACAAAAGTTTGCATGATGCATGATCTTGAGTGGAGTACAATAATTTCAAATACTTATTTTCCCTTGATCTAATTCCCCAATTGTTCTAACTTCTTTTACAATATATAAAAGGAAGCAATATAGATGGGAAATGGTTAACCTTAAAACTTGAATATTAGGAGCCATGAATCATTAATCATTTTTGGGTGGACAAAAGACATATTTTTTGAGAGATAACAAGTCCCTTATCGCTGCAAATCCAAGCATCCTTATCTTGTTGGAAATAATTTTTGAAGTATGCACAAACACTACCAAAACAATAGAATTCTCATTTATGTTTCCAATGCTTTCAAGGTTTTTGTAATTAAAATTTGCAATGGAATAATCATAATTATCAAAGGTCTCTAGGGAAGAGTTGTCTATTCTTGAATAGGGACCAGTAGTTGTCATAGTACTGGTCCCACACAGCCACCACATATTGACATAAAAAAACCTAGAAATTAAACATAGATATTTCATATTAAGTGCAGTAAATATTTAAATTATGTCCAAAAATTGCCCATTAGCTGACTAGGCCAACAAGTGTCCATAAATAGTCTTTATATGCAAAAGAGTACAAAACATCTTGTCCCAACTAAGTACAGATCTGCTCAGGGATCCAAAAGTACATGAACAACTAAATAACCCAGCTTGTATTTGCCACCTACTGCAAGGTACCTATAAAATGAGGACCCACGAATATCTAATGGAGCCTAAATATCCCAGCATTCATTAAAAACTGTTCAAACATTCATTAAAACCTATTCAAGCAATAGAAAGGATAGTGTCATCCATAACTGCAAGATTGTTCAACATTCCAACCCAATGTATTCAATAAATGACACCTACCCATTAAATGCACCCATTAAACAGATGGAAGCACAAGGATCATGAAACAGATGAAGGCACAAGGATCCACCATGACAAGCTTGCAGCCATTGGATCACTTTTAAATCAATCCACAACACACATTCAAACTTGAGAGATTGCAATCCATGTGAAACCTTCTTACCAATCCAATTCAATAGCAAACAACTATAAAAGAACCACAACCCTTACTAAAGTTGCATTTCATAAATTTGAACTGCAGAGTGTGTGCACAATTCCATTTCAAAAATTCGAACTGTAGAGTGTGTGCACAGTGGAGGCATATCATCAGAAGTGTGTGCACAGTATAATCAAGTTACTGTTTATGTTACTTATATTTCTGTTTATATTATTTCCATCAATGTTATTTATATTTCTGTTATTATCAACTTCCAGTTTCCTTCTACATAATCAGCTTCCCTTGTAATGTTATTTCCATTTATGTTATTTATATTTCTATTATAATCACCTTCCAGTTTCCTTCTACATAATCAACTTCCCTTGTAAATTTGCAAGTTGTTGTAGGCATGGCAAGAGTCAGCAATGTAAGGAGAACAAGTCGTCGACTAAGCAGGGGTGCCCAGCTACACTGCACCTCATCGGACAAGGAGAGGGTCGATCATTCAAATGCCAACAATGCACCCAGTAGTGTTGTTGAGAATGAATATGTGGCTGTAGAGGACACTGTTGTCACACCATCAACCACATAGACACCGTCAACCATAGTTCAAGGAACAAGTTCAACCACCAAAATCAGTGCAATAATAGGTTGGACAAAAGAAGACATGTTAGCTTCCATTGATGATATAGAATTCAATGGATATTCCATTCATGCTGCTGCTAAAAACCATGGAGTTTCTACCTCATCAGTACATTACTGGATATATGGGATCACACATACAAAGTGCGGAGGGCTTGTTACAGTTATGAGTGAATAGGATGAGGCTGAGGTGGTTCAGTTGTGTAAGGAGATGGCTCAAATGGGACATGGGCTAGAGCTGATATAGCTAAAATCCACAGTAGCTCAAATCTGTCAAGGGAGGCCAAACCCCTTCAAAGATGGGTTTCCTGGTAAGTCATGGTGGTTTGGGTTTAAAAAAAGGCATCCAGACCTTGTGTTGTTTACTGCCGAGGACCTAGATAGAGACAAGGCTCTAAATCTACGCCCTGCAATTTTGATTGAGTTCTATGCCACCCTTTCTAGTGCATACGAGAAACATGGTTATCCTCCATACCATATATGGAACTGTGATGAAACAGTTTTACAGGCAGGAAGGAACTGTGGCATGCGTGTAATTTCCAAGAGAGGGAGTCGTAATGTGCCTAATATTTTTCCTAGGAGCAGGGAGTGGATCACTATTCTATGTTGTGTCAATGCAATTGGTGCTTCAATCCTTGGATTTTATCTATTTAAAGGTAAAACTCAACTCAAAAACTATATACAAAATTGTGAACCAGGTGCATGCATGGTTGCACATCCCCATCCTTGGATTACCAAAGAACTCTTTTTGAATTGGCTTACTCACTTTACTGCATCTATACCAGGCGGTGTCTCACCTGTAAACAAACACCTGTTGGTTTTAGATGGACATGGAAGCCACATTGTTGTGCAAACAATTGAGGAGGCTAACAATTTGGGCATTGACCTGTTGACACTGCCTGCTCATACAACTCACAGATTGCAACCTCTATATGTCAATGTGTTCGGGCCTTTCAAGAACTATTTCATGGGTGAGCGAGCTTCGTGGATGGAAAAGAATCCATGGGTGGAGGTAAAAAGGTTTGAGCTAGCCGAGATTGCAAGTAAAGCCTTTAAAAGGGCTCTCACACCTTCAATATCAAGGATGGGTTTAAGAGGACTGAAATATGGCCACTGAATTCTGAGGCTCTCATGCATGATACTAGTTGTAGCCAGGCATTTCTATTGGATGGTCAGGAAGAAGGGGATTTCCAAGCACATGTTGATGGCCAAGAAGATGTGGAAGTAGAGGAAGATGTTGTTGCTGCTGATAATATGATATCCCTCTCTCAAGGAGGACCCTACTGTGGTGATGATGATGAACATGTAAGTGAAACACAATAAAACAATGAACCATTTGACAGTAACATGGAGGTTGTTATACCAATTGAAATAGCTGCAACTTCTGCTTGTGATCTTCTTAATGTCTTTATTGATCATGCAACTGTCAATGAGAATGTCAATGAGATGTTGATCATGCTCCAGGAAGCAGCAATGGAGAATTGATTTTGCTAAGCCAGGTTACCCCACCACCATGGGTGGCAGAAGCCATGATGAATTTGGACAAAAATATTGTCTCAAGGACCAATGAATAAAGCATGAACATGCCTTCACAACCAAGAGAATTCAATGATGAAATTGTTCATTATTTTGTGGACAATGGAAATCTGGAAGAAGATATTGTCCATAATGAGGTTCCATTTTAAGAGGAAAATATGGTTCAGATAGAGCAGGAGAACATTGACCCAAATATTGAAGGGCAAGTGTCAAGCAAGGAGCCGCTAGTGCCAACGAAGGGCCAATTGCTTGGTCGGTTCCTAAAGCTACCAGTAGAGAGAGTGTCAACAAAAAGAAGGCAAGCAATAGCGGACAATATTTGTCTATGCTGAAGTTCATAGTTACTCACCTCAGAAGACTATATAAAACTATTAATAGAGTCTGAGCATAGGAAACATGAAATCTAGGATTTAAAACAGAAAAAGAAGGACTTAGCTAAAGAAAAGAAGGCTGCAAGGATTGCTGCAACAAAAATTCGAGCACAGGAAAGGCTTGAAAGAGAGAAAGAAAGACAAGAAAAGGCTAATCAAAAATAGATGGCAAGGCGGGAAAAGGAATTGAGAAAGGATCAACAACTGCTTCAAAAAGAACAAGGGTTGGTAGAAAGGGTGGCCATTGATGCAAACATAGTGGAGGGGAGTACGATGATGACAAACACATTAGAACATATTGCAGATAATACTCCATGTTTCCAAGACCTCCTAAACATCCAAGTCCCCCGCTATCAACAAGTGTGCATGCCCACTTTATTCCCTCCTACCAGTGCAGGTGTCAATCTAATGTATGATTATCGGGTGGCTCAACCTAATGCAAGGCTTAGTAGCATAGGTGTGCACTGTGGCTACTCAATTCCTCCATGGCTACAAGAAGCAAATTGGAGGACATATGGAGGCAATCAGCCACAACCTAATCATCCATTGTTAGGTAGGCCAACCAACTTAGCTCAAGCAGGAAACTCAACAATATTGGGTAGTGAAGATCTTGGAGGACATCAAGCATAGGGGTGTCATATAGGGGTGCCAAATTTTTTGTTGTGACCACATTGCAATGTGGATTTTGTAATCACTGGGTCTGATGTTTGTAACATGACCATTTTGTATACAATCCTAGACCATTTTGGGTACAATCCTAGGTCATAGCATTCCCTAATCATATCATAAGGTTTAATATACAATTTCATCATTTCAACAGCACGTTGTAATGTTCTCTGATTAAACATTTCATTAACATTTTTTAGGTTTTATGAATTTAGTTTGTTGTTGGTTTATGTTGCAATCATAGTTTGGGCTGAAATATTGAAGGTTCTATGGTTTATGTTGCAGTAGGGTCTATGGTTTATGTTGCAGTAGTTTGGGCTGAATTATTGAAGGTTCATAGTTTGGGTTGAATTATTGAAGGTTCTATGGTTTATGTTGTAGTAGGTTCTATGGTTTACAACTCTTGACCCTTATATTCCTTAAAGTAGTAGTTAGGAATCGATTTGAACCATTACCTGGGTGTGATACCCATCCATGCGATGCTAACTGATTGGGAACATGCGCATATTTCTCTCCTAATATTAATAATGCTTCTATAAGGAATGTTCCATGGAGGGATATCATGCATGACTTATTACACCTTAATACAGTATCATACTAATCAACGTAAAAGGCCTAAATCAGATCTAGTGTATGTACAAAAAATTATAGGTGCAGTTCAGTTTCCCTATGAATTATAGTCTGCAACCCTTCAACCAAAATAATTATCAAATAATAGAGAATCTTTCTCCCACTCTTCGCTGCAACCATAGGTTTGTAACCAAAGGTCACGATAGGTTTGTATCTAAAGAAGACATGATACTTTAAAAGGAACTATAACCAAATTCAATATCCTTTTGAAGGCTAGAGCAACAGACAACAGTAATCAAGCCAAAAAAATGTTTAATAAAACCATGTGTATATAAATTCCCATAATGCAACAACTAATTTTACTTCTTTTATTTTGCCCATAATGCAAGTTATTGGCCCATAATGCAAGCAATGGCCTGATAAGATGGAGCAGATCACTTGATGTTAATAGTTAAAAGTAAAAACTGCATCATACACTTGTAAATTAAAACAATAGCCAATTGTGTTCCCCACAGTCGTAATTAAAGTAAAATCCAATCAAAAATAGCCAAATTGGCAAGCTTGTTGATATCAACAACTGAATTATGGGTATTCTTCCAAAAAGATGAGACAATTGCAAAAGTCACTGTTGTCAACTGGCATCCCTCCACTATATGATGCAGTTTTGACTTTTAAATATTAACATCCCTCCCATGCAGTTTCAAGAATAGACATCCCTCCCCTACTTGCAAATTAAATCAATAGCCATAAACCCTAACCCTACTGCAGGGATTTCAACATAAAGCAACAACAAACTAAATTCATAAACTCGAAAAAAATTATAAACCCTGGTGCAACATAAACCATAGAACCTTCAATAGTTCAGCCCAAACTATGATTGCAACATAAAGCAACAACAAACTAAATTCATAAACCCAAAAAAATTTATAAACCCTACTGCTACATAAACCATAGAACTTTCAATAATTCATCCCAAACTATGACTGCAACATAAACCAACAAGAAACTAAATTCATAAACCCGCAAAAATTTATAAACCCTACTGCAACATAAACCATAGAACCCTCAATAATTCATCCCAAACTATGATTGCAACATAAAGAAACAACAAACTAAATTCATAAACCCACAAAAAATTACAAACCCTACTACAACATAAACCATAGAACCTTCAATAATTCAGCCCAAACTATGATTGCAACATAAACCAACAACAAACTAAATTCATAAACCCACAAAAATTTATAAACCCTACTGCAACATAAACCATAGAACCTTCAATAATTCAGCCCAAACTATGACTGCAACATAAACCAAAAACAAACTAAATTCGTAAACCCACAAAAATTTATAAACCCTACTACAACATAAACCATAGAACCTTCAATAATTCATCCCAAACTATGATTGCAACATAAGCCAACAACAAACTAAATTCACAAACACTAAAAAATTTATAAACCCTACTGCAACATAAACCATAGAACCTTCAATAATTCATCCCAAACTATGGCTGCAACATAAACCAACAACAAACTAAATTCATAAACCCTAAAAAAATTATAAACCCTACTGCAACGTAAACCATAGAACCTTCAATAATTCAACATAACAACTTCGCATAATAATTATGCATAACAACTTTGCATGATGATTCTGCATAAATTTTCCATATCGATTTTGCAAATAAATTTTCATAAACTCTAACAAAATTCATAAACCCTAAAAAAATTAATAAACCCTACTGCAACGTAAACCATAGAACCTTCAATAATGTAATCCCTAAATCATAGAATTTTGCATTATAATTCTGCATATATTTCTTAATTCAATTTTGCATATAAATTTTCCTAAACCCTAACAAAATTCACAAACAAAATTCACTAACAAAATTCACCATTGCCGCAAATGCACAGTAAACCCACCACAAACAATCCAAACTTAAATAAAAGTGCGAGTAGGAAGGGAACATCGCCACTGCTGCGAGCAGGAAGGGACCAAACCAATTCACAGGAACAAACCAATTCACCAATACGCAAAAATTCACAAATTCACAACCCAGAAATGCAACGTAAGAAATGCAGAATTTAACCTAAAAAAGCAGCAGAAATGGTCCACGAAATCCCTAGCAGGTTGAGAGTGTTGAAAAACACTGATGCAGGAATGGCTGGTAGGAAACCTACCAGTGCCACCGAAGAAGTGCGAGCAGGAAGGGACCATCGCCACCACTGCGAACAGGAAGGGACGAGCCACCACCGTGAACAGGAAAGGAACAGGGCCACCGACAAAGCACGAGCAAGAAGGGACCAACACCACTGAATAAAGGAAACGAACGCGTGTTGGAAGCCACCAGCGAAACCAGGAGAGCAGGAGCCCAACAACACCACCACTGAACCGACGAAAACCTCCAACCGGGTCCACTGCAGACGAGTTCATGGGCCTATGGTGCGTCGCAGGCATGGAGCGAGCGTTAATGTCGGGAGAACCAGCAGACAGAACAAACCGCAGCAACGAACGCCATCCGTCAGGGGGTAAGGCACCAACTGTCCACCACATCACAGAAACACAGCAGGATACCGGCAGAACCAGAGTGGGAGTGAACAGGAAATGGGGTGGGGGAGCGTTCATAAACAGGGCCCAAGCAACAATACACGGTAGGAAGTAGAGGTCGCTGGAAAAGCATCTAAAAAGCATTAAAAAGCATGCCATCAAGACCTCTTTATGGTGCCCACCCAGCATGACAGGTGGCGGTGCCATCTGGGCCCGGTCTGGCCATGTGACGATGTGCCAGCGTGGAGTGGGGGAGGGAGCCATGTGGTATGTCCAACAACTAGCATCCCTCCCCTATATTTACAATCACAAATTCCAAGGTTTTCGTAATTAAAATTTGCAATGGAATAATCATAATTATCAAAGGTCTCTATATTTACAATCACAAATTCCAAAGCTTTAAAATTTGAATAATTACAAATAATCGCAATGTCACATTAAGTCGCTAGCTTACAATCTGGCTTTAAAATTTGAAGAATTACTATTCCCAACGCAATGTTAAGTAACTAGGTTAAAATGTGGCTCCAAAAGTTCGAATTATTATTCTCAATGCAATGTTAAGTGCTCAATTACAATATGTGTATCCATACTTAAGTATCTATCTTTACTTTTCTTACTATTCTTTTATATTTTTTTCTTTATTTTTATTTTTTTTTTAATTTTATTTTTTATATATATTAATTTATATTTTATTATTTTATTATAATTATTTTAATATTATTTAATTTATTAAATTTTTTTCTTTATCAATTTAATCATATTACATACTTATTATTATTAAATGGAAATACAGACCTAGTTGGAAACTAGATATGTCTCCATTGTTTAGGAATTGTTAGTTTGTTAGAGACTAAGAGTGATCTGGTACGTGGCTAATGAGGTACAATTACAATCTCGAGTGAGGGAGGGATTGATCTACATGCTAAGGTATATCATTGATTGTTATATTGATCATCAAACTAATAATATGATATTTGTTGAAAATTGAGTTTTTTTCTGGTTCTACCTTCATTCTTTTTAGCAATTGAATTCATTAGATATTGAAAGGTGTCTCTTTTTATTTGTTTACTTTTTGTTCTATCGATCACAACTGCACAGAGATGAAAAAAACCATTTAAACATTACCAAATAGAGATCTATTTACATACCAAAATCAAAATCTCTACACTCATTGAAATCTATGCTATGAAAAGTTGCAAATGATAGTGTTCATTTAAAACTTTTCATGTATAGAAAAAAATTTGGTCGAAAAATTTGTTTGTTTGGTTGAAAATAGATTTGGATTAAACAAATATATTGGTTGGAAAAAAAATCGATAAAAAAACATTGTTAACAAGAATACATTGTTGACTGACAAACCTTTATCTTGGTGATCAACCTTTCATCACTCCATAGAGAATATTCTAAAATAAGTTCCACATAGTTTCACTATATTTGACACTAAGTCAAATAAAGTGCTCAATAAGATGTTAGTACATGTTTTTGACTAAAATTGTAGTTTGCTCAACCAAAAACTAAAAAACCAAATATTTTTCTCACTATTATTATGGCAAAATAGTAACCCACTTTCATGTTTTCACCCTAAAACATTATAAAAATAATAAGTTAAAATCATATGCTATTTTAGTTGCATGTCATTACATATTTATGGACATGGCATTTAAATCCCTTTCCAGTTCATTATTCATTATTTGAATGGTATGTTATTGTATGTTTGTGATTAACATTATAAACAACTTTTTAAGAAAAATATTCAATAAAACTTACAATGAGGTTATATCCCTTTACAATATAAATTACAATGTTGTAATTTTTTTTCAGCCAAAAAATCACCTTCCCACTATTCTGAAGGAATCAAGGAAAGCTAACAGCGCACGGGAAATCTCAACAAACTTCCTCACATATCGTGGATGGTAGGTCCAGCAAATCGTCAGCCGGTAATCCAAGCCAGAAGTTTTCTCAACGGAATTGAACCTAGGTGGATGGAATGAAATCCATCTAACCCCACCAATGGGCCACCATATCCTTGACAAATTACAATGTTGTAATTAACATGATAGTAAATTGGATGCCCTTTTTTTGTTGTTGGGAAATATAACTTTAAAAAATAAATGATATTTATTTAGTAAAGAAAACATATAAATAATATAATATTTTATATAGATAGAAAGATAAAATTCTATGGTTGGATGGGTTATTTGTAGAATTCTTCTAGGTTCTATTGAGTTCATTCGGGAGGCTCTCAAGAAAGTTATAAAGGAATCCATGTTCTCAAGAAAATACTTCCTACCTTCAACTCTACTTTTCTTTCCCGCATTCCCAAGGTTGATAACCCTGTCTCTTTTGAATAGCTATGTCCTATCTCTCTTTGCAATTGCACTTATAAGATTATATCTAAAATCATTGCAAGTAGACTAAAGCCTATCTTCTCTCTCAATATCTCTAAAGAAAAATGGGAAGGAAAATCCATGATTCCATTGAAGTTTTTAAGGAAATCCTACACTAGTATATCAAGCACGGAAGAATAAAATATATTGCATGAAAAATTAATCTATCAAAACCCTTTGAGTGGGTGAACTAGCTCTATTGCACCTCATCCTTATCCACCTAGGTTTTTGTGTTTGCTTTATAACATGGATTATGATTTGCATTTGCTAAATGTTCCTCTCACTGCTTTAATCAATGGATCAATAACCAAGTTCTTCAATACAAAAACCTCCGTACGCACTATCCCCTTGCTATTCTCCTAGTTTTGGAAAAAATCAACCATGTGATAAAAGAAACTCATAGATCTAGATTGTTCAAATAAAAACTCAACCATGTGATAAAAGAAACTCATAGATCTAGATTGTTCAAAAGAATAAAAACATCCAACTCTTATTCTTTAACACATATATTATTTTTTAACGATATATTTATTTTTGTTAATAAATTGTGGCAATGTAAAGAAGATCAATTGTATATTGGACCTATTATATACTACTACATGTACGTAGATAAAATTTTTGAAATCATCTATTTTATTTAATGGGATCAAGGTCTCCAACAAACTTCTTCTATAATCCTTCATCTTATAAAAAAAGGATCACATATCAATAACAATAAACAAGATGTAAATGTAAATCACATAAACACATTACAAGAGAGACACCAATATAACATGGTTCACCTATGGTGGGATACGTCCACATAGAAATTTCCAGTGCTTTTATTATACCATCCAACAAAATGAAGGGATACAACCCGCATCACATCCACTACAATTTCCTCTTCACTCTCTCACAGTCTCTCTTACAATCACATATATATTTACAATGCTATAATACACAACAATATTACAATGCCTTCCTTTTAAATAGGTATTACCATGGGAAAATACTATGGAACACCCAATACCATGAGCCTGTAAATCACCCATTATTGACCAAGTCATGACTATGAAATTACAACATTTTATAAGGAATTGTTTTAAAAATTTCCACTACAGGGGCGTTGCCCCCAAACCCCCACTAGGTTGGATCCTAAAATGTAGTCGTCGCGCCCTCTGGAACCCCCATGGTGACTATATTAGGTGAAAATATCTCCCAAATCCCCCCGTCATGGGATGGGATCTAGACACAGCTGAAACAAGACCTCTGAATAAGAAATATCAGGATCCACAACCAACAATCTCCCACTTGGAAACTGATCACAGCAACTCCACTGCTACTAGATCTGTTGGAATATGCTCCAATGTTGGACATGGAAAATATCTCATCTCCACCTTCATGCTTGAAGGCCAATTGAAACCAATAATGATCTCAGTTTCTCTCTGGTTATTACCTTTGTCAACATGTCTATAGGATTCTGACTAGTGTGTATCTTTTCCAACTTCAACAGTTCATCTTCCAGAACAAACCATATGAAATGGTACTTGAGCTATATATGTTTAGTCTTATAATGGAAGGTTGAGTTCTTTGCAAGATGAATGGCACTCTGGTATCATTGTACAGCTTGTTATTTTCCTACTTCTTACCCAATTCCTCCATGAACCTATGTAACCAAATCATCTCTTTATTAGCCTCTCTAGCAGCAACATACTCTGCTTCTGTTGTTGAAATTGCAACAACCTTTTGCAGCTTCGAAATACAACTAACTGTTGTTCCACCTACGGTAAATACATACCTTGTGTTTCTCCTCCTGCTATCTTTATTACCTTTCATATTTGCATCAACATATCGTTGTAGAACAATGTCTAAACCTCCAAAACATAATGCATGAGTGGTAGTACCTCTCAAATACCTGATAATCCATTATACTTCCTTCCAATGTTATTTACCTGGATTATTCATAGACCTGCTCACAACTTCGACTGCATGTGCAATATCTGGTCTTGTGCACACCATGGCATACATCAAGCTACCAACTTCTGATGAATAAGGAACCCTGGACATGTAATCTATCTCTTCTAGTTTCTTGGGACACATCTCCTTAGTTTGAAATGGTTGGCCAAAGGAGTACTAACTAGTTTTTCATTCTGCATTCTAAACCGCTCCAAGACCTTTTGTATGTACTCACCCTGAGACAATGTCCATTTGAGATTTTTCCTGTCTCTTGTTATTATCAAACCAAGGATTTTCTTTGCAGCATCCAAATCCTTCATCGCAAATGAATTAGCTAAATTCCTTTTGAGCATAGTTATATCTTACATATTAGACCCTGCAACAAGCATGGCATACACATAAAATAACAAGATAATATATCTTCCATTATCTAGCCTCTTGAAATAAACATAGTGATCAGAATGACATCTATTATAACCTTGTTTTGTCATAAGCCTGACAAATTTTAAATACCACTGCCTTGGAGCCTGCTTCAATCCATATAATCTCTTCTTCAACCTGCATACCAAATTCTCCTTCCTTTTGACCTCATACCCTTTTGGCTGCTACATATAAATCGTTTCCGCCAAATCCCCATGGAGAAAAGTTGTTTTTACATCTAACTATTCAAGATGCAAATATTCTACCACCACTAGACTTAAAATAGTTTTAATTGAAGTCATTTTAACAACAGGAGAAAATATTTCATCAAAATCTATACCTTTATTCTGTGCAAACCCCTTTACAACAAGTTTGTCCTTGTACTGCTTCTTTCCTCCATCTTCTTCCTTCAACTTATAAACCCATTTATTCTGCAATGCTCTTTTACCTTCAGGTAATTGAACCAAATTCCAAGTCTGGTTTCTTACCAATGAGTCCATATCCTCATTCTTACCTTGCTCCCACTTTTTTCTATTTTCACATCCATTGCTTCCTCATAACATTTTGGTTCACCAGAGTCAGTCATCAATAAATAATACATTGAAGGAGAGCATCATTGCGGGGGTCTAATTAACCTGGTAGATATTCTAACATTTGGAGGAGTTTGAGGTACTTACCATTGTTCTTGATTTTCAAGCACATTTGGAACTTAATTTTCTTTAATTTCATAAAGCATTGTGTACTTTGTGTTTTACTTTCTTGTTTCTTTCCCTGCATTAACTAATCTTTATACATGACCTTTTCATTGAATACCACATCTCTACTCCTAATGATTTTGTTATTTTCGTAATCCCATTAGCGATAACCAAAATCATCAACCTCGTATCCAATAAAGGTACATTTCTTGGATTTAGCCTCAAGCTTTGTTCTATTTTCTTTATTAATATGGATGAATGCTTCACAACCCAAAGTTATCAGAAATTAGTAGTTTACCTTTTTACCTTTCCATGCCTCCTCTAGAATACCACCATCCAAAGCACTTGAAGGCCCTCTGTTTATTAAGTAAATAGTAGTATCTATAGCATATTCCCAAAACTGTAAGGGAAACCCTGCATGCAATCTCATACACCTTGCACGCACCATGGTCGTCTTATTCATCCTTTCTAACACACCATTTTCTTGTGGTGTTCATGGGATTGTCTTCTCTCTACGAATCCCATGGTATGAATAGTAACTATCAAACTCCTTATCGCAGTATTCACCTCCATTGTCATATTTGAGACACTTCAACCTTTTTCCTATCTCATTCTCAACCAAAGCTTTCCATTTCTTAAAAGTAGAAAACATATCATATTTATGTCTAATGCAATAAACCCAACTTTTTCTAGTTGCGTCATCAATAAAAGTAACATAATAACGAGATCCACCAAGAGATTGTACCTGATCCGGTCCCCATACATATGTATGCACAAGCTCTAACTTTTCACTCGTCTTTTGTTTCCCAACCCTAAGAATTCTAACTAAATTTTGTTTTCCATAAACACGGTTCTCATAGAATTCTAAATTTACATGCTTAAGGTCTGGCAGCAACTTCCTTGAGTGGATAATTTGCATCCCCTTCTCATTCATATGCCAAGCCTATGATGCCACAATGTTGTATATGTTTCTGTGGAAGCTAAAAGAGATAGAATAGTCAGTATTATGAGTACATAAATACAACGTACCTATCGTATCTCCTTTTTCTATCACCATCAATCATTTAATGATATTACACCACGTTTCTCCAAATGTACATAAACAGAAGCCATCTCCCAACTACCTTGTTGAGATTAGATTTATTTTAATTGTAGGAAAATGGCTTACATATTTCAACATCCATTCACAATTCTTTAACTTTATCCGTACCTTACCCATTCCAACAATTTTACATGATTCATCATCACCCAATAAAACATGTCCAAGATCGCCTAGAACATAATCATGAAATAATTTCCTATGGGGTGTAGCATGACATGAATCCCCTGAATTTACTACCTAGTAATCACTAGTATTATCTAATGCAAGAATCAAAGCATCTTGTAACACATTACCTACTACATTTACTTCCTAAGTAGTCTCCTGCTATCCATCTCCTTTCTTCTTTAGAGATCTATAGTCTTTCTTCCGATGTCCTTTCTTTCCATAGTTCCACCACTCTATATTTCCCAATCCAAACTTGGATCTTCCCTTCCTCGACTTGCTACATTTACCTGGGCTCTTTCCTCTCTCCCTTTTTCTTCTTCTGCTCCCCATGGTCAATGCATTACCTAATGTCTCACCTGTGCTTTTCCATGACATTTCCTCGCTAAGGATCACCCCAACAACATCATCAAATTTCAAAGTGTTTGAACCAGAGACATAGTTACTTACAGCCATGACCAAGTCATTCCAGCTTTCTAGAAATGAGCACAAAATTAGAAGATCCTTAACCTCATCATCAAATTTCACTTTTACAAAACTTAGTTGATTTGTAATCGTATTAAATTCATTTAAATGATCGCCAATAGATCCACATTCTAACATCTTCATATTAAATAAACACTTCATTAGAAATACCTTGTTGGAGGCCGAGGTTTTTTCATACAGTTTACCTAATGCACTAATCAAACCCTCCATTGTCTTTTATTTTGAAATATTGAAATCTACTGACAAAGCCAAGCACAACCATATTGTTCCCAGTACCTTTCTGTCAAGAACATCTCATTCTTCGTCCTTCATAGTCACCGATTGTTTTGTTTTTCCTCCCAACGGTAGGAAGGGATCCTTCTAATATAGATAGTCCTCCATTTTCATCTTCCATAACTAGTAGTTTTGGCCATTAAATTTCTCAACCTTAAACTTTCCTTCTTCCTCCATTAATACCACTAGAACCAGGAACCCTTCTTTCCTACAAGTTTATCATCCAAATAGACATTTGGCTCTGATACCAATTGTTATAAAAATTGGATCACGGCGCAATAACAATAAACAAGATGCAAATATAAATCACATAAACACATTACAAGAGATACACCAATATAACATGATTCACCCAAGATGGGATACGTCCACACATACATTTCCAGTCCTCTTATTGTACCATCCAGCAAAATGAAGGGATACAACTCGCAGCACATCCACTGCAATTTCCTCATCACTCTCTTACAGTCTCTCTTACAATCACAGAGATATTTAAAATGCTACAATACAAAACCATATTACAATTCCTTTTTTTTAAAGAGGGATTACCATGGGAAAATACTATGGAACACCCAATGCCATGATCCCGTAAATCACCCATTATTGACCAATTCATAACTACAAAATTACAACATTTTACGAGGAATTTTTTCTGCAATTTTTGCTACGGGGGTGCTTCCCCTAAACCCCCACCATGGTGGGGCTCCTAAAATGTATTTTTCGTCACCCTAGACCCCCCAGGGAAACTATATTGGGGGGTTAATCCCCCCATCATGGGATAGGATCCATACACAGTTGAAACACGACCTCTAAATAAGGAAGATCATGCTCCACAACCAAAATTTCCTTCTATATCAAGTATCAAAAATTGAAGCTAGGGTCAAATAACTAGGTTTTTTCTTGAAATAGATTGATTATATGAAGTGTGATTAGCATTGGATCAATAGGAAAGTTGAGGATTTCCTTTACCAATGGTGTAACCATTGGTTTTCCTAGGGTGGCTAATTAGTCCTTGTAAAATTTGTCTTGGAGGCACAACCTATATTTTTGGGTAATCCTCTCAAGGAATCCAACAGGAATCCTTGATGACATTCATTGTCTATGTTTCAAGTTCATATGGTCTAAGAGTAGGGACAAAAAAGGTCTCCCATTAGTAAATTGGAACAAACTATCCCTCCCCAAATATTTTGGGGGAGAGGAGGGCACTCAAAAACATTTTCATGTTTACAAAATCACTAGCCATGAAAGTGTATGGAGGTTGATAAACCCTGATGGTGTTTTTCTAAAAACAAATTAAGGAAATAGGTGCATCCAGACTCTCTAGTAGATTGGTTGAGGTGGCCAAATATCTCACTCCAAAATGTCTCTATGTTCTAAAAGAAACTAGAATAGATTCCCTCCCTTAGATTCATCGATGGATTTGTTGGAAAGTGGGTGATCCATATGAATACTTGACTGGATCCATCACCTATTGCGTAGTCCAATTCGATTCCTTGGTCGGATAATCAACTCATTCATCCCAACAGATCAATCGATTCCACAACTTGATGGCACATGCCTGACGAATCATCATACATACTTGATGGTAGTTGATGGTTCCAAAACATGTCAAATGAGATTCTAAGCAGTCATAAGGCATTTGAACCACCATCGACGTGGAAAT